>CM076581.1:1607071532-1607671532 GCA_034641835.2 Pinus albicaulis
GCAACAAAAAACTCGAAAGTCCACCCCTAGGGAGAGCCGGGTCAACTATAGATAGGCTCTATCAAATTCCCCTTTGCTCCACATGGTCTATTTTTGTTTTATTTATAAATTTCAAAGAAATTGACAAATAAACATATTCACAATTTTCGAATGTTATATTATATCCCCGGCATATATCTATTATCTCCGCGCTTTATAACCAATGTTTAAACCTTCGCACTCAATATAAACCAACGCACTATTTGAATAAATAATTGTGTAATAAACCTTTAGCCCTGGACGCCACCTCTACGGTCAATGGACCAATCAACACATGCACCGTGCCTCATTTATCGATCGCGCACCTTGGTTATCGTTTGTGCATCTCCCGCAAGGGACCAGTACTGTCCGATGGCCCTTTCCCAGATCAATAACTGTCGTCAATATCGCTCGGCCTCCTGGTACGAGCGTTAACGTGCGATGGCGCAAGTTAAACAGTGGTTTTCTGGGGGTCCACCTTGCCACGCATCGATAGGGCTGTGGAATCGCTTCAATTCAGAAAATACCACCTTCTCTACGAAAGTGGTGCGATATGGGTAATCCGCCTTTGGGAATCCACTCATGGTTTTGCTACAGTGATCAACCAAAGGTCGAGTCGGGGTTGGGATGCCCTTTTTATGCCTTAACTCCGGTCTAGGGCTCGGTTTCATTTCAATTGAATTCGTTACGATTATACAGTGGGAAATCCCATAATAAAGATACAGACAAAGGACTATGGTGGAATTTAACTCGCAGAGTTTATCCAACCAATTCACGGGAACAATAGATATATAATGCGGAATTATATGATCACCATTCTCAACGATTTCACGCCGAACCAGTGTACAATCGTTTCTCAATCAAACAATTTCTTCATTAATAAGAATTCAAGACAATTTGATAGCCAATGAGCATTGAAATCATTTAACTGGAAACAATTGTTAACACACAGAGTTTTATTGAAGAAATCTCTCCTCTTCTCTTCCTCTCCTCTTCTACATCCGGAGAATACAATTTATACATAAACATATGTCCTTTCGGTTCCTATGTGAGAACCGTTTTAGAAAATCAACAGCCTAATTACAATAATTCAATTAACTGAAATATGACAGCTAGACTAACTGAGCTATTCGACTTCTATGACTCTAACTGATCTAAATAATACAATCAACTGAGGTATTGACACCTAGCTGTTACAATTCAAGTGATTTCGAACCCTCTTAGCCACAACATGTGGACAAAACCTCCTACATTGCTGGCTAGTGTCTAATGCCCCTGCATCAGACTCCCGAGGGCAATTTTCTTCATGGGCTCCTGTCCATGAGCTCTTCCACCGGACTGCTCTATCTTCCGCAACATTTCTTCACTACTCAAGTGGCATCTTCCTTCCGGCTTGTCATTCGATTTGATCAAGTACTAAAAAGACTCTTGTCCTCCTCGCTCCCTTTGAAAGGTCTTTTATAAAATATCTTCTCTCCGGTTGCAATGGTCGTGGCCGGAGGTAGCCGATCTTTCCACTAACTGCTCCTTGTCCGCGCCTTTCTTCGCACCATCATCTTCATACTTGTACAAATCTCTGTAACATTAAAAATGGGAGATATTCCAACATAAGGAGGTAATTCAATCTCATAAGCATTTGCAGAACTTCCTAAGTATCTTGCATGGCCCAATATTTTTGAACTTCAATTTGTTATACTGCTTCTTTGGGAATCTCTCCTTTCTCAAGTGTGCCAAAACTTAATCTCCTACTTCAAAATGAACTTCCTTTCTGCTCAAGTCTGCTCTATTTTTATATCTGATGCTGCTACCTTGTAGTTTCTGTTTCACTTGTTCATGTATGGCCTGGATCTCTGAAACAAATTCCTCACCATCTGCACTTCTAAGATCTGCCTTTCCCAGATTTCTTAACTCTGATATTCCTCTGGGGTGCATTCCATAAACAATGTGGAATGGAATCTTCCCTGTGCTCCTATTTGGTGAGTCATTATATGCATATTCTGCCTGGGGAAAAATATGATCCCACTGCTTGGGATGTTCTCCTGCAAGACATCTTAACAAATTTCCCAGAATCCTATTCACTGCCTCAGTTTTCCCATCAGTCTGAGGATGATAAGCTGAGCTGAAACTCAGTTTGGTACCAAGTTTCTTCCACAGTGTCCGCCAAAAGTGCCCCACAAATGTGGTGTCTCTGTCTAAAACAATACTTCTGGTCAGCCCATGCAATCTAACAACTTCTTTGAAGAACAAGTTAGCAACATGGGTGGCATCACTAGTTTTATAACATGGAATAAAATGTGCCATTTCGGAGAATCTATCCACCACAACAAAGACTGCATCATTCCCTCTATGAGTCTTGGGAAATCCTAGAACAAAATCCATGCTCACCATGTCCCAAGGCCTATCTGGAATAGGTAAGGGAGTGTACAATCCTGCATTCTGGCTCCTTCCTTTGGCATATTGACAAATCTTATAGTTCTTCACAAAATTGTCCACTTCTGCTCTCATCTTGGGCCAGAAATAAAAGTGACTCAGCTGCTCATAAGTCTTATCAGTACCAAAGTGTCCAACAAGTCCACCACTATGCTTCTCTTTGATCAAATTTTCTCTCATGGAACATTTTGGTACACATAGTTGATTTCTTCTGAATAGTAAGTCTTCCTGCAAGAAATAATCCAGCCACTGGCTTCTATTTGTTAGAACATGATTACAACATGCCTCAAATGCTTCTTTAAAATCTAAATCTGTTTTGTATAACTCCTTGAGAAAATCAAATCCTACAACTTCAAAATTGGTTTCTTGAACAAGCAAGCCCCTCCTACTCAAAGCATCAGCTACTTTATTTTCTTGGCCACGTATATGTTTCAAAACAAAATTAAAACTTTGGAGATACTAAACCCATTTAGCATGCTTATGTTTCAACTTGGGCTTCTGTACAATATACTGCAAGGCATGATTGTCATAATACAATAAAAATTCCCTGGACATCAAATAATGTCTCCATTTCTTCAGTGCCTGAAAAATTGCATAGAATTCCTTCTGATAAGAGGAATATTTTCTTCTGCTGTCATTCAGATTTTCACTGAAATATGCCACAGGCCTATCATCCTAACTCAACATAGCTCCAATGGCCTCCCCACTAGCATCACACTTTACTTGAAATGGTTTAGTAAAATCAGTAATCAAAATGTGTTTCTCTCTATCTTTTGCTTCAATAGTTTAAAATTTCTTTTCTCGCTTCAAATAGCCCACTTAAATGGTTTTTTTTTCTTCTTTATTGTCTCAATTATGGGTGCATTAATCTTACCGAAGTTTCTTATAAAATTCCCGTAAAAACTAGCAAGTCCATGGAAACTTCTTACCTGAAAGACATTCCTAGGTGAAGGCCACTCCATAATTGCCTTAACCTTTTCTGGGTCCATCTTCAATAAATCTGCAGAAACAACAAAACCCAAATACGCCAACTCTTCCTTCATGAATGAGCATTTCCTTAGATTTATTAGCAGTTTCTCTTGGTGCAGCTTCTTCAAGACATGATTAAGATGCCTTAAATGTTCTTCTTTAGTTCTGCTAAAAACTAATATATCATCCAGATACACTATCACAAATTTACCAATGAATTCTTTCAAGACTTCATCCATAAGTCTCATAAAAGTGCTAGGTGCCATTTCACAACCTAAAAGGCATTACCATCCATTCATACAAATTCTTCATTTGTTTTAAAGTGCTTTTCCACTCATCACCCTCTCTTATTCTAATCCGATGGTATCCACTTTTTAAATCTATCTTTGAAAAATATTTAGCACCACTCAAACAGTTCATCAAATCCTCAACTCGTGGGCAAAGGGAATCAGACTCGATTGGGGATCTTATTAATTGCTATGGAATCAAGACACATCCTCCAAATTCTCCATCTTTTCTTTTTGGGCTCAATATCAAGTAGCACGCACATGACTCAAACTTTCTCCGACGCCCCTTATCCACCAATTCTCGTACTTGTCTCCGATTTCATTTTCTTGTTTGGCTCAGGGCCGCCCTTATTTCGTATTTGAACCAGGGATAAAATCTATCCGATGGGCCGATCTTTCTCACAAAAGGGAAATTTCATCGAAAATCATCCACAACAATGTCACAGCACTGTCTAACATCTCTTGGATTTCTACTCGGCAAATCAAAATCTTTGTAGAAGTAAGAACTACTTTAGGCTTGCAAACTAAAGCAAAACTTACCTCTTCTTCTTCTATCGCTCGCGTATATTCCTTCCCGCTCGGAAGAACAAGGTCTTTGGATCAATCACTCGCTAGGATGGCTCTCCTTCTTCCATGGGTATCAATGTATGATGTACCCTATCCTTCAAGAACTCAGCAAGTGTTCTTATTTCCATCATGCACTAATGCTTCCGTCAAACCGCCATGGTCTACCCAAAGATTATATGACACACATCCATGGGCATTACATCAACAGACCTTATCTTCGTATTTGCCCATTTGCAGCTCTATCTCACACTACTTTTTGCTGAACCAAATTTCGGTGCCTCGAGTGCTCAGACACCATGTAGGGAGTTGGATGCTCCCTCGTCTTCGCATTCAACTTTTCTATTACCTCAAATTGAAACCAGATATCTATGCTGCCACTATCAATGACTAGCCGGCAAAGATTTCCCTTGACTTTGCATATGCTCCTAAACAAAGTCTTCCCAGTGTGCCGTGATTCCTTTAGCTTGCCTTTTCCAACAGAACCTTATTTACCACCAACGATTCTCCTCTCTCAAAAGAATTTCTTCTTCAATTTTTCTTCTGCAATTAGCAATACCGCATTTCTTGGACTGGGACCCACATTCTCAGTGACACTCAGTGCTTATGTCCCACTACGTGTACCCATAGCACCCACTTACCTCTCGCCCGTTCGCTCTCTTCCTTTTCCTCCGTGAAGAACCTTGGTGCCTCATAACTTTCCGCGTACGTACCCCCGAGGTGAGCTACCGCGTCTTCCATCCCCGGGTGTAGTAGGCTTTCCTCTACCACTCCCCGACTTCCCTTCACCGAAAGTACCTCTCTTCTTGCGTACCGTTTCGCAGTTTCTCCTTCGCTTTCAAGGCCATCCTGACAGTCTTCCATTGTTTTAGGAGACAAGAGACCAATCTCATCTTGGATTCCCGCCTTGAGACCATTCACATATTTGCGCTCTCTTCTCTCGGTGTTCCCGAAATTTCCCAGCCCTTATGCTCACTCCGCAGAATTCCTCTCGTGTATTCCTCTTCATCGTCGTTTAACCTCTCTGTTTCAGGTTCTCGCATTTGCTTATACAATGTCAACCGGTAATCACTTAGGCAAGAATTTACCTTTTAATTTAGCCATCATTTCGGTCCAAAATTTCTTGATAGGTTGCTTGCCAACTCTCCTCCTTCGGCCGCACTCCATCCCACCAAAGTGTAGCATGTCCTTTCACTTTGTCACCGCAAACTTCTGACCCTTTTATCTTCGCTATTTCTTCACAATCGAAGTATTTATTTATTTCATTTATCCAATCCACGCTCCTCCGGATTCACTCGCATAACTCAACACTTCACCAGGCTTAACCGGCAGCACCCTGCACGTTTATAAGGAGCCTCATGTCAAGAGGAATCTCAACATTTTCTTCAGCCTTCTTCTCGTTTCGCAGTTCACCGATGTCTTCCGCATCTCCGGGTCGTCTTCACTCCATGGCATCCATTCTCGTCTCGACCTCTCGCAACATCCCCAACACCTCTCGCATTGGCAACGGGCCTCCTTCTCTCTCACAAAGACCTCTACCAACTCTGGACTCATGTCGCCCTTGCAAAACAACCTTAAAACAATGGCTCGATACCACAATGACACAACAAAACCTAAAGTCCGCCCTACCGAGAGTTGGTCAACTATAACATGGCTCACAACACTTCTTGTCCGAAACCCCGTTCTTGGACTCTTCGTTATAAAGCATCATCATTTCTCACCTTCACATGATCCGCTTTCATGATCGTCGATGGTTTTGGGCACCCATTCCGCGCACTTGGACAAATTCACTTAAAAACAAAGGTAAAAATCCCTATACGTGACTATGCCCGTGATTTTCCGCATGTATACGCGAGTACACGAGACTTTTTCTCGCGTATGCTATTAAATGATTAAAAAAATATATAATTATTCCTATTTTCGGGCCGGGCCGATGGTTACCTCGCTAGTTTAACCACCCCAAAGACGTGGCCAACCGTTTCCAACTACCGAAACTACTTGGAGGGAGACAAAACCCCTCATGTGTATGGCCTAAGAGAGAGAGAGAATTATTGATATTATACTCCGTTGGTATTCCTATCCAAGTCCGTACTCCCCGTGCCTCGCACACCTCAGCTCATTATAGAAACCCCGTTTTCCTTGAGATGCACATCCATTTATATGTCATCTCGTATGCGTCTGGGCTTGGAAGGAGTCTTAGCGAGGCAAGGGCCGGGATGGATCCTGACGACGGCTCGCGGGTCGTGGAAGGACTGTGTGATCTCTCCACTCGTTACTTTTGTACATGCTATTTATAATACAGAAGTACCATGATGTTCCCGAAATAAACGTGTTAGTGTATGCTTATATGTATGAGAATATTTTTTATAACAAGCATTCATTATGATTTATTTAATGTTTATAAGAATCTCACTAACATTTAGAGTAGATATATACTGCATAACCAAACTCCTTTGTGCTTGTTTCTTCTGTTCTTCAAAGTTAAGAAGGAAGGATGGTTGCTAGGGGTTTGAACCTCGCGAGATCTTCTTCAACCGTAGGACCTACGGTAACTTTCTCATTCTACTCTATTTAGTTTTTCCCTAACGTGCATGGTTGTGTGAGTCTCCTCGCAAGTAGCATGCCCCCGGCTTTCCGTGGAGGTTGTAACCCAACAAACCCTCTTAGGGTGATATTCCCCGAAATAGAATCGCGACTCCACCTGGGATCACATCTTGTGATTCTCCCCGTTGGGTGGTTTCGCTTGTTTGGTAGGATTCCGAAAGCAGCTTAACTTTTCATTTGCAGTCCGCCTTACTTTTCTTGCGCCGCTCCGAAGTCCTCGGTGTCCTTTCCAGGCTTGTTCTTTTTTGTTTTTTCATTATTTACCTTTGCATACGCGCTTTTTTCTCCACACAAGCCGCGTATACACGCAAGTTTGTCTAAAGGAACCCGCGTATACGCGAGTTTCTTAGCACGTACGCATATGCACGCCGGTTGCATAGCCGTGAAGTAGCGTATACCTAGGAAGATTTTGAATTTTTGGGATTCTTTGACTTTTTGGTCCTTTCTCGCTATGGAGGCCCGTTTCTGGCGTTGTCTCCGAGATTTCATCGGATTGTGAAGGAAGTGGTTTCATGTCTTTTTCTCTCTTTCGTTTGATCGAAATCCGTCTTTGGTAAAGTGTTGCTTCGTGCCGGCACTTCGGGATTGGAGTTCCAAGATCGTCGAGCATTCTTGGTTGTTCGTTTTTATCGCATCGCAGAGCTGTCATCGACTCGCTCCTATCTTGGTGTTGTGCTTCGCATTACGATTTTTGCTTCGTTTTTTATTGGTTTTCTTGAGTTCCATAGGCTAGGTTTTGTTGCAACTTTTGAAGAGCTTTATTGCTTCTTTGGAGTTTTTGGTTGCGACGAATTTGCACTATTTGTCTAGGCCGAGTGGCCGAGTTTTTGGTCTTCTTTCGCTTCTTATTGATCTTGCTACGAGTTAGCTTTATAAGGTTTGGGAGCATTGTTGAAGTTTGAAGCTGAAATTCGGTCCCGTTTTGGTTTGTATTTTGATAGTTGTGCTTTGGTCTTTTCGAGTTTTTTCCCTATAAAACTAAAAAGCTCAAAAAAACATTTGCTTTGGCTTTTTTTTTGCATTTCAAAGGCTTAAAAAACATTTTCACTTTGTTATTTGCTTTTGTTGTTGCATTTTTCATTTTCGTTTGCTACAACTTTTGAAGCTTGCAGAGGTTTCTTGCTTTTAGTTTTCGTTCTTGATTTCGAGGAGGAGTTGTCATTTGATTTCTTCTTCTTGTTTTTGAGCAAGTTCTTGGTGTCCTCACTTTAAGAGTTCTCGATTTCCTAGAACTAGCTTCTTTGGGGAACCAAATAAGAGTTAAAACTCTGGCTGACTTTGGGAATTTCACTCTCGCTTTAAGAGATTTGCATCTTAGGATTTACATGCTTGTAGTGATTTTCATTAGGTGCATTTAATCATTTAGTCAATTTCTTAATTTT
This sequence comes from Pinus albicaulis, assembly GCA_034641835.2. Lineage (NCBI taxonomy): Eukaryota > Viridiplantae > Streptophyta > Pinopsida > Pinales > Pinaceae > Pinus > Pinus albicaulis. The sequence continues at coordinate 1,607,079,787 of CM076581.1, forward strand.
TGTGAGTGTGAGTTTGCTATTCGAAAAGAAAAAATACAAATTTTTAGTCTCGTAGAACCTCCGTATAGAGATTGCTCTTCATCGAAAGACAAAGAACCGCATTTTGCATGTAGTTAAGTTTATTAATTTCATTTGCGTCAAAACACCATACGTTTCATCTCCATATCCTTGTGACTTAACATACAATGGTACCATTAAAACAAGCGATTTAATCTAAAATCAACTAGAAGTTTTTTAAGTGTCAATCACCAACTAGTTAGGTTGCAGGGCCTTGGAATAGGTGAGTGGAGAGTTAACTTCTCCAAGGCCGCTTTCAAACAAACATAGAAGTTAATTAATTGAGCAAAATCCAACTCCGTGAGGTGGATCGGGGAAAGCCTTTATCCGAGATTCAAGCGCGAGGGGAAGTGAAGGCCGAGAAGAGTGGATACCCCTCTCCGGCCACAACCCGACCTCAAGACCGTTCTCCGCTCTGTGCCTTCGATACGGATTGGTGTCCATAGTTGATACTCCTAGGTTCTTACTACGTGTGACGGCGGGGAATACCCGTGGTACTCGAGGCGACGTCGCATCACTTTCGAAAGAAGATTTCCGGGGGTGCCTCACGGCTTAGTGCTTGAGCCGGCCAGGCTGGGCCGTCGTTAGGAGGTCGGCGTGAATCGTTTCCGATACCTTCGCTTGTCGTTCGGGGCCCTAATCATCCCGCATCGTCGGAGGTCCTATATTTCGCTTTCCCGTATTTTGGTGTCCGATCCTCATCACCCGGAGCGAAAATACTTTGAGGTCAGTTGCTCGATCGTATCTCGTGGATTTTTATTTTAGTGAGTGCTCTTTGCTCCTAGCTTTCCTAGCTTTTCACTTTTTTTTTAGTCTAATTTTTTAAAAATCTATAAAAAGTGGTTGATCAAGCGCCTCGACGTTCGAGGAGAATCCGGGTTATCTCCGAGAGTCCGAGCCTTCTTCGAGAAGGCGTAGGAGTGATTTACCGGTGGTTACCACCTCAGGCGTCTCGACGCATTGGAGACAAACATCCTCCACAAAGGTCTCAAGGTTTCATAGTCGATTCTTGTGTCGGTCCCGAGAGGAGTGTTCCGCTCTACCCCGCGAGTTTTGTTTCCTCAAAGAAGAAGATTTTCAAATCGGCTGGGCGCACCCCGAGCCTCCGCCACAGTCCATCTCCTCTCCCGATGTCCGTTCATTGTGTAGAAATTTTGTCAATAAATCACTTATTCAATGAAGATTAACCCGATCATACATCACTTCGACTGTATGTATAATACATAACCTTCTCTTTCTACAATTAATTGTCACACATAAATAATAGAAGCAATCGCACATCAAATCATCACACACACAATACGTATGTATAGTGAAAGCTTATAGCCGAAAACCCCGCAACATAGTATATTATAAATGGAGAGAACATGCAAATACATAGTACAAACTCCTCTCACAAGTACTAAGACTATCTCCCAAAGCTACACAAAATCTAGCTTGGTTTTGAACAAGTCATGTGTTCAAAACACACCCACTACTTTCCGCCTATTGCGCAATCAAGGCTGGTTCAAATAGAGATCCAAAGTTCCGACCCTCCCCCCCCGTTTCAACCGCGCAATTGTCATTGGTAATTTCCTCCAAGTGTTATGCAAATCCCATGCAAAATTGGGATCTCCAACTGATAAATATATCACCCTTTCATCTACCTTTTTCACTGTCTCCACCGAATCGTCCATGCACCGAGTTAAACCGTATGTGTTCTTTAGTTGAATAATGAGTTAATAATTAGTGAATTAAATAATATTTAATTCACACAACTCATCTCTAGTGTATTAGCCGCTTAAACTAAATACAACTAGTTCAACTAGTTAACTTAACACCACCTCCATTAACTCCTCAATCAACTCCACCAAAAACTCGCCACATGAGTCTAACTTCGAAGTCTAACATGCAATACCACTTAACTCATAGGAAATTCGAATTTCCTTACAAGTCACTCGCATGCCCCACTTTCCGGGGTCAACCGAAGTGCTCCAAGAGAGTAACCGTCGTTTATAGTCTAAATATTATTAAGGGTAAATAATATTTCACTTCCATATTTTTAGGAGAGATACAGTTTTAAAATAGCCCGGGTCCTAAAAATAAGGGTCTCATCTATTTTTACCAACATGTCGCATACTAAGAATTTGAATCGGAATTCCCAAATTATGCTCCGCATGTCTAAAATACATAGTCTAAAAATAGACTTTTCGACAAAAATCACATGTGTGGTCCCCACTTAGTTTAGGTGATCACTTTCCAACTAGATCGTGAAAGATGTTTCGTGAGGCCTCCTTCACCGTTTCTTGTTGCCATTTTCAACACTCCCTCTCAACAAGAAAGGACCGTCATTGCATGCGTTACATGCAACTCCATGCATTCGCCCGCACTCACAAGCGCCATGCAACTCCATGCATGCGACATGCAACCCATGCATTCACCATGCACCCTTTTGCATGTGCCATGCAAACTCATGCATGCACCATGCAACTCCATGTGACCGCTTCGCAACTCCTCCGAAACCTAATAGGCTCCAAACAACTCAACCGCCCCGGATGTGCATCTTAGCATCTATCATCAAAGTCTTCGACTTCGCCGGTACCAACCGCACATGTCAATGTGAACTACCGCGTCATATGGAACTCTGCACCCATGCACTCTCGCACTGCTGCCAACTTCCGATCCGCGCTCCAAGATCCGACACCGTCACTTTGATCTCGCCCGCATCACCCAACCGATCTTGCCATCGCCGCGCGTCGTGGGCACCTCGTAGCCAAGGTTCAACTCATGAGATCCACACTATCTCATGAATCTGCCCTTAAATCTCCTTATGGGATTACTCATGCATGTCGCCCCCACCTCATACCTCGGTGGTAGCTACCGCATGCACCTCCGCCCTTCCGGCACGAAATTTCTCTCGCATGAGTGGTTTCTTCCACTCCATGATCCTCTTGTAGGGTCGCTCCACATCCCGAGGTTCACTTTCACCCGCATGCAAACCCGCTCCCTCTCAAGCTTCAATTGCATGTCTTTCTCGCCCGCATGCAACACTCTGCTCCTCTCGTTTCGCCGTATGTCTTTCCTCCCGCTTTCCCAACAGAGGGAAGCTCCGTAGACATCCCATCTACTTCAAGTCCGTAGAGACTCTTTGCTCGAATCCCAACCTTCTTGACTTGTCTCGTTGCCTTGTGCCGAAGAAAAACTTTTCCTTCTCTAAAGACAACTTCATACCCTTTATCCTCTAATATCAAGAATCCGAGATCAAATTTTGTTAGACCTCGGTACATGCAATACATCTTGTAAAAGAATGAGTTTACTCCGACTCTCCGAAAGGTTATGGTACCACGACGGCCGCATTGTATCGTCCACCGTCGCCCAACTCAACATGCATCTGGAGACCTTTCTCCACCAAGTCAATGGTAAGATTTGCATCTCCTCAATATGTGAAAGGAAGCGCCACTATCAATATACCACCCCGATCCCAATGCACTAGACAACATGCATGCGATCAATGAGAAGTCCACCAAATTGCGAGGCAAGAGCCTCACCAGCTCGCCGCGTATCCAAAGCACCGCTTGTTCTTCTTCTTCTTGGGGCACCTCGTGGCGTAACGTCCATGATCGTGATGTTGAAAACATCACTTTGGACATGTCACGCCTTACCATCCACACGGGATTGAGAAGCCTTCTCCTTTCCTTCCCCTTCCTCGCTTTGGCAGCCAAGCGCGCTCTTCTTCATCGATACCTCGATGAAGAACCATCTCTCGTATTTTCGCTCGGATCTCCTTCGCACGAGATCGTAATTGGCGTCTTTCCCATCCCTAAGAACTTTTCTCCCCTCTCCCGACCATCGACACTATCTTGATATGCATGCCAACTCTGCAAACCACAAGCACCAAACTCACTCGTATCCTCATCCACCACCGCACACCAACACTTCCTCACCATCCCGACATTGGGTGAACCTCGTGAGGTACTCTCTGCATACTTTCCTCTTCTTACACTTGATGTTCCCGAGCCTATCTTTGAGCGCCAGCCTTTCCTCTCGATCGCTCTTGTTTTGGTACAAACATCCGTCAAGGCTTTCCACATCAAATATGGAGAGGCCTTCCCGTGTAACCGGATACAATGTGATCCTTTACACCCCAACAGATCCTTCGACATTTTGCTTGTTTCTTTTGCCATGCTTTCCACAATGTACCGCATCATTAGAAGTAGGCTTTGGAATCTCTTTCTCCACGAATTCCAACAGCCCATGATCATCTAATACAGTCTTCCATGCGGTCCTTCCATGCAACATAATTCTAACCGCTTCCAAGGCATATTCTAGTCGCAACCCGATGAAAGACATTTTCACCGCAAGACCAAGAACACAACCGCAAATTCGACCTCACTCACTGTACCGATAACTCAATCTCTCTCCGATCTACACCTGAGAGCTAATTATTTCCAAATCGCAGATTGATCGCATGGGCATTCACTGCATCTTTCACCTTGCTTAAAGAAGGATGAGTATTCGAGGCTACCCGGCCCGCATGTGCTCGTCCGAGGAAATAATAAACAATCACCGTAACAGATCTCGACAATTAATATTGCTCCGATACCATGTAGAAATTTTCGAATAACCACTTATTCAATGAAGATTAACCCGATCATACATCAATTTCGAATTGCATGCATAACACATAACCTTCTTCACAATTAATTGTCACATGCGGAAATAATAGAAGCAATCGCACATCAAATCATCACACACATTAACACAAGATGTATGGGGAAAGCTTTTATAGCCGAAAAAAAAACCCCGTTGTGCCTATAGTATATTATAAATGGAGAGAACATGCAGCAAATACATTAGTATTAAACTCTCACAAGTACTCGCATCATCTCCCAAAGCTACACAAACTAGCTTGGTTTTGAACAAGTCACAAAGTTCAAAACACACCACTACTTCTCCGCTCTATTGCGCAATCAAGGCTGGGTCTAAATAGAGATCCAGGTTCGAATCTCCCCCGAAGCCAACTCGTGCAACTTTCATTGGCAATTTCCTCCAAGTGTTATGCAAATCCCATGCAAAATTGATCCTCCAACCGATAGCTATACTCACCCTTTCATCTACCTCTTTCACCGGTCTCCATCAATCGGTCTATGCACGGAAAAGTTAAATCGCGGTGTTTTTTAGTTGAATAATGAGTTAATAATTAGTGAATTAAATAATATTTAATTCACACAACTCATTCTAGTATTAATAAGAACTAAATACAACTAGTTCAACTAGTTAAATCCGTAACACCACCTCCATTAACTCCTCAATCAACTCCACCAACTCTCCGCCACATGAGTCTAACCGAAGTCTAACATGCAATAGCTCACTTAACTCATAGAAATTCGAATTTCCATGTCGCCTGCATGCCCCACCTCTCGGGGGTCAAACTCGAAGTGCTCCAAGAGAGTAAATCGTTGTTTATAGTCTAAATATTATTAAGTGGTAAATAATATTTGACTTCCATATTTTTAGGAGATACGTGCTCTAAAAATAGCCCGGGTTCTAAAAATAAGGGTCTCATCTATTTAGCCAACATGTCGCATACTCTAAGAATCTCCAAATCGAATTCCCAAATTATGCTCCGTATGTCTAAAAATAGACATAGTCTAAAAATAGACTTTTCGACAAAAAATCACATGTGTGGTCCCCACTAGTTTAGGTGATCACTTTCCAACTAGATCGTGAAAGATACTTCAGAGGCCTCTTCACTCGTTCTTTGTTGCCATTTTCAACACATTTTTTTCAAAAGATATCGACCGGAGTTTGAGAGACCGCCGACCTTCCGTATCATTCTTATCTTTCGATGGCCACGCATCGGGAACGCGTCACCGTGAGTGCCACAGCATTCGTACTCCTCGTTTTTGTTGATAGGCACTATTGCTTCATCTTCGATTGCTTCTAGTGCCGTTTGTTTGGCTCTCAGTTCACCCAAGCACATGCTTCTCATTCTCTCGGTCCTTTCTCGTTCGTGGTTCCTCCGCGGGGAATCCCTCTTTTCCTTTTTCCGCTACTACCGGATTCACGCCCATGTCTAACATGGCTAGTGGATCAAATTTCTGCTTCGTGTTTTGGGATCGGGTATATTCCTAGTTTCAATCCTCTTTTAGGGTCGCTCTTATTTACGTCCCGTACCCGCAGTTTCAACCCTTGGTCCGGGGGGCAAAGTTCGACTACTTTTACTTCGGATGGAATCCCGTCTTTACTTCAACAAGTGTGGAATCAGCTTTATGCAAAATAACAAGGAATGCTTCTTTCCCCCTTCATCGAGTGCTTACTCTACTTTTTCTCTCCTCGTCTAATGCTTGGAACCCCTACCAAGGGCTTTCCTCTTCAATCAATACTTCGTTGGGGAACCGGTCTGGCCGTAACTCGACGTGGGAGGAGGTTCTTCTCCGTTTTCTACGAGTCCTTTCCGGCAACCCGGTGCCTCATCAAATCCAGGCTATTCTTTCGTAATGTTGGGAATCCATCCCATCAAGGATGGAATCCTCAGCTCCGCCGCTTACCTTTTTTGGCAATGTTAAACTTGCCGCATTTGTCGAAGTTGACTAATGACCCAATTCGTTATAGTCCCGGGTGGCCTCCGGTCCCGACCAAACTTCCTTCGTACATTCCAAAGTTCGTTGCAAGAATGGAGAGGATCCTCGCGACCACATCACCACTTCACTTATGGTGCCTTCGAACTCCCCGATTGATGACTCGATTAGGTTGAGATTATTTCAACGCACCCTAATCGGGAAATGCTGCCAAATGGTATATCGAGCCATCAAAGTGCCACACATTTGGAGAACTCGGTCGTCATATTTCTAAACCATTTTCGCCGTCAAATGTGATATGAGGGCCGGGATCGAACTCCCGGCTAATTTGGGCGAGGATGAGGCAACTCACATCTCTGATCACATTCGGTGAATGGAGGAGAAGGAAGAGGCTTATCAAAGCTCACATTCCAGAATTCCTTCTCCGAGGGTTTTTGAACCCCGGGGCAATGACATTTCAAAAGATGTATCCCTATCCGGGGTATTTTCCGAGGAGTAGGCCATTTTTAGGGCCCGCCAGCTCGGAACCGATCTATTCTCATCTGGGGGGTACTTTATAAGTATTTTCCCAATGCTCCTCGCTCCAAATTGATTTATCAAAAACTAAACCCTCGGGTCCGCATGGTGACGGGCTCGTCTCTGATCGGTCGGGCAGAAGTGTAGCCTAACCTCGATTTCTCAACCTGGGCAGCGCCAGCTTGTCTTTACAATCCGTCTTTTCCGGTCGTCGTGCTCGTCGATTCATCACCTTCCCGCTCTTGTCCATAAATGTTGTCCAAGCTTCGATCCCAAAGGAAATCAACAATCCGATGGGAAGAAGAAGGGGACGAAATAATAACAAGAAGAAGGCAAGAATGGGAAGGGGCAATGCAAATAAAACCAACGAGCGTGTCGGTGAGGGTCAAAGGAGAAAAGAAAGTGAAGTTTCCATGCAAACTTTGTGCTAGAGACCATCTCACACACCTGTCTAAAAATTCAGATGCTCACATTCGTTATCCCCAAACAGGTTCTTCTAGTTCCCGGTGTCATGGTTAACAAACCCTTTTCTCAAGGGCGCAATTAGTTGTTGGCGCGAACCAAAATCCTCGGGGCTTCTCCCGGAGGTACCCGTGAAGGGGAAATTCCATCGAACATTCTTATGATGAGTGCTCACGCGGATATCACTACGAGATCCCGTGATTGTATGAGAGGAATCTTCGAAAGCTAAGGAAGTTCCCGATGCTACCGAGCCGCTTCACATCACGAAGCCTAATGCGGAGTCTATGCCTTGATGTGCCAAAAGCATCTTCTGTTGGTCGTCGATCAATCCAAATGCGAGGGCTACCGTAACTACTCGATCAGAGAAGATCCGCGCAGCGAGTCCTTGTGCTATGCCGCCTTTAGAGGTACTCCGCCCTTCTGTTCCACAAATACAGTTGCTTTCGTCTTTCACCGCCATTAGCTATTGATCCGAAAATTCCTTCGATTACTTTTGATATGAATAATTTAAGAAGAGACTTCTCATCACATGGCGTTTTATACAATCGTCATATCGAAGTGCAATACCTTCCTCGAACGTCGAAGGATGTGAGGGTGCTCCCACATGCGTGAGATGTCTCTCGCATGCCGGAAGACACTTGATCTCCCAAAGATGTTCCATCTAGCACCGTTCTTACCGCGTTCGATGGTCATTCTCACGTACCCCATGGTATTGTCCCGCTTTTCCCAATCGGTGGGGGCAAACTCGTTAACATAGAGGTTGAGTGTAGTGGATGCAAAATTTTGACTACAACTCTTCTCGTTGGAGAGGAACTCGGATATATGAGATGATGCCATTGGCATCCTCATTATTTCGAATTGTATGTTTCCCCCACGAAGGGAGGATCATTACAAAGCTGGATCAATCGACCGTTCGTGTAGACTCCGAATGCGCCTTTCCCGACTCATCCGTTCCTAAGTTGATAATACTAAGGCGCCCGTTGGAGAATCTAGAGTTGGAATGTATTCTTTCCTGATGGGTACTTTCGATCTTCCTCCCTCCTACGTGCATATTATCATGAGCTATCCTCCAAGGCTCCTCGAAGAGAGTTCTTTTCGAACTCATTATTTTTCCGGACCCTTTTTGGACCTTACCTTCCCCTACCGCCACATTAGCGGAAGGTCGAAGTGGGGGGAATGGCATTTCGACTTCACCGAGATTACTGCCTATTGCTGACACCGCAACTGCTCAGCCCTCTTTCACCGAAAGAGTTGGATTGTGATGTGGCTCCGCTGACGCTTAGTTCTTCTTCGGCCTCAGATTGTCTTCGATACCACTTTCCATCCGAAGAGGCTATCCCGGAAGCCATGACTGGTATAGATAGATCGTGGGATGATTTGCACTACCCGTCTTACTTCCTACCCTCGACTTAAACGAAGTTGAAACTAGTTTTCCAAGTCCTCGCCTCTCCGGACCGTTCACCCAAATTTCGAACCCTTTAAAGACCAACACAAAGCGCGCGAAGGGAACATGGCCGTGATCTCTCCGACTATCGCGCAAAGGAACATTTTGGGGATCCCAATAATATCACTGAGAATGTATTCATTGAGCCGAATGTTCCCGTGAAGAGATTCAAATCTATACCGAGCTCTTCAAAGAGTATAGGGATGTTTTTGCTCGGGTCTTATGAGGAAATGCCCGGCATAGACCCATCTATTGTCCGGAAGATGAGATCAAGACGTATGAAACGCTTGCCGGTCAGTAAAAGCTTCGAATCGGCACAATCCGGAAGGCGTTTAGCCTATCAAAGTTAAAGTTGAAAAGTCGCTTAAGGCGGGATTCATTTTCCCCGTTCCTCCGACCGAATGGGGGTTTCAAACCCCGTTCCCATGTATAAAAAGCAAGGAACGATTTCGAGTGTGCATCGATTTCAAAGACCTAAATAAGGCATGTCCTAAAGACAATTACCCCACACTCATTCATCGATCAGATTATCGATTTATGTGCCGGTAACGAGATTTTCTCCTTCAATGGACGGTTTCTCCGGATATAATCAAATTACTATCCGTCACGAAGATCCAACATAAGGCTTGCATTTATTTGTCCCTGGGAGTACGTTTGCACTCTGAGAAAATGCCTTTTGGTCTTAAAAATCTTCGGGGCTACCTTTCGTGGGCCATGTCTTACGCCCAGCTACGACATCAAGAAGATTACCGAGGCATACTTAGATGATCTAGTTGCTCATTCTCGAAAGAGGATGGATCATCCTGGTCACCTCCGGCAAATATTTGAAAGATGTCATTTTTATAAAATTCGATTGAATCCGAACAAGTGCGTTTTCACGGTTACATCCGGTCGGCTGTTGGGATTTATCGTGTCTAGGGAAGGGATAAGGGTAGATCCCTTCAAGGTTGAGGCAATACTTCGGTTGCCTCCCCCGTCTTCAATTCGTCAGCTTCAAAGTCTCCAAGGGAAGTCTAACTTTCTTCGGAGGTTTATCGTTAACTATGCTGAGATTACAAAGGGATATATGAGACTATTGAAGAAAGGAGTTCCTTTTCTTTGGGACGACTATGCTCAACGCTCATTCGATGCCTTGAAAAAGGCATTGACCTCTGCTCCTTTACTGAGTCCACCCGATTATAGCAGAGATTTTCTTTTGTATATGGCTACAGCAGAATCTACCATTGGTATGGTTCTGGTTCAGGAGGATGATGCTCTGGCTGAGCATGTTATTTACTACCTTAGTCGAGGACTGGTAGGACCTGAACTGCGATACACCCCGATAGAAAAATTAGCCTTAGCAGCAGTTCATGCTGTGCAGCGACTCCGGCATTATATTATTCTTCGCAAAACTTATGTGTTGGCAGCTGCCAATCCATTTCAGTTTGTCCTCAGCAGGCGAGTGATTGGGGGCAAATATAATAGATGGATTGTGATTTTACAGGAATTTGATCTTGAGTTCATGTCTGCCAAATCCAAGAAGTCATTAGTTTTTGCGGAATTGATCTCCGAGTTGCCCTGTGGAGAGGAGATGATCTATGATGAGTCCTTTCCAGACAAACACTTGTTTCTAATCTCTCCACAGGATCCTTGGTACGGGGATATCATTGTATATCTCCAGACTGTGAAGTTTCCCTCTACTTTTTCGAAAGATGAGCGTCGTAAACTGCGTCACTTGGCCAAGAATTATCTGATTATTGGTGATGCTTTGTACCGTCGAGGGGTTGATTCAATCCTAAGACGCTGCTTAACTTTCGAAGAAGTTGAGGCTATGCTCAATGATTCTCACAGTGGAGCTTGTGGGGGTCATTTATCTGGGCTTGCTACAGCCCAAAAGATTTTGCGTGCTGGATACTTTTGGCCCTCGATTTTCAAAGATTGTATTGAATCGGTCAAAAAGTGTCATCCTTGTCAGGTTTATACTCGAAAAATGCGCGCTCATCCAGCTCCACTTTTTCCAGTCGTTACTGTCGGACCCTTTACAAAGTGGGGTATTGATTTTACTACTTGTAACCCGCCTTCGGCAAAAGGTCACAAGTACATTATCGTAGCAGTAGACTACTTTACGAAGTGGGTCGAGGCTATGCCTACTTTTGGGAATGATGGTGAGACTGCAACTTTGTTCCTTTTCAATCAAGTTATCGCTCGTTTTGGTATTCCTAGAGAGATTGTCACTGACCATGGCAGTCATTTTCAGAATAGTATGATGGCTGAGTTGGCTCTCAAATTGGGTTTCCGGCAGGAGCATTCATCTCCATATTATCCTCGGGCCAATGGGCAAGTGGAAGCCATGAATAAATCCTTGAAGAAAATTCTTCAAAGGACAATTGATAAACATAGATCCAACTGGCATATTATGCTATATCCTGCACTTTGGGCATACAGGACGTCAGTGAAAACTGCAACTGGCTTTACTCCGTTTCAGTTAGTGCACGGGGTGGAATCTGTATTTCCAATTGAATGCGAGATTCCTTCTCTTAAATTAGCTATTGAGCTTCTTCGTGACACTTCCAGTCTGGCAGAACGGCTTCTTCATCTGGAACATCTCGATGAGCAGCGTCGAGATGCCGCCACGATGAATGAAGCACATAAAAACCGAGTAAAAGTTCAGTACGATAAGGCGGTCAAGCCTAGGGTCTTTTCGGAAGGTGACCTTGTTTTGGTCTATGCCCAAGAAAAGGATGCCTTGGGGGCAGGAAAGTTTAAATCGATGTGGTATGGCCCCTATATCGTTAAAAAAGTCCTTAAGAAAGGAGCTTATACCTTGGTTGACTTCGAAGGGAACGAGTTGCCGAAGCCCCGAAATGGGCTCTATTTGAAGAAGTATTATGCCTAGGCTTCGGCCTGGCATGTTGCTTTTTGTATATAGTAGTTTTTGCTTTGTACATATCTGATTGATTTTCGATTTTTGATGAGTTGGTGATGTTTTTGATCTGCTTTGGCAGGTTGTGTTGGATGTCATGAGTCATTTTGGTTTCGCCGATGGTGCTAGTAGACACACCCGGAACTTAGCTTTCGCGGCTTGGGTGCTTCATTATCCTTCCGGTCAGCTGTTGGTATCAAGAGGGGTCTGCATTGGTCCTGCTTCCAATAATGTAGCAGAATACACTACAGTCGTTCATCTACTCTCGGAGGCAATATCTTTGGGTGTTGATTCGTTGGTAGTTTTCTTGGACTCCCAGCTGGTGGTGTCGCAGTTGAACAACACTTATCGGGTACGAGATCCATTTTTATTACGATTGTTCTTGAGGGTACGTTTGTTACAAAGGTCATTTCAATTTTTAACATTCATTCATATCCCTCGAGCTGACAATTGGTTTGCTGACTCATTAGCTAATCAAGCATTGGATTGGCATATTAATCATTCAATACAATAAATTTTTAATCATCAAAAACATCATACATTTGATACATTTATCACATCACATCAAATATCGCTGTATATATATCATCGAAGTGTCAAAAACTTTACAAAATTTGGATCCATAATCTCGTACAAAACTTGGGCTTATGCCCCATCATGTTCAGTCTCAAAAAAGAATATACAGTCATCTAATATATAATATCTGTCTACTCCTGAGGTCCCTACCCAGAAGTCGTGTTCCTATAGAACCTAACTGCAGTGGCCACACGGCGGAATAATCTAACCCAGTCTCGTGGTACTCCTACCACCCGTCTCTGGATGGCTTCCGGCAAGTCCTCCACGGCAGCCATAGGGATTTGGCGGGTTAATCCCTCCAAGTTTCTCTGCACGGCCTGGAGAGTCCTGTCGGAATCCACTGTCTCCGCCTCACCTCTGCGGCGCTTATGGCGCGGTAGGCCCTCAGGACGAACTGGTCCAACATCTGAAACATGATCATTTTTAATTGTCAGTCATTATGAATCCAATCAAAAACATGTTTGTTTTTTCATTTTTTCATACATATTTGAAAAAATCCAAAAAAAATCATATAAGTCAAAAAAAAAATTGCAAAACTTACCTACTGCTCCCCATGTTGTGCCAGGTGGAAGAACTAGATCTGGATCTCCACGAAAATCCATCCTGGCATAGGGATAGTTGTCCACTGCGATGATCTGTTCTCCCCACCACAGGAAGAACTCATCGTCCCATGTGGTCCGGGGTACCTCACTACCCCCCAGTCTCTTCATCATGTCTGCCCAACGGGCAATTCTTAGGTCCCGCGGGCTACTGATAGTAGAGATGACTCTGGGTCTCAAAGCTGGAATCCTCTCAAAGAAGAATGTTGTCAAAATGGTCCCATAGCCAAAATGTTTGGTCTTTGCTTGGCGAATTGAGGTCAGATGTTGTTTCATGTTCAGTAGAAGGGTTGTGCACCAATCATACACATCATTCAGACACTCTACAGCTATGCTCATTTGCGTCCTAGACGCCTGATGTAGTGAGGCAGATCCTGCCACTCTGTTGATGGTGAAAAGGAGGATTTTCATGTGCAGATCCCTGATATCTTTAATTGAAATCTGAGTTCCAAAATTTTTGGAACCATCTACGCAATATACGTGGACATATTCTTCCATGGTTAACCCTCCCAGGGGCTTCCCGTGCAAATCTATTGGTTCTCCCCTCCGGGAGAGTCCAGTAATGAAATATATGTCTTCCACTTCAATGCGTAGTGGCATCTGATCAATAATGAAGCAATCCTGATCTGGTTCCTAGTAATTTACAAGCATTTCTAGCAACCACACGTTGCTTTTCATATTTGGCATTTTAAAGAATTTGAACAATCCGCAATTTCGGAGGATATTTTGCGCTGCGCGATCTTGCATGACCTCTTGGTCTATTGCGCTATGCTCACGTTCCCTCCATGAGATGGTCATCCTGAGAAATTTCATCAAATTATGCATTAGCCATGCTTTTTAAGTTTCGGACCTGCGCATACGCGGTTTTTCTTTTGCATAGTCGCGTGTATACGCGAGTTTCCTTTAACGAACCCGCGTATGCGCAAGTCCGCATATTTTAACAAGGGTTTTAAAGCTAAAAATCACTTAATTTTAATTTCCAAACAGACAAAATGAATAAACAGGATGATTAAGGAGCCTACCTGAAGTTTCACTGAGTTCCGACGGTCGGTTGTTCCTGATTTGACGAAAGAAGTTTTTTGCTCCAGAGCACTTTTTCCAAATCAGCTATGCAATAATGAACCAAATGAGAGGTAATTTGTCTATTTATGGCTAAAAAGTTGAAAATTTTCGCAAAATTTCCTTATGCCTATTTTTTCAATCTATCTTAAGCTGCATAACTCGATTGCTTGGAAGTGCCCAGTTTGGTATGTTTTCAGGTACATTTTGGCGATTTTGAGATTTTTCCCGGTTTTTGATCCATGATTTCCGACTCTTCACGGCAGGTATATGATCTTCACTGGCATATAGGTTAGGGAAATCACTCTCCGTTGCATCTTGCATACTAGCCTCCATACTGATCACTTGCCTTAGGGTCGATCCCATCAGGTCATGAGTATTACACCCATTTCACTCGCCGATTATTTAATCATGACTTGATGGTAGAGCCTTTCTTTACATGGGCTTCCTAGTTAGTTCCTCGCTATCACTTGTTGCCCATGCTGCTTTTTATGTAGGCTCGGGAGTCCTCTTTAGTCCCGCCCTGTCTTTTGTGTTGAAGCTTCATTCTTCTCCTTCATCACTTATCATTTTTATGGCTTATACCCTAGAGGCTCCCTGGTGTCGTTAAGTTGTATTACTGCATTGCATATTGGCTACTTGTTTATCCTGGCCTTTAGCCGGCTTCATTTGGACTCGATGTTTTAGCCAACTTTTGACCTTGACTTTCTGTACAAGTTAACCATTGCATGCACTTAGCTATCACGACTTGACACCTTTGTACCCATGGATGGAACGTTCCTCTGAGTATCACTTACCAGTTTTCGCCACCTTGCATTGAGCATAATATTGTTCCAATCCCAGGAACTAGTGCATCTGATTTCTTGATACTCGTTCTATCCATTGTACCATAGCATTCTTTTATTCTTTTTCAGGCTTATTATATGAAAAAGACAAAAAAATAAAATATAACAAAAAGAGCGGGAACGGGATGTATCTTCGTTGTTTTGATGGCAGTACAGAGTCAGTTTGTCGCCCTTGAACAAAGCACATATACTTATATATATCTCCTTCATTTGGGATGGTTTTAGTTTTGACCTAGGTTCAGCCTTTACCATGTTTCACTTGTTAGTTCTCCCCCGGTTGGTTATCTCTTCCAATCATATGGAGAGTTTGTTTTGCCTCCTGCATGACAGACTTATACAGTGTCACTTTTTACTGCCATGGTCATCACAGAGTCGTGCTTTTGTTCAAGGGAAGTCTAGCCTGAGTCGGCCATTCTGCGGTGTCTCTTGACTCATTATTCAGTCGGCCTTCCCGGTCTTGTCGGTATCATGTTCTATCACATCAGATGTTTTGATCTTCTGCTCGTGCTGGTTTGAGAAGGTCCCCATTGACTTCTTGCCGGCGGGTTTGTCTCTTATCGACTACGACACATTGCTTTGAGAGCAAGCCTAGAGCCGCACCTTGGGCCTATTTCCATCATTGATAGGTGACCTCGTGCTCAGCATTTGATCATCATCATGGGTCTTTGACTGAGTGGTTTCCCCTGTGTTCGACGTCAGCACACATTATCACACTTGGGATTCGTGCAATACCTTGATTTCCATTTGACCCTATCGGTGGATTTCTCGCCTCTGTGTCAGCTTTCATTATTGGTTGGTTCATAGGGTTTCTTCCGTGCGCTAGCTTCATCTTGTGCATGTCGGAAACGTACTTCGGTTTTGGTTCCATCACTCTACTTCGTCCGATTCCTTCCAAATATTGGCCTACGGGTTACACTCGCGCTGGACTGATGTGGGATGCCTTAATGCCTTCCTTCCAGCAGATCTTTTCCCATCGACTCCGACTCATTGCTCTAGGAATAAGGTCTAGAGTATTTTTGTCAGTACCTTAGGGTTTGCAGTCATCAGTGGCAGACTCTTCGCTATCGACAGTGGGGATTCATCATTGCCTCCTGATTGGTAGATTCTTTCAAGTGTTCGACTTCAACTCATTCATTCGCACTTGTCGGATTGTACTGGGGCACCTTGACACTCATTATCATTATCGGTGGGTTGTCTCGCGTTGGTTAATGGGATACATCATTGCCCGGTAATCCAACGATTTCTCACATGGTCGACTTCAGCTCATTTATTCCCATGGTGTAGAATTGTGCCATAGTGATCGGTGAAGACCTCGGGTTGCATCAGCATTTCTCGGTTCACTTTTGACAGTCCATTCAGTTTCTGCCAGTGATGTCGTTCACCCTTATATGTTGCAGTGTCAGTACAGCAACATCCTATATGTTGGCTCCGAGTTGCATGATTGTACCGTTTGATCCACCTCTTATGATCCGGTACTTGGAGATTCAGTTACTTATTTGATCAGACATCCAGTTGCACCATCTTTGATCAGCTTTCTATATGTGATACTTGGACATTGATTCAGACTTGTATTTCCGGGCCCTGCTCAGATGATTCACTATGTACTTTCAGTTCAGTTATACTTGTATACATGTTGGATCTATTCAGTACTTTCTATATATATGATGTATTTTTTGACTGAGCATGGGTATGCCCGCCTCAGCATGAGTTGACTCTCTGGTTTCTTTCATTGGTTTTTGGCAGGCTGAAATCTGGTGAAGTCCTCTCTTGTCCTTGCGAAGTTCTTTCTATGTGCATAATACATTTCGGCCATCATGTACCCCTTCTAACCTCATATATTAGGGGGCATCTGTTATAGCATCATTTCTCACCTTCATATGATTCATGATTGCTTTGATGGTTTTGGGCACCCATTCCTACAGACTTGGACAAATTCACTAAAAAAACAGTGTAAAAATCCCCATACGCGACTATGCCCGTACTTTTCCGCGTGTATACGCGAGTCCATCTGCACTTTTCCACGTATGCCATTAAAAATGATTAAAATATATATAATTATTCCCTATTTTCGGGCTGGGTTGATGGTTACTCAGGTAGTTCAACCACCCCAGCACGTGGCCAACTGTTTCCAACTGTTGAAACTACTTGGAGGGACTATAAAAACCCCTCATGTGTATGGCCTAAGGGAGGGAGAGAATTATTGATATTATACTCTGTTGGTATTCCTTATCCAAGTCTGATTCCCCGTGCCTCCTGCACTTTCCCAGTTCATTATAGGAAACCCTTGTTTCCTTGAGATGCACATCCCTTTATATGTCATCTCGTATGCACCAGTTTGGAAGGAGTCTTAGCGAGGTAAGGGCTGGACGGATCCGGATGACGGTCTGCGAAGGCCTTGGAAGGATCAGGTGATCTCTCCACTCGTTACTTTTGTACATGCTATTTATAATACAGAAGTACCATGCTGTTCCCGAAATAAACGTGTTAGTGTATGCTTTTATGTATGAGAATATTTGTTATACAAGAATTCATTATGATTTATTTAATGTTTTATATGAATCTCACTAACATTTAGGAGAGAGAGACAGCACAACTGCCCTTGTGTTTACTTTCTATCTTTCAGTTACAAGGAAGACGGCTGTTTGGGGTTGAACTTCTATGGACTCTTTCAATCATAGACCCATGTAATCTTCATTTCATCTCTATTTAGTTTTTCGAACGTGCATGGTTGTGAGTCTCTCAGCAGAACATTCCCGCTTCCAGGAGGTTGTAACCCAACGAACCTCTAGGGTGATATTCCCCTCAAAACAACCTTAATGCACCACTTATATCTATTCTCGTAGATTTGTTTATCAAATTCGTGGAATTTGATAAATAAACTTTATCCACGACCCTTGCAAATTTATTTGAATCTCTCGGCTTTATATGATACCCCCGACCTTATGACAATTATACTCCAGACTTATGTTAATTATCTGCCAACCACTTAATTAAAAACTTTATTATGCTCTGGGCCCGCACAAACCATCGGCAAAATCCAACGGGACACACACCCCGTACCTTAGTTAAACGTCGGGCAAGTCCATCATGCGACCATCGTTAGATCACAAGGCTCCAGATCGACGGCATGCACGCATATCGTGCGGCATCCTGGTACGAACTATAACGTGTGATGGCACGCTTTGATAGTGGTTTTCCGTGGGTCCACTCCACCACGTGTCACATTCCCTATGGAATCGCTCGCAAACAGAAAATACCGCTTACTCACCCAAAAGCGGTGCGATATGGGCAATCCGCCTTGCAAATCCACTCGCGGTTTTGGCACCGTGCTTGACTACGGGTGTAAGTATGGTTCCGCTATCCTCTTGTTCATTAACTCACGTCTAATCCTCGGGTCAGGTTTCGAAAACAAAACAACTCTGTCTCTCTTTATTAAGCAGGAATTTTATATTTGAACAATGTTCACGACCATGGGTTCTCTACACAGACCTCGCCCGCGGGTAGGGTGAATTCATAGGGTTTTGTTCAATAAATTTCGAGAAAACGATAGACAGAGGGGTGCAGAATCAGCACAATGGTTCAGATCACCAATTATACATACACAGAATTCAATTGTTTCACAATTAAACAATCTCTTCACAGACAAAGGTTCGAGTCAATCCAATGGCAACAAGCTTCGAAATCAATTAACCGGAAACAATTGTGAACACACGGAGTTTATTGCAGAATCTCTCTATTCCTCTCTTCTTTTTCTCTCTCTTCTTTATACATCCGAGGATTACATTTATATACATAAACATATGACTCTTCAGTTCCTCTGAGAGGACCGTTCTAGAAATCAAAGGTCTAATTACAACTTATTCCAATTACTGAACTGACAGCTGGATCGAACCTAACTGTTCGAATTCTACAACTCTAACTAATCTAAATAATACAGTCAGCTGAGGTATTGACACCTAGCTATTGCAATTCAAGTGATTTCGAACCCTCCTAGCCACAAGATGTGGAAAAACCTCCTACATTGTTGGCTAGTGTCTAATGCCCCTGCATCAATGCATTCCACTATTCCCATGATACCTTCCCAAAGGTTAAAACATCATCAACAAAAAATGAATGTGTGACTGCAATTCTAGGTGTTACCAAAACCTTGCAGAAAAACACACACCTATGCGCCCCCCCAATATTCAAGCTCAGGAAATCCATAACCATAATGAATAGTAAGGGGCATAAAGAACAACCTTGACAGAGTGCTCTACCATCCCAAAATAAAAATGAAGGGGACCCATTTATCAGAATAGCAAAGTTTGCAGATGTCACAGAAACCATAACCCATTCTACATTAAGCACAAAAGTCCCTATCTTTGTAAGAATCAATATCACGAAAGTCCAATCGGCACAGTCATAGGCTTTATGGAGATATAATTTCATAATCAAATCATTTTTCTTCCTTATATGAATTGAGTGCATACATTCATGTCAATGGAAACCGCATTGTGAATCTGTCGGTTGGGGAGAAAGTTGAACTACTCTTGGGAGATATGAGTTGAAAGGGATACAATTAACTAGCGGTAATTGATCTTAGAAATCAGCTTAAAGGAAATGTTAAGGGAGATAGGGTGAAAATATAAGAAAGAAGTCAGGTGAGAATATTTTGGGATGAGAAAAATGAAGGTGGAGTTGATTGCCCTAGGATCCCACCTGAGATGTGATATTCCTCTACCATATTCAAAAGATCCAATCCTGTGACATCAAAAAAGTACAAGAATAGTTCAACTATCCAAGCATCAAGGTCAACACATTTATCCTTCACAAAGGATTTAAGTACCACAAGGACCTCTTCAATGGAAATAGGCCTTCCCACTTCATCATTTAGTTTTGACGAGAACATGTTGCGGAAGGCCTCTAACCCCCAGAGTTGATCATGAATGTCCAACCTTGAACGAGCAGCGAACAATCTCTCTAAATAGAGAATTGCATCCCTCTGAATGTCTATGGTATTATAGACCTTGTCACCTGAAGAAAATTATATCTCCCAAATATAATTCCTATTCCTCCTATGAGACACATAATAGTGGAAGAAACGTGTATTTTGATCCTGCTCCTTAATCTAGAGTTCTCGTCTTTTGAGTCGGTAATTTTCCTCCTAAATATTTATAATATGCATTTTCTCGCTTTCCAACTCTTGTATGCACGAAATATGTAGAGGGTACGAGGCACCAAGATCCATTTAATTGCTAAACATGTCATTTTCGCTGCAATCCTCACGAAATAATCCTTCATTTTTCTATTAAAACCTCTCCCAAATCTAAACCTTAATCCTTAATATCCTTAATTTGATCAAAATAAGGCTCATCGTCGGCTCATCGTCGAATCATAAATCGGAGTTTCCAAGGAATTCTAGGACTCCCTAACTAACTTTTTAAAGTCTTCATCATCAAGCCAAATTTTGTTGAATTTAAAAAGGAATCCTTTCCACCTCAATTCCCCATGCCACTGAAGTAGGATCGGCGAATGTTCTGAAATATTTTCATGTGATACCCATGATATTACATTCCCCAGAGTCTCAAATAAATTCTCATGGATAAAAAAAAGTATTCGGCCTCTTCCCAATATGATATGAACTTGATCTTCCATTCGCCCACATTGGAACCAAGGGAAAAGGGCGAACATCCACCATATTACTACCAACAAAGAGGTCTCGTAGATAACTTCCTAAGGGATCAACTAGAAATTTTGAGCCCCAACACTCCTCACCCAAAAGAGTGGCATTAATATCCCCAAAAATGATCATCAAACCAATATTAAGGTTCCCACATACATTCAGTCAATCGCAGAAAGCCCATATGTCGCAGTAAGGGGCATATATATTAATAAAATGTACTCAACTAGGAATTTACCCCTGACAAAACCAATGAACAAAATTCCTACAAAAATTTTAAAGGTTTTTAATTTCACCTAATTTGGGTCCCATAGTGCCACAAATCCCCCAGATATACCACATGAGTCAATAGCCACAATAAACCAACTAGGACATATAGACATGAAGTAACATCTTTCTTTATCCACCGAAGACGTTATTTCCTGAATCAATATAATAAACGTTCTAACAAAAAAATTAAGGTTTTTGAGGGATATTTTCTTCATGGCATCCCCAATACCCCTTAGGTTAAGAGATGAAATGTTCATGATGTCCTCCTAGTAGAGGGCTCATTTTTTCTAAGGGCCTGAGACACTTCAGCAGATATGATGGGAACCTCCCTCAATACTCCTTCCTCCCCAAAGTGCATAGATTTAGCAGCATATTTTCCACAAAAAATTTGACTACCCCTACCCCCCTTTTGGCGAGCAGTGATATTCATATCTGACCCGGGACTAATAGAAAAATTCGGTTGTGGGTCTTGAGCTCTATGTATAGTAAGGACCGTCAGGTCCATAGTCGGATTTCATATCAAAAAAATAGCATCACTTCCAAATGAATTGTGAGGAGAATAATATGGTAAGAGAATTTCAGGGGAGAAATGTACGTGTTTATCAACGAAAGGAGGTTCAGCCCTAAGGTCAGAAGAAAAGTACAACAAGCACCTAGGAAGAGGAATACCCCATATTTCTGGCATATGAACCGGATGCTTAGAAGGCATGGAATGTCGACAATGTGACTTGCATAAATTTGGGATAGGATGGGGGGGGGGGGAGGGGGGAGGAAATGAGGTAAGTTTGTGACACGGGGAGAGACTAAACAGTCGATTGCGAGAAGGATAAGGGTCGGGACAACAATGCATTAGGACCAGAGGTTTTGGTCATTAAAGGAAACCCCAAATCCTTCGACGAGGAGGTAAAGGGAGAATATGAAGGAGGGGGAATATTTGAACAACATAAAGTATTCTCAGATGAAGTTGGTTGCAAATTACCTAGTCTAAAGAATTCCTTGTGAACACCAAAGTACTCTTGTGATTTGTGTCCTCGAGTCGAAACAAGGTGTTCTTTTCCATACCTTTGTTGACTCTTCCAAGGGAAATTCACCAACAGATGTCCTTTATGATGATAGAATAAACAACTAAAAGGTATTACATAAAAATCCACCTTCTTCTTGACCCTAATCGGGCCCCATTTAAGAACAATCTCCATAGTAAGCCCCCCCGAGAAGTTGACTTCCACCAGCAACCAAGCAATCCTTATATACATGGAACTTAAACATCTCAATCAAATATAAACAAAACACCCAATAACATTACTAATCTCTACGAATGCACTTTTGGTCCATAATTCCAAAGGGAAGCCAGGAAATTTGACCCAAATTCATCTATTACAAGGAGTCTTCGACAAAGGATTGAAACCAATATACCAATCATGTAATCGCAGGAAACTCTTGCCTCTTGCCTAAGGTGATTTGAGGACTTTCTCTGCGTCATCCTAATGAATAAAATGGATCCCAAACCACTGATTCATCAAAATACTGACCTTTGGAGTGGAACTGAGGAGTGAAGACCAATTTTTCTTGACCCACCCTTGCATCTGAGGCTTAGACATATATGCAAAAACATATTGCAACCAGCACAAGCTTTGCAAACTCTCAATATGATCCCATAGCACATCACGACCAAAACTAAGAAATTTAGTCTCCATAGAAGTTTTAACTGCATTTGCAAGTCCCTTATTTTTCTTCTTGACACCCCCTGATCATGTTTCCCCATGTCCTCGTTATGAGCTAAAGGTGGTTGCAGATATAAATTAGAAAAACCCAAAGTCTCAGCTTCACACCACTTGGCATCTGCCACCTTAGTGGCCATAGTGGCATGGATAAGTTCCTCAAGGGCCAAGGAGTTAGGTCTTGACCAAGACATCTCCTAATGATGATAGGTCTAACACTAGAAATAAATAAAACTCTGAAAAAATGATATGAGATAATACACTGAATCCATGCCAAATCAAGAAAAATAACCCCAAATTAGGAAAATTACCCTCAATAAAATACCCCAAGTAATATAATATACCAATTAATACCCCAAAGGGATAAGCTCTCACGAAGGAATTTAAATCACAACAACCATGATGGAGAAGTTGGATTCTAAGGATAAACTAAATCATCCAAGTACGCCACCCCTTATAAAGAGAAAATCAAACCAGATCACGATCTACATGGGAGAGCTCAACAATATAAATCCCATAATAGAAACCTAACAACCATGTATTAATGAAAAATAAATAAAAAGTATAGACCATCTCCAAGCAGGAATAACAGAAACGGTCCAAAGTATGTTTGAACCTCTAACCCAATGAAATAAAATAAAATAAAATAAAAACTAACAGCACAACAGCATCAGCACCCTGGACACCTCCACCAGCAGAACAGAAACCTCCAGCAGAATTTTTTATAAGGCTTGGTGAAAATTATTCTATTTTTAGCACTATGCTTCCTGACCGAAAATTCCAAAACCTCCTTAACAGAGCCTGGATTCCAACCCCAGAGGCAGTACTCGACAATGGACATAAATCTAATGGAGACAAATAGAAAACTTCCCCGAGGATGGCTAGGAAAGTTTCTTAAACTAAAGAAATCTATTGTAATGGTCTGCATATATCAATAATAATACTTAACAAGAGGAGAAAGTGACAAACTACCAGACCCAAAATTAGTATAGCTTCCACCAACGTAAAAACTGACGACATGGGAGATGTTGAAACCTTATGGTTGTTTTTGCCACTAGATAATGGCTTCTCAATAACCTTATTGAAATTTTTTGTTCTATCCTTTCAGGACCTTGGAAAATATTTGCACCTTCACACCAACAGCAAAAACAAAATGATAATCATTGTATAGAGAAGTTTTCTGGATCAATAGCATCTATTCTTAGTAATTTCCAAAGAAATCTATAAAACCATTATACTAAAGAAATATAACAACGCTAATAGCTCCAGCTTCCAGGACGTTGTCTTAACAACAGAACACAACCTTGTCAAAGCTCTGCAGCACCCTTTTTCACCAGCATAGGAACTTGGTGTTGACATCTTAGTGTAGTCTAAAAATGACAGAAATAAACTTCACCATTTCTCCTGCTCCTGCATAAAAGGTAACATGTACAAGCCACTCAATATCAGTTTACCCTAGAAAACAATAATAAATCTCTCATGCTTACAAGATATTGCAAGAAATCTCCACTAGCCAAAAATTTGTGTCGTGTCTATTGTCCCAACTCTTCCCGGGAAACCCTAATGGTTATTTTGTGTTTTAAAAATTGAACATTTGTAAAAATTAAAGAATTAAAGTATTAATTAATTAACAAATTATAATTACAAGTATAATTTATTTTATTTTTTAATTAAGGAAGAATAAAATGATGAAAAATAGAAATAAATGATTACAAATATAGTTTTGTTTATTATAAAAAAATAAATTTATGATTTTCATTTTAACTCAATATAAATAATTATAAAAATGTATAAATTTGTTTTATAGAATATTTTTATTTACATTTTTTAAGAAATTATAACATAAATAAATGATATTGTATATATTGGAATTTTTTTTTTTCAAAGTCATATTGTGAGCAGTGATATTTGGTTTTTGATCTAAGGAACTTATTTTGTAAATTCCTACAAATAGGAGCCTACAAAATATTCAATATGGAAAAAGGTTTGGAGCACAAACTCCATCCCTACATTGAATGTTTTATCTTGGTTATTGGTCTGTAAACAAATTTTGACTACAAAAAATATCAAAAAGAGAGGCATTGTAGGCCCCTCTCGATGCCTCCTTTATGATAATACAGAGGAATTTGTTCAGCACCTCTTCCTATATTGTTCTTTCTCGAAATCAGTCTAGTCCAATTACCTCAAACCTTTCTTTCTTATATTCCACTAGCCATCATATTTGCAAGCTCTTATATCACCATGGCTATATTTGGGATCCATTCAGGCCAAACCCTACCTTGAGATCCTTTTGACAGCCATTCCAAAATATATGTGTTTCTAGATCTGGCTTTCCAGAAATAGTGGTGACTTCAGATCGGTCAAATTCACAGATATGAATACAGCACATAAATCTCTATCCCTATGTTTTGAATATTATACTCCCTCTCAAGATTCATCACTTGAAAACCTTGAACAATAGTGGATTTCCCCATGGATCTCTTCCTCATCCGTTCCTATTCCCTCTCTTTTGATCCATAAGTAAAAAAAATTGAATTGGGTTCTTCGGATCACCCCTCAAGAATTTTTCAATTGGAAGGTCGATTGTAAATCTTGGCTCTTGAAATTTGATGGTGTTGTCAAGTGAAATCCCAAGGTGGTGGGATCAGGAGGGATTTTTCTCAATCCCAATGGAATAATTATGGATAAATTCTTCTGGGTTTTGGGTTCCAAGTCAAAAAATCAAGTTGAAATGCATGGGTTGTATATGGGGTTAAAGCTAGCTCGAAAAACGGGGATCAATGAAATCACTATTATGGGGGATTATTTCTTGGTCATTCACATTGTTAGATCAGATAGTATTCTCTGCCTTTTATTCCACTAAATAAAAGGAACTCTCTCATCCTTTTCTAAATATTATCTATTCCAAATTCTTCATAACCTCAACTCTAAAGCTTACATGTTAGGGAGGAAATACTCTCAATTGAGTGAAGGCCAATTAGAAATAAATGGGATCACTGATCAATGTTAATCCCCTAATATATTTTTTGATGTTTTTAGTCCTTTCCTGAACTCTTTTGGAATATTTTCCTTCTTGGGAACCCATAGGAATGTTTGTCTCTTTCGATCTAAGTATCCCCATCGTCATCAAAAATCATTCAACTTGGATTATTTCATACCTCCTCTCCAATTTTTCTATAATTTCTCATGTGGTTACCCTTAAGATTGGTCCCGAGTGGACCTTAATTAGAAAATTTCCTCTTTTGACATCCCATAAGGCTATCATGGCTATCCCAAATTATATGTATCATGTAGTTGTTAATAATATGCCTTCCCTCATGTGGCACAAGGATATCCAGGCATAAGATTTAATGGTAGTTAAAGAAATTGATTATGAAAGTGTGATGAAATTACGTGTTATGTCGAATATTAGACCCTTCACTCAGATGATCACCGAGGTGAGAAGGAGCTTGAGAACAAAAATTAAAATCATGAAGACTCTTGTCGAGGAAGGTCTCCCTCCAATAATCTGGTAGATGCATGCTTTCTCCTTGTCGATTCCTTCCATTCCAGTTCTCTGTATCTATGTCGTTCATCTAGGAGTATTAGTAATTTTGTGGAACACTCTAATTTTGGATTCTGGTGTATTTTTAATTATGCAGTCTTCTCAAGCCTGGCTGTTCTCTCCCCTAAGGTTTCCTCATATCTCTCCCTTTTATTCAAATCTTTGTCGCAATTACTGCATTTTAAGGAGCCTTCATTTTTCTTCTTCAAAATATTAAACTTTCACCCTGATTCTCCTTCTTGGAATGACCTCTTGATCAGGTTCCTAGAGTGGAACATTGGATTTTTGGTTGTATCAGCTACATGGATCAATTATGAAGGTTCATCTATCCAAGAAGTCAAAACAATTTCTTCTCAATTCTTGAGTTTGACCATCGCTTCTGTTAGGACCCACAAGTCAGTCCATTTTATCTGTAGCCTTGCGCTCCTTTGGTGGTCTTATTCTCTACAAGTGGCCAATATGGATGGAAACTCAGATGAGTTTGATTCCTCTACCTTAACCATATGGGTTTATTGTAGAGAAGCCCATTTTTCTATTTATGCCAAAATATATGATCTGACGACCAATATGCTTCAATAGCGGACTCACGAAGGAAATGTCAGGGAATTCATAGTTGTCATTCTGCAACAAATTTCTCACCTTGAGGATGAATTTGATACCTTAAGGAGCATCCTTTCTGAACTGAAAATGAAAGAAGACAGACTAGATAGTAATAAAGTGGTAAACCCTGATGTGAATCAAGTCAGAGACATCAATCTTAATGGCACAACCTCACTAGATGAATGAATATTTTTTTGAATGACTGGATTTAAATGTTTTTTGGTTTTGGATCAATTTTGTCTAATATATTATATATTAAATATAGTACTTCTATTGGGAAATGGGACTTTTGATGTATTCGAGTTCTGGGCTAGTAGTGATACATGGTCAACCCTGAATTTTTTGAGAAACATGCAATGTAACACTCTCGGGTATTTGCCATGACTGGCCGCAGATTTAATAAAATAAGTACTTATTTTTGTGAAAAAGAAAAAATGTATATTTAATTAAATATGAACTTCCCTAAATTTACTTGGCTATCTCAAGGTTCAAATAAAGAACACAAATGAAATTGAAATAAATTTTATTGAAACTCCCTGTGGCGAGGGGCAGAGGAAAAACGAAAATAGGTGTTGGTGGCTTGGAATATGGTTTGTAAACATAAAAATGTAGGAGGCCTAGGCCTCCAAGATCCAAAGATAAGAAACATAGAAAATGGATCCAAATTGTGGTGGAGATGGTTAAAAAGAGGGGAGAATCCATGGGCGAAACTATGGAAAAAAATATGCCCCTAATTTCCAAACAAAATACCTAGTTAGGCTCTTAGAATCAATCTAGGAGTCGGCTATATGGAATTAGCTTTGAATAACAAAGATATCATACAACAAAATTGCGTCTGGGAAATAAGAAATGGAAAGGAAGCACTATTCTAGGAGGATGCTTGGTAGCAACAACCAAAATTAAACAGACATAAATGGTGTGATAAATTTTCAAATTGTTCTATGTTGTATCAATTAATTTAGCCCAAATTACTCCTTCATAAACAATGCATCCAATTATTAGCAGTTTAATCAATCATAAAGTATAACTGAAGATAGAACAATATATGCAGTGATAAAGAAGACAACAACACAACCATAAGAGATATCAAATTGGTTCAAGACCATCAAAAAACCCCACAAGGGGGAAACCCTTTAAAATCTTCTTCCTCAATAAATCGTCATAAAAAAAATTCAGCAGAGAGTATAATGAGCCTAATACATTTGTAGCAGAAATACACAGAATATAACTACAAATTTGCAAATCTACAACATCAAGAAACATGGATCCAATAGATCATTGAAGCCAACTAATATCAACTTTCAAATCCTAGATCTGAATCCAGGATGCTATCAAATATTGATCGCAAACATCTGTGACTGATCAGATGAAGTCTGGAATCACTGTGCGAGCAACTGAAGATGTTCTAACTCAGATCTACTTAGAAAAACCCTTGTTTTCACCCACAATATGTTGTTCTCATGGCTATAGCTCCCTGGCCACTGGAAGGACACTCTGTTCCTCCAGCTCTAGCTCAGATAAGCCAGATCTGGCCCCATAACCTTAGTCTTTACCTTGCCACATTTTGCCTGCGACTATGAAACCCTGGATGTTATCTTGCCATAATGTGCTTGTGTCTAGAGCCTAATTTCGCTAGTTTTGTGCATGTGGCTATGGCCCAAAAACCTTAGATTAGATCGATCCTCTCGCCTGTGATTCCAAACCCTACATGAACTTCTTTCGTCAAACCTGTGCGAGCCAAAAATAGAATAGACGAACCAAGACAAAGAATGCAAGAAGAAAATATCTTGAGAAATCGTTTGAGAATGACCTTGAGGTCATTTATATTTATAGATTTCGAGAGGGTCTGCTTGGGGTTGAGGCTGACTTGACTAAATCACATGTGCTTAGATCGACCCATTCCATTTCATTTTAATATATAAAATAATTCAAAATCTAACTTCCGCTTAACCGATTGGGGCGATCTATAGGTCGATTTTGGTCCTCCTTAAAAGAGGAATCTAATACAATTATAATCTTGACCATCTAAGATGTCCCAAAGTGGAATTTGACCCTATTTGCAAAAATTAACACTCCCTCTCAACTAGGAAAAATTTCACTTGATAACCTATGGCTGAAGATCTTCACATCATGGTGATGTCATGCTAAGGTTGTCACTGCTCAACTCCATTTGCTGAAAATTTCTTAGATCTAGAAGAAGAAGAATCGGGGAGAAATATATTCCACCCATACCAAGCAATATTATAACACATCATACAGGGGATCACATCTTCAACCCTGGATTTTTCAAAAGGGGAGAAACTCTCAACTCAATCCTATTTCCTATTGATCTTCCCATCAATGACCCTCAATAGTCATTTGGTAGAACACCTGCATCATAATCAACTTTATTTGTACACCCCAAGTACACTCTCAACTCGTTGGCCAAACGAGGAGTGGTATTCCCAGCAAGCCTTGCTTGAGGGTATGATGCCAACTATTAATTTTTCATATTGTTTTATGTTGTATCAATCACTTTAGCCCAAATTAATTTTCATTAATAGTGCATCCAAATATTAGAAATGTAAATAACCATAAAATGTAACTAAAGATAGACCAATGCATGCAGTGAAGAAGAATACAATAGCACAACCATAAGAGACAACAGATTGGTCCAAGACCAGGGGAAAACCCCACTGTGGGGGAAACCCTTTCAAATCTTCTTCTTCAATATATCGTCATAAAAAAATTTCAGTGGAGAGTACAATGAGCTCAATACATATATGTAGCAAAAAAAAATAGATCAGATCTATATATTTGCAGATCTACAACATCAAAAGCGCGGATCTGATGTATCACCAAACCCAAGTGATCTTAGCTGTCAAGTCCCAGATCTGAATCCAGGATGTTGTCTAAGACTGTTCTGAAGTGACTGTCACTGAGAAGCAGATGAGTGAATACATTGCACAAGCTATTGAAAGTTATCCAATCCAGATCTACTGATAAAATCTCTTAGTCGCAGCCTTAACACTCTCATCCCACGGTTGAAGCCTCCTTAGCCACAACCTCGACGCTTTATGCCTATGGCTGAGGTCCAGATCAGCCCGATCTGACTCAAAAACCTTGGTCACACCCTGAACATGGTCTTCTCACGACGATACCAGCTCAGTCACAACCTTAACACAGCCTGCCCACAGCTCTGGCCCGAAAACTACAGTATTGTGCCCACTACTTAGGCTCAAAATACCCATATCTATGTGATTTTGTCGTCTGTGATCCCGAATCCTTACGCAAGATTTTCCTGACAAACCTGTGCAAACCAAGACAGAAAATATGAACCAATACCAAGAGATCAAGAAGAAAATTTCATGAGAAAATGTGCTAGAATGATCTTGTGGTTGCTTCTGTTATCACTCGGATTGAACCTCAAGCTGAAAAAGGCAATTCTGAGGTAACCTCAAACCACGCTTAGTCAAGTAGCTAGCCCTACTAGGTCAGGAGAGTTCTCTCTCCGTATATATCATCAAAGTCACTGAGGATAGAAGATATTAGGCTAGGTATAGTAGCTCAGGGTTTTGATTTTGATTGTGTAGGGTTTTACTGGATCAGGAGGAGTCATGCAGCTAGGGCAAGGAAATTAGGTCAAGATTTGCAGGGTGTTCTCTGGGGCAAGGTAGGTACAATGTCTAGCACTTTAGGGATTTTATGATGAGATGGTTAAGACAGGTGAGGAGCTAGAAAGATCATGGTGATTTCATGGTTTCTTTATAAACTGAAGAAATTACAAATTAAGAACGTTTACCCAAAACAGAGCATAGTTATTTATGAATTATGTTCATCTAACTTGAAAACATTCATTCAATAGAAATGAAATGATGGGTGAAGTAAAAAACACATTATAACATATGAGCAAAAAAGAAGAAACTGAAACTAAACATAGTACCACATGGATCCCATAAAAATAGCTGCAAATTTGATTAATATACAAGCCAAAATTGATACAAAAATATGTCTCTTGAGATGCCAAAGCTCCAAGTGAATCCAACCTCTACAAATGACTGAGAAAATACATGATATACACCTCAAAACCACTCTCCCTAGCCTCAAGGAGTCTAATCCATGAGATAGGGATCAATTTCACCTACTCCCAAACAAGAATCTGAAGACTAGGAAGACCCAACAATTTGCCTCTAAAAGAGAGGAAATTGATTCATTTGACCTCTAGAGGACTTATATGATGTATCTACCCTAGATAACAATAAAAACATGAAATTTACATTTATCTTGACCTTTTACATCACTAATTTCTCATTTCCCAAGATATAAAGTCAAAAAGTCTAAATTTTGCTGAAGATGATGAAAATACAATTTTCCTAGCAAAAGCGCAGCGCCATGATAAGCAAAATAGGCTCCTTTTCAAGCAACTTTTGGAGGCCTTCCCGGTGTCCAAATAAGCTCCAAGATAGCTCATTCAAAATATCTCTAAGTCTAGTTTCGAAATATGCCTCTATTTTCAAAAATAGTTCCCATATGCCCTGTCAAAAATAAATTTTCCCAAGACTGGTATTAGTGCAGCACCAAGGTCAAAAAGGAGGCAGAAACATGAAAAATTGGTGGTTTTTTGCACTTTTGAGGGACCAGTTCTCCTCCAAATTTTCTGAAAATTGCTAGGGTTGATGTCCTCATCATTATGAACATGATTTTGGTGGCCATTTTTCCATTGGAGGCTCCAATAAAAAGCGCAGCGCCGAGGGCACTGCGTTTTTGGCAGATTTTCTGTGTGCCAAAATTTCTGAGTTTTCTGCAAAACTAGGCCTCAGACATGGATAAATATCTCTCTAACCATGAGGAGTTTTTAAAAATAGAGAGAGGTTTTTGTTCTTTGGCATGTTTTTAACACAAACCTCCTCCCGTTTCCTAATATTATTCTCTTAGCTTCCAAAATATTCTCTGCAAAAAGGTGTTCAAAACAGGACATTTCTAGAAAATGTACCTTCAAATATTTTTTTAAATTTCTAAAATTTTCTCCAAATTTCCTCAAAATTGCTCTAGAGATGCCAAATAAGGTGTGTTATGCTATCATTGATATATAAACAACTAGTTCCAATTTACCCTTCTCCCCTTGATAAATTAGGATTTCCTTGAGTTTGTCCTTCAAAAGTTAGGCTTTCTGCCTCAAGCTTCTCCTTCTCCAATGCCTTCTTGAGACCTCTTGTTCTTGGTTTCTTACTAGTGGTTTGGGTCCTTTGTGGTGTCTTATCCTCTCTTCTTCTATATTTATCTCCTCCTCCATAATGTCTCTTTCCTTCCCCATGGTGTCTCTTTCCTCTTCCATGGTGTAAACCCTAGGGATGAGGAAATGGGAGTGGGGATAGGTCTAGGGAGTGGGGATAGGAAAATTAGGGATATGGGGGGAGGTTTTATTAAACTTAGGGAGGTGATAGGGGATCAAAATGTTTAAGATATTGGGAATTAGAATTTTATTACAGGGTTGATAGGGCTGCCTAGGAAATTGAGATGCCTAGGACTTAGGGTTTAGGGGAAAGGGATTTAGGGAAATGGATATGGTGTTTTAGGGAAGGAGTAGGATTTAAAATGATGTAGGAATAGAATGTGAGGTTTATGGGTTCCAAGTTTGGGAAAAAAAGAATGAATCTAGGGTTTTTAGCTAAACCAACTTCCAAATTCACATAAAAACCAAAAACACCATGAAATTCCTTTTGAAGACTGCAAGGAGGTGAAATTTACATGTTACTTACTTGTCCTAGGTGTTGATAATATTTTCTGAATATTTGAGGAAATTTGGCTAAGTAATAAGTTTCGAAGCTTAGAGAGTTAACTGGACATTAGCGCAACACTCAAACATTAGTGCA
Source organism: Pinus albicaulis (assembly GCA_034641835.2). Taxonomy (NCBI): domain Eukaryota; kingdom Viridiplantae; phylum Streptophyta; class Pinopsida; order Pinales; family Pinaceae; genus Pinus; species Pinus albicaulis. The sequence goes on from CM076581.1 coordinate 1,607,112,450, forward strand.
GCTCCACTGGGGATTAGCGCAGCTCCATTGTAATTTACTCTGTGGTTTTTGGGCATTAGCGCAGTGTCGCTGCAACACTGTTTTGCAGACCACATTTGGAGGCCTTCCTGGTGTTAAAATTGGGCCCAGGATAGCTCTTTGGAAATATTATTTTGTATAATCCAAATATACCTTTTTTCTGATTGGAGTTGATTTGACTTGTCAAAAGTTGATTTTCCCAAAACTGGTAAAAAAGTCTTGAATGAGGGTTCAGAAATGTATAATGTTGGTGCAGGCAACGTTTGGAGGCCTTCCTTAACTCCAAATTGAGCTCATGATATCTCATTGGAAATATCTCACTCTCTAGTTAGCATTTGACTCATCAAGAAAGTCATTTGGACACTCCAGCTATGAGAAAACTTAATTTTCCCAAAGTCACTCCAGAAGTGCAGCAACCCTCTCGTGGCACCTGTATTTTTGACATTTCTCAAAAACCGTGACACCTGTGTCAAAACTGAAGGATTTTTTTCTTCATGGACCTATGATGGAAAAAAAACCTCTCTCTTTTGTCAAATTCATCTCGGTTTGGTCGGAAACATAGTTTGAAGAAAACTGGCCCTATGAGTGGCAAATGACTTGACTCTTGGAATGATTTCTTTAAAAATAATGGAGACATGATCTTATGAGTTGGAATGGCCTCATACTTACTAAAATTACCTCCCTTATGGTTCCCCTACTCATATGCCTCTTTTTCATAGCAAACCCTAGCTTAGTGGGAGATGAAATTAGGGTTTAGTGTTTGTGAACAATGATGAATTGGGCACCCTTGGGAAAAGACAACTCCCTTTGATATTTGATGGGTTGGCATGTAGATTTCTGAGTTGGCATCCTTTTGGAGACTGAATACTTATTACATTTGAACTAACTGAAGCAAATCATGAGCTTATTCTAGGTCACCTTCACACCTTCTGCCTCCCTTTATTAAAAATGAGACAATGCAATGATTTGACCTAATGAAACCCTAGTGACCTAATGAGAAATGAAAGATACTAACTCAACGAGTGATTTTGACTAAAAGTGAAATTAGAGCAAATTTTTTTCAGAATGATGAAGACATTGAATTTTTTTCAGCATGATGAAAACACGGAAGAGGGTCAGCAGGCATATGCTTCTGAAGGAAAATGGGACACTTGACAAGGACAACCACCAGTGGAACAATTTTTTATCATGACCTATTGGAATGATTGAAAATTTCTTTAGAATGGGACACCTAAGATGCACATGCAAAATGTGTTTTGATCCCTGGTGGAAGTATGAAAATACTGACACTAACAGCTTCTATTTATAAATTTGTGAGGGACCGCTTGGGGCTTTGAGTGAATCCACATGTGTTGAGGTCGACCCATAAAAATAATAAAATAATTCATAACTTAACTTCTGCTTAACCGATTGGGGCGATCTATAGGTCGATTTTGGTCCTCTCAAAAATAAGAATCTAATGAAATTATAATATTAACCATTTGAGATGTCCAAAGTGGAATTTGACTCTAGTTGCAAAAATTAACACTCCCTCTCAACTAGGAAGAATTCCACTTGGTAATCTCTGCTTGTAGATATTTACATCATGGTGTCGTCATGGCTTAACCTAATCTGCTAAAACTTTATCGAATCTAGAATAAGAAGAATCAGGGAGAAAAATTTCCCACCCATACCTAGCAACATGATAATACATCATACAGGAGAGCACATCTCTAACCCTGGAATCTCATCAGGGAGTCCATTCTCAATTTGAAACCACAAAAAGGGGAGAAAATCTCAACCCAATCTTGTTGCCTACCAATCTGTCCATCAATGACTATCATAAATCATGTGGTAGAACACCTACATCATAATCGACTTTATTTTTACACCCCAAGTACACTCTCAACTCGTTGGCCAAACAAGGAGCAATATTCCCAGCAAGCCTTGCTTGAGGGTATGATACCAAATGGTGTATACTACGCTTAGACTAGATAGGGGAGAAACATCTCCGTCCCTATGAAGATAGGGGGGAATCATATCAAACCTGGGTAACAGATAGGAAAGTGCCATATTGTCTAGAGATCCCTCAACCCCAGGAGCCCTTTATCTCAATTCCTCACCCCAAGAGCTCAAGCAAGGTAGGAAGAGATTGCTCAGTGTCCTCGATCAATGTTGCCCCTTATCTGTAGGGGCTACATCCATCGATCCAAGTTGTTATCTGAAGACTAATAACTTTCCTTTTGGTAATGCCTTGGTGAGAATATATGTTATCTTCTCGTTAGTCGATATGTGGTGGAGTCTAACAACTCCTCTCTGCACCATGTCTCGAATAAAGTGATATTGAATCTCAATATGATTGGACTTGTCATGGAATACAAGACTCTCTACCAAACGGATCTCGCTCTTGTTATCACAATATATCATTGCGGTATCTAATACTTGACCAAATATCCCACCAAAGAGCTTCCTTAACCACACAGCTTCACAACTAGTTGTGCTAGCAACAGTGTATTTTTCTTCCACGGTGCTCAATGCTATCGAATTTTTCTTCCTGCTCATCCAGGATATCATGGCAGAACCAAGACTGAAACAACATCTAGATTTACTCTTTCTTTCGATGACATTACCAGCTAAGTCAACATCATTGTATCCATGAAGTTGGATATCTCCAGTAGAATATCTCAAACCAAGTGTGATTGATCCATGTAAGTATCTCAATACATGTTTGGTTGCAATCCAATGCGCATGAAGGGGCTCGGTCATGAACTGAATCAATGTGTTAATTGTGTAACATATATATATATGGGTGTCCACGAGGAACAGCATAGCCCCAATTAGTTGTCTATACTTGGATGGATTTTCCTTAGCAGGTCCAACTGATTTTCCACATGGCTTCTTGAAATTCATCTCCATCAGAGTAGTCATGGATTTGCGCTCGGTCATACCAAACCTTTCCAGCAGCTTCACTACATACTTTCCCTATGAGAGAAATTTCTCATCAGGCCTTTGCCACACCTCAAGGCCCAAAAAGTAGTGCATGAGACCGAGGTCTTTCATCTTGAATTCAGAGGCTAACTTCCTCTTACATTCAATCATCAGCATTTCACTTCTTGTCAAGAATATATCGTCAATATATAGAACTAGAATCAGTTGCATACCTTGGAGAACCTTAAAATAGAGGTTGTGATCAACATTTCTTCTTGTGAAACCCAATTTCATAAGATATTTGTCAATGCATGCATACCAAGCTCAGGAGCTTGTTTCAAACCATACAATGCTTTATTTAACCTGCAAACATTCTGCGATATTCCACTTCAAATCCTTGTGGTTGTTCAACATACATGTCTTCCTGTAACATACCATGGAGGAAAGTTGTCTTTACATCCATATGATGAAGGGTCCAACCTTGACTAGCAGCAAGGGAAACTATCGAATGGATAGTTGTGTATCGAGCCATAGGAGCAAATATGTCATCATAATGTTCTCCCTCTTTCTGAGAGAAAAAACAAGATAGGAACCTCGCTTTGTATTTCTCAATGTTTACATAGATTCCATGTTTGATCTTAAATAACCATTTCGAAGTCACAACAGACTTCCCATGCGGTCAAGTCACAACACAATTTTTCACAATAGATTCATATTCCTTAGCCATAGCATCCTTCCAAACTTTTTTTTTGACTTCTTCTTCGAATGAGGATGGTTCAGCTTGAATCATAGTGCTCATAGTAACAACATATGCATGATACCTGAAAGGTTTCTTCCTTTATCTGAAGGATCAATGAATGGGAATACTTCTTTCATTGTCCTGTAGAGTGTCGTGAAGCCAAAGTTGTCTTTTCTTTGAAGGAGGATCACTGGGAGGTGGATCTAAAGGATCCATAGGTTCCATGGTAATATCAATATCATCTAAATTGGGAATAGAAGCACCATCTAGAATATCCTTGTCATAATCATCTTCCTTGTGAGGCGAAGGAAGGTCTCTTACTTTACAAAGTGATATATTTTCATCGAAAGTTATGCCCCTGCTAATTTAGACATTCCTTTAACCAGGAATGTATATTCTATATGCCTTAGAGTTTTCACAGTAACCCATAAACATACCTTTTCTACTTGTAGCTTCCGGCATGTTTCTTTTGTCTTTCGGCACATGAAAGAATACGGGACATCCAAATTTACGAAGATGATTGATGTTGGGTTTGTTACTTGTGAATATTTCTTCTGGAGTCTTGTTTCTCAATGCTTGATGAGGCACTCGGTTTTGAACATATACAACAACATGTGTGGCTATAGCCCATAGAAACTTTGGTACCTTATGATCATGAAGCATGGCATGAGCAGCTTCGAATATCGACCGATTCTTCCTTTCAACTAAGCCATTTTTTTCAGGTGTATAAGGTACAATAGTTTCCTTATTCATCCCTTCCTTCTTACAAAATTATATGAATTATTTTGACATGTATTCTCCTCCATAGTCAAACCTAAAAAAAATGTTTTTTTCCCTGATTGATTTTCGACTAAAGCTTTGAATTTCAAGAATTTTTCAAAGGCTTCATCCTTGTGCTTGAGTCTGTACAACCATTTCTTTCTTGGGAAATCATCAATGAAGGTGATGTAGTAGATATGACCCTCGATAAAATTCGCAGGCATCGAACCACATATATCTTAATGAATGAGATGGAGGATGTCAGTTGTTTTGTTCTTACTAGACGGGAATGGTCCCCTTGTTTTTTTCCACTTGTGAAACCTGGAAAAACTCCATCATGTTGAGCTTGAAAATCAGGAATACCTGAGACCAGTATCTTCAATTTCAGAAGAGCATCTTAGTGTAGATGAGCCAACCTGCAGTGCCACAATTCCCTAAGATGATTGGTGTTACGAACCAATGCTAGAAGTGGCCATCCTGTGAATTTGTAGAGTCCCTCATATCTCAGACCTAATTTGAAAGCATCTTTCATATGTGAATCAGCAAGCCAAGTTAAAACCTTTCCATTAATGAAGGAAACCCTTATCCCTTTATCTTCTAATTCAGATATAGAAATCAAATTATTCGTTTGACATGGCACATAGATAACATCATGCAACAATACTGATTCCCTAGAGTTCAGCTGAAACTTAACAGATCCAAATCCTTTTACGGAATGAGTGGAGTTATCTCCAAGAATGATTTTCAACTCAGTATCCCTCTCTACCAGATTAGAGAGGACTTCTTTGTATCCATAGAAGTGATGAGTGGCCCTGCTGTCAACCAACCAAATATCCCATGAATCCGATGGAGAATAACTAGTAAGTGAAGAAATGAGAATATATTCATATTTATTCACAACATTAATTTCATACCTGGGATCCCTTGACTTATTTTGAGAATGATGTTCTTCTTCACGATCGCTTGAAGAATCTATTCTCCTTTCATATTTTCTATCACGGTTGTACCTTTGATTATCTCTTCTTATTTTATCATTGTTGTTGCTTCTGGTGTTGTATTGTAGCCTCTTTCTCTTCTCGATACAATCACGAACATAGTGACCTTTCTTGTGTCAGTTGCAGCATTCGATATGAGATAGTGATCTAGAGTTCCTTCCTTTTGAGCTTTGAGGAGGAGGTCTTCTAGAAGGGCCTCCTTTCGATGTCTTTCTTTTTTTATGGGTGACATATTCAGCAGGCTCTCCCTCTTCATGCTTCTGAATTCTTCCTCTTGTGATCATCCTTGATTCTTCTTGAGTAAGCTTTCCAACAATTTCATCAAATGACGAGAGAACATTGTTTTTTCTGATTGTAGTAATGAATGTTTCCCAAATAGAAGGGAGACCTATAAGAGTCACGATAACAAACTCTTTGTCAGACACATTCTCTCCAACCCTCTGCATTTGATCTCTAAGACGAGATATCCTTGTAATGTATGACTAAACAGTTTCACCTTTATTCATCTTCATTTCCTTGAGTTGATATTTCAATGTGATGATCTCATTTAGATTGTTTATGTAATATTCCTAATTAGCACCGCTAATTGGAATATTTGATTTTTGTATAATTTTGCCGCCTATAGTTAATTAATAAATAAAAGTGAGAAAAAAGGGGTCAACTCACTTAAATAAAATAAAGTGCTTCCCTAGTAGGAGCAACGTTATAACTTAAAGGGGAGCCTTGGGGGTCCACACCACGTATGAGAGGAGGCTCACGTAGCCACTAGAAGCTTCTGCGCAGCCCCATGAGGAGCACGTGGGAGAGAGAGGGACCACGTAGGGTTTTGAGGAGGGCCAGCGTTATAAAAGGAGGGAGAGCTATCTCATTTGGGCATTATTGATATTGTTGATGATATTGAGCTAGACTTCTGTCTACTTGAGCACGCTGACTGTTTAGTCGGTCTGCAACACTGTTTAGTGCGACTGAGTGTCTCCGGTCGGAGATCTCACCCTTGGCCCCGGGGGACTTCGAGTGCCTGCTCGGGCAAGGTTTTTCTTCAGTCTTTAGCAGGAGATTTGCAGGTGTTTTGTTTGGGAGTTTTGTTGAGGAGCTGAGCTTCATTGGGTGACTGCGCAGTCCTTGGAGGGAGGACGCAGTTTGAGTTGGAGTTGTTCAGTGGTAGAGATTTCCTGCAGGAGATTCAGGCCTATTCCGGTGTGGAGGTTCAGCGTTTATCATTTGGTGAGTTTCCTGAGGAGTTGTGGCCCCATTTCAGTCTATTTCAGTTGGTGTCTGCGCTGGTCCTGGAGGGACAGCGTTTTTCTAGGAGGAGGGTTTTTGGGGTGATTTTCGGAGGTGGTCCATTTTGTATATGGTTTCTGGGTTTTGTCCGGGATGGTGAGTTAAGGTGTTCTGCAAATTTTCAGCTCATTCCGGCAAAGGGATCAGCCCCTAGTTCCAGTTCATTCCAGCAGCAACAGTTTACGGCAGTTTCTTCCAGCAGCTGGGACGCAGTTTCTGTAGCAGCCATTTCCTGTTTTCTGAGAGGGTTCTTCACTTGCCTTGTGCAAGGATAGGTGCTCTTATTCTGATTATCCATTGTACCCATTTATATTCTCAGATTAATAAAATGGCTTAGCATTCCTGGCATTTTATGTGTACTTGCTTTATATTCTGTTTCCGGCATTTTTCCTATATAGTTGTGTGCTTGTTATTGTCGTCTATTTCCCATTCGGGATATTATAGTGGTATCGTAGCATAGTTCCGGCTCGCACTCGTGGAGCTAGCTATCTATGGCAAATATGAGGATCACAATGCCTACATTCTTACTCGAAGTATCGAGGCAACATGGTCGTATACCTCTTGAAGATTATTTCGCAGAATGGAAGTCCATGGGGGGAAGACTTAAAAGCAATTTTGCCCTTCAAAGATTACCGTCAGCTCGGAGCGGATGGAGTTTCTAGCATACAGTAGTTCGGATTTGCAGCCACATGCATCGACAATTGGGGCAGCCCAACACTTTTGAGGATGGGACTCTTGTAGATCAAGGGTCAAATCTCATTGCTACTATAGAGCAAGATGGTTGCATCGCGTTGTGCAACATGGAAACACTCAAGGAGGAATCGAACCATCATTCTCATGAGCCATTGTTGGATTGTACATTGCACTTGGAGGATGAGGGCACCCAGGATTGCAGTGGAGTCCGAGGTTACACCTAGTGTGACACAGATACCCCCTCATTGGAGACCTCCTTGGCCATGACGGTTGATGTGGTAGTGGAGAAGGTAGAGCCTACCCTCGCAGAGCCATCCATTGAGGTGATGACCGGAGTCATGTCCGAGTCTTCGTGTGGTAGCAGACACACGACGGATGGGTGAGGCATTAGGAGATATATCCACCTTCGATGAGGCACTAGCAGTGTACAGAGGTATTGGATGATGGTCGCATACAGCGGTATCATTGGCTTCGGATGGACCTTCAAGTTTTGAGAGGGAAGGCCACGCCAGCACGGGAGGCCATTTTGTTGCAGTGACCAGGAGTTGGAGGGTATGAGAGTGACTTGTGCCAAGTCGGCGACCAAGTTGGTCCGCATTGGAGAACGATCGGATTCCCCCGATGGTACAATCGGAGGGCACGTTGGAGCGTCGATCATTCCCCTTCGTGCATGCATGGATGGGACTAGCAGTTGTTGTTGGGTCATCTCTTCCCGTTGGAGAGAGAGAGGCAGAGCCACCTAGTCGATCTCATATGTTGACTTGGATAGCGGTATGAGACGATCGTAGTTGCACAGGTACGAGCATCCACATGTTGAGGTTGGATGGCGAGAGATTTTGAGTTGGTACTCTGGTGGAGCGGGCTATGGAGATAGTGATGGATCCGAGTGTAGCTCGACAGGGATTTTCTATGCATGGGGAATACAAGAACCCCCGCATTGGCATTGGGATCTAGGTGGGATCACCTACCGTTTCCCCAGTGCGTGTCGGCCGACTATGCCTTGGAGAGTACAAAGCTTGGCCTAGTAGTAGAGCATGTGCGCTTTCGGTCAGCTCCGGTCACAACCGCTTTATGGGCGGACTCCCTAGGTTGTCTTGGCATGACATTCATACACTGGGATCACGGGGTGGTCAAGCACACCTTGGCGAGAGCTTGTCGGAGGAGGTGGCATTGGCAGCCACCGGATGGCACCTTGTATGGGGCCAAGGATTCTTCACCTTTGTGTGGGGGCACAGAGGACGCAGCTGAAGCCGAGCGAGTGGTGGTAACACTACCGACACACGGGGAGATTCACTTCTCGGACCCCTTGAGGAGGATTTGGAGTGATGATCCTTTCGTCGGCAGGGTATAGTGATACGATGGTGGAGACGATGTTACCGATTGGTGGTAGTTCGATATGTAGGGGCACAGCTCTAGGTCATCACATCCAGGGATGTGTGGGAGCCTCTAGCATTGAGCGATGGATTGCTCGGTGGACATGGAGTAGCATGGTGGTGTACCATAGTGTGTGGGACCGCATTGTGGAGTAGGAGTATCCTACATCACATTGAGAGCATGCGGAGAGTGACCGATGCATGGACACAAATCAGAGGGCACGAGACGTGCATGGGGTGCTGCACAGCAGTAGCACACAAGATTCAACAAAGATACCGAGGTATGTCTCAGCAGTGCGTGGCATGTTGAGGAGTATATGGATGATCGGTGGTATGCGAGGGCACACGGTACTACACAAAGCAGGGTCTTAGAGCATTTCTTCCGGAGAGACTCATGGACAGTGGACATCGGGCTTACCTTTGGTAGTAGTTCACCCAGGATCGATGGAGAGACAAAGGAGCGATACTTGGCGGTATCCGTGGGGACTCACACACCCGACTCGCTTCGACATCACTCACAGTACAGCTGATTATGTTTTTGACCTTTGGCACTTTGGGCATGAGCAGCAGGGTACGCGAGGTTCACCCTAGATATTTGGATGACACTCAAGCACACTAGGCGAGAGACTTCTCGCAGTGCGGCACCGGGTTAGTGTGCTAGTTGGATGACCACAGAGTTGGGGGGATGAGATGATCCTTTGCAGCAGGTGGTGCATCGCTCATCATTGAGCCTACGCTTGGGGAGCAGGTCATGAGGGAGACATGCATCACTTTTTCCTCACGGCATGTCGAGAACATGCATGGGCGTAAGATACCGGGTACAACAGAGGTAACATCCCGCATGTGTTTGGGCTCCAGTACACCGTATCGACACTTTATTGAGAGGATGGGTGGCATGTTCGATGTAGATGAGATGGCGGAGGTAGAACAGAGGGCATTCCTTCCGTATACCGTGGTGAGGACTCTTTTTTCATATGAGCCCATAGGATCGCTTGAGGACGCTTCCGGGGGAGCGAGAGCAATCATGCATGGATGGTGACAAGAGACCGGAGCTATATTCTAGTGTCCAAGGTGAGCGATCATGGGACTCGCGGGAGATACTCGGGTGAAGAGTCACTTGTGACAATTCAGCTAGAGCAAGTAGGTGATGGAGCCTCGACGACGGAGGAGGACACTACTTACATCGTGCATGATATTCCTTTGAGAGAGAGCCGATGGGTGCCCACATTGAGTCGATGAGGGATATGCGGCGAACATTGGGTTCAGCCCATCGAGGTGGGACGATCATATGCACCGACATCGAGTACGGTGACAGCAGACTCGCAGATCCATATTCTCTAGAGGTTTTGGAGGTCGATGGGATTGTTCTCGCAGGGGGACCGAGAGACGACGGGAGCATGACATTCCCGATCGGGGAGTGGGAGGAGTTGTTGGGTATGGTGGAGCATCCATCCGTGGGTCGACACAGGATGAGACGCAGATAGGTGCACACACAGCCGGCAGAGTCGCAGTTGTTTTTAGTGTGTAGCACTCTCCAAGAGTACATCGATGGAGCTTGCAAGCATATCTTGCCCACTTTGGCCCATTATAGAGAGAGGGGGCTTCCTTCTACAGTGCACTTTCACTCGGCGGACAGTGCGAGCAGAGTGGGAGTTGATTACGAGTTGGCGATAGCACTCCCGCATGTTCCATATGCAGCTAGTTATCGCTACATCGGGTTCTTCTTCCATGACGGATCGGCGGGAGATCATGAGTTGGTACCCTCTTGATGTTATGGTATTCGCTCGGAGGGAGCACAGTGGAGCAGGGGGCCCATGGACATGGCACATGTTCTAGATTCCAAACTGGCGTGGGGGACACGAGTCATCATTTCTTCAAGCACCCTATCCCGATTTCAGGAGAGCGGGATCAGCATGGGGTTGAGTCACAACTTGGATTGGAGAGAGGTGATGAGTTGGTATGCAGCTGGAGGGGTAGCATATGCAGCTACAGTACAGCAGCAGCAGAGCCCGGGAGCATTGATGCTTGTTGGTGGTCTTCACCTCTTAGAGCATTGGTCATAGCTAGAGGCGGCAGCACGTCCGAGCCGTGGGACCGGTGCGATTATTGGCCATGGTGGCGATGGGATCCGGGAGGATTATTGGTTGGTCGGGTACTCGTGAGAGGTCACTTTGGGATCCCGGCATTGAGATATCCCTTCGTATCAAGGTGATGCAGAGGTCGAGAGGTTTCAGGGTGGGACCCGGGCACATTTTGTAGTATCGGTAGGGGAGCATCGCCTAGAGACGAGGCTTGTTCAAGCGTTGCTTGAGGACAAGCAATTTTTGCTCGGATGAGGATGCCACTTGGGAGGATGAGAAGATATTACAAAGATCCATCACTTCAGCTTGCTTGAGGACAAGCAACATTTTTTCCTGGGGGGATCAGTAATATTCCTAATTAGCACCGCTAATTGGAATATTTGATTTTTGTATAATTTCGCCGCCTATAGTTAATTAATAAATAAAAGTGAGAAAAGAGGGGGTCAACTCACTTAAATAAAATAAAGTGCTTCCCTAGTAGGAGCAACGTTACAACTTAAAGGGGAGCCTTGGGGCTCCACACCACGTATGAGAGGAGGCTCACGTAGCCACTAGAAGCTTCGCGTGTGCCCATGAGGAGCACGTGGGAGAGAGAGGGACCACGTAGGGTTTTGAGGAGGGCCGGCGTTATAAAAGGAGGGAGAGCTATCTCATTTGGGCATTATTGATATTGTTGATGATATTGAGCTAGACTTCGTCTACTTGAGCACGATGGTCGTTTAGCTCTGGCTCGCAAAGATCGTTTAGTGCGACCGAGTGTCTCCCTGGGGTCGGAGATCTCGCCCTTGGCCCCTGTGGGGACTTCGAGTGCTCGCTCGGGCAAGGTTTTTTCTTCGCCTTTAGCAGGAGATTTGCAGTGTTTTTTTTTGGGAGTTTTGCCGAGGAGCCGAGCTTCATTGGGTGACTGCGCAGTCCTTGGAGGGAGGACGCAGCTTTGAGTTGGAGCCGTTCGGTGGTAGAGATTTCGCAGAGATTCGAGCTCTATTCCCGGTGCGGAGGTTCGGCGTTTATCATTTGGTGAGTTTCCCGAGGAGTTGTGGCCCCATTTCAGTCTATTTCAGTTGAGTTTCCGCGCCGGTCCCGGAGGGACAGCTGTTTTTTCAGGAGGAGGGTTTTTGGGGGTGATTTTCGAAGGTGGTCCATTTTGTATATGGTTTCGGGTTTTGTCCGGGGAGGCGAGTTCGTGTGGTCTCGCCGATTTTCAGCTCATTCCGGCAAGGGGATCAGCCACTAGCTTCAGCTCATTCCAGCAGCAGTAGCTTATGCCAGCTTTCTTCCAAAGCACTGGGACGCAGCTATCGTAGCGACCCATTTCCCCGTTTCTAAGAGGGTTCTTCACTTGCCTTGTGCAAGGATAGGTGCTCTTATTCCGATTATCCATTGTACCCATTTATATTCTCGCATTAATAAAATGGCTTAGCATTCCCGGCATTTTATGTGTACTTGCTTTACGTTCTATTTCCGCATTTTTCTATATAGTTGTATGCTTGTATTGTCGTCTATTTCCCATTCAGATATTATAGTTTACTTCAATACATGTTGGATATCTTTTCATACATGTTTTTAGACTTTCTTAAATTCCCAACATATTCAAGTAAATGATCTTGTGAAACTTCATCGCCTATTATTTGTTTTTGTCAGGCTCGCCTTCTTATATTTTTTCTTAATGGAAGCAGAGGCATTTTTCGGAGGCTCGCATCCTTCCTTGCCATGTATTCCAACACATCATTCTTGTCAGCTATGATCTCCAATTTGACTTTCCATGCAACAAAGTTAGATGCATCACCCAATTTATCGTGCTCATTGAAGGTAGAGGAAGACATCTTGACCTTGGCTTGTAGATTTTCTTTCCGATAACAAGGGCTTCACTGTTTATCTTCTATTGGGCTTGTCATTCATCTTAGCACTCATACCATGTTAATTTTCACTACAAGGAAAGACCCTCTAGCGCAGGTTATAAAGGAGGATTTTAGTGTTATAAAATTGGCCAAAATTGTCAAAAAAACATTTTCTACAACATCTCGTTTATGGTTATGGAGGTTTTGGTGGAGCTTTTAATCTAAATTAAACATAACTAAAAAAACCGGGTGACGTGAGGTTATTACGAATGTTTTTTTCATTAGTGCGTCGCTAAGGTTTCAACGCTCTGCGTTGTCATCTAGGATGGTGGCCCCGGATCTAAAGGTTATGCACCGGCCATCAAGGTATAAACCGCACGGGTGCCAAAGTGTTGGTGATACAACGCACGGGGTCGTACAATTGGTCTTGGGATTTGTGCGGTTCCCATAGATCGCTCCCAACGCACCGCACGTAGATTCTCCCCATAGTGAAATGGACGGCAGCACAACATCGTACAAACGCACCGATATTTAGTAATCGTGATCGTATTTTTGCAGTGCCCATACATCGTACAAATTCACTGGTGCATAGTCTCACATAAAAGCACCGATGTGTAGTATCGCATAAATGCACCGAGATTTTTAATTGGTTTTGGTATTTTTGCGATGCCCATAGGTAATAGAAACACACTGATGCACTTCAGCATACAAAAGCACCATTATACAGTACCTGACACACACCGGTGTTTATTTTGTATTTTTTAGAAATATCGACCTATGATAGCACAATTATTGTGATTTTTCTAAATTCATTATTCATCAAAAGTCGACGCATCTTATAACAATATGCATATTAATTAAATTTGTATTAATGCATTTGAATATGATGTTTGGATTAATTTGTTATATCATATCATAATTATTGTGGTTTTTTAAAATTCATTATTCATCAAAATTCGACACATATATATCTTATAACAATATTCATATGAATTAAATTTTTATTAGTGCATTTGAGAATGACAATGGAGAACGCAATAGAATAAATTAAAACATATATATATATATATATATATATATAAGACAGTCTTTATCATACAAAATGGGACAATTATTCGTATCCCTTTGTCTTTCAATTGGGACACTATGTCCATTACATTAAACAAAATGTCTGATTTCACAGACATATTTCAAAAAATAAAACGCCTTGCTTTGATATCCAAATTACATGGTGATCATCATTCTTCGTTTGAACTACTTTCACTGCTAAAGCTACTTCCATGACTTGGGTTATTTTCAGGAATGTTGTGTTCACGGCATTGATTGTTTTCTTCTTCTTCACTTTCCATCTACAAACATAAAAATAAACTAAAATGAGTGTATATACATTGGTGAGAATAATGAAAATTCCAATATTAAATAATATACATCAATGTAAATCGAAAAGAAAAATGATGTACCATAGCAACAATTGACTCATAAACTACACACATTCTTTCAAAACCATGTACCATGCCATCTTTCAAAATTTCATCTGTTGGCGTAGTTCCATACTTTGTTTCCTGCAAGTTTTATACCCCATAACAAATCATATATTTAATATAAAAGATGTTTTTGTTCTATTAATTATAGACGGAGCTAAGTAAAACAAGATCGATAGATGCTTACAAATTCCACAATTAATTTCTAATATGCCAACATATACTCACAACCCATATTTAACCCAATTTCAATCAATTCATCTGATGGTTCTTCTTTGTATGTTAGCACCTGTTTGAAGACATTCAATGATGATTTTTGTAAAACAACTTTAAAAATACAAAAATGAAATCTATTTAAGTTGTTATAAGGAAGTAACAATTACTTACAAACTTAGAGATCAATCATTTTCTTCCTTGTCGTCCTGTTTTATGTGTTGAATGGGTTCCATTTTCTTTTCTTTTCTGCAAGAAAATTCTTGAAAATTAATATTTAATGCTAAATTGTTTATTTATTGTACCTAATGATCGAAAAATTCAATGATTACATATTACATTTGAAGCATGTTGTTGTTGAGATGGCTCCTCCTGCGATGCAATTTTGTCCATTTCTTTGACCATCTCCTTGTACACCTTTTTGGACATTCCTACTGGCATATTTCTGATATCATCTCGTTCATCTTTTGAGATTTTCATAATCTTCCTGAAAATGTAACATGAAAATAAACTATTTAATTTTTATATTGATATATGAAAAGTAAATATAACAAAAGTGATATTTATAAATAATTCTAGACAAACATTTAAAGGAATATTACTTTTTCATTCCTTCTTTTTTTTTGTTGTACGTTTTTGCTATTAAAAGTCTGACATGTCTCATTGACCAATTCCTTGGAAACTCTTCCTGTAGTTTAGATAAAATTTGATTCTTGGAATCATTGGATTGGTTTTTGTATTGTAAGTGGAAAGAACGTCTATACATTCGTTCCACTAGATCCCTCAAACTTTTGTAAAACTTTTTCCCCCTTTCGTTAACCTCCAGCACCACTCCAGATGAGTTAAGGAGCAATTCATTTTCATTTGCATGTTTTATTTTCTTTCTTTTCTTAGAACAACATTCATTTTCTGAGTTGTTGGTCCCTATAGAACATTAAACATATGTGAATTAATAGACCGTTTGACACATGTTATCTAATAATTTTAAGTATTTTATTAATGAAAATTAAAAAAGAAACTCATATTGGATTGATAGTATTTTTTCATTCACCTGATTCATCCTTTTGCAATTTTTCCATCAAGATTTTATGCTTTTCTAGTCCTAGATCAGAAATAATCTTATCGAGCTTCGTCATTTTGTGGCTCTGCATGATACACAGTAAACAATACATATTATTTAAACTTACATATAGCTCAAAAATAATAATTTTTGTAAATAATTTACAAAGAGCTTACCTTTTTTGCTTTTCTTGATGTGTTATCAATATTTTTGTTACTTGATTTCTTGTCAATCATTTCTTTATCAATATAAAACCTATACCATATCATTCATTAATATATTTATAAATAAATTGTCAACTTTTCAGGTAAAAAATAAATCTTAGGAAACCGGTGTGCCTATCATGATGTACGCACCAACGTCGGTGCATGGGGGTATTATAAATGCACCGCACAAATAGTATAATAGACCGTACGGTGCTATCCTAATAACATAGCGCACTGGTGCCATATTTTAGATATGGCGCGCTGATTAAAAAGAAATTTTTTTAAAATATTTTATTACATAGAACTTGCGCGGTGTGTTGTATAATATAGCACATTGGTGCGCTATGTTACGCAGGGTGCACCGATAAAAAAAATCCATTTTTTTTCAAAAATTCACACGAGGGCTAACACGGATTGGGATCTGACTATGCAAGTCGTCCTATGGGTTGGATGTCAATCTAAAATCAAAAGCCCTAATTCTGAAATCACAGAAACATGGAGAAGAAAGGGAAGAAACAAAAAAAAAAAATGAAGGGTTTAGGGTAAAAAATAAAAAAACTGCAAAAAAAGT
The DNA here is from genome assembly GCA_034641835.2 of Pinus albicaulis. Taxonomy (NCBI): domain Eukaryota; kingdom Viridiplantae; phylum Streptophyta; class Pinopsida; order Pinales; family Pinaceae; genus Pinus; species Pinus albicaulis. The sequence goes on from CM076581.1 coordinate 1,607,128,668, forward strand.
AAATAAAATAATCAAATTTAATCACAAGATCGTTTGAAATTCTATGCTACAAGGCTTGAATCACCAGAGGTTTGGATTCTGATTGTCTGAATACTTTTGTTCGACGTATTTCGCTACTCCACAGTGCTCTCGTGCTCTCTTGTTCCAGGTATGTCTCCTGCAAATCTCTGGCTAAAAATTTTAGCAAAAATAGTAAAATAATGATAAGTGTTTAGTATTTAAAGAATTGTTTTATGAAATTAGATTTTCAAAAATATTTTTCCGCCCATTTTTCAATTTGCCGCTTTTTTTTTTCACTTAAAGAAAATAAAGTTGCACTTTTTTTATTTCCGGTTATTCGTCACCGGTGCGTCATTTTATAGCACTCCACTGGTGCGTCCATTGGTAACACTACACCAGTGCGTAGTAACTAAAACGCACCGATACAGAGTAACTAGAATGCACCGGTGCGGTTATCTATACATTAGCACCGATTTGCGGTTGAGGCATCGAAATTACTTTTACGTGTGTACATCAAAATTAGACATGTTGGAAATGTACATTTTTCTGTGAAAATATTTGGGCCATTTCTTTTCAAAACTACACCTCTTCTTCTTTCAGAAAAAGAAACTTGAACCTTTCCATAACCTGCAACAAGAAAATGTGCCCCATGATCTGCTTGCTCATTTGTAAGTTCCTCCTCCATCTTGGCATCCAATTTCCTCTTTTCTCCTTTGTGCTTTCTATCTTGATCTTAACAAAATTTATACAACCTCTGTTTTACGAGAAACTGACCTTGAATTTTCTATGATCAATGACAATGAGTCCTTCATTCTGCATTTGTTATCAGAAGAAGACCAATTTTCGACTAGATGATGCACTTATTACATGTGGAGGCAATGGTTTCCCGTAGAAAATGAGTATAGGGTTTAGCAAAGGAAAGACATTGCAAAATGGGCTATTACATTAGCTTTTCCAATGGGAAACTAATTTGCAGGTGGAAATATGGTAGCTGTAGGTATTTATGATTTTCTTCCCACAGAAATGGTCACTGGATTTCCATTTATAATGCAAGAAAAATTTTTACTGGTTTCATCCAGAGAGAGCATCATTTTCAATAAAAAATGGAACCAGGGAATCCTTAAGTGTATCATGTTCGCATTTTGTTTAGCATTTCGTTCTTTGATAAGTGTTAATTCATCTATACTTTCAAAAATTTGGATTTTTGGGTATCTTCCATGTGATATTCCTCGTTATCCACAGGACCACAGCTCAGACAAGTTAGAGATGCCATTTAGGTTCAATTGAAAGCTGAAGATGTGATTTTATGCGACGTCAACTTTGCCGGCAAAAGTTTATGTAAGCCAATCGAAGCTCGAAAAATACTCCCAGCTGCTTTTAAATGAATTCTGAAGAATATTTCCCTTCATGGGACCTACCAGCCTGATCAACAATTTCAATTGATCTTTCTCTGTTGTCCTTAAGGGAATGAGAATTCTTCCCTTCATGGTGCCTCTTGGCTTTATCGACTGCCTCGATTGATCTTTCTCTACTGTCCAATCTTTCCCTGCCATCCTTGTAAGAATGAGAATCGTTACCTTCATGTGATCTCTTAGCCCATTCAAGAGACTCAATTTATCTCTCTCTGACATCCCTTAGCAAATAGGACTTCTTGCTTTCGAAGGACCATTTCACCTTGCTAGTTGCCAGAATGTCGACAGGTATTTCTCTGCCATCAAATCTACTCTCCCTTTCTCCATCATGGGACCTCTTAACCCTATCGTCGGCCTCAACGGAATGCTCTCTACCATGATCAATAAAATACTTACCCTCGTGACTAGTCGTCTTAACCCTATCATCGGTCTCAACCGAGCTTTCTCGACCACCCTTCTCAAATTTTTCATAAATATTTTCTCCTTTTGTATTATGTCGAGCTCTGTAGCCATTTGCATCCCTGTAAGCGTCTTTGTCTGTCTTTCTGTTTGAATCACTCAGTTTCTCTGCTATAAAATTCTCAGTCGAATTCTAACTCTTGTCTTTTCAAACCCTCATCTCCTCAGAAAATTCTTTCCCCGGATTTGAACCCTTCGTTGCTCCAATACTGCACTTTACAGAATAAATGTGCCTTCTTAGAAAATATATTTCAATGACATACCTAGTTCACATGAGGTTTTATTTAACCCTGTTCCAGTGCGGGGGGTTTTATAGGCGCACCGGTGTGGTTTCGTAAGATCGCGGTTTATGTTTTGGCGCGGTGTTTTATGACACACCGGTGTGGAAGAGTTGTGAAGCATCGGTGCGCTATAGTAATAAGACGCATCGGTGCGGGTTATGATGATAAGCGCACCGGACGAAAAACCAGGAACCTTCGCTAGAAATGACATACTGTATAAAGATTTTTTTTTTTGGTATGCAAGATCATAATAAAATAATGATAATTCTAAAGTACATGAATTTATTTGCATTATTTTCTAAAATTTATTATGTTACAAAAATTCATATTATTCTAGATTTATTATTTTACAATTATTTACAAATTTAAAATTTTAAAAATTTTAATAAAATCATTTCACATTAATATAATTAAAATTTTCACATTAATACAATTAAAATTTTACAAATATTTTATATACAATTACAATTACAATTTTACAATTTCACATACAATTACGATTAGAATTACAATTACAATTTTAGAATTTTACATACAATTACAATTACAATCATTTCACAGTAATACAATTAAAATTTTACAAATATTTTACATACAATTAGAATTAGAATTAGAATTAAATTTACAATTACAATTACAATTTTACAAATATTTATACTTACAATTACAATTAAAATTACAATTACAAATACAATTAAAATTTTAGAATTTTACATACAATTAGAATAACAATTACAATTTTACAATTTCTCATATATACAATTACAATTAAAATTACAATTACAATCATTTCACAATAAATTAAATATTACAATTAAAATTAAAATTTTACAAATATTTTACATACAATTACAGTTAAAATTACAATTACAAATACAAATACAATTTTACAATTTTACATACAATTAAAATTTCAATTTCAATTACAATCACGACATAATATTTAATAAATATGATGGTCATTTAATATTAAATTAATTAATAAACATCACGATCATGATAACCATCGTACAAACATCATATTCGACTAAAAAACACATTCAAATTCGCTAACATCATCGTGATCATGATCATCTAACAAAACATAATTAGCATTGTATAACATCATCACGACACAAACATCAAATATACATCTCATGTCAAATAACTCATGCTATCACATACACAACTATCTGCAAGTTGCACATTAAATGAACATATCTAACATGACCTAACAATATACACATCAGGATGATCACGAACATGTAAATTAAGTACAACTGCAACATGAACATAAAATATATATATATATATATATATAATGTTAAGAATATACAACTATAATATAAATGTCATGGATCAGCTGGTGGGACAACATCAATAGCAATACTAGTCGAGGCCTGCTCAGTCAATGGTGCAGCCTCGACAGTCGATGGTCCAGCCTACTCATGATCATGAGTACTGTTGGATGCTGCATGCTACTGACTGGGTGTGGCCTATGGTCTAGCCTCATCTTCATGATGACTGCTACTAGATGCTAGTGGAGGCTGCTCATTTGGCGCAACACAAGGTGAACAATCATGAGATGATGAGTCGCTGCTCGTGGACTGTGGATCACGTGTTGTGTCTCGACCACGCCTATAATGTGCAACTGTCCTCCTTATTGCATAGATAAGGTCGTATCTCCTACGACATGTCGCATCAGGCTGTACATGTCACGTGGCATGCCTCTCCACATCTGTAACAGCCTACCATTAGCCTGTATGTCTCTCATATGAGAGGGCCTGATGCCCGCCTCAACAATCAATGCATTGATTTGGTCGCCTAACTCCATCCTGTATCTAGTATTAAGCCGAGCACGCCTAGCAAAAGGAGGTATCAGCGCACCAGCAGGAGCAGGTCTCCTTGCAATGGCCTCCTGATGATCCTCAGCATCTGGCATGCCCTGATCGTCATCAGGATCCACACCTGGATCATGTGGTGGTGTCGGTATGTCCTTGCCATCAAAAGACCCAATGTCTGCAAAACATATACAATTACACAACAATAATTAGACAATTTCATTACACAATTTAATAAAAAAAAGTTAAATAACATGTTAGAATAAATTTAAATAAAACAGTAATATTACCTCTATCATCTGGCAGCTCATCATCTGTGAAGAGGATGTTGGAACACTCTCTCCAATCCAATCCAGCATAAGGACAGGGCACCATAATGAAGGGATGCAGCTCGTCAACACTGGCTACCAACTCTAGTGCATCATGTGATATCCTCATTGGAAACACAGTCTCGCCCCTCTTGGGCATCATCTACACCCACATGTGCATCCGTGCCTCAAACATCAGCCTACGAGGCTGCCAAAAAAAAGTATGCCTCGTCTCTAGAAACCTCTCAAAAAATAAACAAAAAATCTCTGAAGCAAAAGGGAAGTTGACCCTCCCTTGTGCATGAGCACGACATCTATCTAAGGCTGTATAGAATTACCGCAAAAAAATGGAAAACCACCTGAAAAGTCGTGGCTCATGTACCAAAGAATCAACATAATATAGAAGTGAGCAACTAATGTGTTGCCCGTCACTGGTGTTGTGTGAAATGGTCGAAATCAGAAGTGAGAGGCACCTCACCTCCTCACTACCAAATGCACCAATACGTAGATGACCTCCAGCAACCTGAAAATCTGAAGGAGACAGTACATCTGCTCCAATGTATCTCTGGGGGTACACTAACTGAATCCCTGCTACATAGCCAGCTTGAACCTCTGGGAACGAGGGAAAATCCACCCCTCTCCTTGATATCCCTGTAATGAAATATATGTCCTCCTCAATGGGTGTGTACCACTGGTTAGGACCAACCTGGAAAGACTATCGTTGGTCATTCCACCTGCGGATAAGATGTCTCAAAAACACACCATGGCCCTTTAGGGAAGTAGCCTCCTCATATAACTTGAGGAGTCCTACCTGCCTTAGGAGCCCCTGGGCAGCTATTGTAATAGGGCGAGGGTACGCATCTCTCTCCCTCTCTCGTGCCTCCCACAAGCAAACCATGTCATACTGCTCCGTCTGTTGTTGTTGTTGTTCCCCCTCTTCTCTCTTAATGATTGACATATTAAATAAAAAAATTCTATTAAATAAGACATGTATTTAGGAATATACATATATAATTTTTTTTGGAAAAACAAAAAACAAAACAGTCGGTGCACCACAAAAAACAGTCATGCACCAGTACCGGTGCGTCTTTTTTTGTCACACACCAGTGGCGATGCCCTAAATGACATTAAACGCACCGTAGGCGGTGCACCTGAAAATTTTCAAAGCACCATTGACTATGTATGGTTTCAAGAGTGCAGTGCACTGACCAAAATCTACGCCCCAATGCGTATAGTTGGGTCTGCGCACCGACCTCCTGACCTCATTACATAGTCAATAGTACGGTATTTTACCAAGCCGCACTGTTGACCCTGTCGAAATTCCGAATGCGGCGCGCTGACAAACATACCCACCCCGAGGCAGATATTTTTGTCAACGCACCGCATTGCCGCTATTCCACATGGTCAACGGTGCGGCCGGCTAAATGACCGCACCGCACTTTTTTTTAATTTTAAAATAATGCGATGTGTCTTTCGGTATCACCCCAGACCCAGTGTGGATACCGTTAGCACTGGTTGCAGTGCGGCCTATAAATTTTACAGGCAGCACCGCTTACCGGTGCGAGCCGAATGGCTCAAACACACCGTGCGACAATTTTTTTTTTCTTTTAAATGGATAATTTTAACGTTATTTGAAATTCTAATCCGCTAAAAAACTTAATTATGGAAAAACAAGAAAAATACCTATACATTTGGCCGTCAAGGAGGCATACTGGCTGTAGAATTTGCAAAAGAAAATTTTCCCACCATTTTTCAAAATGAAAGCTGGAGATTGGTGGGCAATGCACAACAGCAGTGTGTGCAATGGGTGCAATGGGAGCACCGATGTCAAGGCAGTTCAGACGACGATAAATTGCACCGGAGCTTGAGAGCTCTGGAGCACTGAGAAAAGTGAAAAATGTGGTTTTTTGGCCATAATCATTTTTTATTTAACCCTATTCCGGTGTGTGGGGTTTTATAGGCCCACCGGTATGGTTTCTTAATACCGCATCGGGCGATTTCTATTTTGGCACCATGTTTTATGACGCACCAGTCCGAAAGAGTTGTAAATCACCGGTGCTCTATAGTAATACGACGCACCAGGTGGATGTGTACGGAGCACACAGTGTCCGGTGTGCCAATGTTTTGTGCACACTAGTGCTTTCTATTGTTGAGTGCACCGGTGCAGTTTTGGATGAAAAGCACACCGAACGAAAACATCCACAAAAACCTCCGCTAGAAACGGATGTTTGGAGTATTTTTATAGGGGTTTCCTCAAAAACATCAACTAGAGGGTCTTTTCCTTGTAGTGTTTTCATATTTTTCTATATTGTATCAGTTACTTTAGCCCAAATTACTTTTTTATTAACAGTGCATCCAAATATTAGCAGTGTAAATAACCATAAACTATAACTGAAGATAGAATAATGCATGTAGTGAAAAAGAAGACAACAGCACAACCATAAGAGACAGTACAATGGTACAAGACCAGGGAAAAACCCCACTGTGGGGGAAACCCTTTCAAATATTCTTCTTTAATAGATCGTCATAAAAAAAAAATCAGCAAGAGTACAATGAGCCCAATACATATATGTAGTGGAAACAAATAGATCAGATCTACAACATCAAAAGCACAGATCCGATATATCATGAAAACTAAGTGATATCAGCTGCCAAGTCCTAGATCTGAATCCAGGATGTTGTTGAAGATTGTTCTGAAGCGATTGTGACAGAGCGACAGATGAATGAAGACATTGTGTAAGCTACTGAAATTGATCCAATCTAGATCATCCCATAAAATCTCTTAGCCGCGGCCTTAACACTCTCATCCTGCGGTTGAAGCCTCCTTAGCTGCGACTGAGATGCTTTGTTCCTACGACTAAGGTCCATATCAGCCCAATCTGACTTAGAATCCTTTACCGCGCCATGGACACGGTCTTCTTGCGGGTATACCAGCTCAGTCGCGACCTTGACACGTCCTGCCCACGGCTCTAGCCCAAAAACTGCTTTATTGTGCATATGGCTCAGGCTTAGAAGACCCAGATCTATGCAAGCATGTCGTCTGTGATCCTAAACCCTTGTGCGATCTTCTCCTAGCGAACATGTGCGGTCCAAAACAAAAAATACGAACCAATACCAAGAGAGCAAGAAGAAAATATCATGAGAAAATGTGTGAGAATGGTCTTTGGGTCGCTTCTTTGTATAAATTTGTGAAGGACCACTTGGGGCTTTAACTGAATCCACATGTGTTGAGGCCAACCCATAAAAATAATAAAATAATTCATAACTTAACTTCTACTTAACCGATTGGTGCGATCTATAGGTCGATTTTGGTCCTATCAAAAAGAGGAATCTAATGAAATTATAATATTAACCATAGGAGTTGTCCAAAGTGGAATTTGACTCTAGGTTCAAAAATTAACACCAACTGGGGTATACTCTGCAAAGACCAATCAAGGGAGCAGCATTCTCTGACCCTATCAATTTAATATCATGCATTTAAAGAATTACAATTATGTTTCATATTAGCTTGTAGTAAATGTTGTTTAGTGCAATCAACATATATGTTATTACAATTCGAATTTTAAAATAAATTATTTGAATTCTAAAGTCCCCCATATTATAATAGAAAATCTATATATGGAAATTTTTGTGACCCACTCATATTCCATTGCATAGTAAATTTTTTTAAGTATTTCAATCAATTTATTACATCAAGGTTCAATTAAAAAACACAAATAGGATTGAAATAAGTTTTATTCAATATTATTTCTTTTGAGATTATCTACAAGAACTTAGTCATAACTTGATGTAGGTCAATCGTATCAAAATTTAATATAGGTAAAAAAAAATATATGATAACATTTCTATAATTTTATATAATGTTATCAACTTTCCTAAATTTACTTCGCTGTCCAAGTATAGCAATCAATTCCCTACGATTGAATTAAGTTTTATTCAATTTTTATGTCAAGTTGTGAACTATAAATATGTTTTATTCGAATTTATTTCTTTTGAGGTTATCTTGAAGGACTTGTTAAAATATGAAAGTTCTATGCAAAAGTTTAAAATTTCTTAGCAAAAACTTGAAAGTTCTATGCAAAAAGTTGAACATACTTTGCAGAAAATTGAATGGAATTGAATGTACTTTTCAAAATTTTGAATAAAGTTTGCAAAAAATTGAATGTAATTTGAATAAAACTGAATGTACTTTGCAGAAAATTGAATTTACTTTGAAGAAAAACTGAATTTTCTATGTTGTTGCAATTACTTAGAATGTCGATTTCTTCTTCAAAACTTTTCAGATTGGCAAGTGTAGATAGAACATAAACTTAAGAATCATATGAAGACAACCAAGCACAAATATAAGACACAGAAATTTAGGTCCAATTACCAAGGAAAAACCCACAAGGGGAAAACCCAAATGATTCTTATTCTATTAGATTTCTTCAATTGTTCAGCATAGCACAGAGAGAGAGAGAGAGAGAGAATGAGAATGAGAATGAATAAATTCATTAATGTCTGATCAACTTACAAATGAAGCGCTCTTGTTCTTTACTTGAAGATATCCTTCTCTTGATCAGATCTTGTCCTTCACACTTGCTTTAGCTCTTCCCTTTCTCTTACTCTTCACTTGCTCTCACACTTCTCTTTCACACACCCAACGCAAGCTCTCCTTATTCACAATGAACATGCTACTCTCAATTGTCACTTTCTCTTGCTTAAATAGATGAGTAAGGAGATGAATTACAAAATGAATTCATGTCATGAGCCAATAATAGCATAATCGAATTCCATGAGGGAGGATTTACTTGAGGAGAATTGTACCTCATCCCAAGTATAGAGAGAGAGGCACACTTGTCTTAAGGAGTTACAATTCGAATTAGGGAGAGAGAGAGAGTTACACTTGAACATGATATAATATTTAGTGAGAGTTACAAATCATATTGAATGAGGGAGTTACAAGTGCATTTAGTGAGGAGGAGTTACATTTTTTCCATACGTTGAATTAAAGAGGGAGAGTTACATTCTCTTAAGTGTGGAGTTACTATTTTATTTCAAGAGAAAGGTTTGATTTTCCAAGTTAGATATTCTCAATTTAATTTACTTTTTCCATGAGAGAATTTTTTTTTATTAATCCATTAAAGGTGGATGACTTTAGACTATTTTATAAATAATAGTATAATAATAATAATAATCCTAGTAAGTATACAAATATTAATTCTTGACTTTGTATAATCATGATTGATTTGATTTTAATGTGGATTCCATATGTTGAGATCATCCTTGATCATTTACGTGACTTTCTATTTTTGGAAAGTCACTTCCAAATTGAGATGTGACTTACTATTTTTGGAAAGTCATATTAGAATTGTTAGAAATGAAATTTTATTATAGGTGGTTCAAACATAACTAAAAGGTATTATTTCTTCTAAGATAAACTCATCCCTGAGCTTTCAAATTTTAACACACCCTCTCATCTAGGGAGGAATTTATTTATGCATCAAAGATCTCTAATTCCTCTAATCTCTTTCATTCATCTCAGTTCAACTCTGCTCTGTAACATTTGTAATAATGAAGTCGCAATATAAAGAAGAATCATCCACTTAACACAAATTTGGAAAGGAAAGTATCATCACATGTCACATAGACAAGGATTACACTCAACCAATTTTCATCATAGAACACAGGCATCACATAGATAAGACTCAAACAAGTCACACAGACAAGAATCAAATATAACCAAGTGTCAAGTGGTGGAACACCTACATCCTAGAAAATTCACATAGACAAGTCTCACTACACCTATTGGAGATATATGTGGTTCTTCCCATGTCTCAGACTATGTATCAGATGCATATTGAGGCCTACTCTTGTGGCACACACTAAACAAGAGGTCCCTCATCCTTAGTATCTTTCTAACATCATTCCCTAATCCGGTGCTCTAATAGTGGGGAAGGAAGCTCAATTTTCTCGATCATATGTGACCACTTCCCAGAAGGGCCACATCCATAAGTCCAACCCACTCTCTAAAAAACAAGAACTTTCATTTCGGTAAAGGCTTGGTAAGAATGTTAGTTATCTTATCATCAGTGGAGATTTGATGGAGACTCATTGCTCCTCTTTGCACCATATCTTAGATATAGTGATACTTGATCTCAATATGCTTGGACTTTTCATGAAACTCAAGACTTTCTACAAGATTAATCCCACTCTTATTGTCACAATATATAATTTTTGTGTCTGGAACTTGCTCAAATAGTTCCCCAAAAGATTTCTCAGCCAAATTGTCTCACAACTAGCCATGCTAATAGCAATGTACTCAGCTTCAGTTGTACTCAGTGAAACATACTTCTACTTTCCACTCATCCAAGAGATCATGGTAGATACCAAGCCAAAGAAGCACCTAGAAGTGATATTTCTATCAGCAGAGTTACCCACCCAATCAACATCAGTCAATTCATGAAATCTTACATTTTTAGCAATATATTTCAATCCTAGATTGATAGTTCCATGCAAGTATTTGAGTACACGTTTTTCAGAAATCCAGTAGGCATGAAAGGGATCGATCATATGTTGACTTAAAGTGTTTACAACAAAGCATATGTCAAGCCTAGTGTTTACCAAAAACATCAAATCACTAATGAGTTGTCTATACTCTGTGGGATTTTCTTGACTAGGTCCTACAACTTTGCCACATAATTTCTTAAATTTCATTTCCATAGGAGTATTCATGGATTTACATTCTATCATAGAAAATATTTCAAGAAGCTTAACAACATATTTTCCTTGAGAAATATAAACTTCACTAGATCTTTTTTATACCTCTAGACCCATGAAGTAATGCATCAAATCAAGGTATTTCATTTCAAATTCAGAAGCTAACTCCCTCTCGCACTGGAGGATAAGAAGATTTCTTTCTGTCAATAATAAACCATTAACATAAAATACCAAATCAAAGGTATACCTTGGACTACCTTGAAGTAGAGGTTGGGGTCTACACTGCTTCTTGTGAAACCAAGCTTTATCAGGTAGCTAGCAATGTGAGCATACCAAGCTCTTGGAGCTTTCTTTAGGCCATATAAGGCTTTATTTAGTATGCATACATGAGCTTCCCTATCATGCTCTTCAAATCCTTGTGGTTTTTCCAAAAATACCTCTTCCTTGACGAAGCCATGCAAGAAAGAAGTTTTCACATCCATTTGGTGAATATTTCATCCCTGAGTAGCAACTAAGGAAAAAATAGATAGAATAGTAGTATATATAGCTACACGTGCAAACATATCATCATAATCTATTCCCTCTTTCTGAGAGAAAACTCTAGCTAAAAATATAGTATTATATCTTTCAATACTACTATTTGCACCATGTTTAATCTTAAACAACTATTTGGAAGTGACAACAGATTTACCTTGAGGTCTAGGAACCACTTCCAAAACATCATTCTGGATGATGGACTTGTATTCTTAAATCATGGAATATTTCCAAACTTATTCCTTTTTAGCTTCTTCAAAGGTGCATGGTTATGCCTGAATGATATTACTCATGGCAACAACATACCTGAAACCAACTTGCCTTCTTACTTTATTTGAACATTCCTCTTGGGGAAGCATGTTGTTCAACATCTTGCAAGGTATATTGTAGCCATAGTGATATCTTTTTGGTATGAGGATCATGTGTTGGAGGATCAAGAGGATCCATGGAACCCATTGGATTATTAGTAAGATCATTCTCAGGTTTCAGTTGAGACTCAGATGTATCCTCTTTTTCAGTAACAAATTGTCTTTCAACAATGGAAGGTGGAGGAGAGTCGCTTTCTTTTCTAAGAGTTGCATCGTCATCAAATGTTGCATCCCTACTAAAATCTATAGTACTTTGACTAGGAACATAAATTCTATAAGATTTTGAATTATCACAATAACCAACAAACGTACATTTCTTACCTGAAGCTTCCAACTTCTTCCTTTTCTCTTTTTGCACATGGAAGTATACAAGATGGCCAAAGATTCTTAAATGACTCACCTCAGGCCTTTTACCAGTGAATACTTCTTCAGGAGTCTTATTGTTTAAGACCTGATGAGGAGGTTTTTTTTCACATAAACAACAATATTTGCAGCTTCTCCCCATAGAAACTTTGGTAGCTTTTGATCATGCACCATGGCTCTGACCACTCCATAATGGTTCTATTCTAACTCTCAGCCACACCATTTTTTTGTGGATTGTATGGAATAATGGTTTCTTTATTTATTTTGTCATCTTTGCAAATATCATTAAAATCATTAGAGGTGAACTCTCTCCCATTATCATATATGAAAGCTTTGATCATATTTCCAATTTGATCTTCAATTAGAGCATTGAAATATATGAACGTGTCAAATAATTCCCCTTTCTTTTTCAAAAATAATATCCATGTCTTGCGAGAAAAATCATCAACAAAAATCATGAAATACAAGTAGCCACCAAGAGCAGTAACATGCACAGTTCTAAATAAATCAAATTGTATGGGTTGAAGTACCTGACTAGTTTTTGTTATGCTTGAAGGGAATGGTCCATTAATATGCTTTCCACTTGCACATATTGGGAAAACTCCCTCATGATCCATTTTGATCTCACACATTCCAAAAACCATATTCCTTACATGTGGTAGGGCTTTGTAGTGTGTGTTATGAAACCAACTCCAAAAATAGAAGAAAAGAGATATCAACGCCTTAGAAATCAACCACTTCACGGGAGCAACATCCTTTACATTACACAAATGAACAATTCTTGGATGATTCAAATGAAAAAACATCTTTTCTATATATAGGAGTACATGGGGTCACAATATAATCCTAGTCGACCTAACAATAATAATGTAAGGGCACAACAATAACAACAGTGGGGTTTTATGGGGCACAATAATAACAATATGGGGAATACAGGGGTACAACAATAACAATAAGGGGGCTACACTAACAACAATAAGGGACTACACTAGTAATAATGGGACCTAGCATGCCCCTCTCCTTCAAAAAAGTATTGTCCTCGATGCTTGATTATTTCTTGATGTTTCTGTATAAAATTCTCATCCTCCCATGTGGAATCTTCAACAGGTAAGTTCTTCCACTTGCTGGGATACTCTAAAATTGATCGATTTCATAGTTTTCGAGTTCTTGTTTTTGTGACTGCTTCAGAACTTCTTTTGTTGCGATGTTGACCTTATTATTATTTCATTTGATTATGCACCAAAGTTAGGTTATCCTTTCAGAGTTGGAGAACTTGTTGTTGATGCTTAATGTGATCTTCCACTTATTTATCATCCATATTATATTTCATTTGATCCTTCAAACCATCCAACTTAGCCTTCATTTCTACTCTTCAACCATATATTTCATCATTGATTTCTCTTTGTAAGATCAAAATTTGTTTCACTTGGTACCGTAATTTTGCTATATCATACTACAATTCTTCCTCTTCATGCGTCATAGTAGAGCTTTATGAGGGCTTAATGGATGTGGAATTATTTTTGGGAGGAATTATATAACTCAACACTGATATATATGCTTCAATATGCCCTTGGAATCACTTCAAACTGATTTTTCGAACAAATCTTATGCAAACTTGTTTAAAAAATAGACACATTTTATTGCTTTTTATGACGTCTATATTGAAACTAATTTAGCTCTATTATTTCAGATCTTCAAGATCTAAATTTCTATCTTGTATTAGCAATCCAAGTTCTCTTTCCAATGCCACATGTCTGACTTGATTTGGATTCTTTAAGACAAATTTATGTTCAATCTCCCATATTCACCTAATTATGGACTAGTTCAGTAGATCGAACTTGTATGGTATGCCACGTGTCACGGTTTTCTCCTTCGGCTTTGAAATTGATACACAGGAAACTACAGTCCATGTACTTTCAACCACTTTTTACAAAATTCCAATCTGATGCTCATAGAGAGATTTATGGAAAATTTTCCAAGGTCACATCTTTGAGATGAAATTTGGGAGCTTGCAAAAACCCTTACTTCCACATATCATATCTCTGAAAATATTGCGAACCAAGATCTGAAATTTTTACACGAAGTTCCTCGAGATTTTTTCGCAAATAGGTTTTTTTTTTAGCTTCTGAACCTTCGTATCATATATTATGTAACACAAATATTAGACTTGGTTCATGCCAAAGGTGTATTTCTCCAATTTGTTACATAGTTTGTGTTGTTGCAAGGTTTTAAGGACCTATCGAATGTGTTGCAAGCACTATTCCCAACTCTTGTTGAAGATCAGGATGTCAACCATATAAAAAACCATGAATGAGTTGGTGAAGGGTCGCAAGATTTCATCCATCAACCTCATAAAAGTAGTTGGGTACTTTTCAACCTGAAGGGCATGACCAACCATTCAAAAGGCCTTCCTTGGATTTGAAGGTGATCTTCCATTCATCTGTGGGATTTATTGGAACCTAGTGATAGCCAAACTTTAGATCAATCTTGCTGAAATACTTGGCCCCCTTGAGTTGGTCCAAAATTTCATCAATCTGTGCAATTGGATACCTTTTCCTGCTAGTGATATTTTTTAGTGATCGATAATAAATGCATAGCCTCTAGGTCCTATCCTTATTATGTGCAAGTACAATCGAGCTCCCACAGTATGATCAACTTGGTCGAATGTGCCATTTTTATGGAAACTCCTGGATTTGTTTCTTGATCTCATCATTTTCCAAAATAGAGTGGCCCATTGGGTAAAGCTGCTTTGGGAGTTAAATCAATTGAACGTTGGACTTGGCAGTGCAAGGGTACCCTTGTGGGTGAGGACAATATGTCCTTGTATCCTTCCATGACCTTACCGACCTACTTTTGTTGCATGGGGGAACCCTTCCTGGGGGCCATATATGTAGCCATTATCTTCCCATTATTGATCCAAGTGGATATTGGTGGCCACCTTCCCATTCCACTTGGACCCCCACCATTGTTTCTTTCATTTCTCTTAATTGTAGCACAACTTACTATTTTTGGCAGTTTTTCAGGTCCTCAACTTCTTGATCTATTTTGAGGGCCTGAGAGACATTTTTTTGGGAAAATGGAGCAACTAGAAAAGAGATAAATTGGTTCACCACTCTTTTCTTATCCTCCTCTTGGATATCTTCAAAACAAGGTATTAATATAGTCAAATGGAGATCATATGCCAAAGTTACGACCCAGGGAAGTTGATTCCAACTAACCCCAACGGAGCCCACAAGCTTTTGGCGCTTCATCTCCCAGTGTTAGGTTTTTCGATGTTTATGGTTTCCCATTTACACTCCCCTTTTCGGGGTCTGACTCTGATTCGAAACATGCATCTAACTCTAAAGCCTTCATCTCAGCTATGTGTGATTGTTTAGCATGACACTCACTTGTGCTGTGAGTGGGGATCTTGTGGAACTCACACCACTTCCTTGTGTCCTTATTTGTATTCGTGGTGTTGTTCTTTACTTGCGGATTTGATGGGTTTTCCTGGGTCACCTCGCCTTGGCTTTGCCCTATTTTTTTTTGTTTCGGGGTGCCTTTTCCCTGCTTCGGATTCACAAATCCAAAGTCTCACTTCTTTTGTTTAAATTTTTGTTCAATCTTGGTAGCATATCGATATGATACAATAAGTGAGGAGATGTAAAGGAACTCCATTTCTTCCTAAATCTATTTGTGGCTACATATGTGGTACTTGAGCACCAGATGTCACTCAGAGACTTTGATACCCAGCTTTTTGCGTAGAGTATGAAAAATATTTGTGAGGCCATGCACATCTAGGTCCCTTTGTTGTCATAGTGTGGTCCATTATATGTATTTTTCGTAGTAGCTAACCATGGGCTAATATTTCTCCTTAATAGCATCTCAAAAAGAGTTCCAAGTGGGTGTGCTTGTGAAGGGAGAGGATTCCTTGGCTCTTTTCTCACAGTAATTTTCCCACTAGTCGTTGACATGGGGAGCGGCCTTAAGAAGTGCAAAAGTAATCTTCTCCCTATTAGAGAAACTATGTACTGAAAAATAACCCTCTAGCAAGTTCAACCAATTATCTACAACATATTCATCTATTTTACTTTCAAATATAGGGATATTAAAGTTCACTTGTACCTTGAAGGGGGTCATTAGAGGAAATTTGATCCTAAAAGTGCCCATGAAATTTTCATGTAATTTCCATGTCATAATATGTAAACCAATCAAAATCCATTAAATTCAAAAAGAGGTACATGTAAATATTTTGGAGGAAAAATACAAAAAATACAAAAAAATTGAATTTTTGGCTTATCTCCTTATAGGTTTACTCAAATTTCAAGTGTATACACTTGTTGGATGTAGAATTAAATTCCACATCCAACGAGTACCAATTATGCATACTTTTGAGAAGACCGACATTGATAAAAATTGCAGATACATTTAAAAAGTGTGTTTAACACATATTTTTTATGTATTTGTAATTTTTATCGATGTGGGTCTTCTCAAAAATATGCATAATGGGTACTTGTTGGAGTGTAATTTAATTATGCATCCAACGAGTGTCTACACTTGAGATTTGAGTAAACCTATAAGGTGATAACCCAAAAATACAATTTAAAAAAGTAGTTTTCTTCTTTTCCCTCCAAAATTCATAACTCTTATTTTATTATTTTAACTATTATTTTATTATTTTTCCTTAGGAGGCCACTTTTACGCTGAAATTTTCTCTAGTGATCGCCTCTAAAGTGATTGTTGGATGAAGATGTGTCATCGGTGTGCATCCGCCGAAGGATCTAGGAAAAGTTTTCCATTATCTCATTCCTTTACAACTCGAGGACTTCCTTGAGAAACAGTTTGATAGGATCTCATGCTCCCAAGCTTTATTTTCTTCCACCATGGGAGGTCGTCAGTGTAAGCGAGGACGGCCTTGCAAGGGTTCAACTAGTTCAAGTACCAATTCCTTATACCCCGACCTCGTTCGGAACATGCATAGAAACAAAAACAAAAAAAAAGAGCTTACTACTTTGATACCACAGATCTGGATTTATGCAAGAACAGAATGAAATTAAAATATAGACATAAACATAAATCTACAACGAAAACAAAACTTTAATTCATTCATAACAAAGTACTGAAAATTGTTACATGAAAAATGGCAATAAACTAGTATGGGCGATGGTAGCTTATCTTTGAGAAGATATGCGGTGGCTAAATGCCTTCTAAACTGTGCTAAAATGAGTCTCAGAGGCATTTTTTTTATCATCAAGAAACAATGGGAAAACTTAAACATCCCAAAACATAACCCTAGGAGATGAAGTGCCAAGTTTGTGGGCCCCATTGGGGTTAATTGGAACATCGACTTTCTGGGGTCATACCTTTCGTATATGATGTTCGTTTTACTAGCATAATACCTCATTTTAAAAATCTCAAAGAGGAGGCTAAGAAAATATGAGTGAACTAGTCTTGCACTTATCTAGTCTCTCTGTTTTTCCCAAAAAACGTATCTTAGGCCCTCAAAACGGCTCCAGAAGTTTAGCACCTGAAAAACTACTAAAAATAGTAAGTTTTGCTACAATTAAGGAAATTGAAAGAAAAAACTATGGGGGTCCAAGCGGAATAAGAGGGTTCCCACCAATATCCACCTAGATCATAATTCAACCTGTGAATGTCTGCAAAACCTGGGACACAAGTCATCCTTTTTAATCTTCTCACCACCTGCAAGCCATGCTTGGATGTTTGAAAATGTCCTATTCAAATTCGTAGGCCTGCCATCAAAGATCAAGGAATTCCTTGTCTGAAAAATTTCCTAGGAAAGATGTAAGGTTTGTGATTTCTATTTCCCTCTTCGTTTGAACCACCAGAGAAACATATCTTCTAAAGATGTGAAAGACTATAAAGGTGGGAGGTAGGAAAAATCCAGAACCAAACACAAAATAGTTAGACTAAAAGGACATCTGAGAAAAAGGTGATGTGCATCCTCTAGGGCCTCCCTACAGAAATGGAATCTACCCAGACCATGAAATCCCATTTTACATAAATTGTCCCAAGTCAACACTCTATTCATCCATGCAAGCCATCCAAATATGATTATTTTCAATGGGACATTATAACTCTATAAATTTTTGTACCAACATATGCTCATCAAAGACTTGTACATGTGGTAGATATAGCTATATATATTTGAAACTACTGCATATCCTTTTTTCATGCTGCAACTCCAAGCCAAAACATATCCAAAAATTTTCACATAGAGACTAGCCCTCTTAAGATCAACAATATAATGGTTCCATGTTTCCGCATTTTCCCCAAAAAATCCAAGCTCAACCGCATCTTTCCAAGATGGATAAGGATGAAGGACCGAAATGCATATTAACCTAGTCAAGAAATAGAAAACCCTTTGCATGAAAATCGTCAATGACACCAACTGGAATAAATTGATGATTATTTACGCCCAAAATAGGATCCATACCAATCAGTATTTTCCCCCCAACCAAAGGACCAATGGAGGTGCTCAATAAACCATTTAATGATCTTGATAAAGTTGTGCCATCTATAAGACCCATTCCATTTACTAATTTCTCCAATCGTGTACCAGTCCAATAGTGTCTTATGTTTCAAATATTTTTCAGATATAATCTGCATACAAAAAACTTTTCCAAAAAAAAACTCTCCATAGACTTTTGGTTAAAAGTTCCCACCCAGAAATATTTAAGTCTAACAGACCCCATTTACCATACTCCTTAACAATCAAATGTCTTCCAAGCCAATCAAATGAAATTTATGGTCCCCCTTGGCACCAGACTATATAAAGTGTGACAAGACAGCTTTAATTTGGATAGTGATTTTTGGACGGAGCAAGAAAATATGCATCTGATACACTAAAAACTATTGCAAAACTGATTGGATAAGTTTATATCTTCCCCCAAAGGATATCCAGCGTTGTGACCATAATGATAATATCTTCTTAAATTTCTGCAATAATCAATGCCAATTTGCAATTTTGTAATTGTTTGATTTCAATCTGAAACCCAGATATGAAAGACCATCTTCCAAATGTGAGACTAAAACCCCAAAACGTCTGGTAATTTTGTCAATTTCTTCCACATCTCCAAAAGAATGTATCAAAATAGACTTTTTACAATTTCTATTATGTTCCGGGCCCACACATACCATCGGCAGACTTTAACGAAACACATACACCGTACCTTAGGTTAAACTTCATGCATCTTCATCAAACGACCACCGTCTGATGGCTCCCTTCCAGATCGACGACGTTCGACAATATCGCACGGCCTCCGACGTCGAACTTTAACGTGCGATGGTGCGCTTTGAACGGTGGTTTTGGAACTTCGCCTAAGCCACGTGTCGAACACTGAATGGAATCGCTCGCGTTCAGAAAATACCGCCTACTCCGCAAAAGCGGTGCGATATGGGCAACTCGGCTTTCTAATCCACTCGAGATTTTGGGTACAGTGATTAACCAAGGTTCACGTCGGGGTTGCGTTCTCCTTCGTATGCCCTAACTCAGGTTCACAGCTCGGGTTTAATTCAATATAATTTGGTCCGACCATTCGGTGGGGAGTTTCATAGTAGTACAGACAGAGGACTGCGTTGGAAATTAACTTGCAGTGTTTATCCAAACCATTCACGGGAAAAATAGACAGAGAAATGCGAAATTATACAATCACCACCCCAACGATTCCACACAGAACCTGTGTACAATCGCCTCACAATTAAACAATTCCTTCACAGATAAAGGTCCAAGTCAATTCAATGGCAATAAGCTTGAAATAATTTAACTGGAAACAATTGTTAACACACAGAGTTTTTATTGCAGAAATCTCTTTTTTCCCCCCTCTCTCTCTCTCCAATACATCTGAGGGATACAATTTATATACATTAAAATGTGCCTCTTCGGTTCCTCTGTGAGGACCGTTTTAGGAAATCAAAAGCCTAATTACAATAATCCAACTAACAGAAACATGACAGATGGATCGAATCTAACTGTTTGACTTCTACAAATTATAACTAATCTAAATGAAACAGTCAGCTGAGGTATTGACACCTAGCTGTTACAATTCGATGATTTCGAACCCTCCTAGCCACAACATGTGGACAAAACCTCCTACATTGCTGGCTAGTGTCTAATTCCCCTGCATCAGACTCCTGAGGGAAATTTTCTTCATGGGCTCTTGTCCATGAGCTCTTCCACTGATTTGCTTATCTTCTGCAACATTCCTTCAGTCATCCAAGTGGCATCTTCCTCTGGCTTATCCTTCCATTTGATTAAGTACTGAAAGTACTTTTGTCCTCTGGTCTTCCTGAACACTTTCTCGTCCAATATCTTCTCTGGTTTCAATGGTTGTGCTGGAGGTAGCTGCTCTTTCCACTCAATCTGTCCCTTGTCTGCTAATCTTTCTTCTGCACCATCATCTTCATACTTGTACAAATCTACAACATTAAAAATGGGAGATATTCCAACATCAGGTGGAAATTAAATCTCATAAGCATTTGCAGAAAACTTTCTAAGTATCTTGCATGGCCCAATCTTTTTGAACTTCAATTTGTTATACTGCTTCTTTGGGAATCTCTCCTTTCTCAAGTGTGCCAAAACCAAATCTCCTACTTCAAAATGAACTTATTTTCTGCTCAATTCTGCTCTGCTTTTGTATCTAATGTTGCTGCCTTGTAGTTGTTGTTTCACTTATTCATGTATGGCCTGGATCTCTGAAGCAAATTCCTCACCATCTTCACTCCTTAGCTCTGCCTTTCCCAGATTTCTTAACTCTAATATTTCTCTGGGGTGCATTCCATAAACAATGTGGAATGGACTCTGCCCTGTGCTTTTGTTTAGTGAGTCATTATATGCATATTCTTCCTGGGGAAAAATATGATCCCACTGCTTGGGATGCTCTCCTGAAAGACTTCTCAACAAATTTCCCAGACTCCTATTCACTACCTCAGTTTCTCCATCAGTCTAAGGATGATAAGCTGAGCTGAAACTCAATTTGGTACCAAGTTTCTTCCACAATGTCCTCCAAAAATGACCCACAAATCTGGTGTCTCTGTCTGAAACAATACTCTTGGGCAACCCATGCAATCTAACAACTTCCTTGAAAAACAAGTTAGCAACATGGGTGGCGTCACTAGTTTTATAGCATGGAATAAAATGTGCCATTTTGGAGAATCTGTCCACTACAACAAAGACTGCATCATTCCCTCTCTGAGTCTTGGGCAACCCTAGAACAAAATCCATACTCACCATGTCCCAAGGCCTGTCTGGAATAGGCAAGGGAGTGTACAATCCTGCATTCTGGCTCCTTCCTTTGGCATATTGACAGATTTTGCAATTCTTCACAAACTTATCCACTTCTGATCTCATCTTGGGCCAGTAATAGAAGTGACTCAGCTGCTCATAAGTCTTATCAGTACCAAAGTGTCTAGCAAGTCCACCACTATGCTTCTCTTTGATCAAATTTTCTCTCATGGAACATTTTGGTACACACAGTTGGTTTCTTCGAAATAACAAGTCCTCCTGCAAGAAGTAATCCAGCCACTGACTCCTATCTATTAAAACAGGGTTACAACGTGCCTCAAATGCTTCCTTAAAATCTGAATATGTTTTGTACAATTCTTTGAGAAAGTCAAATCCTACAACTTCAAAATTAGTTTCTTGAACAAGCATGTGCCTCCTACTCAAAGTATCAACTAATTTATTTGCTTGGCCACTTATATGTTTCAAAACAAAATTAAAACCTTGGAGATACTCAACCCATTTGGCATGCTTATGCTTCAAATTGGGCTGATGTACAATATACTGCAAAGCATGATTTTCAGAATATAATACAAATTCCCTGGACATCAAATAATGTATCCACTTTTTCAGTGCCTGAACAATTGCATAGAATTCCTTCTCATAAGAGGAATACTTTCTTCTGGTGTCATTCATCTTTTCACTGTAATAGTCTACAAGCCTATCATACTGACTCAACACAGCTCCAATGGCCTCCCCATTGGCATCACACTTCACTTGAAATGGTTTAGCAAAATCAGGCAGGATCAAAACAGGGTTCTCCGTTATCTTTTGCTTCAAAACCTTAAAGTTTCTTTCTGCTTCAGTAGTCCACTTAAATGGTTGTTTTCTCTTCTTGATTGTCTCAATTATGGGTGCATTAATCTTATTGAAGTTTCTTATAAACTTTATGTAAAAATTGGCAAGTCCATGGAAACTTCTTACCTCAAAAACATTCCTGGGTGAAGGCCACTCCACAATTGCCTTAACCTTTTATGGGTCCATCTTCAATCCTTCCGCAGAAACAAAAAAACCCAAATACACCAACTCTTCCTTCATGAATGAGCATTTCTTTCAGTTTATCAGCAGTTTCTCTTGGTGGAGCTTCTTTAAGACATGATTAAGATGCCTTAAATGTTCTTCTTTAGTTCTGTTGAAAACTAATATATCATCCAGATACACTATCACAAATTTACCAATGAATTATTTCAATACTTCATTCATAAGTCTCATAAAAGTGCTAGGTGCATTTGACAACCTAAAAGGCATTACCATCCATTCATATAGCCCTTAATTTGTTTTAAAGGCAATCTTCCACTCATCACCCTCTCTTATTTTGATATGATGGTATCCACTTTTAAATATATCTTTGAAAAATATTTAGCACCACTCAAACAATCCATTAAATCGTCAATTCTGGGCAAAGGGAATCTGTACCTGATTGTGATCTTATTGATTGCTATGGAATCAGTACACATCATCCAGCCTCCATCTTTCTTTGGGCTCAATACTGCTGGTACTGCACATGGACTCAAACTTTCTCTGATCAGCCCTTTGTCCACCAATTCCTGTACTTGTCTCCTGATTTCCTCATTTTCCTTGGGAGTCATTTTGTAGGCTGCCTTATTTGGCAGATTTGAACCAGGGATAAAATCTATTTGATGGTTGATCTTTCTCACAGGTGGCAGCTCATCAGGTAAATCATCCACAATAATGTCACAATAATAATCTAACATCTCTTGGATTTCTACTGGAAAATCAGAAATCTTTGTAGAAGTAAGAACTACTTTAGGTTTGAAAACTAAAGCAAAACTTACCTCTTCTTCTTCTATCTGCTGCAGATATTCCTTCCTGCTCAGCAACAAGGTCTTTGGATCAATCACTCTGCTGGATGACTCTCCTTCTTCCATGGGTATCAATGTATGGTGTACCCCATCTTTGAATAACTTGTAAGTGTTATTCTTGCCATCATGCACTATTGCTCTGTCAAACTTCCAAGGTCTACCAGCAGTATATGACACACATCCATGGGAATTACATCACACAGGACCTTATCTTTATATTTTCCCATTTGCAACTCTATCTCACACTGCTCTTTTACAACCAACTGGTGCCCTTTATGCAGCCAGGACACCCTGTAGGGAGTTGGATGCTCCCTTGTCTTCAACTTCAAATTCTCTATCACTTCAGTGGAAACCAGATTGTCTATGCTGCCACTATCAATGACTAGCTGGCAGCACTTCCCTTGGACTTTGCATATGCTCCTAAACAAAGTCTTCCTTTGTGCAGGCTCAGTACCACCAAGTCTTTACCACCAAGGACTCTCCCCTCTCTGGTAGAATTTCTTCTTCAATTTCTGCCTCTTCTCCAGCCTGGGTAACAACAACATTTTTTGGACCAGCACCCACATTCTCTGGACACTCATAGTGCTTATGTCCCACTTCCCGACATCTATAGCACCTCAATTCTCTACCTCTACCTCTATCTCTGCCTCCTCTTCCCTTTCTTCTGTAAGAACCCCTTCTGCCCCTTGCATCATCCTCTGTAGATGCATTCTAAGGTGAGCTACTGTTAGCTCCATCCCTGGGTGTAGTAGGCTTTCCTCTACCACCCTGACTTCCCTTTCTCCGGAAAGTACCTCTCTTCTTGGCAGACTATTTCCTCAGGAATTTATCCTTTGCTTTCAAGGCCATCTGATAGGCCTCTTCCACTGTCTTAGGAGACAGAAGACCAATCTCATCTTGGATCTGCAGCTTGAGACCATTCACATATCTAGTAGTCTTATCTGGTGTGTCTTGAAATTGCCCAGCTCTTATGCTCACTCTGTAGAATTCCTTTGTGTATTCCTTTACTGTCAGCAACCTCTATCTCAGGTTCTGCATTTGCCTATACAATGTCAGCTGGTAATCACTAGGCAACAATTTACCTTTTAATTTAGCCATCATTATGGTCCAGCTCTTGATAGGTTGCTTTCCAACTCTCCTCCTTTCTGCCTGCACTCGATCCCACCAAAGTGAAACATGTCCTTTCAGCTTTGTTACTGCAAACTTGACCTTTTTATCTTCGCTTATTTATTCATAATCGAAGCACTTGTTCATTTCATTAATCCATTCCACCAGTTCCTCTGGGTTCAATCCTCCTGTAAAATTTGATACTTCAATCCTGGGCTTAACTGCAGACCCCAGAATAGTTCTGAGGAGCCTCATGTTAGGAGGAATCTCAACATTTTCTTCCGCTTCCTCTATCTCAGGTTCACTGGTGTCTTCAGGATCTCTGGGCTGTCTTTTCTCTATGACATCCATTCTGGCCTCGACCCTCTGCAACATCCCCAACACGTCTACGTTGGCAACGGGTCTCCTTCTGCCAACACCTCTACCAACTCGGATTGCCATGTCAATTCTCTGCAAAAACAACTCAAAAAGGCTCTGATACCACAAATGACGGCAACGAAGCCGAAAGTCACCCCTGAGGAGAGTTTGTTTAAACTGTCAGCGTGGCTCTGTCAGCACTCCCACAATTAGCTTCTTCAACCTCCACGTGGTCTTCCCCTACTTCTTTGGTTTTAGTTATCAAATTCGAGGAATTTGATAAATAAATATAAACAACAACCTTTGAAAATTTAAATATATCTCTCGGATTTATATTATACCACCAACCTTATAACCTTAACACTCCAAACTTATGTTACTTATCCATCACTCTTTTAATTAACCAACTTTATTATGTTCCGGGCCCACACATACCATCGGCAGACTTCAACGAAACACATACACCGTACCTTAGGTTAAACTTCATGCATCTTCATCAAACGACCACCGTCTGATGGCTCCCTTCCAGATCGATGGCGCTCGAAAATATCGCACAGCCTCCGATGTCGAACTTTAACGTGCGATGGCGCGCTTTGAACGGTGGTTTTGGAACTTCGCCTAAGCCACGTGTCGAACACTGAATGGAATCGCTCGTGTTCAGAAAATACCGCCTACTCCACAAAAGCGGTGCGATATGGGCAACCCAGCTTTCTAATCCACTAGCGGTTTTGGGTACAATGATTAACCAAGGTTCACGTCGGGGTTGCGTTCTTCTTCGTATGCCCTAACTCAGGTTCACAGCTCGGGTTTAATTCAATAGAATTTGGTCCGACCATTCGGTGGGGAGTTTCATAGTAGTACAGACAGAGGACTGCGTTGGAAATTAACTCGCAGCGTTTATCCAAACCATTCACGGGAAAAATAGACAGAGAAATGTGAAATTATACAATCACCACCCCAACGATTCCACACAGAACCCGTGTACAATCGCCTCACAATTAAACAATTCCTTCACAGATAAAGGTCTGAGTCAATTCAATGGCAATAAGCTTGAAATCATTTAACTGGAAACAATTGTTAACACACCGAGTTTTTATTGCAAAAATCTCTTTTTTCCCCCTCTCTCTCTCTCCAATACATCTGAGGGATATAATTTATATACATTAAAATGTTCCTCTTCGGTTCCTCTGTGAGGACCATTTTAGGAAATCAAAAGCCTAATTACAATAATCCAACTAATAGAAACATGACAGATGGATCGAATCTAACTGTTAGACTTCTACAAATTCTAACTAATCTAAATGAAACAATCAGCTGAGGTATTGACACCTAGCTGTTACAATTCGATGATTTCGAACCCTCCTAGCCACAACATGTGGACAAAACCTCCTACATTGTTGCCTAGTGTCTAATGCCCCTGCATCAGAAAGTCCACAAGTTGGTGGCGACAATGTTATGCAGGATGTATGGCTAACAAGATGCCACCGCCTTCAATGGTACTTGGGTTTCCCTCATGTACGTTGTTATCACATATGGCACCCGTTTCAACTGGGCTAGCCTAATAGTAGCAACCCTCAGGTGAAACATATCATCAACGCAAGCACCCGATGAAGGGTGTGCATAGGAATTCTATATGGCCTCCTATCTGTTGGACGTAGTATGCGCGAGATGTAAATTTACCGAATGGTCTCATAACTGGGATGCAGAGCGTGGCGGGCCAATCCACAAAGATTTGCAGGTATTCTGGGCCTCTAAGTACAAGCAAGACATAGAGTCAATCTCACATAACTTCATCCCTGCACTCTACAGAAAATTATTTGGCAAAGATTGCCCGTGCATGTCTAGCTGAGCCATGGAGACAATAACCCAAGTGGCCAGCTGGTTTCCTATTACAGATAGTACTTTTATCAGGGTTTTCGGTTCGTACAAGGTGCCCCATGCCCTACCTCAGTTCATCACTGATAAATTGCTCTTGCAAGAAGTGTGTTACCAGATGACGAGCGGGTTTTCCAAGGTTCTCACCAAGGGCAAGAAGAAACCATGGCCAACTCTCTCACTTACTATCAGCGCCTTCACGGTCAGAGATTTCAAAGAAGTAGAAGCAGAGGCTGAGGAAACCAAGGGTTTTCATTTTCCACCCGTATCACACCGGACATATGATCCTGAAAGAATCATCCCCACACATTGCAAATGGGCCAAATTCAAATGGAATTGCCAGCACACGGAGTGCCCAGCCGAAGATCGAATCAAGAACTGGTACAACAAGGACAGGAAAGCTGCTCCAGAAGAATCGACTTATCAAGAGGAACAAGATAATAAAACTTTAGAAGAAAGGATCCACATGCTAGGAGGAGCCTCATCTTCCAAAGCCAAGAAACCAAGGACTGATACAGGCGGTAGTCTTTCTAAACTGCAAGAAGAGCGAAGAGACAAAGAATCTAAGGCACAACAAGAATCCGAGGAGAAGGCGAAAGAAGAGGAACTCAAAAGGACCCAAAATTCCCTAGCACAACAGAAAGAAGAGGATAAGAGAAAGAAACAACTGAGGGAAGACCAGAAAAAGAAGCATGTAGAAGAAGCCCGCAGGAAAAAAGAGGAAGAGGAACAGAAGAGGAAAGAAGAGGAAGATCGGAAAGAGACTGAGCGCAAGCTAAAGGAAGAACAAGACAAGAAAGAAGCTGAGCGCTAGTTAAAAGAAAAGCAGGATGAAGTGGAAGTTGATCAAAGGAGGAAGGAGGAAGAAAGTCAGAAATCAAAGGAAGATTCCTCCAAGGAAGCAGAAGGCAACAAGACACCTCCTCCAGAAACAGGGAAATAGACAGAGTTGCCACACATCGAGGTGCCTCAGACAACCCCTACGACAAGTGTGCGCTTTACTCTCTCGGAACTTGGAACCTCTGAGGAACAGGAAGATGAAGTCTTGGATCTGACAAGGTTAACTTATGACCAGTTCACACACAAGATCAAGCAAGAGAAGAAAAGATGCCTGGCACAGAACCCTGCTGCAACTCTTGTAGCCACAATGGAAAAGGACATAGTCTTGGATACTAGGACCAATCCAATTATGATCGCATCAGCGGGAACCACCTTTACAACGACCATGGAGGAAAACGTTAGAAGAATGAGCAGAGAGATTCTCTCTTTACAAAACAGGCTGCAAACTTCTGAGCAGAGAGCATCTCAGGCTGAACAAGATAAGAAGGGACTGGAATAAGAATTTCATAGGCTACAGTTCACCAACACCCAAGCCAATGACTTTCCACTCACCATTCAAAGGGAGTTAGGCACTTTAGAAGCCACTATGAAACATGTATACGAAGAGATGTTCACAATCAAATAGACAATTGCTCCATTATTGAAAGCACAAGCAGAGACTAAACGGAGGACTGCACAGCTAAAGGAGGCCTTTACTATTTTGGATAATATGCTGGAATGTTCAAGCATATACCCACAAGCTCCTGACACGCTGCCTAGGAAGGACTGGGTCTGCACACAGAATGACAAGGTTCAGATCTGAATGAAGATACAGTCCAAAGACAAGATGGTCAAGGATCTGGAAAAGGTAATGTCTTATTACGAGCATCTGATCAGCGAGATCGATTCAATGGAAGAAACTCACCACATCCCTTCTCTGGGTACATTGGACACTGAGAAAACAAGAGAAGAATTTTCTAAGGACATTCAAACATTCGTGCAACCCATGAGACAAGCAGTTGCCTCTCAGGATCTCTTGATCTCATAGGAAAATCTCATACAGTTCATCGTTACTCCGGTCCAAATCTATACCAAAATGGCCTCGTTATCAAATCAAATCGCAGTGAAAAGGCGCACCTTGATCCCAGATGCTCTTGAATGCTTCCATAGACTGAATACTCCCTAGGTAACTTTGGTTGCTGCAGATTACCTAGCATGGCAAAAGTACCTCAAATATCAGCTACAAGTAGAAATATCGGACCTCACAATCACACAGTTGCTTCCTCGACCAAGGAAAGGGCACAAGTCGTAGGTCACAACAGGAGAGAGGTCGTAGGTCGGAGCAACCAAAGGGTCGCAGGTCGCATCAGGAGCTTGGGGTCGCAAGTCGCAAATGTTCCTCAGGTCGCAGAGTGTGTCAACAATCGGGAACGCAAAAAATCAGGGACACCCAAGGGTCGATTTTGTCCTATAAATACTCCCTTCAGGGAATTGTAAGGATCTTTTTTTCAGGGACTCCAAAGGAGCAAAGAAAATTGTATAGCATTGAGTACACCTTTCTAAGAATGAATACAAACAAATGTTTTGATTCCACTCTTGGATCTGATGAGGACTAATGTGTTAACACTGAATATTCTTGTCTCATGTATCTGATATCTTTTATGATTAATTGATTTGCGTTCTCTGCTTATATCATTTATACGTTTCAGCTCACTTAATATGTTAATGATATTGGGTTATTTAATTAGGAGATGTTAATGACAAACCACCCAAAAATCTCCCTCTTTGTCATTGATGGAAATATACTTTGTAGCAACTCCCCTCTGCAATAATGCTCCTTGATCTTGCCCCACCCCCTTTGACATCATTGGAAAATGTGTTGTTCCACCTAACATTGATGCTTCCTCTTTCATCTACTCCCCTTGTCTTTTTCTTCCATTATACATCTTTTCAGAATTTCCATGCCTTGTTGAGCAAGGTGTCCTACCTTCTTTGCTAAAACCTTGATACAAACAACTTGTAATATTCCTAAGTGGAAAAATAATAGTGAATACCAAAACATGAACTAAGAACAACAATAAAAAAATTTAAACCACACACACAAATTAGTACTGTAAAGAAATTAGACGAAAATGCTGAGTCATTTTATTAATAATGGGTGTTGAGTACACCAAATAATAGGAAGGATAGATCCTGAGCATGCTGTGAAAGATATGAAAATCCCAGGTGAAATTATGCTGACACAAGTTCTGGAAATGGCCCAAACTGGTAGTATGCACTACGCAACAATTATGCTACTCAATGGCTGATGGAACATGTATTTATTCTCAAAAAATTATGCAAAATTATCCCTTGAATCCTCTCACCAATCCCACAAAAACCCAAAAAGTGTTTGGGCTAATTCCAGGTGTCTCAGAACCCCTCCAAGAAGTGTGGGTTCCCTCTTTGGCTTGTTGTGCGAATTACTAGAGTGAATTCTGCTATCAAACCCCCAAATGCACCACTGAAACCTCTTCCAATCCTTTTTGCAAAATTTTCTCTGGAATCTCTTCCCTTCTTGCCCTTGGCTCCTTCAATTTAGTGTGGCCCAAACCCTACCCAGGCTTTGCCTAGAAACCCTTGCACACTACCAAATTAAGGAAAATTCAACTCACAATGCCACCACCCTTTAGCCTTGCAAATTCCCCACAAAATCATTGACTTAAAATGAGATAATTCTCCTGCAAATTTTTTGGTACTCAACCCACTGTAGCTCATCCCAAGATGAACAATTCGAACTACCTCTACAGCCAGGAAATGTGCAAAACTGTGCGAAACTCCTGCAAATGAAACCCTCTGAGAGCCCTAAAATGGACACCCAATTTCCTCACTAGGGAGACACTCAAATTTCTTTGAAATGAGGGTGGAATTCCGCTTGGAACTCCTGTGCTAAACAACACGTCAAATTTTGTGCTCAATAGCTACAAAAGATGTCAATTTTCTGAAGTTTGATAGTCAAAGGATGTCCCTAAAAATTCCTCCTCTTTGCCTCAAGTACTCCAGCCCATGCGTTCCCCTTGGTGGTCCCCACAATCTGCTAAATTACCGCATTTTTCCTCGTGGGCTGAATTGCCTCACTTTTGTGGCCCCCACCTTCCACTAGGGAATCATTTTTTATACCTTATCCTAAGTAGAAAATGTTAAATTGTGTCTCAACACCAAAATTGCAAAAAAAAACTACACTTGGAAAAATTTATGAGTTTGTGGATATCACAGTTCTCCCCGCAAAAAATTGTGTGTCCTCAAGCAACTATAGTGGTGGTTGTTTCAATACCTATTCACCCCCCCAAGTAGAATCCTCCTCAGGCAAGTTCCTCCACCTGACCAGGAACTCCCTAATGACCTTGTTCTTGAGCCTCCTCTCTCGAACCTCCAAAATGGATTCAGGGACCAACACAAGATGTCCCTTCTCATCCAAGGGTGGTAGCTCTGTTGAAGTTGTTACTTGTTTTCCTAGTGCCTTCTTCAGGCATGACACATGGAAGACATTATGCACCTTGCTCCCTAGTGGTAGCTCTAACTGGTATGCCATCTAGCCCACACACTTGATTACCCTATAAGGGCCATAGAAGCGAGTCTTAAGCTTCTCAGACCCTTTCGGTTTGAGGGTTGTTTGTATTGGATGTAGGCGCAAATAAACTAAGGCCCCCACCTCAAACTATCTATGTACTCGGTGGCAGTGTGCATACATATTTTGTTGGTTTCGCGCCACCTGTAGAGTATCCTTCAGAGCCTTGGGTATCTCTTGGCTCTCTTGGATCCAATCCTTTGGCCCTAGGGCCCTGCTGTCTCCAAGTACCATGTTATTAAAAGATAAAACATCATAACCATAAAGTGCATGAAAATGAGTCATATTGATAGACATGTGATAGGAGGTGTTGTAGAAATAATCCCCAAGATGTAGCCACTACACCCATGCATGTTGTTTCCCCATCACATAATTCCTCAAGTAGCCTTCCAACCACTTGTTCATTGTCTCTATCTGTCCATCAGTCTAGGGATGGGAGCTAGTGTTGGGTGTGAGCTCTATGCCCAAAAATATGAAGAGTTCTTTCCAAAATCCCCACATGAACCAATTGTCCTGGTCATTAATGATTGTCCTTGGGAGACCATGGAGCCTGAATACCTCCCTGAAGAACAACTTGACCACCTATGAAGTTGAGTTGAGATGGAATAACAAAGAAATGGGAAAACTTCATCAACCGGTTCAACGCCACATATACACAATCTCCTCCCTGAACAATTGACAACCCTATTACACCTTGGAATAGGTAGAGGTTAAAGCAGTTCGACTAGGTGTGTATGCTTACCTACCCTAATCAGTGGGTTCTCAACCAACTTGGGAACCCCATACGTCACAAGTGCCCCTCGTACCACCTGATCCCCCTGGATCTTGGCACTGATTAGGTGCTCATTGTTAAAGCTAAAAAATGAAAGTGCTCGAAATCAAATGGAAACTGAACGACAACGAAGAGCTCATCACGAGGAATCCAACGCAATTTGTATTGTAGAAAAGAGAGTCTGGATGAAGAAGATAGAGTCTGTTGTTCGTTTTCCTAAACAACTACAAAAATTTGTAGAACAGGACATAATGGTGACATGGCAGCCCAGTCAGCAGAAAATGGATATTCTGGGAATGTTATGTCATTTTCGCCCAATGACACTGTGCCAAGTGTCACTGCAAGATTCGCCAGAGAGTTTAGATGGTGAATTTTTTATTATTATCTATCCTAAGGTCAAATTTGAAATTTTTTTAAAGGTTGGGGATATTCCAACCAGAGGCAAACACGTGTTGTAGCTAGGGGCTGCCACGTGGCCCCTCTGGTGGACCCTGGTCAAAGTCTGAATTACATTACAGGTCGAAATATTTCATACATCCAAGGTTGAAATACATAAATTATATGGTGGATTAAATATATGATATGGGGCGCATATACCATATTCTGAAATATTTTATATTATCAAAGGTTGGTCATACTATATAATATTGTGGAGCAAACTATTTATACACACGCTGGGCGGAGTTCGAGGCTCGACCCCATGACCTCCCTCACACAACACACGCTCCATACCAACATACCACGACGTTACAACTTAACTATATATGCCACTGAGTTATATGTATGTTCATATGTTTGAACCAGCGGGGGTAGGGCGGGGGCCAGCCCCCGACCCATGTAACCATATCCGGAAGACCAAGAGTAGCACTTAAAGTTAATGTGTGGGATTTAAATTAAAACGATGTTAATTAAGCCATAACCTTTGGTTATGCGCTAACCTTTTTTATTAATCCAAATTTCGCTAAACAACGCGTTTAGCGTTGATATCCACTTAAGTTTAATTAAACTCGAGTTCAGTTCAGTGGTATATTTGATCAAGCCATCAAATTTAGAGCTTCTCCCAAATTTAGCGGCCTTAACTGGAGTCATCTCCAGATTTAGTGGAGATTTCCTAGGCCAAACTGTTTTGGCCATAACTTTTGCAAAATTCGACCAAATTGAGAGCAATAAGAGTCTATTCTGGATTATTTGGACATTCTGAACACATTGAAGCTGGTTTTAGGAGAATTAGGTGAATGTAGACAACATTTTTTGCATATTTGAGCTAATATAGAGGCCTAAGCCATGGAAGCTGGACCAAGGAAATGTAGCCCAAGAGGGGTGAACTCCATCAAAACATTGTGTTAATGGATCATTTGATGGTTTGTTGTACATGTTATTGTTGATGTTTAACATTATCTTTTTAATGTTTTATGCTCATGAATTTAACATGAAATTTAGTTATTTACCTATTTAACACTCACAAACACCTCAAGAAACCTATGCACATGAAGCAAGAGATCAACAAATTATTTATAATTCTGAAGATGAAATTAGCACAGAAAAACTAACATTCAGATTTAGATCAGGGATGAAGCGCATCCAAATCCCTCTCTCACTAGTTGATCCTCAACTCTGCCATACCTGCACAAAACCATCACGTTTTTCAGCTCAGAGAAGGTTAACTGCATCATAAGCCACCAAGTCCTGGTCCTCAGCCAAAAAACAACCAAAATCTCACCTTTAGGCCAACTCACACTTTTCAGCCTCTGCAGCTGCGAGCTCGCAGCTTTCCCCTCTAGAAACTGTGAGCCAGGTCGCAGTACATGCTCCAGAAGGTGCGAGTCGACCATGAGGAGGGGTAGAGGTCTGTTCCTCAGCCCCAGGCACCTAATCTGAAAAACTGAATTGCTAAAAATGAAGAGTCAGGTTAGGCCACCTACCTACAACTGACGAATCCTGATTTCAAAGGTTAGTTTGTCCACTACGATCATCGCAAGATTTAGGGCCTTATCCTCCTCTCAAAATTAACCATAGCTCCACTAGCAAATGAATCAAATTGGAGGGAAATCGCCCTATTAAAAGAAAAACCCTAAATTTTACTTCGCCAATTGCGACCAAACCATAGCTCGGTTTGACAAACCGTCAGCACTGTTGGAAAGCTCTCACCGAGTACTATAATGGGTATACTTTTTTTTTTTGTAATTTGACGCTTCACTAGGAAGCCATTTTTCCAAGAACGGTCACTTTGTCACCTCTTAAAATCAGATTTCTTCACTTGCGCTGCTTGTACTTGGGGAACCAATTTTCCTTCATCCCTTTCAATGCAAGTGTCAATTTTCGTCATGAGTAACCATCTTTTTCTAATGTTTCTATGGTCCCCACCAAGCATATTATGTGTGGCAGCATCATCGAGTCACCCTTGTTTAGAGTATCTGAGTTGAGTCATCATCACATTCATGGAGTCTGTCTCGAGCCCCTTTGCCTCCTGCTACAGTATTCCATCCATTTTTGCCTTCTCTCTCTCTCTCTCTCTCTCTCTCTCTCTCTCTCTCTCTCTCTCTCTCTCTCTCTCGTGTCACCCATTTTGGCCTCCATTCATATTGTTCCCCATCCCCTCCACAGTCGAGTTAGTTGCTTCTAGGTCATCTATGTTTTTTATGCTCTGACAAGGGAAGTTGTTCGTCAGCTACTCAGTATCCTCTATTCCATCATCATCCCTGTTGTCAGTCCATCAGTTAATTTACTATGATTCCTCATGCTGTAGTTGAGGAATCCTCATTACCTCACCTATGGCGGACCTCCTTTTGTCAACATCGGCACATTCATTCCAGAAGAAAGGTCTAGAGGGCGGTGTACGTTGGTTCCAGCTTACATTCTTGTTCGGTGCCTCGGATCAGACAAAGGGACTCATCATCACCCTTTGACATGATTTTTTCTCATTTTCTCAGCTTCAACTCATTATTTCAAGATTGAGATTTTTATACTTGATGCTTTGGTGATCCAGCAGATTGTACTAGTGATTCCTGGGTGTGTGTGAGATGTTTCAGACCTCATGAGGGGGTGGCCCTTCAGGTAGCCCCCCATATGCCCGGATGACCTTAGTTTATGCTACAACCTCATATGCAACTCCATAGATTTGATGGGTTCGATTTCAGCCGCTTGTAGCGGCCATAGCATGCATGTAGCATTCAGATGATCCAATCATATTTTTAGAGCTCTTTCTTGTTTAGCAGAGTTTCTTTGGTTGTTATTATGTCTCATGTACTTAGATATTATTGTATTAAGTTCTGGCTCATGTTTCTCTAGGCGCAATATGTATGTGGGATCCATATTTTTTTCTGGCCCATTTTATGCCAGCATATCATGTACCATCTATCATGTACTTTATTGCTCCGTTTCATTTTGCTGTACGCACCATTATTCTTTGTACTTTGTCATCTGGGCGGGCAAAGGTATGCCTCCTCCATCTCACTGAGAACCGATACCCAAACATTAAAGGAGACTTATATCATTTGTAGGTCTTGTCCCCTCTGTTATTGTCCTCTCCCGCTTCACTCTGTATATGTATCTCTCTCTATGTGACTCCCCTTCGGTGTCTAGTGATTATGTTCTTACAACATACTTCGGTTATACGATTAGCTCCTAACGCTCGCACATTGGGGGGAATCTGTTACACCAAAATTTGGTCATCTAACCATTTACAATTAGATGGATCGAAGTACACCATGTAAGACCAATTTTACCATATTAAAATTGCTTTCACTATAAGAAATAATTTAATAAACCATATTTTATTAAGTTAGTTCTAGTTAAAACAAGAAATCTCATGAGGAATAATTAATTAAACCACTGTTTAAATAATATTCTTGGTCATATTTAACCAAATTATGAGAAATAAATAGATAAACCGTTATTTATCTTATTTTTCTCTTGGAATAATTAATTAAATCATTATTTAGTTATTATTCCTTGTTAAATTTGACTAAATCGCCTAGAAATAATTAAACAAAACATTATTTGTTAATTATTCCTTAACCACATTCTTTAAATGATAAATAAATCCTTTATTTGTTTATTATTTCTAAATAAAGGTGTTGAACCAATTTAAATACCTTTTCCCTCCAACAAAATATAATAAAATATTCCAAGTGGTTAGATTTAGATCTTGGTTAAAAATATTTTATTATGCACCATTATCGACATAACTCAATATTTTGTTATAAATAGGAGTTTTTCCATTCATTATTCACTTTGATCACTTTCATTGTCGTGCTTTGATCATTCTCATTGTTGCTACTATGTCTTTTCTTCTTGAGCTCCCATAGAGTTCAACACATTTTGGCTTTTCTGCATCATTGAGAGAGAGAAACTTTTGGATCTGAAGTGTTGAGGACAACCAAGAACCCATCCCATTGAGTGGGACTGGTAACATTATTATTTGTTTTCTTCCCAGGTGTTATAATATATTCAAATTTCTTTATATCTTGTCTTTTCCGTTGGATGCATGGGGAAATTCTTATTTCTTTTCAATGTTTAACTGCTTTTACTGCATAGATCTAGTTTTTTGCAACATTTGTTTTAACTATTGATTGCAGTTCTAAAGAATTTAAGCAACCATATTTGTTGTTAGGGTTGTTTGTCACACACAACTAAAGTGAGCTCTTTTTGT
Source organism: Pinus albicaulis (assembly GCA_034641835.2). Classification (NCBI taxonomy): domain Eukaryota; kingdom Viridiplantae; phylum Streptophyta; class Pinopsida; order Pinales; family Pinaceae; genus Pinus; species Pinus albicaulis. Next base: position 1,607,165,203 of record CM076581.1, read on the forward strand.
ACACCTGCGTTAAGAATTTACGCTAACAAAGAGGATGGCAGTTTAGGAATTCTTATCCATTTACCAATCTAGGCTTGAGATCCACTCTTGATGGGAGGATGAGCTCAAGGGATAAGGGGTAAAATCTCTAAAGTAGGATGAGATAGGATTCAAAGGTCTTATCCAAGGTAAATGGTTAGAACAACTCCTGGAATTCTTTTTATTTTTCCCGAATTTCTAGAATCAGTACACCCCCAATAAGGGATAACTTGCTAATGATCATTGCAGATGCAGAGTGGAGCAACCTGCACTGAACGCAATCTCCTAAGGGAACAAGGTTTGTTGGGCCTTAAAAGTATGGAAATGAAGAAGTTAAGCCCAAAAACTCAGGGATTAGGGAGAGTCATGCTTAGGGCTTTGTGCAAGGATGATGACAAGGTGTTGATGGATGTTGATTGATCCAATTGACAAGCCTATTGACCAGATGTGACAAAATGACCTATAACAAGTAGGTTGATTCATCGATTGGCAAAGTGGATCCTAGAGTTAATCACTTGGCTTGTGGCCCCTCACCTCACATTTACTATGCCATGAATCCCCTAAGAAATATGGAGGTATACATTAAATAGTATCCACATTTCAAGGATAACTCCATTTGTTATAGCATTCAAACACGAATGTTTCCATTCCCTATAGAGTTTTGCGCGATCCACTGGAAGTATTGACACAGGTTCATAAACTTGCAGGATTTTCATACTTATGTCTTGTCTCCTGTGAAATAATATCCCTTGGAAGGGCTAGGCCCTCCTGGCCTAGTTCTTTCCTTCAATTTCATTATCTTTGGTTAGCCTCTTTGTCTTATCATGGATAAAGGCAACATGAAGTCATGAAATATTTTCAATCATGGATGAGGTGGAAACCTTCGCAACTTGTCTTAGTTCTTCTCCTTCAAGCCCTAGTAAAGCGACAGGGTCTCTCTCTCTCAAATTAGATAAGAATGTTGTAGGCTTGAGCTCCTCCCCAATATATGGAAAACTTGGATTTTAATGTATCAATCTTCACTTTATTTCAATTTTCAAGTGTTTTTGGCTGGGAATTGTTCATGAATGCAAGCTCTTTCCCCCTCTCCTCCTATATTTTCCTAACTCTCTTGCTTCTTGATATAGTTTTTACTCTATTATTTTTTAAGCCTTCATTTTCCAACTCAGTCTCTTATTTCTCTCTTCCTTTGATAATTTTCCCCCCTATGTGCTTTACTCGACTGTTAACCACATTTAGTCTTCATGCCCCATTAGAGAGCACATTTAAGGAGGGGTGAAAGAGGTCGTGATGGCCTCAACAATGCCCAGGCTCAAGCCTGAGTGCACACATCTGCAACTAGGTATGTTGAACACACCCCTCTAGGCATGCAACAAAAATTTGAAGATACTAAGCAACAAGTGGCCAAGAAAATAGAATTTGTTTCAGACTTTGATGTTATGGTGTCAATTTCCAATTGGGTTCCCAACCTGGGCAAAAATAGTGGTAGGATAAATCAATATGTCCTCATAATTGACCTCTATTGGCACCTTAAGGAGCTATTGGGAAAGGTTTTATTTGAGCAAAATGAGAGTCAATATGAACTCCTCCTTTGTATGGAGGAGTTACACCTTCTCCATCATATTATGGACAAGCGTCTATGTTGCATGGAAGCATCCTTGCGTGTGATTATGACCAACCTCCTCTAGCACAACAAGGCCTACCAACACCAGGTAATTAGCACTTCTATTCACACCACTGGTAACAATTTGTTTTATATTCCTTATTATATGCATGTCCTATATAGCTACTGGGTCAATGGTCAGGAAGCCAAATTTTTGTATCAATTATATAAGTCACTTTTTGCTTAACCAACACATTTTGATTATCCTGTGTTAGATCCTTAGATATTGCCTTTGGTCTCATTTCCAAACTAACAGATTGGGGAATTTTTAGGCTCTATATCTATGTATGTCGTGTAAATATTTTCTATTTTTTTTGTCAGTAAAAAAATCTTCCATTATATTACCATAAAAACGTTGACTACATGGATTTGGTCTATGAATTTCCATACTTCACTCTGACCATAATTGTTATCAAGGAGTGTCAGACATTAATGAAAAATATGAGTTCATTCATTCCCTATTTCCCATGGGAAAAAAATCCATACATTCCAAAAAACATGCAAATCCAGAAAGAAACCAATAATTCTCATATCAAGGAGGAGGAAAAATTTGACTAGTCAAAGAAACTATTGGGTCGTAGCCTTCATTGACATGGAACTCTATGTGTGCCATACGTGTCTCAAACTCGTTTAGTCTCTCATTTGTCTGGTGTTGGCTACGTCGTACCTAGGACAACTGATATAATATCTCATTCTGAATATATTGGATTTCATTGATATAAGCCACAATCTTGTTTTGATTCTTGTATCAATGACCATGGAGGATATCCAAGTTGCCTTGGATGTCCCTCAACTGATCAATAATTGTGCCAAGTGAGGGAGGCTAAATTACGTAGCCCAAAGAAAGGGCAGTGTCTTGTGCAATTTCTCCCTCCATTTCCATGCCCCCTGACTCGTCGTCACTCCTTTCCTGTACCCTTTCCGCACAAGCTCCTTGTTTCCCCCTGTGGCCACCTCCTTTACGGGGTTGAATGCATTCGAAGATCATCCTTGCTTGAAGCGAGAAGCACCACGACTGCACACCGAAATAATTGCCACTCCTACTAAAAAATCTCAAGCAAACCCACTGAAATTGTTAAGCCCTAAGTGTTCAAGTCCAACAAGAAATTGCAGCACACACACTAGTGTGGGAACAACAGGTCCTAGCGATACATTAGTGTGAAGGAAAAATTAATTAATTAATTTGGTGTAGTGTCTAATTTATTTTTCCCTTAATTAAATTGGACAATAAAATGTAATCTTATCTCATGATTACTTGTAATAGTTAACGGAGTGTGATAAACTCAGTTAGCTCATGTATTTCGAGTTGAGGGTGGTTGGTGAGGCATGCAGAGCAATTCTATTAGTTATGGAGTTCGAATTACAATTGGTGCATTAGTTTAATGCATGAGTAATCAGTTAACTCAGTTAGGTGAGTTAGAGTCAATTGAACTAGTTGTAACTGTTTGTTGCACTAATGAGAGATCAAGTGAATTAAATATTATTTAATTCACAATCAGTGATCTGCCATGAAACTGATGATTTACTATTAATAGTTGCATGCATGTCAGTTCCAGTGGAGACCTAGTTGAGACAAAGGTTAAAGGGATGTTAACTATCATTTGTGTGATTAATATGTTGCCCGCATGCAACCAGACATCCATTGGATTTCCCATGATCCTTGCGCAGTTTTGGAAGGCCAAAATTCCTAAAGAATAGGGATTGCGTTCATCAGGAATTGCACAAGGCAGGGAGGCTGAGAATTGGCTAAGTGTTGGTCAGTTTTGTCCATGACAATGTGAGACAGAACTGTGAGAGTGCATGAGACTCTTGTGAGAAGAGTGCATTGTAATTGTTTCATGATTCCATGGTTAATATAAAATAGAATATAGAGGGGTTTTGAGCAGCAATATTTCCCTGAGAAATTATCTGTGTTGTGGTTTGATTTGATTATTTCTTTGCTTCATGTGATTGGTGATTGTGTTTAATTTATGCAATTGATTGGTAGAAGGATTCAGTATCTAGCTTTAGTATATTGTTAGACTGGATTGAATCTATTGATATACACATGTTTGTATACTTTCTACATGGTATCAAAGCATAGGAAATCACTATAGTGGAGGAGAAGTTGAGTTTGTGACTGAATAGAATTCGAATTTGCAAAATTATTCTTGGTGTGACAAGCGATTCAGGATCGAAATGTCTTTCAATGGATTGAGATTGGAGTATAAACTCAAGGGAAAATCTAACTATATTGCGTGGAAAGACAGGATGGAGCTAGTACTTGATGACAATGGGTTGAAAGCATTCATTGATAATGATGTTCCCAAACCCGTTGTAGCAGACGCTGCAAATCTTGATGTTTGGAAAAATAAGGTTGCAAAGGTGAGGAGGATCTTATAGGAGGGAGTACGAGACCACATTGTCTCAAGTCTCCATGGAAAAGTGACACCATATGCAATGTGGAAAGCTTTGGCAGATCTATTTCAGAGCAGCAGTGATCATAGAAAATTGGCACTGAAGGACAAGCTCAAGAAAATCAAATTGGAGAAAGGCGACACTATGCCGAAATATTTAACAAAGTTTGTCCAATGTTGGGATGAGCTTGGGAGCATCGACATTACTATCGTGGATGATGACTTGGTGAGCCTAGCTCTTCTAGGACTTCACAAGAGTTGGCACAGTTATCAAGACTCTGTCAATGGAAGGGAAAAGCTACCAGATTGGGAATGACTTTGGTCGGATTTGGTGCAAGAAGAATTCAGGCGGAATACCAGGGATGGATCTTCATCTAAGAATTATGATAAAGAAGATTGCGCTTTGGCTTCCAAGGTGAAGAAGGGGAAAGGAAAAAAAATTCCATTCCAAATCTGAGTCCGACAAAGATGGCAAGAAGCGCAACATGTCTAGAGTGAAGTGTTTTCACTGTCACGAGCATGGACATTATGCCATTAATTGTTCACAAAAGAAGAAGAACAAGAAGGCTTCAGGATCTGTAGTTGGTGAGGCTTTGGCCTTGCAATTTGAGCTTGAATTCTCGCTCATTGCATGCATGGTGTCAGGTGAAATGGGATCGGTGTGGTACTTGGATAGTGGCACATCCTTTCACATGATGGGAGACAAAGAAATTTTTAGTAGCTTGGAGGAGAAGGACCTCCAGATGCCTATCGAAATGGGTGATGATGGGTGGTACACTACTACCAGGATTGTTACAGTTACCTTCCAGAGACATCCAGGTAAACCCTTTCAATTAAAGGATGTAATGCATGTACCAAGCTTGAAGAAAAATTTAGTCTCAGTCGCAATGTTGGAGGATGGAGGCTATGATTTTGTTTTCAGTGAAGGAAAAGCTTTCCTGCGACACAAAACATCATGACAAGCCAAGAAGATTGGAATTCATGTGAAGAATCTCTATAAACTTGATGTATATGGTTGTGTAGCATTGATGGGTAAGGTGGATAAAGTGGTGAGCCGAGATGAGGGTGAGTTATGGCACAGGAGATTGGGCCATCTACACCACGAAGCCTTGAAGGTCATGCAACAGATTTATATGAGTCTTCCCAAGGGTACTCTTGCGCAGTCAGACACATGCAAGGAATGTAATATGGGGAAGTATGCAAAGGCCACTTTTCACGAGAAGGAGAACTAAGATTTATTGAGGATGAATATGTGTGTACTTTATTTTATTTGAATGATGATATTAATGGCTTTCTTTCGATTTGAAAACGAGGGAAATAGTTTGTTGAATCTTTAGTTAAACTGAGAGGGGGGGGGGTGAATCAGTTTAACACATACATAAGCTTTTTAAATTTTTCATCAAACTTATTTACAGCTTAATATGTGAACAGTCTTAAAATGTTGCAGCAAGTATTAAATTAATGTGACACCAAACTTATTGTGAGAGCAGCAAACATTAAGCAGATTGAATAGATCATATCAACACACAGGCAACACACATAGAGACAGCAGATATAAGTGGAAACCCATAATGGGAGAAAACCACATCTTATTTTTGTTGTGATGCAAAGGCAAGCTCCAACTCCCTCTCACCACTGATTTTCTGCAGGCACCAACCTACAGGAGGCTTCAACCTCAGTCAGCTACAACTGACAGCTATCAAGCTTCAACTTGATAGGGAAGCTCCAACTTCCTTACTTAATCACAAGAAAATATTTGTTGATTTACCTCAGATATCAGCTTTGTTCTGTAGCATATCTTTCTGCTCCTTTTTCTTATTTTCTCTGCCTAACTTCTTCATACTTTGCACTCTCTAACCTCTCTATGCATATCAAGATGACATTATTTATAGAGATTTCCTTATGACTGTTTGTTTTCCTCAGGGAATTCGAAATGGATAGCTATACCTCTTATCCTTCTGCCTTCTCATTTCATTTCCAGCTCACTCAAAAAAATATAGCTGTATGTACTAATTTTAATATTACTGTGGGAATTTTGTATTCTTCCGGAGACTTTCCAATGCATAACAACAGTGTAAATCAATTAAACATTTATATTCAAATACAATGAGAATTACAAATCAACTTATTCAGTTTTGGATCACTGTGTTTGTCTTTTCTATGATTGTGTTTGTCCCTTTCGGCTCTTTTTGATCCTGTTCACTGTCGCAGTGTAACGGCCATACATATGTAACTGCGCTTTTCATTTATCGCAATTTATCTCTCGGCATGATGATGAAGTGTTTTTAACATATAAAATACCCCTTTTGTAACGCAAATCAACTCACGGAGAACTTAAATCAAAACTTTTTAATACTTAAAATGCCCTTTCAGGCCCACCCGCCAAGCTTGTTTTATTCTTCGATGCGATGAGTCACCTCCTGAATTCTTCTGATTGCGATTAATCGCAATCACAACTTTTAGTTGTGAGTTTCGATGCTCCGATGCTCCGATGCGATCACTCTAATCCGATGATTCACTATTCACTGCACTTTATTGTGCCGATGCGATTAATCGGAACTGAATACTTCCGATTGCGATTGATGCATTTGCGAAGGACCCGATGCAATCATCGCAATCGCAGCTTTCAATATAGTGCTCCGATGTTCTGCTTCTTTCAGATGCGATGGCCTACTTTGATGTCGAAACTTAAGCATGTATGAATCACAGTTCATAAGCCCATGGAGTCTGCATCTTCATCGCAATCGCAATATTTTGTTAACATGTTCCAATGCCAATTTTTCTTCGATGCGATTGGTGAGGATCCCACAATATAAGACTTTGTTTGTTTTAACTCGAACCATAGAGTGCTACATATAAATACATATATATGTTTTGGTCCTTTGTATATAAATCGCAACATATATAAGGCGCTGCATATATATAAACTTTCCACTCCAGCTTTAATTTATCCTCCAACTTGGGTTATGATTCTCAGAATTTTATGTAGGGGGGTCCCACCCTACACACGCACAATATCTTCCGTCAACATTATATTAAGTCTTGGACTTAGACATAAGCCCAGCACTAATATATATATATATATATATATATATATATATATATATATATATATATATATATATATATATATATATATAACCTCTCGGGTTCCATAGTTTGATTAATGCTTCCGCTTCCCAGTATAACCTTAGCCATGTAGCATATTTATATTGCAATAGGTAACAAACCCCGACTACGTGTAAAAATCGCTCGGGCCCACAGCGTACAACTATATGTTGACCATCATATGTAGCACTCCTTTGGTGACTTGCATATCAATTATAATATATGGACATATATAACTCCCCCGTTCAATTCATTATGTACCTTATAATAAACCCACGCACTTAATGTATATGTGAACTCTTTACCATCTAATTCAACTTGCATTCGGCCCATCATATATATCAACATATATTAATATAAGTTATAACCTCCGCATGTTTATTAACTTTCATAACACGGAATACACAGTCATTCACATAGTACTTTGGCTCCGCAACTCTGAATGTAGGACCCACAACCTTGGTTCTCTTCCCCGCACCTTCTCCTTTAATCAGACGGTCAATTTTCTCTCGCGCACCAACTAAGCTTTGGACCCCCATCCAACGGACGACGCGCAATATTGCGAAACTTAAATGCTCGCTGCATAATTCTCCAAAATCACACGAAAAAAGTTGTATTTGGAAACCGCCTGAGGACACATGTCCTTCAATGACATGTATCGCGTTCATTTTGGTAATACAACTTACCACTTCAATTCTCACACGAACCCACTGGTTTTGTGGCCCTCAGGTTTTACTGTTCATGTTCGGGGTTCCGCTTATAGTCATGGTTCCGCTCCAACAATAACTTCGCGCCTTCATTATATACATATACATATAATCTCTATTCAACTTATTTCTTCAGTGCTTTTTAATATGTAAACCATGTTTCATTATTATGTTAATTCAGTGCTACCATAAGGTTTAATACCTTACTTCATTAGGTTTTTACTACTAAACGCTTGGTTCCATTTCTCTCAGGGTTCCTTCTCTGCTTGATCATTTCACTGTTTGTTAAAGACTCTGCCTCTGCTACCCGATTGTTTCATCTCTGCCTCTGTATTCTCTACCTCTGCCTCTGCTGCTCTGCCTCCTTTGGTTCTGCCTCCTTTCTCTGTCTCCGCCTCTCTTTTTGCTGCCCTGTCTCTGTAAATAAACTTTCCCTCTGTTCTTCTCATGCTCCCTGTAAATGTTACTATACCATTCACCAAAGACCTGTTGTCTTCTCCTTTGCTTCTGCTGCTGTCCTTTCCCTGTCTCTACCTCTGCTGCCTCCTTTGCCATCAATGACAACATTTCCAACATAGTTGAGAGTTCTAAGAAAACAATGCAAAGCTTTGGAGTTGCAGGGCTTAGACATGAACTTAGACCTTTACTGTTCAATCCTTGGCATTACTCACCTCACTTATGTTTCTTCATGTTAAGTAAATCTTTCAGGATTTTATATTATTCTATCTGTGGGTAGGTTCATGTGTAATGATGTGTTCTGTGGCTCTCCAATACTTTGTAGAATATGGAAATGTACAGTTTGAAACTTGCATTTATCCTTCTTAAGATTGGATTATAAAATTGAAGATGTAAACCTTAATGTATTTTTAATCCATCTTTAAATGTAATAGATTCAAGGTTACGATCTTATTAACATAGACTAAGACCATCGTGGTCTGTTGGATACTTTTAAACCTGTTTTATAAGAGAGGCAAACTAACCAACTCCGAGCTTGACATAGACACTGGGCTCTACACTTGCTATGATTTGAACATAGGCCATTTTAGATAGTGGGTTTGTTCCAACCACTATGCTACAGTTCAAAAAAAATATGTCTAGATGGGTTTATTTAAAAGAAATACTCGTAGATGGGTTTATTTATTCTTAATATGGGTCAAGTATTTTGAGGTGCAAATTTTTCTTTAAGTTTTTGTATTGTCAAAAAAGTTTGCATATAACCTAAATCCATTTTATTTTTATGGAATATATCAAGTTTTGAAATGGGTCAGACTATTGAGGTGCGGACCTTATTCTCAAGTTGTTACACTGAAATAATTTTACACCTCAAAGGATTTTATCCCTCTTATCATTTGATTTCTCAAGTTGTTACATTGAAAAGAGTTTACACCTCAAAAGATTTGATCCTCTTATCATTTGATAAATCTAAGGATATTATAGATCTAAAAAATTTACACCTCAAAGGATCTATAAATTTAAGGATATTATAGATGTAGGTTTACATATAATCCATGCAGTTAAATAAGGTGATCTCTTTTTTTTCTTTTTTCCAAAAACATTATGGCAATTATTGAGAGCACTCTTTTTTGTAGTTGCTTGCAGAAAACAAGTGTTTGAAGTTCTCTCCCCACCCAGGTTGTTCAACACCTGGCTTCTCTGGCACAATGGTTTCTAGTGTTCTTTCTAAATAGTGTGTCTAGTGAAGAATTTTGTTGTGTGGCATTTTGCAGTCTATCTTCAACATTGAAATGGTTGCTTTCTTGCTCAAAATTAGCTTGATCGCAGTGAGAAATCAGACTATTATTCTGTTAGCTTTATTCTTTTTGTAATTTGGGTGGGATCCAATAACACCACAGATTTGAATAATATGTTTTATATTTTATCTGGGACAGAAAATACACTCTTTGAATCGGTATAGAGTTGGACGATGGCAAAAGCTATGTCGAAGTGACTGAGGAATTGCCAACCCCTTCTTATCTTTCTTGTTGCCTGACAAGTCAAAGTTTGGCTTTGGTGATACCTACAGTTTCCCTCATATATTTTATCACTTCTGGATTTGACAATATTAGTCCAACAGAAAGATATGGGTTCTCACCGTGACAGTCTAACAAAAATTAAAATACACAGCCAAAATATTTTAGATTTAGGTATAGGGTTTTACAAACAAATGTTGGGTAGGAGATCTCTGTGCCATGTGAAAGAATATCAATGTAATGACAGATTAAAGATAGAAGTTCAAGAAAGACATTAAAAGAGATTGCAAGGTGGTCAATGAGAATAAGATTAAACTCTGAAATTAAAGGGACAAATTAAATGTTGAGTTTACTGAAGTAAGGTTTGATAACTTTAATATGTATATAGTTATTTACAATTTAAATAAAATGTTAATGGGTGAAAGCAACAAATAGTTGTATGGCCTTTTTTGAAGTTATAAAGTCCTCCTTTAGGTTATGAAAACGAGTTCAAAACTTCATACAAGTAGAGTGGTTGATTATGGTATTAAAATGGTTCACATCTACAGTTATTTAAGATAATAAAAGATCTTCTCTAGATTAGGAATGCTCTCTATACTAAGATTGCCTCCGATGTGTTGCTTACCTACTAGAAATGTTGAAGAATATAGGCAAAGATGTCTAAGTAACCTTAATTTTAAATGACTTGAATTTTTTCCAAAAGCTTAGATTCCAAGGACCAATGTATTGATGTTGAAGAATAGAGCAGTCCTAAAAACTGAATCTACTTGTCTGGGAAGGACATTTCAATGATGGAAATAATGTGTACCGTAGAAGAAGCCACACAAGAAGTTATGGTAAAGCAAGGATAATAGACAGAAGGCCACTAAGCATTCCTTTTTATTGATATGTGAAGGAGGGGGATTTGTATACAGGCAAAGCAAAGTATATTTTGAACGTTGGTTATAAAACGTCTGAGAATGATAAAGGCGCAGAAAGTGGACGATACTCTGAGAGCGTGGAAGGAAGAAACACTTCTTTATTAATGGTGAATGCTCAATGATGTACAAAATGGTCATCTTTACTTTTTAAGATATATATCTTTAAGAATGGTGAATCCTATACATATATGAAGGTAATATCAAACAGTATACAACTAAGGGAAAATATCGTCAATCTACTGGTGTTTTCATCTACATGAGTTTACTACAAATAAAAGTGAATTAAACAGGTCAAAGAAGAAGATAAGAATTGGCATGCCCATAAAATTTAATTATTGATAGAGTAAGAAGTCATGCCGACAAAAGATGTCGCTTTATTTAATTCCTAGACATGATCAAGGGAATCATTTTTATTTCAGATTAACGGTGTCTCCAAACAATCCAGAGGTTATGTGTTCAATTCGTTAGGGAAAACTCAAATGTATTTAGGTTAACCATTTTTTATTAATATATGCACTATAAGGATGGCCCACAATTTCCACAAATGTTTTAGTAATTGTTCTTTGTGTTTAGGGATTCCAAATTTCACTCAAGATTCAGATTTTACTTTCAATTTTTTAAATATTTGAAGGTTAGATGTTTGTGTTTTGACCTGAATAGATTTTTTGCATAGCTTATGAAAATCTAAACTTATTAACTACTTCATAAAATAAATTTCAGTAAAATTTGAAAATTCCAAGTGTATTTCTCAGCTATTCTTAGATTAAAAAACATAACAAGCCGCTACTTAAAAATGGAAGAATATCTAGTTTTGACATGAAAGATTATTTTTTTATTTGTTAAGATTAGATACTACTATGCGATCACTCTGTTGGCATTTCCAATAAAATAATGAAAAGAGTTCATTTTTCCAAAGAGAAAAATCATTACCTTTCCAGTTAAATAATACAAAGATTTCATTTTTCATGTTCAAAAGCTCAAAGGCTATGTCCACAACAAAAATAGTAACACCAATAATTTAAGAGGACGGTGGTTCTTCAATCACACATCAAAACAACACATCATTGAACCATATCTGGTTGCATTATGTCATTAAATTCCTTTAGAGGCATTTGCTTGTGTTGAACCAAATTCGGTTGCATTCTGTTATTAAATTCCTTTTAAGATTGTCAGGAAAAGACTTCACAAAACATTTGATGCAGCTTGCTTTCCCCTTACACTCTTTTCGAGTGCAATAGATCCAAGTTGGGCATCAAGAATTGCTGCAAGTGAAATGCAAGGCTTGTTAGGAATGCTTGTTGAAGGAGGGGTTGATAATGTAGTTTGGGTTGTTTGAGAGAGATATTCAACAAATTTTTTGAGGGTGAATATTTGTCTGTATGGTTGTCTTCCATTATAAGTGCAGTCTGACAATTTAAAAAGCTTTGTTCCCTCACTTTTTTTTTTTTCTTTTTTTTTTTGAATCTATATTTCAGTTAGTTACTACTTTCCACATTTGCAAGCTCATCCCATCAGTGTTCCTTTGCACCTCTGTGCAATTGCCAGTTAATATTTAAGTAAATGATTTTGGAGTCTTGGTGAGAGGGCGACACATGGGTGGGTGAATAATAAAATTTTAGATTAATAAAAATAATTATTTATGCATGAAATGCTAAGTGTCACCTATGAAGCCTTCTATAAAAGAAGGGGAAAGCTAAGGGAAATGGACTTTTTCTTACCCTATTGTTGGATGGAGGAGATTATGGTTGTGAGTGGTTACGAGCTATAGTGGAGTTTGGTGAGGTAGAGGACTTTAGAGAGGGGACTCTTGAGCCAAGGTGTGCTCACCTCTATCAGCTAGCACATTCCTTCGTTGTACAACCCCATTGCAGCTCGGGGGTCTGCAGGGAAGGAGAGTACCCAAGGAGTAGGCTGAGAGGTCAACCGGTGGGTCATTATATTCAAATTAAGCACAAAAACATTCACGCTTGGAGGTAGACGGCAACAAAGAAGTTCAAGTAACAGCAAGTCAAATTTGAATCTCATCTCCGAGTGAACGGTACCTGTGTTATTTATAGTTTTTTTATGACTTCATTGTGCCTATAATTAACATGTAAATATATGTATGTGTTATGAAGTTAAATTCATGAATGTTTGATATAATTGATTTAATTTTTCTGGGTTTCCAGCTTTGTATGCATATGGTTTAATTCCTAGTTTACTGTATTGACTCCTTCAAAAAAATAAAATTAATTAAAGCATAGTGTCCGTCTAGTAAAGTATAGGGTTGGTCCCTACAAAACACTTGAATTGTTCGTATTCCCAATTTTGACTGAGCTTGTCCACCTTCCCCAATGTCACGATGCCTGTTTGGATCACTAGCAGAGCCCGCCTGGTGAACCGAGCAAGAATTTTTGTCTAAGGCCCAATTTTACATTTCCCAGTCGATGATTCTATTCCCCACCTCCATCACCAGCAATATAAAAACTACTACCACATCCTCCAAAATTTTCGTCGACCGACCACTTGACCTGGTGTACCATCCTTCTCTAGTATTCAATACCGCAACGTGGGAGGGCATGAGAACCCCGAGACAACACATTTTCCAATTCATTCACCCCCGACAAAGAATAAAAACTTTCTAAATTAATAATAGAATTCGAGCTTACAAACAAAAAAAATGTCTCTAGACACCACCAATAATCTTGGAATACATTTGTTCCTCTTCTATTATGTTTACAGACTTTATCAATATCTAAGTTACCCCTGTTTCCTAGTGCTCTCTTTAGTTTTTCAAGTTAATATGTTTCTTCAAAATAAAATATTTTAAAAAAGATTTAAAGGATTTCCCCACACACATATGATGTCAACGTTCTAGACCTCATAAAGGTTATCCTAAATGTAGTATAACATCTGCATTACATAATTTTAATCTATTACATAATTAAGAATTATTAAAAAAAACCAAGCAGGTCCTTTGTTGATCTCTTCTTCAAAAATAAGTTCTATGGATTTCTTCTTCAAAAATCAGTCTTGGTGATTTTGCACGTCTTGTTTGAGTGAAAGAACTAATAATATTTAAATAATTTTGTAAAGTTTAGGTTTGAAAATATTAAACTTGATCTCGTATATGTTTAATTGCTTTGTATATGTTTTATTATTTGTACTATAACTTATTCACACCATGTGGTGACATGCTCTAGTGGGTTTGGATACTTGTAACATTATCATTCTGTATTTGAACTAATATTGATTAAGCATGAGCACTTAAAGGGGGTTATGATACCACAAATAGGGAAGGTTGGGGTTTTTAGGGAATTTTTGCATGCCTATAATCTTGTATCTTTTTCTACTCATTTTTTCATTATTGTAACCTTCATTCTTTTATGACATTGAGGCTTGTCTATCGTCTACATTGGAGATAATGAAAGTGGATGAAGCCAGCTTCTAGATCTAGGCCATCACTTCCTACATTCTTGAAAATTTGTCTCCCACAAAAATAAGTTGGTTTAGGACTGTTACTTGCCATCTTTCACTCATGCAAATAGGACAAAAATTGAATTCCAAGAGGAGTGTTACATAACAAATACCAAAATAACCTAAAAATAGATAGAGAAGAAGCTCCATGCTTTGATAAATAAATATACAAATGAAATATAAACCTCTTTGAGGGGGTAACCCCCTTATAAAATAGAATAATTGTACAAGAATGAGATGATATGATTCTAAAACTAGGTCTCCTTAGTATATATATATGAGAAAAAAGGCATGATTGCAATTAAAGGGTCTAGCCAACAACACATATAACAATATAAATATAACTTGCTATCTAGGGATTTACATGGTGCTTTGTCTAAAGCTTAACATGCCCCTCCCTTTCAAACAAGTGTTATCCTCAACACTTAACAACTAATCGTTGATGTTTTTGCACGAATAACTCATTTTCTAATGTTTCCTCTTCCACTATTAGGTTCTTCCATTTGATGAGGTACTCGGTGATTACTTGATTTCACCACTGCTTAATCATTATTTCAAGGATTTTTTTTAGTTATAGTATAATTTTCCCTTCTTCATTAATCTTTGGTAAAATAGTTTGAACTGGGATTTGGTTATTGAATAATTTTAAATTAAGAAACAAAGAAGACTTCGTGTTTGGAACTATTTAATTTGTTATGTAATTAGACCTCTTTGCTCAAGTTTTATCAATTTATTAAATAATGTTTTTCTCTTAAAATCCCCATAATGTGCCATCATTTCATCTATAAAAATGCACTAAGAGACAATAAAATATTTCTTCTTTCACAAAGCCATTAATACCATGTAAATTGATCCTTTTTTAAAAACAAAGATGAATTGAGAGTTACCTTTTGTGAGGTTGGCACTTGGTGTAGATCAAGAATTGCTCCATCTGGAATATACATGTTATAGGATCTTTGCCATTAAAATTACTCATATCAACCTTGGAAATTAAGTACTTCTTTGGTGTTGCATTGAACCCCTAATGATGTGGATCTTGAGGTGATGAATAATCATGAGTAGAGAATCGATCTTTATTTCCTCTATGTTTTCATGATTTATTTTTTCTAACCAGAATAGTGAATTTGATCTTTTAAATCTGCATGAGGTATGCAACTCTACATCAATGATCAATGGTCAAAATTTTTCTTTTAAAGTCTCTAAGAACGATTATAATATATACCAAGCCAACCATGAATCTATATGGTTTTCTGTATACAATTCAAAATTTTCTAGGACTTTATATGTATAAATTCTCCAAAAAGTTCCTACAAATAGATAAAACTTACATACCACAGAATACCGAGATTATGTATTGGTGTCATTGACTAATTGGTCTTGATTTTCCTTCTTTCTCATCTCTAGAGTTGCTGGATAATTGAGATCTCAAAGCTCTAGTAAGCTCCTATTTAATGAGTTGGTTGAAAGAGAAGTGTCATTGTTACACTCGGATAGATGGATTTTTATCTCCTCCATTTGAGCTCTATGTAGCCCAAATCATTTTTAGTTATGTTCATATGAGCTTTATGATCAATAAGTTGTTCCATGGCCACAAAGAGGGAAGAAACAAGTTGATTGAAGTGTTTTTGTAGCCTTAGAATGGAATATGCCTCGTCCTCTTCTCCACCTTGCATCCCAACCAAAATCTCCAGGAGTGAGATATTGAAAAGGAAAGATTTATAACTAGAAAATATAGGGTACTAAAAGAACTCGAACCTCTGTACGAAACACAACCAATAACGGGAGAGCCTAGACTTTATTGCTGGGAGCTTTGAGTTAGGAGTTTATTGAAAATATCCCTGCAGGGGAAAATCTATCAAAATCAAAGAGGAAGGCTTCTTGATGATCCTAAATGAAGCCAAGAATAAAGGCCAACCACACTACTCAAAATCCAACATGGAGTGATTCAAAAGCCTTTTTTTCCTCCATGAATTTTTTCGAAGGAGGAGGTTCATTTTCCATTTTTTGATGGATTGATTCCAAATTTGATTTATGAATCATGGCCTCATTATATGTATCTCTATATATTTATTTTTTCACATGATTTTTGACTTTAATATTTTTCTCCCAATATAGACCAGAGATCCAATTACTTAGGAGTTCCAAGCAATTGCAATGATCTCATATAGTTATTTAGAAAAAATCCCAAAGGAGTTTGAAATGGAAGGGGAGGGGGCTATAATATATTGGTTTTTGTTACTATAACTATTATTGTGGTATGTAATTCCTTAATCCAGATCCCTAGAGGAAAAAGAACATCGCTTCTCCAAAAAGATGTTGCTTACCAGGAACCTGTTCAATCTAGCCTTCACGCTTCCCGATCCTACCCTCACTACAAGGAAAAGACCCTCTAGTGGAGGTTATAAAGGAAGCTTTTAGTGTTATAAAATTGGCCAAAATTGTCAAAAAAACATTTGCTACAATATTTGTTTATGGTTACGGAGGTTTTGGCAGAGCTTTTAACAGAAATTCAACACAACTAAAAAAAATGGGCGGCCGGAGGTTATTATGGATGTTTTTTTCATCGGTGCGCTACTCTGGCTTGAACGCACCGGTGTGTACATATAGAAGGCGTCCTGGGGCGGTCGAAGTAAAATGCGTCGGGCCGTTAAGGTATAAAATTGCACCGGGCGTAGTGTTGGTGATACAACACACGGGGTCGTTCTAATTGGTCTTGGGATTTGTGCGGTGCCCATAGGTCGTATCAACGCACCGGTGCATAGATGTATATAAACGCACTGGTGTGCAGTATCGTAGAAAGGCACGAGATTTATAATTGGTATCAATATTCGTGCAGTGCCCATAGGTCGTAAAAATGCATCGGTGCTTATAGACACATAAACGCCCCGGTGCGCAGTATCACACAAACGCACCGAGATTTATAATTGGTATCGGTATTCGTGTGGTGCCCATAGATCGTACAATGACGCCAATGTGTATAAACACATAAACACACCGGTGCATCGTACCGCACAAACGCACCGATATTTTTGATTGGTTTTGGTGCTTTTTCGGTGCTCATAGGTCGTAGAAACGCAACAACGCGCTTCTTAATAGAAGCACACCGGTGTACAGTTACTGACACACACCGGTTTTCATTTTGTATTTTTTAGAAACATCGACCTGTGATGGTGCAATTATTGTGATTGTTTTAAATTCATTATTCATCAAAATTTGACACATCTTATAACAATATTCATATTAATTAAATTCTTATTAATGCATTGGAATGTGATGTTTGGATTAATTTGTTATATCATATCATAATTATTGTGGTTTTTTAAAATTAATTATTCATCAAAATTCGACACATATATATCTCATAACAATATTCATATGAATTAAATTTTTATTAGTGCATTTGAGAACAACAATGGAGAACGCAATAGAGACAATGGAGAATGCAATAGAATAAATTAAAACATATTTTATGATATATAATATATATGAATAAGACAGTCTTTATCATACAAAATGAGACAGTCATTGGTATCCCTTTGTCTTTCAATTGGGACACTATGTCCATTACATTAAACAAAATGTCTAATTTCACAAACATATTTCAAAAAATATAATGCCTTGCTTTGATATCCAAACATAGTGATCATCATTCTTTGCTTGAACTGTTGTCACTGCTAGAGCTACTTCCATGACTTGGGGTTATTTTCAGGAATGTTTTGTTCACGGTGTTGATTGTTTTCTTCTTCTTCACCTTCCATCTACAAACATAAAAATAAATTGTATATACATTGGTGAGAATAATGAAAATTGAAATATTAAATAATATACATCAATGTAAATCGAAAATAAAAATGACGTACTATAGCAACAATTGACTCATAAACTATACACATTCTTTCAAAACCATATACCATGCCATTTTTCAAAATTTCATCTGTTGGTGCAGTTCCATACTTTGTTTCCTGCAAGTTTTATACCCCATAACAAATCATATATTTAATATAAAAGATGTTTCTATTCTATTAATTATAGACAGAGCTAAGTAAAACAAGATTGATAGATGCTTACAAATTCCACAATTAATTTCTGATATGCCAGCATATACTCACAACCCATATTTAACCCAATTTCAATCAATTCGTCTGATTGTTCTTCTTTGTATGTTAGCGTCTATTTGAATACATTCAATGATGATTTTTGTAAAACAACTTAAAAAATACAAAAATGAAATCTAGTTAAGTTATTATAAGGAAGTAACAATTACTCACAAACTTAGATATCAACCCATCAACCATTTTCTTCCTTGTCGTCCCATTTTATGTGCTGAATGGGTTCCATTTTCTTTTCTTTTCTGCAAGAAAATTATTGAGAATTAATATTTAATGCTAAATTGTTTATTTATTGTACCTAATGATCGAAAAATTCAATGATTACATATTACATTTGAAGCATGTTGTTGTTGAGATGAATCCTTATGCGATGCAATTTTGTCCATTTCTTTGACCATCTCCTTGTACACCTTTTTTGACATTCTTACTGACATATTTATGATATCAGCTTTTTCATCTTTTGAGATTTTCATAATCTTCCTGAAAATGTAACATGACAATAAAATATTTAATTTTTATATTGATATCTGAAAATTAAATATAACAAAAGTGATATTTATATATAATTTTAGACAAACATTTAAAGGAATATTACTTTTTCATTCATTATTTTTTGTTGTTGTGCGTTTTTTCTATTAAAAGTCTAACATGTCTCATTGACCGATTCTCTCGAAACTCTTCCTGTAGTTTAGATGAAATTTGGTTCTTGGAATCATTGGATTAATTTTTGTATTGTAAGTGGAAAGAACGTTTATACATTCGTTCCACTAGATCCCTCAAACTTTTGTAAAAGTTTTTCTCCTTTCGTTAACTTCCAGCACTCCTCCAGATGAGCTAAGGAGCAATTCATTTTCATTTGCATGTTCTATTTTTTTCCTTTTGTTATAAGAACATTCCTTTTCTGAGTTGTTGGTCCCTATAGAACATTAAACAAATATGAATTAATAGATTGTTTGACACATTTTATCTAAAAATTCTAAGTATATTATTAATGATAATTAAAAAAAAAAACTCATATTGGATCGATAATAATTTTTCATTCACCTGATTCATCCATTTGCAATTTTTCCCTCAAGCTTTTACGCTCTTCTCGCCCTAGATCATAAATAATCTTATCGAACTTTGTCATTTTGTGGCTCTGCATGATACACAGTAAACAATACATATTAGTTAAACTTACATATAGTTCAAAAATAATATTTTTTATAAAGAATTTACAAAGAACTTGCCTTTTTTCTTTTCTTTTCTTGATGTGTTATCAGTATTTTTGTTACTTGATCTCTTGTTAGTCATTTCTTTATCAATTTGAAACATGTACCATATCATTCATTAATATATTTATAAATAAACTGTCAAATTTCCAGGTAAAAAATAAATCTCAAGACACCGGCACGCCTTTCTTGATGTACACACTGCCGTCAGTGTGTGGGGGTATTACCAATGCACCGCAAAACAATATAATAGACCGTACGGTGCATGGGGCACTATAAACGCACCACACAAACAGTGTAATAGACCGTACGGTGCTATCCTTGTAACATGGAGCACTGGTGCCCTATTTCAAATATGGTGCACTGATTAAAAAAAAAAAAAAAATGTTTTCAAAATTTTTATTACATAGTACTTGCGCGGTGCACTAGGTTACGCCGGGCACACCGATTAAAAAAAAAATTCCCATTTTTTCCAAAAATTCACGCAATGACCGAATGGATTGGGATCTAACTATGCAAGTCGTCCCGTGGGTTGGATGTCAATCTAAAATGAAAAGCCCTAATTCTGAAATCACATAAACACGGAGAAGAAAGGGAAGAAAAAAAAAATGAAGAGTTTAAGGTAAAAATGGATAAAACTGCAAAAAAAGCAAAAAAACTGCAAGAAAAAAAGAAAAAAAATAAAAATAAAAATAAATAAATAAAAAATAAATAAATAAATCAAATTTAATCACGAGATGGTTTGAAATTCTATGATACAGGGTTTGAATCACCATAGGTTTGATTTCTGATTGTCTGAATACTTCTGTTCGAACGTATTTCGTTGCTCCACAGTGCATTCATGCTCTCTTGCTCCAAGTATGTCTCCTACAAATATCTGGCTGAAAATTTTAGCGAAAATAGTGAAATAATGAAAAGTGTTTAGTATTTAAAAAATTGTTTGTTGGAAATACTGAGAGGGGGGGTGAATTAGTATTCCTTTCAATTAGAGCATTAGTTAATCTTCAATTATTATCAGTGTTTGTACAATGATATCAGCAAACAAAAGGAACACAAATGCACACAATTTTTAAGGTGGAAACCCACTCCAGGACAAAAACCACCTAATGTTTTTCTAATAATTCTTTAATATTCAACTCCAACTGAAAATAAAGCTCTAACTTCCTAGAATCTAAAAAAACATTATTCTCTAGCTCCCATTGGATGGACGCTCCAACGCCCAAGATTCTTGAGTAGTCAACTGAACGGATGCCCCAACACCCAATGAGCTACAACTCACCCTAGCACCACCCTACCACCTTATAGAAGAATAAAAGAAGAATGGACTCCCGTACCAGGGAAAATGATCCACTTTACAATGATATAAAATGATGTAGAAAAAAAAGACACACTAGACCATAACCCCAACTATGACACAACCACCTAATGATGATCCTAGACCTCCCGACACTGCCTCTTCAACTCTTGGCAGATAGACACTAGAACAATTTTTACAATAATGTATTTACAATGACTTAGTACAATAATACCTTTATAGTGACTGTATGTAGTGCTGCCCACTTGAAGACTTCATGTGATGAACTTCTTGCTGTTGTTTTGCACCTTGGTTGCTGCTCTTATCATGCTACCCTCTGATGCACCTTGCTTTGCTTTGCTACCATAGAAAGTCTGGTCCTTTGTAGCCCTTGACAACACATGATCTAGCTTTTTCTTGCCTTCTAGGAACTTGATATTGAATCTGGTGTATCTTTGTTATTTTAGATCCCCAATATCTGATTTTCGGTCCTGTAGTAGACCTCTGAGTCGTCTTTCCAATGCCATAGGTCTGACCCAAATTGGATTCTTCAAGGGAGAGTTATGCCCAATCTCTCACAATGACATAATTATGGATTGTTTCAGTAGAGCGAACTTATACGGCGTGCCACGTGTCATTGTTTCTTCATTCGGCTCTGAAATTGATAAATCAAAAACTACAATTCATGCACTATCTCCCACCTTTTACGAAATTCCAATCTGATACTTAGAGAGAGAGTTATGACGATTTTTCCAAGGTCACTTCTTTGAGATGAATTTCAGGAGCCTGCAAAAACACTGACTTCCACAGATCATATCTCTGAAAATGTTGCGCACCTTGATTTGAATTTTTCACAGGAGCTTCCTCGGGATTTCTTCTTTGCCTCATAAAAATTTCAGCCTCTGAACCTTCGTAGAAGAAAAGTTAGAGCGAAAATTCCACAATGACCTGTTTCAGATGGCGAAATCCCTTGCATAAGGAGGATACGAGGATCACAATTTATATAAATGCTTAGGTTGAGAGGGGCTTCAACAAGTGAACGTTGGAGGGATTTTAGGAGCTTAAAAAATATTAATTATGAATTTTCAATGACCCATTCCACAACTCCATGGGGTTTTAGCCCACTAACTAGGGTTACAAACTTCAAACATGAATATCTCTCAAACCGTGAAGAATTACGTGGCGTGCCATATATCAACGGAAACATCTCAACAAGAAGAAACCATTAAAAACATTCTTGACCCAGAATATAGTAATTTGGAAGGTCAAAATTCCCATCCAATATTGGGGTAGCCCTCGGTGCTGCTTGGGTTGACATCAATGAGAACCATTGAACAACATTATTTTATGAAATTAGATTTTCGAAAATATTTTGCCGCCTATTTTTCAATTTTTATTTTATTTTATTATTTTTTTTCACTTAAATAAAATAGAGTTGCGCTTTTTTTATTTGTGTTTATTCGTCACCGGTGCGTCACTTAATAGCACCACGTCGGTGCGTCATTTTGTAACACCGGCACCGGTGCGGTTATATGTACAGTAGCATCGATTTGCGGTTAAGACACCGAAATGACTTTTAGGTGTGTACACCAAAATTTAGTGAACTCCAACCATAGAAATTGAGAACTATAATTTTTTTATTCTTGAGAATTAGAATTAGAATTAAAATTTAGAATTGGAATCGGATAAATTATTAATGGAAATAATTGTTCTTCCAATGAATTTTGTTTATTACAGGAGGTCCCCACTGATTATGTCGAGAGAATGCAATTTGGGGCATGTGAAAATGCAATACTACAAGGCCCAAGTGGGCAATTGTGGCATGTGAACCTGTTATAATTGACACTTAACTATTTGTAACCAATATGTTTTAGAATTATATAATATGCAGATAGACAGATGACCTGCCAGCAATTAGTCCATATAATCTGTAGAAGGGTAATGTTCTAGGAGCAATGACAACGAGTCCTTCATTCTGCATTTGTTAGCAGAAGAAGATTGATTTTCGACTAGACGATGCAGTTGTTACATGTAGAGGAAATGGTTTCCCATAGAAAATGAGTATAGGGTTGAGCAAAGGAAACACATTGAAAAATAGGATATTACATTAGTTTTTCCAATGGGAAACCGATTTGCAAGTGGAAATATGGTAGCTGCAGGTATCTATGCTTTTCTTCCCACAAAAATGGTCACTGTATTTCCATTTATAATACAAGCAGACTTTTCACTGGTTTCATCCACAAGACCACAGCTCAGACAAGTTAGAGATGCCATTCAGGTTCAATAGAAAGCCAAAGATGTGGTTTTATGTGACGTCAGCTTTGCCGGTAAAATTTTATGTAAGCCAACTGGAACTCAGACAATACTCCTGGCTGCTTTTAAATGCATTCTGACTTAGAAACTAAGCATACAAGCTCTATTATAAATCAAAAAAATAGAGTTACATATATATACATGAGGTGCAGTCTCAAAATAGAGAAGCTATCTTAGACGCACAATAATTTGGTTGAGGGAATATCTCAACCTCACACTAAACTAGGAACTAACCTATAAAATAGGAACAGACTCTATACATAGGGAGAACCACAACTGAAGACAAGTAGGAATTACGTATTCCAACACTCCCCCTTAATGACTACTTGTCCCAATATCTATCTGCAAAATCTACCACTGGTCCTGTTTGGTAACTACACTGGTTTTGTTTAGTAATTACACTTTGTATCTTGT
The DNA here is from genome assembly GCA_034641835.2 of Pinus albicaulis. Classification (NCBI taxonomy): domain Eukaryota; kingdom Viridiplantae; phylum Streptophyta; class Pinopsida; order Pinales; family Pinaceae; genus Pinus; species Pinus albicaulis. The sequence goes on from CM076581.1 coordinate 1,607,188,782, forward strand.
TCATGCTGTTGTCGATGTCCATATAAAGAAACAACCATCTACTGAAATGCATGGGTTCCAACCGCTGCAACCGCCAGTCTACTAGGAAGTCCTTCACATACATGGTTCATCCAACCTCTCGATTAACTCCCCATTGATATAAAATTTCACCTTATGGAGTCTAAAACCAATACGGCCCACCCAAGTGTATCCATCCCGCATGACACACTCTTCCAGGGTGTTAAAACTCTCTAATAGAGGGAACATATAACAAAGGGGTATGCATGCCTCTCTGGGTCTTACAGCATGTACAAACAATAAATGACATGTAGATTTTCTTCTAATTACAAACTGTGACTCATACTCTACCATGGTCATGAGCCTATTCCAAAAAACTCACAAAAAACAAACTCTCACAAACTTGATTGTCCATCCTCCTTTACCGCTCACCATACCATTCACCTCCACAAACACCGCACTATTCATATGCTGGAACACACCATTACTTTGGCTTTGTACTTTTTAGTCTTTGGCATCTTCATTTTACTTTGGCAAGCTGGTCTTGGTCTCCATGTTTTACCTGTCATCAATTAGAGTTGCGAATTCTAACAGAGTGACATCATATTGAGGTCGCAAATCTCAATATTTATACAAATTTCCAAGACTTGTCCACATTTACCCATACAAAACAAAAACAATACCAAATGACACTATAAGCACAAGCGATAACCTTGATAATAATACAACACATGGCCACGCCATTCACTGTTGCGAACAGACTGCCCCGAATTTCAGTTCACCAGAACACTGCCCACACTGTTGTTGTGAGCAGATCCAAGATCATACACTGCACGTTGTCTTCGATATGATCCCTATTAGATCACTGACAACTGATCGCTCCACGTTGCTTCATGAACATGACGAGCAACACCCTTTCACTTGCTTGCTAGTTCACATTTCGACAAGCAGTAATTCACCTCCACCACTCAGGCGCTCAGCCTTAAGGGGATACAATGTAGCCACCAAGGCTCTACTTAGCCACCAAGGCTTAACACAGCCACGAAGGCTCACCACAGCCATAAAGGCTCAACGCAGCCACGAGGGCTCAACACAGCCACAAAGGCTCAACACAGCCACGAAGGCTCAACAGAGCCATGAAGGCTTATCACAACCACAAAGGCTTAACACATCCACGAAGGCTCACCACGGCCATGAAGGCTCAACACAGCCATGAAGGCTTATCACAGCCACAAAGGCTTAACACAGTGACAAAGGCTCAACACAGCCACGAAGGCTCACCACAGCCACAAAGGCTCAACACAGCCACAAAGGTTTATCACAGCCACGAATCCATGGTCCAATCCTGCGTCATCCACAAATTCACTGTCAACATGCATAAAATTCAACATTTTTATACACAAAAAGTTCTCGTTTCAGTATCCAATTCCCCTGGAATCACAGTGTAATGCCACTTCCTCTATTCATAGTATCAAGGCAGGGTAACTGCTTCCAAGCATGCCTCCTCATACTCGCTGACAGGATGCAACAATGAAGACCCATTATCAAGCTAATCTCCTCACAATTGAACATTCAGGTATATTTCCATCACATTGTGCACACACAAACTCAATCATCCTCCAATCTCTGATGTAGCTCCAACCACTATCCTTAGATGCCATTTCATTGTCATGTCTTCATCATATCTGGTAGTAAATCATTCCTGCAAAAAAATTTGTCTATTGCTGGAATGGCCAATTCCAACATAGACTCAAAATCATGACACTAGTTGGCTAAACTAAATGTCACAATAAATAACTTAATTCTTTCAACCAGATTTACACAAATGCATTTACATGTTAAGTTAACCGGTCTCAACATGAAAGCAGAATAATTCACGAAGACAAATTTTTTCATCAAAGCAAATATTTTGGAACTTTTAGTTTCATCTTTACCCTGTATAGAAACATAATCACGTCCAGGCAGCTCACCACACTGCCCTCGGCTCACTCCAACGTTGCGCCATGAGACCATGCTAGAAACGTGTTCAACCTTCAACGAGGTCGATCCCAAACAAAGGAAGTTGGAAGCCTCCCAACAACTCCGCGTGCTTCCGCACCTCTTCTGACACCTGAAAGCTACCTTGTTAAACTCAAGCATATGAGTGAGGCCACCACCGATTGGTTCCAACGAGAAATTAAACGAATTGAAACCAAAATAATAATTAAAAAAAAAAAAAAAAAAAAAAAAAAAAAAAAAAAAAAACACACAAACAAACAAACAAACAAACAAACAAACAAACAAACATTCGAGGACTCGGCCCTTCTCAGTGACCTCGTCCACCTTTTCGCCATACAACAACCGAGTAGTCAACAAATATACGGACTACCTACTCACCATACAACAACACACATGCTGCATTCAATTCAGGCAAATTCACATTCGTCCCTTACTCCACACCCTCGGCATCTATGTGCTCACAGCATCTATGCGCTCAAGTATACAAATTCAAACTGCTAGCTTGAATTTCTTTGAGATTGTGATGGAGTTCCATCTCTTACAAACTGTTCCTTCACGGAAAACATTTGCAATGGGCAAAAAAGTAAGAATTCTCTCCAAAAGATCATCTGGAAGAATGGCATCCTGTTGTGGCCAGCAACAACCCCCCTTCTTATTTAGTATTATCACTAGTACTAAATAAGTGAGGACCCTTAGTCAAAAAATTTAAAAAATTGATTAGTGCTTGTATTTCCTTTTTCAGTAAAACTTACTATCATAGACTTACAAGAATATCCATTGAAAAATCTCTAAAAAACTTAAGTTTTATGACAGGATAGAATAAAATAATTCTTTAAGAAATATTGCATCGCAAATAAGTAACGAATACCTCCTTACAAGCGGAATTCTAAGATTTCGAGATGCGATGCGAAACTACGCACTAAAAGAATATTCATCGCATCGCATGCTTCAAATGTCATATGTTACACTGAAAAACCTCAAACCACCGATGTGCGATGACATATATCGCAAATCACGTTTTGTAGAAAAACACATTAATGGAAACTTGTCATTTGATATTGCGATCCAGCGATTTTTCTATTTTGCGATATTGCGCTATTATGATATTGTAATTCCACGAGATTGTGATCTGCGATACTGCGATTTGCGATATTATGAAGCAAATCACAGATCTTTAAGGCTCATTATACGAAAAAAAATCTTTCCATAAACCGATACCTGGTTATGTGCTTTAATGTTAATCAATGAATTGGTTGTTACTCATTAATGAAAAATGGGTTCGTTCTGATCGAAGAGCTATTTCACATAAGGTGATATATTTTATACGTCTTCAGCATTTAAAGCTTTCCCGTCACCTTTTTCTTATCATTATTTTCACTTCATTCGTAAACTGCAGGAGCGAAGAACAGAGAACTATACAAAGCAGTATTCAGGGTATTATGGGAAATAAAGACAAGGCCTTGAGTTCTGAAGACAAAGAAATGACGCCCTTGTATACAGACACCGCCTATAACAAAGATGTTGGTATTACTACTTGGGAGGGTTGTACAATCTACTTGAGGAAAAGAACCCCAAAGTAATGGAGGTTACAGCTACTGTAGGCTCACATGGGTCTTCTGATGCATCTATTACAGAGCTAGCTTGCTCATTCTTGCATCGGATAGCGGCGAGGCCTAAAATTCTTCCATACACGGACATGGTTAAATGGGTGTTGGACATCACTGATATTACAAACAGACAGTTTAAGACTCAAGGTCAAGAACTCATCGGCTCATTTACTCCACAAGATTTGAGACTCATGTATCATTTGCCGGAGCCACAGGCGACTTATAACAAACAGTTCATGGAGAATTTTTCCAAAGAAAATGAAAACCTGGCAGAATACACCAAGGATTGGTCGAGGAGAGATGAACCATTAAAAAAGGATAAACACGGTATGTATAGTACTGGTTCTCTCACTTCCCCGTATTGCTTTGCTGCTGCTATGCTTTGTAGGCTTTTTGGAAAGCCAGACATTAATAAGTTTTCATCTGAATGGCTACCATTATTGAATGTTGTTGTTAATGCTACTATTGTGGATTCGGCTAAGATATTATCTGACAACTTAGCCATGGCCATTTTGAATTATCGGTCTAAAATAATTGTTTCTCAGAGAATTTATCCCCCTTTTTACTTATCTGCATATGTAATGGATTCAATCTATTATATTTCCAAGTTTCATTTAATGGATTGGAAATAGACGACTCAAGATCCCCTACCCATTCATGTTTATCACAAATAATTGTGGGATTCCAAGTTAATTCCCTATTTTTAAAAGATTAGCCATGGAATCATGTTGCCCATGTACAAAATGTTATATGATAAAGACGCTCCAAGGTTTTCTCCTGAAGCAGAAGTAGACATACTTCCTGTTGCGAGATGGTTTGGAGAAGAATTGTTTACATATATTAGGGTATTTGGAAGTTTTGCTTCCCCTCATGTTTTACCTTTGTATGTTTCTGATAAACTCATGGCACAAGAGATTGCTTATCAAACTTGCGGAGAAGGAGGTTTGACTAAAGATTTGAAGGACAAAAAAGAAGGCTATCTGGCCACAATTTCCTGTGGCCTGTGGGGCCTTTTCACTATTTGATGTTGGCCATGCATTCAAAGAAGTAAGCAACATTACATGTTTACGTTTGTTCAAGTTTCCAAGAAGACCATTTGACCCTATGATATTGTTAAAAAATTCACTATTGCAGTCAAGATAAGAGTGTTTTCTAAATAAGATGATCTTTTTGATGACATGTTCCAAGAGAAATGCACACTTAAAGAGGTTCTACATTCGGCCCAAATACGGTTTCCTCCAGCAGAATTTCAAGAGTTCAAGATATACAGGGAAATGAGGTTAACTACTATTCCTTTGGATAAATTACGCTTGGAACCCATAAGGGAACCAACTCCCAATATTAGTCTCAGTGGAAGTTCAGGTATAGACAGATCTAAATCCAAGTCTGGGAGAGAAACCTCTGAACACTCTAAGAGGTCTGACAATGACCATGATAAAAGTGAAGGGTCAGTAAGGGATACTGCCTAGTCAAATGAGCTCTCACAGCAACAGGTTTTGACCTCTCCACAGTTAAATCTCCCCCCTCTCATTGTACAGCAACCATCAGTCAGAACTGAGTTAGATAAGGAATGGGAGACATTCAATGATTTGATTAATATTGTAGGACAGAACACACAGACACCTGTGGGTAATGTACAAACAACAAAAAATATAGTCACAGGAATAACTACCAATGTCTCAGAAATAAAACATATTCCCATTACCCCATCTTCTGAACTTATGCTCAAAATAGAGGAAATTCCTCCTCTTGATGTATTCTATAGTCCACAACACAAGGCAGTAGTAAAAAGACAAAGAAAGAAAAGGAAATTGGAAAATGTGCTCTCTCATGATGCAGAACAATTAGATGTCCTATGGCAAGATCCTACCACTGATCCAACTGAAAATCTCACCAAATTATCTCAAATCACAGGAGCATATGCCTATGCAGCCATTGATAAAGCATCTGAGGTACGTCAATTACTGAATGAGAAAGAAGATCAAGTACATATTTTGCAACAACAACTGCAACAAGCCAATGTCAACAATGAAGCACAGAAACAGCTTGAAAAATTACAGCAGGACTTCCAACAAATGCAGATAGGATATCAGAAAAGTTTGACTGAAAAAGAGAAACAACTACAGGTAATGCAAGAGATGCACAAGGATGATCCCAAGCTTACAGAATTCATCATAGAGTCTATTTCCTTAAATGATCAACTACTGCAGCAAAAGGAAATATTATGCCAAAGAATATTATAGTGGAACTCTTATTGTGAAGAAAGTGATAAAATCACTAATCATGTCGTAGACTTACGACATGATTATGATTTAATTGATAAAAGAGTTACTAACTATTTGGCTTGGCAAGAAACAGAGGAGGGGAAAAGAGCAGGTGCACCATTAATCAATGACAATCATAACGAAATGCTCTTTAATAATTGGGATGCACAAATCAAGAAAGCAGAGCAAGCGACAGAAGAAGCAGCCACAACAGCAAGCAATATTATTGATTGCATAAATGAAAATTTGCACAAGGCAAATCTGATCTCAGAAACTACTCCAGGGTACCTACCGAAAGCACAACAACTACACACAAACTGGAGACAGAAGGCTCAAGAAAAGACAGAATTGATTAAAAGATTAACAAAGTTAAATTTGGATTCTTACTGGGCATGTCTGGTAAAACCACACAGCCAGTGCATGACTCTCAAATGTATCATCAATTCTGCCAAGAAGATAGCGCCAGCTCTTGCCGATTCCATTTTCACAGGACAGTTAAAGTCTGAAGTCGGCCAGCCTACTCTTCTCAAATCAATGCTGAACACTTGCAATTTCAAAGAATAGATTCACAAGTAGTTAGTTGTTAAATTTTAATTTTAGATTTAGTATTAGTTTTACTTTATTTTTTGCCTAAAAAGAGGACTGTCATTTAAACCGTATCCTACATTTTTGTAATAAATTATTTTTAGATTTAGTTAGTAGTATTTAAACCCTTCTCATGCATTCAGAGAAGGGTCCTGAAATTTGTCAAAAACTTGTCCGCAGAACATGCACTTTTGCACCCTCCGAGGAGGTTTTGATGAATGAATGGAACATGATTTATTGATATCTGTGTTTAATATCTACTACTGATGTTGCACTTTTGTACTCTTAGTGGATGTTGGATTAAGAAGAGATAAGTCATTATTGCTTGAAGCTCATGAGTAGAACTAGTTATAAATGGTACTTTTATCTCTTAACTATTTCTGCCTTTGTGTTAAAGTGATATTTATGTCCAGTTGTTTATATATTGATGCTTGAATGTTTGAGTTATCATTTGGCACTTTTGTACGGTGATAGCTATTTATTTATGCTTAATATATGAGTAGCTTATTATGTGATATATTTTTCACAACTGTTTCGTCTAACTTTTTATACGAAGTGGTTTATCTTTATTGAATTCTTTTCTTATAACAGTTGAATGATCTTTATTACCAATTGTTATTTGAAATCATTTTAGATCACATAACAGAAAGATTACATCCCGGGTTAGTTTAGAATTAGATGTTTCTGTTTAATTAGAATACAATTTGCATGTTATTAGATTAGAAATAGAATAAAATCATTTCACTTAGGAACTTTTTAGAAAAGAAATATCAATTCTCAACACACACACACACATATTGGGAAACTGGTCCCATTATCCCCAGTCGGACCCACTATACCAAACGGAAAAGGAGCTGCCAACCAAGGTCCGGACCGGGTGGGTATCCCCCTTGTTGTAGACCCGATTTTCGGGGCTTCAACACATCCAGAGACAACAAATGCTCCTCGCTACATTCTTCATTGTCTGAATAGGCTTCAGAATCTAAAACATCACTGCATTTCTGAGATCTTCTTACATTTCTCGTCAAATTGAATTTCCTTGAAGCAGGTTGTGAAACTCAACCATGACGCCCTCTCCTCCATTGTTATATCTCCCCCAAGCCTCAATTAGAACTACTGGAGCTTGATGGATTCTTCGCAGCAGCAGTTTTAAACCCCAAACACCATCATCGATAGAACCCTCGTTTGTTGTTTTCTCTGTGAGGAATCTGGGTCTTGTTCTGTGGAGGATTCTATTCAATGCTCAGCGTAATGCATTCGATAAGCGAAATCGAACTGCACAAGGGAACGAACGACATAATTCCAATTCATAATCATGTCGACCTCCGTGCACTTTCAAAGACTGCCTTCAGAGCCACAACATTAGAGTGCCCAGACAGGCTGGTCATGATCTCGATATCCAATTTCACACTCCGAACATCCTCAGACGTAACCACTCTGTCCTTTGCAATGGATTTTCACTTGAGGACCTCTCCAATCACTTTGTAATGAGACATGGATCACACCCAAAAGGGTCAACATGCTGCAAATTGAGTCCGCCTGGATATCGAGGGATTTCAGTGAGATTTGTCGGCCATAAACTATTTTCTGGCTTCCAACCCAACATACCAAAATGAAATTCAAGTGGCAGATTATACATAAAAAACTTTAACACCGCATCCTTCGGATTGCCTTGTTTGATATTTGGCTCTGAATCTGTAGAAGATCTGTTCTTATCTGTAAATTCATCTGTCTGAATTCCAAGAGGGGGAGATTAAAAATGCCTGAAATTCATCTGAAATTTCATACATCAGCTTCTCATTTTCATCAACCCAGATCCGAGAGCAATGACTGATGCTAGGAAAATAGCCCAATGGCTCAACAATCTCGCAACCTTGATTCCGTTAGACCCTACAAAGTTTTGTGCACATCCAAGCGATTATCGCACCTGGATCTGCAGAGATCCAACACTTACATGTTCCTCCAACAACCATATGCAGCAGGCTCCATAAAAAATTGAAATCCAATCCACCTCGCCCTCACAGTAGGCTACACTCTCCACGCAAGCACCGTGCGCTCCAATAAAAGGAGCCTCGGCTGTGAGGGAACCAACACTACCGGCTCACGTATCGACAGGCTGCCTTTGCCACAGCTCGTGGCCTTCAAATCAACAAATCACCTCCATCAATCGCCTTCAAAAATGGATCCCATCCGCAAGAGGCACCTCCATGCTCGAGCATTTCTCCCACACGCAAAATGCATTCACAAAACATGTTGCATGCTCTGTCACAGATCCTTTTGACTCCTTCGCTCACTACGACTCCACAGGTTCTTACAGTCACACTTCCATTGTGCAGCTTACGAGAGGCCACTTCAAACTTACTCAGCTGCTCCCTGAGCAAATAATCAACTGGCTTGATAATAGACCACGAATTTTCTGTCTTCGACGAGTACTCATCACTGTTAGACGGAGCTTCGTGACCTCTGTAGCTTAAGGTCAATGACACCACATCGACACTTGAAACCTGTCAATCCCACACGCTTCCTGAAAAATTCATGCAGATCCACTAATTGATCTCCAATCTGTCATTTACAACTGTAAACATAAGCTATCAGGTCAGCTGAGATAAAAACTGACTCAATGGCTTCACTTTCTTGCTTTGAATCCGTCAGGCCGTGGCATCGTAAGGCCACACAACATAAAAAAAAATACAGACAAACATCCAATACTCTGTTAACACCAGCTTGAATGAATTCTGATTCATTGTGCAGCGCAATCATCTCCGCACTGCAGATTTGAAGGGATTTTGAGAAATGAAATGGCCTCTTTTTCTTCTTTTTTTTCTTTTTTTTTACCCATTGCTCGGGATTGAATTGGAGACAGTCGGGGAAAATCACCATGTCGCCCATCATTCTCTCTATAGGCATTTGTTCCATTTGCCAGGCCAAAATTTCCATGACCCGAATTCACTCAGAGCTCGCAGAGGACAGATTGAACCTTTGGTTTACTTGTAGCAATCAGGGAGAACATGCAACAACTCTCCTTTCTACACCATCGTTTTGCACTACGCTCCGTCTAGCAAACTGATCACCACTCTCGCAACTCCCATGGACAACTAAATATAATACAAACACACTCATTTATTTTCCTCAGCCCAGGAGGGGCCAAGGCCCATGCCTATACAGGCTCTGATACCAACTTAGAAACTGAGCATACAAACTCTATTATAAATCGAATAAATAGAGTTACATATATATACATGAGGTACAGTCTCAAGATAGAGAAGCTATCTTATACGCACAATAATTTGGTTGAGGGAATATCTCAACCTCACACTAAACTAGGAACTAACCTATAGAATAGGAATAGACTCTACACATAGAGAGAAACACAACTGAAGACAAGTAGGAATTACATATTCCAACATTCTGGAGAATCTTTCCCTTCATGGGACCTACCAGCCCGATCAACAACGTCAATTGATTTTTCTTTCCTGTCCTTAAGGGAATGAGAATCATTCCCTTCCTAGTGGCTCTTATCTTTATCAACTGCCTCGATTGATCTTTCTCTGCCATCAACTCTGCTCTCCATTTCTCCATCATGAGACCTCTTAACCCTATCAATAGCCTCAACCGAATGCTCTCTTTCGGTCTCAACCTGTACTCCTCTTGTACTCTGTCGAGCTCTGTAGCCGTCTGCATCCCTGTAAGTGTTTTTGTTCGTCTTTCTGTTTGAATCACTTATTTTCTCTACTATATACTTCTCAACCGAAATTAGAACTCTCGTCTTTTCAAACCCTCATCTCCTCAGAAAAATTCTTGCCCGCGATTCAAACCCTCCGCTGCTCCAATATTGCACTTTACAGAATAACCTGTTCTGGTGCGTACTGCTTTATAGGCGCACCAAGGCAGATTGTAAGATTTTTTTTTTTTTGGCACAGTGTTTTATGACGCACCGGTGCGGAAGCGTTCTGAAGCATCGGTGTGTCGGATTAGTAAGACGCACTAGTGCGTGTTATGATGATAAGCGCACTGGACTGTATAAAGTTCTTTTTTTGTATGTAAGATCATAGCAAAATAATGATAATTCTAAAGTACATGAATTTATTTGCATTATTTACTAAACTTTATTATGTTACAAAATTTCATATTATTCTAGATTTATTATTTTACAATTATTTACAAATTTAAATATTTTAATAAAATCATTTCACATTAATACAATTAAAATTTTACAAATATTTTACATACAATTACAATTAGAATTACAATTACAATTACAATTACAATTTTACAATTTCACATACAATTACGATTAGAATTAGAATTAGAATTTTAATTTTACATACAATTACATTTAGAATTTTACATACAATTAAAATTAGAATTACAATTTCACAATTTGTCATATATACAATTACAAGTAAAATTACAATTACAATCGTTTCACAATAAATTAAATATTACGATTACAATTAAAATTTTACATTAAATATTTTACATACAATTACAATTAAAATTAGAATTAGAATTAGAATTACAATTTTACAATTTCACATGCAATTACAATTAAAATTAGAATTAGAATTTTAATTTCACATACAATTAAAATTTTACAACTACAGTCATTTCACAGTAATACAATTAAAATTTTACAAATATTTTACAATATACAATTAGAATTACATTTGCAATTACAATTACAATTTTACAAATATTTTACATAGTATTATAATTAAAATTACAATTGCGAATACAATTACAATTTTAGAATTTTACATACAATTAGAATTAGAATTACAATTTTACAATTTGTCATATATACAATTACAAATAAAATTACAATTACAATCATTTCACAATAAATTAAATATTACGATTATAATTAAAATTTTACATTAAATATTTTACATACAATTACAGTTAAATTTACAATTACATATACAAATACAATTTTACAATTTTACAATTTTACATACAATTAAAATTAAAATTAAAATTACAATCACGGCATAATATTTAGTAAATATCATGGTCATTTAATATTAAATTAATTAATAAACATCACGATCATGATAACCATCGTATAAACATCATATTCGACTGAAAAACACATTCAAACATCAAATTAACATTATATATTAACATCATCACAACACAAACATCAAATATACATCTCATGTCAAATAACTCATGCTATCACATACACGTCTATCTGCAAGCTAAACATTAAATGAACACATCTAACATGACCTACCAATATACACATCATGATGATCACCAACATGTAAATTAAGTACAACTGCAACATGAACATAAAATACATGGACCATATATATATATATATATATATATATATATATATATATATATATATATATATATATATATATATATATATAATGTTAAAAATATACAACTATAATATAAATGTCATAGATCAATTGGTGGTAGTACAACATCAATAACAGTACTAGTGGAGGCCTCCTCAGTCAATGGTGTAGCCTCGACGGTCGATGGTCGAGCCTGCTCATGATCATTACTAGTACTGATGAATGGATCAGTGGGTGGTAGTACAACATCAATAAAAGCAGTACTAGTGGAGGCATGCTCAGTCAATGGTGCAGCCTCGACGCTCGATGGTCCAGCTTGCTCATGATCATGACTAGTACTGATGGATGCTGCAGGCTGCTGATGACTGGACGTGGCCGATGGTCCAACCTCATCTCCATGATGACTGCTAGATGCTAGTGGAGCCTCATGCTCATCAGGTGCGTCGCGAGGTGAACGATCATGAGATGAGTCGCTGCTCGTGGACTGTCCATCACGTGTTGCAGCTCGACCACACCTATAACGTGCAACAGTCCTCCTCGGTTGCATAACAACTATCGTAGCTCCTACGACATGTGGCATTAGGTTGTGCATGTCATGCGGCATGCCTCTCCACATCTGTATTAGCTTATCATCGGCCTGTATGTCTCTGTAATGAGCGGGCTTGATGCCTGCCTCAACAATCAATGCACTGAGTTGGTCGCCCAAATCTATCCTGTATTGAGTATCAGGTCGACCACACCTAGCAAAAGGCAGTACCGGTGCACCAACATGAGGAGCATGTTTCTCTCCACCAACCTCCTGATCATGATCCTCGGCATCTGCCATGTCCTAATCGTCATCAGGATCCACACCTGGATCATGTGGTGGTTCCAGCATCTCTTCGCCATCAAAAGAGCCAATGTCTACAAAATATATACAAGCACACAACAATAATTGGACAATTTCATTACACATTTAAAAAAAAAAAAACAAGTTAAAGAACATGTTAGAATAAATATAAATAAAACAGTAATATTACCTCTATCATCTGGCGGCTCATCATCTGTGAAGAGGATGTTGGCACACCCTCGCTAATCCATTCCAACATAAGGACAGGGGACCATAATGAAGGGATGCAGCTCGTCAACACTGGCTAGTAAGTCCAGTGCATCATGCGATATCATGGCTGGAAACATAGTCTCTACCATATTGGGCATCATCTGCCCCCACATGTGCATCCGGGCCTCCAACATCGGCCTACGAGGCTGCCGAGCAAAAGAAGGTCTCATCTCTGGAAACCTCTCAAAAAGAAAACAAAAAAGCTCTGAAGCAAAAGGGAAGTTGATCCTCCCTTGTGCATGAGCATGATATCTATCTAAGGCCGTACAAAACTGCCGCAAAAAAATGGCAGACCACCTGACAAGTCGTGGCTCCTGTACTAAAGAATCAACATAATATAGAAGCGGGCAACTAATGTGTTGCCCATCACTGCTGTTGTGTGAAATGGTCAAAATTAGAAGTGAGAGGCACTTCACGTCCTGTCTACCAAATGCACCAATATGTAGCTGACCTATAGGGACCTGAAACTCTGAAGGAGACAATACATCTGCTCCAATGTATCTTTGGGAGTAAACTAACTGACTCCCTGCTACACAACCAGCTGGAACCTCTGGGAATGAGGGAAAATCCACCCCTCTCCTCGATAGCCTAAATATCCTCCTCAATGGGTGTGTACCACTGGTCAAGACCAACCTGGAAACCCTGTCGGTGGGCATTCCACCTGCGGATAAGATGTCTCAAAAAGACACTATAGGCCTTTAAGGAAGTAGCCTCCTCATAGAACTTGAGGAGGCCTACCTGACTTAGGAGCCCCTGGGTATCTGCTGTAATAGGGTGAGGGTACGCATCTGTCTCCCTCTCTCGTGCCTCCCACTGGTGAAGCATGTTATACTGCTCCGCTTGTTGTTGTTGTTGTTCCTCCTCTTCTCTCTGAATCATTGACATATTAAATAATTTTTATTTTTTTTAATTAAATCAGAGATGTATTTAGGAATATACATATATAATTTTTTTTGGAAAAAAAATAGACCAGTCGGTGCGCGTAGAGCACCAGAGGCGGTGCCTCAGATGACATAAAACACACCATATGCGGTGCACCTGAAATTTTTTCAAGCCCCGTTGATTATATATGGTGTCAAAAGAGCGGTGCGCTGACTAAAATATACACCTCGGTGCATATAGTCGTCTCAGCGCACCGACTTCCTAACAAATTATATAGTCAACGGTGCGGTCTTTTACCTGACCGCATCGTTGACCCTGTCGGAATGCCAAATGCGGTGCGTTGACATATATCGGGGCGGATATATCCATCAATGCACCACGTTGCTATTCCCATGGTCAACGGTGTGCCCAGCTAAATGACCGCACCGTTAATTTTTTAAATTTTTTTAACATCTAATTTTAATGTTAATTTTAAAATAATGCGGGGCGCCTTTCGATACCATTAGCACCGGTTGCGGTGCGACCTGTAAATTTTACAGGTAGCACTGCTTACCGGTGCGACCCGAACGACTCATGCACACTGCGTGACAAATTTTTTCTCTTTTCTTTTTTAATGGTTAATTTTAAGTTATTTCAAATTCTAATCCACTAGAAATCTTAATTATGGAAAAACTAGAAAAAATCCTGTACATTTCGCCGTCGAGGAGGCATATTGGCTGTAGAATTTGCAAAAGAAAATTTGCCAACCGTTTTGCAAAATGCAAGCTGGAGATTGGTGGCCAATGCACAACAACAATGCGTGCAATGGGTGCACCGATGTCAGGGCGGCTTAGAGAAGGAGAAATTGCATTGGTGCTTGAGAGCTCTGGAGTACTGAGAAAAGTGAAAAATGTGTTTTTTGTTTTTTGTTTTTTTTTTTTTTTAAAACCTTGTTCTAGTGTGCGGGGTTTTATAGGCGCACCGGTGCGGTTTCTTAAGGACACACCGAGCAGTTTCAGATTTGGCGCGTTGTTTTATGATGCACTGGGGCGGTTACTTAACATCGCACCGGTGCGGTTTCTTAAGGACACACCGGGCAGTTTCAGATTTGGCGCGTTGTTTTATGATGCACTGGGGCGGTTACTTAACACCGCACCGGGCTGTTTCAATTTTGGCGCGGTGTTTTATGACACACCGGGGTGGAATAGTCTTGAAGCACCGGTGCTTTACAATAATAAGACACACCGGGCATGTGTGTACGGATTGCACAGTGTCTGGTGTGCCAATGTTTTGTGTGACTGGTGCTTTCTCTTATAGAGCGCATCGGTGATTGAGAGCAGAAAAGTGAAAAATGCAGTGTTTGTTTGTTTGTTTGTTGTTGTTGTTTTTTTTTTTTCAAACCCTTTTTCGGTGTGCGTGTTTTATATGCGCACTGGTGCTGTTTTTTATGAACGCCCTAGTCTGCTTATATTTTGGCGCGATGTTTTAGGATGCACCGGCGTGGAAGAGTTTGTGCGCATCGGTGCCTTCTCTTATAAAGCACACCGGTAATTAAGAGCTCCAGAGCACTGAAAAAAAGGTGAAAATTCTGGTTTTTTTCCGTATTACAAAAAAAAAAAAAAAAAAAAAAAAACCTTTTCTGGTGCGCGTGCTTTATAGGTGCACCGGTGCTTTTTTCTTACTAACGCACCGGTCAGTTTGTGTTTTGGCGCGTTGTTTTATGATGGACCGGTGCGGGTTCTTAATACCGCACCGACCATTTTCAGTTTTGGCGCGGTGTTTTATGATGCACCGGTGTGGAAGAGTTGTGAAGCACCGGTGCTCTAAAGTAATATGATGCACCGGGCGGGTGTGTACGGAGCGCATGGTTTCCGGTGTGCCAATTTTTTGTGTGCAACTATGCTTTCCCTTGTAAGGAGCACCAGTGCGATGTTGAATGATAAGCGCACCGAGCGGAAAACATCTGCAAAGCCCTCCACTTGCCAACCTCCGCTAGAAACAGATGTATGGGGTATTTTTATAAGGGGTTCCTCAAAAACATCCGCTAGAGGGTCTTTTCCTTATAGTGCCTCTAGTTATTCCACATACATTTTCTCTTTGATAACTTGATGTTTATCAAATCCAACAAAGTCATGAGGTATTCCACGTATTCTCTAGACAGATCCCGAATTTGGGATCCTTATTTTTTCTCCCAAGGATGCAAAACGGTGTTAAAATCTCCTCTGAAAAGGTTATTTGTTTGATTAAATTCACCCAAAATTCAAAGAGAGTTCCAACATGATAATCTCTCTTTGTAGGATATTTTCATATACACATTAATGAAAGTGCATACCTTTTGCGAGGGAAAATGAAGAAGTTTGAGAGAAATCTAGTGGGAAGAGTTCCATTCTTGAAGTTTTTAGAATGCTAAAGGATCTCAAAAAGCGCACACTCCTTATGAACCTCCTCTTATGCCTATTGTTGAGGCCTTGATGCCTCTCCACATACCTCTTCCTTTGAGAAAAAAATCATCCTCTCATTTTTTTCCCCTAGAGCATTAGAATTAGGGGCTTTTCTTCTCTAAGTATAATTTTTAACTTTTGATATCGTTTTTCATTCCAAGTCCCCTACAATTCCATAAGACCACCTTCATCTTTTACTTGCAGATTTGGGACAAACCCCTTAGGAGGGAGCAACATCCATTTATTTCTTTACGGTTACTTTGACCATATCTCCTTGATTGATATTTAAGTGCAGAGTTCTAAGTCCTTTTCATCTTGCTCTAAACAAATATCCCTATTAGATTTCCTTCCAACTTTCCAATGGGGCCTTCCCATGGGAGTATCATGGGCCAAATCACTTTCAGGTTTCTCGTCAATAGATGAGGGAAGACTGAGAGGGATTTGGAGGCTTTTAGGGAGAGAATAACCTCACCTTCCCTTGACACCTCCTCTTTTGGAACTTGGAATGGCATTGGGACATCTTCCGAAGGGGAATTTTTACTTCCTCTCCATGCTCTCCTACAAAAGTGTCTTTCTCATGGATATTTCTCATATTTTTTTGAGTTTCATCTATGTTCTCCAGGCCATTTAGAGATTTAAACTATTTGCTGAAGGATCCAATGAAATGAGCTTGAAAATTTGAAGAAAAACGATCTCTAGGAGGGAAATAAGGAAGAGGAGGTGCTTCAAGGCCACCTTGAGAGACTTCAGGGGAATGCTGGAGGATTTTATGTTTGACGGGGCCTCTTCTTCTGTTGGGTTCTACCATTGATCTCCTTCTTCATTTTGAAAGGGGATATTTGAAGCTTTTGTACAATTTATGGAAAAATGACCATATTCATGACAAAACTTGCATTTGAAAGGGAGCTGGTGATATCAACTTCAACACAAATACAAGCACACACAAACATGACTTCCTTGGGTTTTTCCCTATGAATATATTTTACCAACGCATTTCCTATATTTTTGAAGGTCTCATAATTCCAGCAATGAAGGAGGAAGCAAGGGAGCATAACCCAAATTGAGACAACTAAAGGGACACCATTTCTGGGTTAAAATTAGGTCTCCATCTATCAATGTAGAATATGTTGAGATCACTTAAAACAAGGGCCACTTATGAACATCAAGTCTCTTGTCAGATTTATCCTCAAAATAAAAAGTAAAGAATCCACTTACACAAAAGGAGGCACACAATTTTCCTTTGATCAAAGGCCTCCAATTCTTGCCCAACCAAAGATTCAAAGACTTTAGGGAGGACCAAATGCCTATGAATTGGCCAACAAGACCTCGATATGCTAGTCACAAAGCCATAGTGTGCGATTTGGAGTTATTCACCATGATTTTTGAGATATCATCACTCTTCTTAACGATTTTGGTTACATGACCTCATGACTCTAGAATGGGAAGAAATAAGTGCGTTAAAGGTTGCAATGTTAGGAACTAAGGGGGGCATTAGGACCCTTGGAACCAAATTCCATTTTGAATATGCAAAGTTTGGATAGGGTTTCAAAGGCTTATAGTAGGTCTCATTCAGTTAGAATTTCCAAATACGTGCATGTTACTATGACAACTCTTTACATTTTCATGATTTCCTTGCATCTTGATATCTCATTTATAGAGTTTCATTTAAGTTATGTAGGAACATGATAGACATGGACTTTTACATTGCTTCCATTTTTTTTTTATATGTTCTAAATTTTCACCCATCTTATTTTCTATATTCTTTTCCCATTCGTTCCCCTTTTCACCTACCTTCTTTTCCATTTGTTCCCTATTTTCACAAATCATTTTCTTCAATCTAGTGAAAAATTTATTCTCTTTCTTCTTGAGTCATGATTGATCTTTTTGAAAGTTTAGTTGGAAAAGTAAAATTTGGAACATCCTTTGGAGCCATGTGAGAAAATAATAATGCTCTTATTTTTTCATTTTTATCACAAATTTTAAATTACCAAAAATAAATCTTTCAATTAAAAGTTATGTTAATTGTAAGTTACATACCTTCCAAACCTTAATTTAGGTATTGTATGGATAACTTTTCTTCTTCTTAATATATCTTTGAAATTTGATCTTTTAATCTATATTAGTTTAGTACGCCTTTTTGAACTTATGCAATATGAAACTTCACCCAAATAAAAGTTACAACAAAATTTTTCAAATGATTTGTTTAAAACTCATGAAATTAATATGAAAGCCACTTTAAAAAATAAAATATAATTATTCAAAATCCTAAATGGAAGAGAAAAATATATTTTGATATATTTGAATATTATAAATGGATGAAACCTTATAAAATGTAATTCAAGTACTAAAGAGTAATTATAAATAGATGAAACCTTTTAAAATGCAATTCAAGTACTAAAGGATTTTAGTGATTCTTCTTTAATGGTTAGCTGAATGCAAGGTTCCCAATTTATTACGTACTTAAATCTAATAATGGTAGCTATTCATGTGAAGGAAATCTTGTTGACTATCTCCAAACTCAACTTTACTTAAATATATCATAAGTTGAATGAACAACTCGATGGACTCTTTAAGAAAAACCTCATCTTATCACCAAATGACTTGCACTTTGAGGAAACCTAAGGATGGAGACTCTAACAACATTATAATTTTATTTTAAATAATTTAAATATTTGTATATGTAAATAATTAATCTAAATATGTAATTATTTGCAATTAATTTTATTTGAGGTATAAAGAGATTTTTTTGGTTTATTAATAATGGTAAAATAATTTTTTTGGATTAATTCATGAAGTGTAGATTAATTAGTTTGTGTGAAATTTATTCATCATTAAATTATATGTTCAAATCTTATAAGAAAAGATTGAGAATAAAAATCAATTTTAAGAAAATTAAACTATTCCAAATTCAAATCTCATAAAGAAGATCAAGCGTAAAAACTAACTTTAAAGAAATTAAACTATACTTAAAAAAAGTTTGGACTTAAAAAAAATTACGAACTCGACCAAACCAATTTTAATAATAACATACTACTATATTGTTATTTCAAAATTATTGATGAAAACATGCTACTAGGATGTTATTTCAAGATTATAGGGAAATCGTCATAGTTTTTAAATACATTTTTGTTCCTTTTGGTAATAAAACCTTAAACACATATTTATCACTTGCTATTAATATTTTTTTATTGACTCTTGGATGTTCATGTGGTTCCTTCGGATTTTAAAGAGAGGGGCTCACCTACAATGGGGAAATAAGGGAGCCTAACTAAATTTTGTGTGTTGAGATCGGCATTTGCCCCGATCAAAAAAACTGCAATCTACGGCTGAGATTAAGCGGAAGCCAGCGATCCGTGCCGGACTCAACCTTCCAATAGGAGAACATGAGTCTCCCAATATAAATACAGAAGCCGACACCCTCGTTCTTAATCTTGGTTTTTTCTTCCGCGATAATTTAAAGTAAGTAGTTTTCCCCTCTTGCGATTTGAAATCCAGCAATGGCGCCCAAGGTAGCAGAAAAGAAGCCCGCTGAGAAGAAGCCTGTTGCAGAGAAAGCTCCTGCAGAGAAAAAGCCTGCTCCCAAGGCAGAGAAGAAGCTCCCTAAGGAGAGCGGAGACAAGAAGGGGAAGAAGAGGCACAAGAAGAGTGTTGAGACCTACAAGATCTACATCTTCAAGGTTCTCAAACAGGTTCACCCTGACATTGGCATCTCCAGCAAGGCCATGGGAATCATGAACAGCTTCATCAATGATATCTTTGAAAAAATGGCGAGCGAGGCATCAAAGCTCGCCCGCTACAACAAGAAGCCAACAATTACTTCCCGGGAGATTCAGACCGCTGTAAGGCTTGCTCTTCCAGGGGAGCTCGCAAAGCATGCTGTATCAGAGGGAACCAAGGCCGTTACCAAGTTCACCAGCGCTTGAGCTCGGCATTTTCTTTTAATGAATTTCAATGGTGTCTTTTGACACCACATATGGTACGGAAATTTGAATTCAATCTTTTGAGTTGCGTTGGTAGGTGGGTACAACAATTTGGGTAAAAATGAATGCATTTTTTGGTTGTTTTCAGGTGAGCATTGAATTTAATCACTCGAGCTGTTAGGGTTTTAACTGATTACATAGTAGGGTATTATAGAACGAACTCTCTTCTACAATTTTTGTATTTGACGAATTCTACTTTGTCAGGTTTTTTGGTCACATTTTGGATTAAGAAATGCATTTTTAGATTATGCTCAGTTTGGCATTGAAATTAATCACTCGAGCTCTTAGGGTTTTGACTGATTATATCATAGGGTATTATAGAACGAACTCTCTTTTGCAGTTTTTGTAGTAGATGAATTCCTTTTTGTTAGTTTTTTTATTTTGTTTGGGTTACAATTTGGGTAAATGGATGCTTTTTTAGATTTCATTCAGGTGCTCATTGGAATTAATCACTCGAGCGCTTAGGGTTTTGACTGGTTTTATCATAGGGTATTATAGAATGGACTCCTGCAATTTGTGTAGTAGGCGAATTCCTTTTTGTTAGGGTTTTTGGTTATTGGATTATTTACAGGTGTGCATTGGAATTAATCACACGAGCTCTTTTGAGTTTTGACCGGTTATATTATGAACTCTCTTTTTCATTTTTTGTAGTAGATGAATTCCTTTTCGTTAGTTATTTTTTGGTTACAATTTGTGTAGAGGAATGCATTTTTAGATTATTTTCAGGTGGGCATTGGAATTAGTCACTCGAGTTCTTAGGATTTTGACGCATTACAATATGAACTCTCTTTTGCAATTTCTTTTTTCTTTTTTCTTTGGGTTGGCTTTTGGATTGGGAACAGGTTAGGGTATTTATTGTTTGTTAATTTATTTGTTATGTTTGTTTTATATCTTTATTCTCTTTATATTTGTTTCTTCTACAGATTTTATTAAAGGGTATGATTTCGAGTCATGAAATATTATCGAGTTTGATTGACAGTATTGTCTGTGAAATGTAATTATTAAATTTGATGTTAAAATTGTCTGCAGATTAGAAGCCGCGTTAACATGTTTGAGATGAGTATTATTGTTATTATAATATCAGGTGATATGGTTATCAAATTCCAACTTTCCTTGTAAATTACAGCTGGAAAATTTTAATCATAATGCTTCAAAAATATAATAAATAAATTTGATATTAAAATTATCTGCATATCAGAAGCTGCACAAAGATGTCTGAGACTTAATATTAATTTTTTTTTTTCAAATTTTATAACAGGTGAAATGTTTATCAAATTTCAATTTCCAATCTTCCTGGTAAATTTTATTGTTTTAAAAAATATAATAAAAGTTAAATTATAAATCCACCCATACATAAAACACATAAAACCGAGAGCTAAGGACATATGTACTTTAAACTTCCTCCACTTCACAGGAAAAACAAAGACAAGAACATCGAACTGAGCCCAAGATGGTAGGATAGTTTGAACTGGGATTTTGTTATTAAATATTTTTTAATTAAATATTGAAGTGTAATTGTAGTCTTAGAATAGCATAGGCCTCATCCTCTTCTTCGCCTTGCATCCCAACCAAAATCTCTAGGAGTGAGATATTGAAAAAGAAAGATGTATAACTAGAAAATATTGGGTACTACAAGAACTTGAACCTTTGTACGAAACATAACCAGTCAGGGGAGAGCCTAGACTCCCCTAGACTTTATTGCTGGTAACTTTGAGTTAGGAGTCTATTGAAAGGGATCCCTGCTGTAGAAAAACTATCAAAATCAGAGAGGAAGGCTTTTGGACGATCCTAAATGAAGCCAAGAATAAAGGCCAAACTGCACACTACTCGAAATCCAAAATGGAGTGATTCAAAAGCCCTTTTTTTCCTTCATGAATTTTTTCAAAGGAGGTTCCTTTTCCATTTTTTTTTTATGGATTGATTCCAAATTTTATTTATGAATCATTACCTCATTATATGTATCTCTATATATTTTTCTTTTTACATGACTTAAGGGCAATTTTGTTGACTTTAATATTTTGCTCCCAATATAGACCAGAGATTGAATGACTTAGGTGTTCCAAGCAATTACAATGATCTCGGATAGGTCCTCAGAAAAATCCCAAAGGGGTTTGAATTGGAAGGGGAGGGGGCTGTAATATATTGGTTTGTGTTACTATAACTATGATATTTGGGGTATGTAATTCCTTAAGCCAGATTCGTAGAGGAAAAGAAACATTGCTTCTCCAAAAAATTGTTGCTTACCAGGAACTTGTCCAATCTAGCCATCATGCTTCGTGATCCTACCCTCTAGTTATTCCACATAAATTTTCTCTTTGATAACTTGATGGCTATCAAATCCGACTGATTCATGAGGTATTTCACGTATTCTCTAGATGCTCCGAAGGATGCAAAGAGGTGTTAAAATCTCCTTCAAAAAGGGTTATTTGTTTGATTAAATTCACCCAAAATGCAAAGAGAGTTCCAACATGATTATCTCTCTTGGTAGGATATTGTCATATACACATTAATGAAAGTGCATACCTTTTGTGAGGGAAAATGAAGAAGTTTGAGATAGTGGGAAGGGTTCCATTCTTGAAGCCTTTAGAATGCTAAAGGATGCGTTGAGGCCTCTCCACATACCTCTTCCTTTGAGAAAAAAATCATCCTCTCATTTTTTACCCCTAGAGTATTAGAAATAGGGGCTTTTCTTCTCCAAGTATAGTTTTTAACTTCTGATATCGTTTTTTCATTACAAGTCCCCTTCAATTCCATCAGACCATCTTCATCTTATGGTTACTTTGACCATATCTCCTTGATCGATATTTAAGTGTAGAGTTCTAAGTCCTTTTCATCTTGCTCTAAACAAATATCCCTATTAGATTTCCTTTCAACTTTCTTATGGGGCCTTCTCATGGGAGTATCATGGGCCAAATCACTTTCAGGTTTCATCATCAATAGACGAGGGAAGACTAAGACGAATTTGGAGGCTTTTGGGGAGAGAATAACTTTTCCTTCTCTTTTGGGGAGAGAATAACCTTTCCTTCTTTTGACCCCTACTCTTTTGAAACTTGGAATGGCATTGGGACATCTTTCGAAGGGGGGTTTCTACTTCCTCTCCATGCTCTTTTACAAAAGTGTCTTTCTCATGGATATTTCTCATATTTTTTTGAGTTGCTAAAGTATCCAATTCCATGAGCTTGCAAGTTTGAAGAAGAACTATCCCTACGAGGGAAATAAGGAAGAGGAGGTGCTTCGAGGCCACTCTAAGAGACTTCAAGGGAATGATGGAGGATTTTTTGCTTGACGGGGCCTCTTCTTTTGGGGTCTACCATTGATCTCGACTTCAAGGGAATGATGGAGGATTTTTTGCTTGATGGGGGCCTCTTCTTTGTTTGGGGTCTACCATTGATCTCCTTCTTCCTTTTGAAAGGGGATATTTGAACAATTTATGGAAAAATGACCACATTCATGACCAAACTTGCATTTGAATGGGAGTTGGTGATAGTCTACTTCTTGGAGGAATATTAGTTGTCCAATTTTCATTGGACGGGCTTAGGAAGAAATTTCTCCAAGTCAACTAACACAAATATAGGCACATGCAAACATGCCTTCTTTGGGTTTTTCCCTATGAATATATTTTCCCAATGCATTGCTTATATTTTTGAAGGTCTCATAATTCCAACAATGAAGGAGGAAGCGGGGGAGCATAACCCAAATTGAGACAACTAAAGGGACACCATTTCTGGGTTAAAATTAAGTCTCGATCTATCAAGGTAATTCCGTTGAGATCACTTAAAACAAGGGCCACTTATGAAAATCAAGTCTGTCAAATTTACCCTCGAAATAAAACTTAAGAAATCCTCTTCCACACAAGGAGGCACCATTTCTGACAACTAAAGGGACACCATTTCTGGGTTAAAATTAAGTCTCCATCTATCAAGGTAAATTCGTTGAGATCACTTAAAACAAGGGCCACTTATGAAAATCAAGTCTCTGTCAGATTTATCCTCGAAATAAAAAGTAAAGAATCCTCTTCCACACAACGAGGCACAAACTTTTCCTTTGATCAAAGGCCTCCAATTCTTGTCCAACCAAAGATTCAAAGACTTTAGGGAGGACCAAATCCATGTGAATTGGCCAACAAGACCTCGATCTGCTAGTCACAAAGCCATAGTGTGCGATTTGGAGTTATTCACCATGATTTTTGACATATCATCACTTGTCGCCTTCACAAATTTGGTGACATGATCTCATGACAAAGCCATAGTGTGCGATTTGGAGTTATTCACCATGATTTTTGATGTATCACCACTCTTCTTCTTCACGAATTTGGTGAGACATGATCTCATGACTCCAGAACGGGAAGAAATAAGCACGTTAAAGGTTGCAATGTTAGGAACTGGGGGGGGGTAGTAGGTCCCTTGGAACCAAATCAAACATGCCTTCTTTGGGTTTTTCCCTATGAATATATTTTCCCAATGCATTGCTTATATTTTTGAAGGTCTCATAATTCCAACAATGAAGGAGGAAGCGGGGGAGCATAACCCAAATTGAGACAACTAAAGGGACACCATTTCTGGGTTAAAATTAAGTCTCCATCTATCAAGGTAATTCCGTTGAGATCACTTAAAACAAGGGCCACTTTTGAAAATCAAGTCTCTGTTAGATTTACCCTCGAAGTAAAAAGTAAAGAAATCCTCTTCCACACAAGGAGGCACCATTTCTGACAACTAAAGGGACACCATTTATGGGTTAAAATTAAGTCTCCATCTATCAAGGAAAATTCGTTGAGATCGCTTAAAACAAGGGCCACTTATGAAAATCAAGTCTCTGTCAGATTTATCCTCGAAATAAAAAGTAAAGAATCCTCTTCCACACAAGGAGGCACAAACTTTTCCTTTGATCAAAGGCCTCCAATTCCTGTCCAACCAAAGATTCAAAGACTTTAGGGAGGACCAAATCCATGTGAATTGGCCAACAAGACCTCGATCTGCTAGTCACAAAGCCATAGTGTGCGATTTGGAGTTATTCACCATGATTTTTGACATATCATCACTTGTCTTCTTCACGAATTTGGTGACATGA
The DNA here is from genome assembly GCA_034641835.2 of Pinus albicaulis. NCBI lineage: Eukaryota > Viridiplantae > Streptophyta > Pinopsida > Pinales > Pinaceae > Pinus > Pinus albicaulis. The sequence continues at coordinate 1,607,213,993 of CM076581.1, forward strand.
TCTCATGACAAAGCCATAGTGTGCGATTTGGAGTTATTCACCATGATTTTTGACATATCACCACTCTTCTTCTTCACGAATTTGGTGACATGATCTCATGACTCCAGAATGGGAAGAAATAAGCACGTTAAAGGTTGTAATGTTAGGAACCGAGGGGGTCAGTAGGACCCTTGGAACCAAATGCCATTTTGAAAAGGTTGCAATGTTAGGAATTGAGGGGGGCAGTAGGACCCTTGGAACCAAATGCCATTTTGAAAAGGTTGCAATGTTAGGAACTGAGGGGGGCAAGAGGGTTGAATATTCAAAGTTTGGATAGGGTTTCAAAGGCTCATAGTAGGTCTCATTCAGGGAGAATTGCCAAATATGTGCATGTTACTATGACCACTCTTTACATTTTCATGATTTCCTTGCATCTTGATATCTCATTTATTATAGAGTTCCATTTAAGTTTATGTAGGAACATGGTAGACATGGACTTTTCCATTGCTTAAAAAATTATGTTCTCAATTTTCACCCGTCTTCTTTTCTATATTCCCAGTTTCACCTATCTTCTTTTCTATTTGTTCCCTATTTTCACATGTCATTTTCTCCCTTTCTTCAACCTATTGAAGAATTTATTCTCTATCTTCTTTACCATTTGTTCCCCTATTTTTAGACATCATTTCCTCCATTTCTTCAATCTAGTGAAGAATTTATTCTCTTTCTTCTTGAGTCGCGATTGAACTCTTTCCATTTTCACCTATCTTCTTTTCCATTTGTTCCCTATTTTCACCATTTTCACCTATCTTCTTTTCCATTTGTTCCCTATTTTCACACGCCATTTTCTCCATTTCTTCAATCTAGTGAAGAATTTATTCTCCATCTTCTTTTCCATTTGCTCCCTATTTTTAGACATCATTTCCTCCATTTCTTCAATCTGGTGAATAATTTATTCTTTTTCTTCTCGAGTCACGATTGAACTCTTTCCATTTTCACCTATCTTCTTTTCCATTTGTTCTCTATTTTCAGAGATCATTCTCTCCATTTCTTCAATCTAGTGAAGAATTTATTCTCTTTCTTCTTGAGTCGCGATTGAACTCTTTGAAGGTTTAGTTGGAAAAGTAAATTTTGGAGCATCTTTTTGGGCCATGTGAGAAAATAATAATGCTCTCATTTTTTTCCTTTTTTATCACAAGTTTGATTTTTTTTTTGTAAGTAAGATTAAGATCTATTAATAAAACCTCTGGTACATGGAGGCACCGGCCTCTGCGGATCTAGCCTGTTTCAGTGGCATTTTGTCTCAGAACAACCAAAAATGGAGTTGCCCATTTAGGGAAACCAGCCCAAAATGAGTTTGGAGTGCTGCCTCTAAAGAGGAAACCAACGTTATACAAAATTGAGTAAATGTACCAAGCATGATAGCAAACAGAAAGCAAAACGAAAAAACTAGTGGCCTTAAGCATAGTAAGCCTTGAAAAACTATGTGTCATGAGATTCTGGAGGCGGTTCTTCGATGACAAGGCATTTGTAATCATCATCTTCTGCATGTGGGTGACCTGGAACCATCTGCTGTGGCGTTAACTCCTACATCGCCTTTGTCTCCATCCTGCTTATTTCGCTCCTTGTAATACTCTGAGCTGCTACCACTGTTCAAATCCGGATTGTGCCTAGCCGGAGCCTGATGAGCTTTCATCGAAACAGAGGAGCCGGGGTCGCTGCAGGTGTGCTTGGGTTGGATGGGCGAAAGGCGACAGGGGTCATTACTAGCCACCTCACGAAAAGAAATGGAGATGGTGGCAACGACAAGAGGGCAATCAGAGGAGCATTGGAATTGAAATTGAGCGGTGGTGAGAGACTGTGCAGAGGCGAGGGGAGACGAGCGAGGCAGAGAGTGCGTCAGAGGCACTGAGGGGGGAGGCTGAGCAAAGGAGTCGAACAGTCGGCCTCTACCACTGCGCGTATCGGGTATCTGCCCCAGGAATGCTCAAGAGAAGAGGCCGAAGAGCTGGAATGGGAGGAAGAAGGCAGACGAGAGGCGCGGCCTCTACTGCTGCCTCGCCGACAACGCATGCAATGCCTAAGGTGGGGCATGTTGGCACAAGGGGGGTGGAGAATTTGCAGAGCAAGGGAGGAAACATGGTCAACAAGTTGAAGCGAAGAAGCAAGGGCGAAATTGAAGCCGAAAGAAGTCGAGAGGCGAAATTGATAGTGAGGACTTTGAGAGAAATGGTGCCCTGGAAGAAATTCAATGCAACCTCCGAGATTGCAATGCCTTCCAGTCGCTGTGCGGGAATAAGGCTCTGCCGCCTCAGAAGAGCAGCGGCACCGCAAGGGAAGAGGAGGACTCTGCATAGAAATGGAAAGCAGGAGATGGAAATCCTCAGAAGGACGAGAGGCTGAACCAGAGGGCCGAAGGAAATAACCAGAGGCAGAGCCAGAGGGCCGAGGGAAATAACCATTTGAACGCGCAGGAGACTTCATTTTCTTGTGGAGGAGGCGACCTCGACCTGTGCAGAGTAAATGCCGCTTGGGGTGGCGGCGAAGCAGCATTAATGATGGACAATGCCGAGGAGAGAACTTGTGGGTGGCCATGTGGCCCTGCCACGCGCCAACCCGCAAGCTGTTCTCCGTACTTGCCCGATTAAACACCCGCATCCGGGGATCACAAATTTGAATTACCAAAAATAAATCTTTCAATTAAAAGTTATAATTACATTTAATTGTAAGTTACATACCTTCCAAACTATTTTAATTGTAAGGCTTTCTGTTTTTCTAACACAAATTTTGAATTACCAAAAATAAATCTTAATGCTGGAGAATGCCGAGGAGAGAACTTGTGGGTGGCCATGTGGCCCTGCGACGCGCCAACCCGCAAGCTGTTCTCCGTACTTGCCCGATTAAACACCCACATCCGGGGATCACAAATTTGAATTAGCAAAAATAAATCTTTCAATTAAAAGTTACAATTACATTTAATTGTAAGTTACATACTTTCCAAACTATTTTAATAGTAAGGCTTTCTGTTTTTCTATCACAAATTTTGAATTACCAAAAATAAATCTTTCAATTAATTAATTAATTTTTTTTTTGGGTGTAAATCACAAATTTTGAATTACCAAAAATAAATCTTTCAATTAAAAGTTACAATTACATTTAACTGTAAGTTACATACCATCCAAACTATTTTAATTGTAAGTTACATACCTTCCAAACTTTAATTTGGATATTGTATAGCTGAGGTAAACTATTTTAATTGTAAGTTACACACCTTCCAAACTTTAATTTGGATATTGTATAGTTGAGGTAAACTATTTTAATTGTAAGTTACATACCTTCCAAACTTTAATTTGGATATTGTATGGCTGAGGTATCTTCTTGATGTACCTTTGAAATTTGAGCTCTTTTGAATCTAAAATTATAAAATTGTAAGTCTTGATGTATCTTTCAAATTTGAGCTCTTTCGAATATAAATTGTAAGTTACATACCTTCCAAACCTTAATCAGATATGCAATTGGGGCTCCGAGGCACAGAGGCTTTGGAATGGAACATGTATAAGGTGGAACTCCAGCAGATTGGTCTTTTTCTCGACAATTCTGGGGATAAATTGATATGGGCTGGTAAGATGGTGAATAACTCTCTGGTGGTCAAAAATGTTTATTCAAATATTAATAATATGGAAATTCTGGATCACATTAGTCTTGGTTTTGAAAAATTCTGAAAGAGACATATTTTGACTAAAATCTTGCTCTTTTGTTGGCTGGTATGGAGAAATAAAATTATCACGTGGGATGGCCTCATGAAACGAGGGGTACACGGACCTAGCATATGTGTTTTTTGCTTATGTGAATCAGAAATTGCAAATCATTTATTCTTCTCTTGCCCATTCATTGCTAGGATATGGGCACCGTTTGGTAAACATCTTCTGAACTCCGAATGGGTTCCTTCAAATTTTATGGACGCTGCAAACAAATGGGACTTGTTTTCGAGTCAATATCAGTGCTTACCTTTTTATTTTATTTGGGAAGTATGGAAATGAAGAAATAGACATATCTTTGAGGGTGCGCCAATCAGAACACATCAGATTCACAGTGCCATCATGGTTTGGATCAGAGACAGGCCTCAGAATAATGATTTCATTAAGGATGAATCAAAAAGGTTTATCCCACACCCCATTTCACTTCCTGCGTTATTTTTTGATGTTGCTTGTCAGGATGGAATCATGGGATGTGGGGCATGGATCAAGGTCTCACAAAGGGAACGATTTCATATAGTCTGAAATGGTGGACGAGGAACAAACACCTTGGCTGAGTTAATGGCTTTATGGTGTGGATTGATTGTTGCTCATAATCTGAAACTGCAAAAATTATCCATATATGGTGACTCTAAAACGATCATTGACACTTTTTTGGGTAACTGCCCTAATTCCTCTATATCCTCCCATGGATGGTTCAAATGGGCTAATTTCCTTTTGGAAAAATTGGAGTACCCACCCCTTCATCACATTTACCGTGCACTGAATACAAGCGCTGATTCACTTTCAAAGCAAGGTTTGAAGAGGGCTTTCGACTCTCTGCTAGTTTCTCATTTTGTACACAATGCCACAATTTGGAAAAAGGAGTTTTCAATTCCTTGATACAGGGGACTATGCCACCTTTTTTGCAAGCGAGCCTGTTTATTTGAACCTTTTTTGTATTTTCTACACTATACAACGAGCCTTTTCCTATCACGCGAGCTAGTTTATCAAGCGAGCCAAATTGTGTTTTTGCAAGCGAGCGAGACTTTAACAAGCATGCCACATCCTTACAGCAAGCGAGCGAGACTCATAAAATTAGGACAAATGTATATAGCATGCGTTTTGGTATTTTGTTATATCATGATAATGTTGTGTCAATTAACTTACAATTAGAGTAGTGGAGCGTTTTTGGTATTGTTATGCGCTCTTTATTGATGTTTTTTCGATGCCTCATATGTTGGATCCTCCAATTTTTCTACATTATAGAATCATATGCTGGATCCTCCAATTTTTCTACATTATAGAATCATATGTCTGAACCCTTTGACATTGCTATGGTTTTTTGCACTGCTAGAAGGGCATATACTATGATAGCCAGTGTTATATTTTCACTCTGTTCAATAGAGCATATTATTACTCTATAGATTTTCCGAGTATTGTTTTTGGATGAAATTGTCTATTTACATCTCACTCCACAGCATGATATAGTCTTATGTCACAGCCATTTTTGGTTGTTATGTACTGACATATGTAATTGTCTTATTCATATAATACAATGTGTTTTTTTCCTCCTCAAAAAAAAAAAAAGTTACCTACCCTCCAAACCTTAATTTGGATATTGTATGTATGACTTATTTGTAAGTTACATACCTTCCAAACTTTAATTTGGATATTGTATGGAAAATTTAATTTGGATATTGTATTAATGAGGTATCAAGAACTTATATTGTTTGGATATTGTATGGATGACGTATCTTTGAAATTTGAACTCTTTTGAATCTAAAATTGATGTATCTTTGAAATTTGAGCTCTTTTGAACCTAGAAGTGTAAGTCTTGAAGTATCTTTGAAATTTGAGCTCTTTCGAATCTAAAATTGTAACTTACATACTTTCCAAACCTTAATTTGGATTATCTTTTAATTGCAAATTACATACCCTCCAAACCTTAATTTGGATTAACTTTTAATTGTAAGTTACATACCTTCCAAACTACTTTAATTGCAACTTACATGCCTTCCAAACCTTAATTTGGATATTGTATGGATGAGGTATCTTCTTGATGTATCTTCGAAATTTGAGCTCTTTTGAATTTAAAATTGATACCTTCCCAACCTTAAATCTAAAATTGTAACTTACATACTTTCCAAACCTTAATTTGGATTATCTTTTAATTGCAAATTACATACCCTCCAAACCTTAATTTGGATTAACTTTTAATTGTAAGTTACCTACCTTCCAAACTACTTTAATTGCAACTTACATGCCTTCCAAACCTTAATTTGGATATTGTATGGATGAGGTATCTTCTTGATGTATCTTCGAAATTTGAGCTCTTTTGAATTTAAAATTGATACCTTCCCAACCTTAATTTGGATACTGTATGGATGACATATCTTTCAAAATTTTGCTCTATATTAGTTTAGTATGTTTTTTTGAACTTCTTATATTTCACAATCTAAAACTTCACCCAAAATTTTGATCTATATTAGTTTAGTATGTCTTTTTGAACTTCTTATATTTCACAATCTAAAACTTCACCAAAAAAAATTACAACAAAGATTTTCCAATTATTTGTTTGAAACTCACAAAATTAATAATAAATAAAATATAATGATTCAAAATCCTAAATTACACTTTCTTTCTAGGGAGAGAATGATGGTATTTTGATAAATAAAATATAATGATTCAAAATCCTAAACTAACCTTTCTAGGAAAAGAAAGATGGTATTTTGATAAATAAAATATAATGATTCAAAATCCTAAATTACACTTTCTTTCTAGGGAGAGAATGATGGTATTTTGATAAATAAAATATAATGATTCAAAATCTTAAATTACACTTTCTTTCTAAGAAGAGAAAGATGGTATTTTGAAACTTCACCCAAAATTACCATAGATTTTTCAATTATTTGTTTGAAACTCACAAAATTAAAAAGAAATAAAATATAATGATCCAAATCCTAAATTACACCATATGGTATTTTGATATATTTGAAACTTGTTAATATTATAGAGTTACAACAAAGACTTTTAAAATTTCACAACCTGAAACTTCACCCAAAAGACAAAGACTTTTCAATTATTTGTTTGAAACTCATAAAATTAATATATTTGTTTGAAACTCACAAAATTAAAAAAAAAAAAAATATAATGATTCAAAATCCTAAATTACACCATCTTTCTTTTCTTAAATAGATGGTATTTTGATATATTTGAAACTTGCTAATATTATAAAAGTTATACCAAAGATTTTCAAATTATTTGTTTGAAACTCAAAGCTCACAAAATTAATAAGAAATAAAATATAATAATTCAAAATTCAAAATTAAATTTTGATATATTTGAAACTTGATAATATTATAAATTATTTGTTTGAAACTCACATAATTAATAAGAAATAAAATATAATAATTCAAAATTCAAAATTAAATTTTGATATATTTGAAATTTGATAAAATTATAAATTAAATTTTGATATATTTAAAATTCGATAATATTATAAATTATTTGTTTGAAACTCACAAAATTAATAAGAAATAAAATATAACTATTCAAAATCCTAAATTACACCTTATTTTTATTCAAAATTACACTATCTTATTTTTTAAGGAAGAGAAAAATATATTTTCATATATTTGAAATTTGTTAATATTATAAAATTTAAAAACTGAGCTTACAAGTTATGATTCATTAATCAAATCAAGTTACATATATACATGAGGAATTGTTTCAAGATAAAGAAGCTATCTTAGGCACACAATAATTTGGTTGAGAGAATATCTCAACTTCACACCAAATTAGGAACTAACTTATCAAATAGGAACAAACTCTATATATAAAGAGAAACACAACTGAAGACAAGTAGGAATTACATATTCCAACACTCTTTCTTAATGACTATTTGTTTCAATATCTATTTGCAAAATCTACAATTGGTCTTGTTTGGTAACTACACTGGTTCTGTTTGGTAATTACACTTTGTATCTTGTTCATGCTATTGTCGATGTCCATATAAAGTAACAACCATCTACCGAAATGCATGGGTTCCCAACTGCTGCAACCGCTAGTCTACTAGGTAGTCTTTCACGTACATGGTTCATCCAACCTCTCGATTAACTCCCCCTAGATAAGAAATTTCACCTCATGGAGTCTAAAACCAACATTGCCCACCCAAGTGTATCCATCCCGCATGACACACTCTTCCAGGGTGTTAAACTCTCTGATAGAAGGAACATTTAGCAAAGGGGTATGCATGCCTGTGTGGGTCTTACAGCACGTACAAACAATAAATGATATGTAGATTTGCTCTAATTACAAATTGTGACTCATACTCTACCATGGTCATGAGTCTATTCCAAGAAACTCACACAAAACAAACTCTCACAAACTTGATTGTCTATCATCCTTTGTGCTCGCCATACCATTCATATGCTAGAGCTTTCTCGCTTGAATATTTCTGTCATAGATTTTGTACTTTTGAATTTTGGATATACTGGTCTTGAATCTCCATGTTATACCTGTCATTAGTTAGAGTCGTGAATTCTAACAAAATGACTTCACATATTGAGGTCGCGAATCTCAATATGTATACGAACTTTCAAGATATATTCCATTCAAAATAATATGAAAACACATTCCAAAATCAAAATATTACTGTGATTTTTGTGCATTAAGGCAAGAGCACCAATCACAGTTGTAGAATCTTAACTGCACAATTATTCAACCAGGTCTAAATCTGTGCTCACTAGCACGAGAGAGTAAACACTTCCTTCTTCGAGATGGCAACATTGCCATCAAATTCTCCACCAGTTTCAAGCACCATTGACTCATTCCCTGGATATATGTTTGTGAATCCAGCACTGAAACCTCAGTGGCCTCGGGCATCCTCTCGCCAAAGACCATTAGTTCTGATTTGACCAGTGTTACTTAAGGGATCCACAACACCCCCACGCTCAAACACTGTTGCTGCACCCATTTCAATGCCTATGCACATTGAAATTACTCCAAATCGTCTTTGTCGTGCCTCTTCATTTCATGCAATAATGTGGCAACACAACGAGTACCCGTTGCACCAAGTGGGTGACCAAAAGCCATCGCTCCTCCATTAACATTCACTTTTCAGGATCCAATTCTAATTTTCGAACGAAGTATACATATTGTGAAGCAAAGGCTTCATTAATCTTGAAAAGATCAATATCCCTTGTTTGAAGGCCACCTGCCTTGACTGCTGCTGGAATTGCAACAGTTGGGAAAAATAGGTAAGCCCTTCTGAATTGCTACTGCCCTTTTCATTAGGAGGATAGCAGCGACTCCATTGCTCACTTGGCTTGAGTTCCCTGCATTTGTCGTTCCAGCCTCCTAGAAGGCATGTTTAAGCTTTGCTAGAATAGAAAGGTTAGTATCCAATCGAATCCCATCATCAGAAAATATCGTAACATGTTTCTACTCTCCAGTTTTTGGATTAATAATCTTAGTTTCTATTGGGATGATTTCGTCCTTAAAATTCCCAGCAGCTACTGCTGCGGCTGCATGCCTATGAGATTCAACAACAACCTGATCTTGGTCATGTCGTGTAACTTCATAGCGTTCAACAACATTTTCTGAAGTTATACCCATTGGGAGAAGGCAATCTTGTGCTTGCTTGTGAGTTTCATTCCCTCGATTCACCGGGCTCGCCCAATCACCACTGACACTAGCAAACGACTCAGCCATTGAAAACTGGGTGGAACATTTAGCAGCAACAAGCCTTCCAATTCTATTTTAACCAAAGCTGAGAGATTTTCGATATCAGCAGGCAGCGCAATACCTGCTTTCAGATTCAGATTCAGACGACGCTGCCACCAACGCTATCCTGGAGCAGATCAACAGCTCGCAGATGCAATAGTCTTCAAATGTGCACAATGTTCAACAAACAGGATGCAACAACGTAGAAGTGAAAGTTGCACGGTGTTGATCATATTAGCCCCCCCCCCCCCCCTCCCTTTTCTAAAATTTTGTCAGGCAGCCTCATAAAACCATTCGAAACCCTCTCCTTTAACCTTGAAAGTCCATGTTTGGGCCTGAAAAGCTCAGTATCCACCTATCGTTGCCTTCTCTCGGCGTCGAAATTACATAAAAAAGGTGGCAAACTCAGATCCGAAAATATAAAAAGGCCCAGCCCCTTTCGATCTTGAGCCCCTTAGGTTTTCGCTCCATATAACCCAGGTGCTTGACCGAGTGCTAAGCTCTATAGGCGTTGATCAAACGAATATCGGGTGTTCTCCGAGCCGTCGATCTATACATATCGGACGACGATCATTCATCTCTATCATACCCATAACCCACCAGCCTGTCGTCCGATCAAATGTTGAAATCAACGGTTCGCAGCCTATCTATCCTTGGTGGTCCCCGCCCCGCATCCACTGCTCCAAAACTGCCTGGTATTCATCGCACCACCTTTCGGCGGTAGGCGGTAATTCCCGTTCGACCAGCGATTCCACTCAGCGCTCACCACGCGTCCCAACGTACGGCTCCAAAACCGCTCTCTATCGCGCATTATTATTCCACTGAAGTCACGCAGCGATATTCATCGCAGCCGTCAGATCCGAGGGTCCTCATCTAACGACGATCGTTCTTTGAAGCTGCACAGAAGTTAACAAGGGGGAACCGTGCCCCTGGCCCACTGTTTATCGCCTCCGACGCCCTTTCCGTCGTTGATCTCCTCCCGAGATCGGACGATCAAGATTTGTTCACCCCTCACTTTGACCGGCCCCCACGGTCAATACTCCACGTCATCCGTTCCCGCTGTCTCGGTGTCGTACCACTTGTCCCTCAGTCTTTTCCCACATGTTCTCCGCCACCCAGACCTATATTGGTTCATTTCTTCATTTCTTATGTATTTCCACGATCGTGATCGCTTTTCGCCAACCTTCTCCATTGTCACCTCCCTCCGTCACGTTGCATTTCCCACCATTATTCTACATTTCTCGACCGCTCCACCATGCCGCGTTGTCTCATCATGGTCCTCACTGTGTTCACCCTTCCGTGCATGGTTTTCTTTAACAAGTTCGTGGGTTTTGCAGGTTCACAGCGGTAGAGAATTATCATAAATTTTCGCATCCATTACAAGAGCCGAGCACACGTCAAATGACCATGTTCAGAGCAGAATTATGAAAAAGTCCCCAAAAGCCAAATCGACAAGACTCCAATTTGTCAAACCCTGCAGGGACATTCAAGGCGCCGATTTCACAGATGGAGATATTAATGGCGCAGAGGAAGAATATCGGTGTTCAGCAGAGAATTAAAGGCATGTAGCTGAAGACTTTGAGGGCCTTGTCCTACCCTTTTGAAACAGAGTACCAAATTGAAGATCTTCCACATCATTCGGAAGATTTATACACAGAAAACAATGTCCTCAAGGTTTTATTTCAGCAGAGTTTTCTTCCCAGGCAAGGACGGATATTTGTGTGATTTTACTACCTTACCGTGTCCCGGGAGAGATTTCTGCCCAGTGCATTTATTTCAGTTAGCAGGCCGCAGAGTACAAACATCACAACACAGTGATTCAGCAGTATGGGCGCAAATGTTTCCGCCATTTTGATTTAATTATGCAAATTAAATGTTCATCACCTACCTCTTTTACTATGTTTCTGGTTTCGCCTATAAAAACCATGAAGAAACGCATTGTAAGGGTTCCAGATTTTTATCAAAAAAATTTGCAGTGAAAGGCATTTTTGTATACATTTTGTAGAACTTTTGTATGAAGGCTCAGAGCCCATAGGGTCTCAGTGAGGAGGAGTTTTATCTGTCAAAGAGGACTATGGTCTTTGGTATTTCACAGTCTGTAACTCTCTTTTATATGTTATTTAATATATCATTTCATCTCATCCATCTTACCTGTATCATGTTTTGGAATGCGAGTGGCTCACTGATTTCTGGTAAGGATTCATCCTAGTTGATGCCCATACTCGGATCATTCAAGCGCTTTAAATATGGCTCATGCATGATATTCTGTTCCATTATTCAGCTAGCCATACTTCTGCTATACTAGTTGCTTTGGGAGGGTGCTTTTAAAATGCTATTATTATGTATGGATTCTTAGATTGGTAAGCCCATGCATGGTGGTATTGTATATCTGGGTATCAGCTCAATGTCAACTAGTATCCTCTCATTATTTCTTTCACTACATACACCTTCTGATAATTTTTGTCTGTGAGATATTTCTGAATTGGCCCACTTTGCAGTAAACTGTCTCTGAATTGTCTGCTGTCTTAATATTAGAGTTCTGCATCTTGCCTCTGTAGTATCCCTTTTCTGTGTCAGTTTCTGAGGTTTGGTCCCATTCTATTGTATTACCCTGTTTACAAGAGATAGCATGTGAGCTGAAGCTGTCCACTTCATACATTATCTATATGCTCATTGCTATGCTAAGATGTCCTAGGCACTGGTCTATCACAACTCTACGCTGTATCTAGGAGCTACAACACACGGAAGGCTATGCCGGCAGCGTTCTCCTCCTCACGATAGGTTGAGCTCACACAATTCTGAGTTCACGGAGGTTCTCACCCAGCTTGGCAGTGTTCTCACCGTAGCGTTCCTCAATCACCCATGCTGCTTGGCAGCTCAAGTAGCAGACGTCTCTTTCAGGTAGCGTTCCTTAAACGCAGAGAACCCTCACTGGCCTCCTCTCAGGTACGCAGTCTAGTAGCAACAACGCTCCCCACAATGGCTTGACTCCTCTGAGCAGCGAAGGATGGCAGTGCTCCTTCTCTTTCGGCCTTGAATTCTGTTTTTGTTCACGGACAGGACGACCGCGATCTCCCACAGTGTTCAGGCAGTGGCAGTGCCTTGAGGCAACGTTCAACAGCGACGTAGTTTCCTCTGTTTTGCTGCAGTTACTGAGCTGCAGGGACGAGCAGCGTAGGCAGTGCACACGCAGAGGGAGCCAACATGGCTCCTCCTCCCCGCTCCTCCTCAGATTCCAACACTCCTCCTCTTCTCAAAGTTTGGAAACCCTCCTTTCAAATTATGTAGGCTTGGCCTTGAACCCAGCACCAGCCTGGTTCACTCCTCAAGAGTGGTCGACGACAAACAAATGATGCAAAATTCACTCTCCAAAAGCTTTATTTTCCTCGGCCCAGGGGGGGCCAAGGCCAGGGCCTAATGGGCTCCGATACCAACTTAAAAACTGAGCTTACGAGTTATGATTCATTAATCAAATCAAGTTACATATATACATGAGGAATTGTCTCAAGATAGAGAAGTTATCTTAGATGCACAATAATTTTGTTGAGAGAATATTTCAACCTCACACCAAACTAGGAACTTGTTAGTGACCTATAATATAAGATTCATAATTTTGACTTGATTGTTGGTAATCTTGTAAATATGTACATACTTTGTCTTTTGCAAGTTGTATTCACATATTTTGTAAAAAATAAAAAATCAAAAAATCAAAAAATCAAAGAGGGTAAAAAGTCTTAAAAAGAAAAATCAAAAGACTTAGAAAAAATAAAATACCCCAAAAGAAAAATGAATAAAAAATGAAAGTGTGCAAGCATAATTGCCACTACTTTTTACCTTTTGACTATGGCAGAGTGTCAATAAATGCTATAGTCCATGATGAGTTAAACAGTTTAATTTTGACTTGTCATGTTTCAATTTCACTTGTTGTAGATAGAGAAATATGAATTGTTATACAGTTTAATCATGACAAGTCAGTAGTTATGTAGAGAAATAATTGAATCCAACAGTGTAATCTGGATTCATGGATGAAATAAGTGTAAAATTAGATAGTTTTATTTGCTTTCAGAAATAATAAATGATGTGAAGGTTGCTAGCTTAAATGCACCTTACTACAAAGGAAGAAAAAATGTTAGCATGGTAAGATGGGTAGGTAGAAGAAGGTGAAAAGTCTCAATGTAAATATCATTCATCATGGGCTGCCAAATAATTAACTTCCCCTTCCCATAGTCATGAAACATTCTAAACTATCAGTCAGAAAGACTCAAGGCATTTCCTTGACTTTTGTTGGGACCGGACTCAAGACTTTATGACTGATCAGTTAAAAGTGTGAAATGTCTATATTAATCCCTTAAGCTTACATCATTTACCATTCATGCATTCATTCACTTGAATAATCCTGAGTAAAACTCTATTTTTTTTACTTAAAGGCATTATAATTCCCATTTGATTAACTTCCTACATCATGTTGTCAACTCTAGAGACAACCTTGAGTTGTGAAAGACCAGTGCCTAGGACATCTTATATAGCAAGGAGCATATGATATCACATGGAGAATTATCAGAACAAGGCTCTTGTGCTATTTCAAGTAACAGGAAAATTCAATTTGGATGGAACCAGAATACTTAAAAGCTCAGCATAAGGAAAGGAATACTGCAGAGACAAAGAGTGAATTCTCAATATTAATGTGTCAGACAATTCAAAGGCAACTTTCTATAAGGAGGGATGGATTCTAAAAATGCTTTACAGAGGTGAAAAATCAGAAGGCATTTATTGTGTATGAAATATAGAGGGAATACTAACTACTACTGAGATGAAATTCAGAAACAAATATTAACATGTAATGGGCTTATGATAATAAGAATCCATACATGACAATAACCTTTAAAAATAACATCCCATAGCAATTAATATAGAAGAAGTATGGTTGAAGTGGAAAATGAAACAGCATATCATCACTGAGCCATATTTAAAGTGCTAGACAGGTTTTAGCATAAGTATCAACTATGATAAATTCATACCAGAACCAGTGAGCCACTCGCATTCCAGAACATGATACAAGAGAAATGGGTATAATGAAATGGACATTTGAACTATAACACATAAGGCAGAATTACAGACTATAAAGCACAAAAACCGAAATCCTCATTTAAGATGGAAATCCTTATCACTGAGACCCAACGGGCTCTTCGCATTTATATTAAAGCTTTGACAAAATGCATACAAAAATTCTTTCACAGCGTATTCTTCAGAAAATCTGGAACCCTTTTTCCTATTTGGTTGTTGCTTATATAAAATCCTTAGAAACATGAGCGGGAATATATTTTTGGGCAAAATATCTTCCCCGCGTGCTAGTAATTAGTTTGAGGTCTGAATAAAAAATAATCAAAATTCATGATGAGAGATAGGGGCATCTCATCACTTACAGTTAGGCTCACGACCGTTTCAAAACAAAAATATTAAAAAACAGTTTTAATAGAAAGTAAAATGCAGGAGTGAAATGCGAATTCCACTCGAAATTTAAAAGTAACAAAGTAAAGTAAAATTAAAGGCCACTAGGGCTGAATCATGAATTAACAACATTCACTGGTGCGATGGAGTCGATGCGGTTGATGACACAGGTGGCGGGACATTGGCTAATGAGCTGGCCAACCAGCTGGCATACTTGGTGCACTTTTGCTGACTGTCTGTTGCGGGTTCAGGCATTGACGAGAAACCTTCCACTCTGATATAAGCTTCAGTGAGATCATCGAAATTTGCATCAGTGGGAATTTTGTGCTTTACCAGGTGCAGAAGCGCAAATTCCTGGAGGAGTGTTGAAACTATAGTCTCGGCTTTCAGCCGGGTGGATTTTTCTGAAAGTACATCTGTCTGGTTCATCTCCTCCTTGAGACATGCCTCATATGTTGGTAATGGAAGTGACACGGTAGGGTAGGACCCCAACATGATGGAAGCCCGGCTACTGCGATCTCGACCCAAATCATTTCAAACCGATCCAAATTCACTGCCACGTTTTCCAAGGTTCTTGAAGCTATAGTGCAGGCAGACTCCTTATCAATTATCTTCTGACATTCAACGACCTCCTTGAACCTGCTTGCTATACCATGCTTCTCCACGTCTTCAGACCTCAGCCCTTTCAAGAAAGTGATATAACTTCTTGTGTGATGCGCTCTGCTGGATACATCAATATTCCCCTCATGAAGCTTTCTTCTGAGATAAAGCACGGATGGATTTACTTCTTCGATGACTTTTAGAAAATCCCAATGCCCTTTTACTGTCGCGATAATTCCTGACCAGATTATTCGTCTGGCATCCCTGAGGGTGATATTACCTTTCAGGCGACTGTTGAGTTCGTCGATGGTCTTCTGTTGGTCAACTTTCTCCTTTTTTCCCTGCTCGACTTCCTTCTACATAGCCTCGATCCTTTTGGAATTTTCGGCCAAGACAGCTTCCATCTCACTGATTCTTAGTCTCGTTGTAGAAACCTGCTTCTCTAATGCATCATTTGTAGCCACTGCTGTAGTCAACTGTTCGGACAACGAACTAGTTTCCGGTTGGGCTGGCGGTGGTGCACAACTATGTGTATCCCAAGTCGTCTGTAATGCTGTTAGCCTGCCCTAAAGAAACATCCATCTCTTCTGCTATCTTTTATTTTTCTTCCTTCTCCTTTGCAAGAGAATCAACCAAGTCTGCTTTATCTTTTTCAGCTTGGCCTAATTCGGCTGTTTGCACATGATGGGAGGCCGGTATGCTAATCTTGAATTTCAGGGATGCCACTTCTTTCTGCAATTCCTCGATGAGGTGACGCTGTGGATTGGCTTCACCAGTCTCTTTTCCTTTAATCGAATCCTAGAGAGAACTTATCCGATTCGCGAGGGCACGGGAATTTACCTGTTCTTTTCTGAAATTCTCCCTCACTTGGGCATGCTTGCTCTCCAACTTTTTAAAAGTGATCGTACGCCACATCACTTCGTCTTTTAACATATCGCCAAAACCCTGAAATAGGTTGCATTTATCAATTGCTAGCACCTTTGACATGTCGACCGCGTACTCTAGCACTCTGTAACTGGTGTTACCTGCATCCGGGTCCAGAATGGCCTCAACCATGGCCATCACTAGATGTTCTGTGTCCAGGTTCATCAAGGCTGAAATTCTGGTATGGTATTTCTCTACGAATCCTTCTAGCTCCGTCATGTACTTATCTCTAATGGCTCTGGCTTCTTTCAGTTGCGATCTGAGAAGTGTCAGCTGTGATAGCCTGTGAGACTTCTGAGTAGTCAGAAGACGTAACACTATCTCGTAACACCTTGAGCCCTATCCTACTCTCATCAGGGTTTCCATATGGTATTTCCGGTTCGAGCAACTGTTCTTCCCCTATAACTTCTGCTTCACTTGTCACTGTTTTCTGCCTTTTATGAGGGGGAGAACTTGCTCCTGACGTACTTGCTTCTTCTGATTCTAGACCTTTACCAACTTCTCTTCTTGAAGCTGCCTTTGCCTTTTCCCCCGTCGCAGATGAATCTGTCTCCATCTGCGAAAGCAAAGGCCATGTTTCAATATTAGCCCTCCATTGTATGAACGGCCTCGTTTCATGCACATAAGGAGTTGATTTGTTCCTTCTCCTTCTGTTATAAATGATGCCCCTCGGATCGTAGGGCCAAACTTTCCCTTTCTAAAATCCATGTCTTGAAGTAGCTTCTCAATGATGGGGAGGGCGTGCCTTGAATTGACAACAAAAGGGCCAATGGTAATGGGAATTTTAAGGATAAACCCCTTTTTTGCAGGGAGGAAGTGGAGTTGGTCGGATTTCAGGGTCTGCCGAATGTACTCCAAAGCATAAATCCGTCGGGCAGGGAACACAGGCAACTGATAGGGGGGAACTTCAGCTCCATAAACTCAAATTTCGGTGTAGTTATCAAACAGTTACCAATCCCCAGTGCTTTGGGCTTGACTAGCCTGTAACCATCTCTTCATCTCAGGAAAAACCCTAAGTGAGGGAGAGTCGTGGATGATAGTGTAGGAAAGAGGCATGAACTCATTTAGAAATATAGAATAGCCCACCCCATTTGGTAACTGATGTGTTGCAAAGCTCCAGTCGAAAATTGGTCGGGGCTGAGAATTTACCTTATACACCTTATCTAAACCCAAACCTTCAAATTTATCAGCATGCTGATAAAGGAAGAGGTAGAAAACCATAGAACAAAAGCGGAAGCGACCAGTTTCTAAGAGTCCTTGAAACTGGGTCTGAATGGTGGAGGCCAAGAAACCAGGGATATCTAGAACTACCCTAGTTTGAGACATTAACCATAAGAAAGCGACACATGCCCTGGAGGTTTGCCCCAAACCGTCCACACCTAATAGACCTGCGATGAGAGCAAGGATGCGCTGCACTTCTTCTTTGAACAAACTCAAAGGGAAAGGTTCTGCAGAAGGAAGGGATGTGGTCTGGTTGTCGGTTATGGAAGAGATGAAATTTCCTTGTTGTTCCCATGGAAATTTTACAAACTGAGGGGTTAAAGTCATTTCGCTGAAACTGATGTAGTTCGCGCTAGTGGGAAAACGAAGGGCTTTTCTGATAATTTCGGGGGAAAGAGAAAATATCATGTTCCCTTGGGCCGAGATAAACATGCCTCGAAGTTCGTCATAGGCATCTCTAAGCCAGCAGATAAACTTGACCACTGGATAAACCGGAGGGGTAATTTGATGGTATAGACTTGATAGAACCACCCGATATCTATCCCTATTTTCGACATGTCTTCTAAAAATCTCAGGTTTGATACTGCTGATTGGGAATGGGTATTGTGGGTCACAGATTTTGGCTTGCAGGTCTAAAAAAGGTTCAAACCCTGAAGGGTTTTTGGTTTCACGGACTTGAGGGGTCTCTGGTTCTGTTTTCTTGGGGGTGACCTTTCCCATGACTGATATGAAAACTTTTTAAAAACAAAAGGAAACCAGAGGGAGTATGAGGGACGAAATACCTGTGCAGTAGGAAATCTGCTCGGGAAAGCGACACGGGGGGCACTAACAGTGACTGGGTGGACCTGGCACTGGGCTTCCACTTTATTTTATACCGTAGTCGAATGCCTGAAAGTTTTACTACAGTAAAAGACAGGGGACCATTATATAGAACTGAGGATTCTTGGGAAAAGGTGGAATGGTGAAGCAAGTGGGGTGAGCGTCGTAAGGACACTGACAATGGAGCACACGGCGCATAGGGATTGGGCATTTAACTACAGGTAGGTGAACACCGCGTGCCGGGTTTAATACTGGTACGGGCCTCAATACCAGTTAACCTAAGGACTTTACCTTACCTTTCTGCCACGTAAGCAACTCTGTTCTCGAAACATACTCTTCGTGGAACGTGAAATACACAGCGCGATGGCTTTAAGACCCGCCCTTTACTCCCCATATAACCCTTACATCGTATCAACCCTCGTGACACATCAGCACAATTCCGCGGGGGTATGGCTCTACCACCCTCCTCCGCTCCATGACCCCCCCGGAATAGCACATGCGGAGACTCGTACCAACATGCATGAAGTAGAGGCGGGCTCTGTTATAATACTCTTTGCTTTAAACCTTTTATACCATACCTTTGTTTATTTCATGTTCGAAACCTTTACGTCTTTCCACCCCCTTATAGACATGCGCTTAATTATTCGACCACGTGACTTATCTTAGCATTGTTTCTTTCTAGCCATCACTTAAATATTCACCACGAGTAATGCCATTTGATGCTTTGCTACTCACGACAAACCATAAAAATATTAAAAGTAAACTATATAATCAACATTAGCTCCACCTGGGGGCGGCACGTTCATGCTTGGGCGTGTCGAGAACTTCGTAGACCACTTGTTAATCTTCCATGTGGACACCACTCTTCAACACTTTTTATTTTTCTCTTCATGATTCATCACGACAAACATCATTCAAACAAAGATGAAAGAAGATAACTAATGTACAATATAATACATCAAGCTCTCTCGGCCTGAATCAGAACTGGAAGTAAGGTTTGAGGAACTGACCATTTACAGGGGCATCAAGCAAGTCTCCCTGTAAATTTTCCAACCTGAATGTGTTGTTGCCCCCTTGCTCCACAATTTTAAAAAGGTCGAACCACAGTGGGTCAAATTTACCATGTTTCCCCTTATCAGCTCTTCGAATATCCCATTTGAGCACTAAATCCCCAATCTGCATCTTCCTGTCCTTGGCATGTTGGTCGAAAAGGTCCTTCATCTTATCTTGGTATTCAGTTAGCCTCTGACTTACCTGGTTTCGTGTTTCTTCTAACTCTACCAGTTGATTGATTCTCCTGGTCACATCATCGGGTTCTTCTTGGCTTTCTTGCATGAATCGGGCTACTGGTAAGGCTAACTGTACAGGGAATACTGCTGCCCTCCCATATACTAATTCATATGGGGACTTCCCGGTTGATCTCTTGCTGGTGATCCTGTTGGCCCATAGAGCGAATTTCAACTGGAAGTCCCAATTTTTCTGATTTTCGTTGATAGATTTTTTCAGTGCACTCACCAGGGTTTTATTTGAAGATTATTCTAGGCCATTTCCTTGTGGGTAATAGGCCGTGGAGTGACCCAACGCAATGTTATACTACTGGCAGAAGCTGAAAAAATTTGCAGACTTAAAGGCCTGGGCATTTTCGGTCACTATCTTGGCAGGGCAACCAAATCTGGATATAATATTCTCTTCCATAAATTTCATTACCACACTATCTGTTGCATTCCTCGCAGGTATATCCTCCACCCACTTTGTGAAATAATATGTAGCAGTTAATATCTACTTGTGTTGACCACTCGACGGAGGATGTATTTCACCGATAAAGTCAATCCCCCATTGCTGGAATGGTTCGTCCACGTGAACAAGGATCATGGGCAGAGGTGACAACTTCTGTCTTTCAGCAAATTTTTGGCATTTCTCACAAGCTCTGACCCGGGCAAACACATCTCCAAAGATTTTGGGCCAGAAGAAACCAGCCTTCAGGAATTTGTGAGCAGTGGCCCTCCAGCTATAATGACCCCCACAGATTCCTTCATGAAATTTGGCCATTATATTTTCTACCTCGTCCTTTGTTAGACACAGGAGCAGAATTCCTGAAGGATATCGCCAGTACAGCCGACCATTGGAAACAACGAATTTATGTGATCTCAACCTTATTGTTCTGTATTTAGCTTTGTCACAACTAGGAGGGCAACTGAGTGTCAAAAGATACTCCACGATCTCCTTGTACCACGAGCTGATGAGATACTTCATATGCATCTTCTGAGTAGCTATCTCTACTCCCTGTTGCTCTTCCTTCTTCTCGGACTCCTCATTTGCTATCATGGACAGATTTATACCCAGAGCCTGACAGTTTGATTCAGACAGGATTTTGGCTAATCCTTGTCCCTTAATCAGTTTGGTAGGGCGAATTTCTAGCTCATATTCTTGTATTTTAGCAATTCATTTCCCTCTCTTTTCTTCGCTATCTCCTTGGATAAGGATGTCTTTTACAGCTGTTGTAGGCACAAACGCAGTGATATGTGATTGCAAGACATACATACGAAATTCCTTAAGAGACTTCACCAGAGCATAAACCTGCTTTTCTAATATGTTATACTTCAACTTTGCATCATGGAGCACTTGACTGAAGAAAGCGATGCGCTGCTCATACCCCTCTTCATTTTTCTGCAGTAAAACTCCTGCCACTGTATGAGGTGATGCAAATGAAAAAATCATGAAGGGTTTGGCATAGTCTGGTCCAGCTAGCATTGGGGCTTCTGCAAAGTCGTTTTTTTATCCTGGAAAAGGCCTCTCGTGATTCTTGGGACCGCTTCACCTCGTTATTTTTCTTCAGCGTGTCAGTTATATCTCTAACTATCTCTGCATAGTTAGGGATAAACCTTCTTAGAAAGTTAATGCGCCCTAGGAACCCCTGCACCTCTTTTTTATTTCTGAGGAGAGAAATGCCATGTATAACTTCTACTCTCCTAGGATCTATTTTTACCCCATCTTTGGTCACAATATGTCCCAAAATCTTACCCTCTTCCAATGCAAACAAGGACTTCTGTGGATTGAGAGAGAGACCGTACCTTCTGCACTTCTCGAAAGTTCTACGCAAGTGTTCAATGTGCTTTGCGTCATCTTTTGAAAACACAGTGATATCGTCCAAATAGACCACCACAAACTTATCTTGCTCCCCAACAAAGGCAATGTCCATGGCCCTTTGGAAAGTGGCCCCTGCATTAATCAACTCGAAAGACATCCTGGCATACATAAACGTACTCCATGGTGTGGTGAAGGCAGTCTTCTTTCGATCTTCTGGTAGTACAGCCACCTGATTATAAACAGATAATCCATCCATCATCAACATCCTAGAAGCTCCCACCACTTTCTATAGAATGTGATTCATTTTGGGCAGAGGATAATTGTCTTTTAAGGATGCTCGGTTTAAATTTCGGAAATCAACACACAACCTTATCTCTCCATTATTTTTCCGGACAGGGACTAATTTTGCTACCCACTCAGAGTACCTCAATGGCACAATGATTTTGGCCTTTAATAATTTCTTAATCTCTTTCTCAATGGAGGGAAGCAGCAGGGGATTTATCTGTCTAAGCTTATGTTTATGTGGTTTCACATCTCCCCTTAGTGGAATTTTATGTTGCATGATGCTGATGTCAAAGGTTTTTAGGTCCTGATAAGACCATGCAAACACATCTTTGTATGACTGGAATAATTTATGGTATAGCTCTTTATATTCCTATGTGACTTTCTTGGATAATTTCACAATTTTGGGGTCACCATCAGTACCAAGGTTAAGATCTTCTACCTGATTTTCCTCTACCACTTTGTTTGGCTGCAGTGGGACATCGTTCCTGTCAAACAACCTTTCTAGAGGTACTAGTCCTCTGGGTATAACATTTCCTTTTAGTTGCAGAACTTTATGGCCAGCCACCTTTTCTTCCCATTTATTTTCTGAAATGTCCTCAGCCTCTTCTTCTTCGCAAGCATCAATCTCCATGTTTGAGAATTCCCCAATTGTTTCCAGAAATCTTTTCACTTGGGCTTCGTCCTCAAACACCTGCCAATGCTTGATGTTATCTGGGATTGATGGTCGATATTGCACCTCAATTTTATATCTCAGGAGAGGGTTTTGAGGTGGGCGGAACATACTAGCAGCAACTGCAAGGGAGTCTGCCATCCTATTCTGCTCTCTGGGCATGAACTGAATATTAAATGGCAAGAAAAAATTTTCCACTAGATCCCAAACTTTGTTCCTATATGCCCTCAGCCTAGGATGTTTGGTTTGGCACTGATTCTTCACTTGTCTAACCACCAGTTCCAAATCTCCCAGAACTTTTAAACTTTGTATATTCATGCTTCTGGTTGTCTGTAACCTTGACAGAAGTGCTTCGTACTTGGCCACATTATTAGTGGCTTCATACTCTAATTTGAAAGACAATGGGACCCATTGGCCTGTAGGAGAAATCAATAATACTCCAGCCCCATTACCTTCTCTTGAATTTGCTCCGTCAAAGTGAAGTGTCCAGATTCTTGCTTCACGGCTTTCTAAGGACTACTCGGTCTTGATCTGGCAGAACGATGGTTCTTGAGCATAATATCGGTCTTCCTCCAGCATCAAACATGAGAAATCTCCCTCTTTACTATAGACTGGAGAATTAACCGAGTTTTCAGTCTTAGTGACCATCTTGACAAATCTTGTTTCCTTGTACAACCTCCTCTCCTGGCCACCAAAAACCGGGATAGTAGCATATGTCAAGTCTAGCTTGATTGACCTTTCGATTTTAGTCCCCCAGGACCTTGACAGCAACACGCTGAAGCGAGCTGGGATGTCAGCCACCACAATGTCCATCACCACACTTTTTGCTGGGATCTGGGCCAGATTGACCACCAAATCCTTGATCATACCTAGGCATTTAACTCTTTTGGAATAAAATGAATAGAGATCCTTGTATGGACGGGTGATTTGTAATCCTAGTTGTTCCATCACTGATAGGGGCAATAGATTGTGGGAAGCTCCTGAGTCTAACATATAGTTATGTAACAACAGGTCATGAATTACTAAAGACACATAAAAGGGGGGAGTAGAGGCATCTAATTCCTCGACATGTGGGCCAAATACAACCATGGGTCTTCTTCTTGAAGGTTCAAACTGTCTGGGATATGTGTTGCTTCTGGGGGAAGCATAAATGATGTGACCTGAGACTGATATGCAGGCTGCTTCAACAATTCGGTCAGGGGAACTAGGATTTTGACCTTCTCAAGCTCCTTTTTCAAACTAAAGGCAGAAGAGGACTTATCTGCTAAAATATCCTTTGAATCTTTGCTTTGGACAAGGGGTTTGACTTCTTTTGTGACTGACTGGACATTAGAGGGAGTGGCCGCTTGTGAAGAGGAAGGAATTTGATCATCAGAGTGCAAAGATTCGTTAAGAGGCCTCTTACCTTTGTCTATGGCCCTTTGTGTTGTCGTCTCCTTTTGAGCAGCTTCCTTCTGGGGTGTGTCTTCCTCCTGATCCTGAGTGCGAGTCCTTTTCCTAAAAGATCTGAGGTCATATCTTCTATTAAACTGTGCTTGCATGAAATCGACAAACTGCTTGCAGTAGTCATCGATTTCAAGATCTTCGGTGCTTTCTTTGACTTTTCCGTCTTCATGTAATGGAATATCCACTTCATCACTTTCTTGCAGGGGAAATTCTACTTCATCACTATTTGCATAAGCAAGATATGGATCATCTTGCTCATAAGTGATGTCTTCAGTAGGGCCTTATACCTTACCTTCCAAGTACAGTGGGTGAGGTACTTGATCCTGTTGCTCCTTCCGTTCCCTCTGTAGTATCTGCAGGGGTGGTTTCCTATACTGAGGGTTGTAACCCCTGTTTGGGGCATTTTGAAAATTCTTGGAGGATGAATTCTTGGCCTCCAGTTCAAGTTTGACCAACTTACTTGAAAGGTTTTTAGTCATTTTGTTCATTTCTTCTATTTTGTTATCAGTCGAATCTTTGTCTTGGCTAGAAGTAGACACCTCTTCTTTACCTCTTCTTTTGGCATCCTAATCTGACTTTCCCTTTGATTTACCAGTGGAGGCGAAGTTTGCCTCCAGCTCTAGTGCATCCGTTTGAGCATCATCCAGGGTGGCAGGCTTTCTCTCTCTTAGAGAGAAACCGAATTCTGAGTCAAAGGCTGCTACGAAAACGACTTTAGCAGCCGTTTGATGGAGTTTCATATCAGCCGGAAGGCTTAAATACAATTTGTTAAACCTCTTGATAAACTCTAACACCCCTTCGTTATGTCTTTTCTTGAGTGTGTTAAACTCAGTGAGACAATGTCCATGATCCTTTCTCTCTCTCCATTTTCTGAGAAAGGAGTTTTCCATTTTCTCCCAATTTGTAATGGAACGATCCCCCAGAGTTTTAAACCATTTTCTGGCTTCCCCATCCAGAGATTGAACAAACAGTCTTAAGACCACGTCTAGATGTTCCACATTAAAGTTCTCTGCAAAAGAGCAGAAGACCTCGAGATGCTTTTGGGCTTCAATCTCATTTTCCCCAATGAAACAAGGTAAAATATTCAAATAGTCCTGTGGCATATCATTCAGTATTTGAGGTAAAGCCAGAGGGGCATACTTATTCAACTAGAAACCAGGAACATTGGCCATTGGGGGTTGTGGAGTTAGCGCTAGAGTTTGGTGTGGGAGAGGAGGAGGAGGTGGAAGTGAAGTATGGATGACAATAGGAATGTATTGGACAACAGCTTGAGATGTTGATGGGGACAATGAGCTGTTAATAGCATATACTTCGGTGACCTCTTTGACCTCTTCGGCTTCAGGAGTAGGGTGAAAGGTATAATGTGTGGTATCTATTGATTCAACTTCGTCTTTGATTCAGATACCTCCCCGAGGAGGACTATCTGAGAAGTAGTCAATATCTCCCACAGTGGAGTTGGGACCTTGCACTAGGGCTACTTGGGAGGAGGAGGATGGAAAGTCTTCTAAAGAGAATTCAGGGATCTTTGTGTGGACTAATTTCCTTTCCCTCCAACTTCTCCTATGTAGGATATTTTTTGGGTCAGACACAAAAGGTGTCTTTGGCTGAGACGTATCTGACCTTAGGTGTGGCTTTCAAGAAGCCAAGACTGCAGGTAAATTTATCTGATAAATGACTGTGGAGTCGCCAAAGTGAAGGATATACAACTCTCAACTCTTCATGCTCACCTATTTGAAGAGTTAATAAGGTTTTGTCGAGGCCCAGGGATTTAACTTTTTCTCAACTTCATTTCCCCGGCAACGGCGCCAAGAAGATGTTGTCAACCCTAGAGACAGTCTTGAGTTGTGAAAGACCAGTGCCTAGGACATCTTATATAGCAAGGAGCATATAATATAACATGGAGAATTATCAGAACAAGGCTCTTGCGCTATTTCAATTAACGGGAAAATTCAATTTGGATGGAACCAGAATACTTAAAAGCTTAGCATAAGGAAAGGAATACTGCAGAGGCAAAGAGTGAATTCTCAATATAAATATGTCAGACAATTCAAAGGCAACTTTCTATAAGGAGAGCTGGATTCTAAAAATGATTTACAGAGGTGAAAAATCAGAAGGCATTTTCTATGTATGAAATATAGAGGGAATACTAACTACTACTAAGATGAAATCCAGAAACAAATATTAACATGTGATGGGCTTATGATAATAAGAATCCATACATGACAATAACCTTTAAAAATAACATCCCATAGCAGTTAATATAGAAGAAGTATGGTTGAAGTGGAAAATGAAACAACATATCATCACTGAGCCATATTAAAAGTGCTTGACAGGTTTTAGCATAAGTATCAACTATGATAAATTTAGACCAGAACCAGTGAGCCACTCGCATTCCAGAACATGATACAAGAGAAATGGATATAATGAAATGGACAGTTGAAATATAACACATAAGGCTGAATCACAGACTATAAAGCACAAAGACCAGAATCCTCATTTAAGATGGAACTCCTTATCATTGAGACCCAACGGGCTCTTCACATTTATATTAAAGCTTTGACAAAATGCATACAAAAATTCTTTCACAGCATATTCTTCAGAAAATCTGGAACCCTTTTTCCTATTTGGTTGTTGCTCATATAGAATCCTCATAAACATGAGCGGGAAGATATTTTTGGGAAAAATATCTTCCCTGCGTGCTAGTAATCATTGAGGTCTCGATAAAAAATAATCAAAATTCATGATGAGAGATAGGGGCATCTCATCACTTACAGTTAGGCTCACGGCCGTTTCAAAACAAAAATATTAAAAAACAGTTTTTAATAGAAAGTAAAATGCAGGAGTGAAATGTGAATTCCACTTGAAATTTAAAAGTAACAAAGTAAAGTAAAAGTAAAGGCCACTAGGGCTGAATCATGAATTAACAACATTCACTGGTGCGATGGAGTCGATGCGGTTGCTGACACAGGTGGCGGGACATTGGCTGATGAGCTGGCCAACATGTTGGCATACTTGGTGCACCTTTGCTGACTGTTTGCTGCAGGTTTAGGCATTGACGCGAAACATTCCACTCTGATATAAGCTTCTGTATAAATTTGAATAACTGATATATTATTCACCGAGATTCTCCTGATCACACACTATTTTAGCTTATTGCATAATACGAAATCTCTTCTACCATTGATCATCACATGCGGAAATAAAATCAATTGCATGCATACATTAAAGCCACAAACAATCACACATATAAACACAATATTTAATGGGAAAGCTTAAAGATGAAAACCCCAACTATCTGTATATTATATGTCATGGAGATCATGTAACAATCATAGTACAAAATCTCCTCACAAGCTCTCATGCACACCCTCAATTGCTACACACTATCAAGCTAGATCTAGCAAAACAAATGCTCCAATATTTTGCCACTTGATAGCCAGCCTCTATTTCATTTTCAATGCTATGGGATGGCTTCATTAAATAGATAAACCACCTGGCTTGTACTGCGCAATCCTCATGGGCTTCTCCACCTATCTGTGTGTTGCAAATAGCAACTGTATAGTCACAACTGATATTTAACCTTCTCTTTCACCTATTTCTGCACTGGTCTCCACTGAAACTGTCCATGCACTGAAGTTAACTGATGCATTCTTTAGTTGATTAATGAGTTTATAATTAGTGAATTAATTAATAATTAATTCACACCACTCTCACTAATTGTCTCAATCAGTTAAAATGAATACAAATAGCTCCCTGCCCAATCTGCATCCGTGAAGCCACACAGCTTCACCTCATCCGACTGTCTGTACCATAATCCATATCTCGATGTGCCTCTGAGATATCTCAATACATGCTTGCATGCCTTCTAGAAGAGCTTGGTTGGCTTAACCATAGCTTGTGAAAGCTGGTTAACAACATAGCATATGTCGGGTCATGTATTGACCAGATACATAAGCGACCCCACCACCTGTCGATAAACAGTGGCATCCACTACCTTCGCTGAAGTAGAATCCTCCTTCCTCCATCCACCAGGAAGAGGAGTATCAACATGCTTGCAGCCATGCATGTTGAACTTCTCCAGTATCTCCCGGGCATACTTACTCTGAGAAACAAACAGTCCACCACTGCGCTGCCAAATTTCCAATCCCAGGAAATAATGAAAGAAGCCCAAGTCCTTCATCTCAAACTCCTTTGTAAGATCAGCCTTGCATGAGTGTATCAACAGTTCATCACCTGTCAAAATCAAATCATCTACATAAAGTACAATGATCAGCAACTTACCCTCCACCACAATCTGGTATAGGTTAGGATCCACCTCACTCTTGGAGGAGTCAGGTCCGGTGGCTCCTTTGTCTATCGGTGTGTACCAAGCACGAGGTGCTTGTTTCAGCCATACAACGCTCTCTTGAGCACACTTTTTATGCGACTCGTGCTTTGAAGATCTCGAAACCTTCGGGCTGCTCTATGTACACCTCCTCCTCAGTGACTCCATTGAGGAACGCAGTCTTCACATCCATCTGATGAATGTGCCACCCCATCTGCGCTGAGAGAGCAAGAATCGTACGTATGGAAGAATACCTTGCGACAGGTGCAAAGGTCTCCTCATAATCAATCCCCTCTATCTGTGAAAATCCTCGGGCAACAAATCTTGCCTTGTACTTCTCCACACTCCTGCCAGCTGCCTGCTTCACTTTGTAGATCCATCTCGAACCCACCACTGATTTCCCTTCCAGTCTTGGGACAATATCCCATGCACTGTTTCTGACAATCGAATCATACTCTTCCACCATGGCATCTACCCATGCAGGGTCCTCCACAACTTCCTCGAAAGAGGATGGCTCTGTCACGACACATTTGCTCACAAGAGCCATGTATCCAGTGTACCGATCCAGTGACTGTCTCTATCTGCACTGTGTTGTAGGTGGTCCTACAACCTTCTCTGCATCTTGAGCCGGTCGCTCAGCTTCTGTAGTGCGCTTGTGCCCTCTGATGGTTGGTGCTGCATGAGTGGTCTCTTCCACTCCTTGAACTTCCTCATGTGGCTGATCCACATCTTGAAGCTCATCCTTAGGAACTAATAGCTCCTCATATGCATGCAAGTGTGGCTCCCTCTCAAGTGAACACTGCATGGCTTTCTCCTCCTGAAATTTGATATCCCGTCACACCTTGATCTTAGGTGTCACAGAAAATACACACGATAGTTGTGGGGCGTATCGATGTACCCCACAAATATCCCAACCTCCGCGGTTGGCTCGACTTCTTTCGCGCTGTCCTTCGTCACATGAATGTGAATAGGTGAACCAAAAATCCTCAAATGGGAAATATCGGGCCTCTTACCGAGAGAAAACGCCTCATCGGGTGTGCTCATGCCAATACTGCCAAGTATCCTATGAGGACAACGATTCTGCACATATACGGCAATATTGCATGCCTCAACCCACAAGTGTATGGGTAGGCCCTGATCATGCAACATCACCCGTGCAACACCCACGATCGTTCTGTTCTTCCGCTTAGCAACCCTGTTGTGCTGTGGGTTATGAGGTGCTATGAGCTCTCTTCGAATTCCTTCTGCGCTGCGAAATTCCTTGAATTCGCCAGAGATGAATTCACCACCATTGTCTCTCCTTAAAGCCTTCACCTGCTTCCCCGATTATTTCTCAACCAGTGCCTTGAAATCATAGAACTTTGATTATGTCTCGCTCTTCTTCTACATGAAGAAGATCCAACACTTACGAGAAAAATCATCAACAAATATCACATAATACCTATGCTTTGCTGTCGAAGCTGCGAGAAGGTCCACCTACGTACGTAGTAGTTATGCAAGGATCGTCGTGGCGCGACTATCCTTCTCGTGAAAGGTGGCTTTCACAAATTTTCCTAGGTACATCCCTTGCACTGATCTGACTGCACAAGAGTACCCTTAGGAAGCCCAGTAGAAATCTGCTGCAGTATCTTCAAAGCTCCATGGTGAAGGTGGCCCAATCTCCGGTGCCACAAATCGCCATCATCCCGGCTCACCACTCCTTCTTCCTTGCCTGCCATTGATACGCAGCCATCTACCTGCAATTGATAAAGGTTCTTAACTTGAACCCCTATCCTCCGGGTCTCACCAGTTTCCTTACTGCACAGGAAAACCTTTCCCTTGCTAAAGACAACATCATATCTCGTGTCTTCTAACATCGCCACAGAGATAATATTTCTTCTTCAATCCTGGAACATGCATCACATCCTTCAATACGAAGGGCTTACCAGACTCCCTCTCAAAGGAAATGGTACCGATACCGGTCGCATTGTATCTACCATCATCGCCCATCTCGATGTGCACTCCAAAATCTTTCTCATCCAGATCAGTAAACAAATATCGATCTCCTATCATGTGAAAAGACACACCACTGTCAAGAAACCACACTAAAGCCATCACACTTGAGACCAAGCATGCGATCAGCGAAAAATCCAGCTCAAACTGTGAGGCTAAGGCTTCTCCCGCTGCAGTCCCAGCAGCCTGCTTATTTTTCTTCTTCTGTGGACAATTAGTGGCGTAATGTCCGTGTTGATGACAGTGAAAGCACTTCACCTTGGACATGTCCTGCTTCTTGCCTTTCGCACCAGAATGAGAAATTTTCCTGCTCTTCCCCTTCTTTTCTTTGGCAGCCAAAGTGAAATTCTCTTCATCAGAGTTCTTTGATTAAGATCCGTCCCTGGTACTTCACCTTATCTCCTCTTTCACAAGATCCGACCAAAGTCGCTCCCATCTTGGAAATTTCTTCCGACCATTGACAGAGTCCTGATAGGAATGCCAACTCTTCGGAAGCCCAAGGAGAGCCAAGCTCACTAAGTCCTCATCATCAACAGTCACCCCCACACTTCCCAGCTCATCCCTGCATTGGACTAACTTCGTGAGGTACTTGGGCATACTGTCGCCTTTCTCCATTTTTATGTTCCTGAGTTTGTCCTTGAGCGCCAACTACCTCTGATCGCTCTTGCTTTGGAATAAATCTGTCAAAGCTTTCCACATCAAGAATGGAGAAGCCTTACCATGAAGGCTGGACACTATGTGATCCTTCACACCTTCCAACAGAATCCTTCGACACTTTGCTGTCTTATTTTGCCATGCGTCAAGTACGGCAGCATCACTAGAAGTAGGTTTTGGAATTTCTACATCTATGAATTCCTTCAACCCATTGTCATCCAGCACTGCCTCCATCTGTTCATTCCATGCAATATAATTTGAGCTGCCCTCGAGGGCATACTCCAATCGCAATCCGTTAAAAGACATCTCAACTTCGACACCAAGAAAACACTGCTGCAAATTCGAATTCCACCAGCACAAAACTCAACCGCTTCAATGTTTTGCAATTGCTCCAATGATCAATACCGCTCTGATACCATGTAGAAATTTGAATAACTGATATATTATTCATCGAGATTCTCCTGATCACACACTATTTTAGCTTCATGCATAATACAGAATCTCTTCTACCATTGATCATCACATGCGGAAATAAAATCAATTGCATGCATACATTAAAACCACAAATAATCACACATATGAACACAGTATTTAATGGGAAAGCTTAAAGCTGAAAACCCCAACTATCTGTATATTATATGTCATGGAGATCATGTAACAATCATAGTACAAAATCTCCTCACAAGCTCTCATGCACACCCTCAATTGCTACACACCATCAAGCTAGATCTAGCAAAACACATGCTCCAATATTTTGCCACTTGATAGCCAGCCTCTATTGCATTTTCAATGCTATGGGATGGCTTCATTAAATAGATAAACCACCTGGCTTGTACTGCGCAATCCTCATGGGCTTCTCCACCTATCTGTGTGTTGCAAATAACAACAGTATAGTCACAACTGATAGTTAACCTGCTCTTTCACCTATCTCTGCACTGGTCTCCACTGAAACTGTCCATGCACTGAAGTTAACTGATGAATTCTTTAGTTGATTAATGAGTTTATAATTAGTGAATTAATTAATAATTAATTCACACCACTCTCACTAATTGTATCAATCAGTTAAACTGAATACAAATAGCTCAACTATGTTTAGATTAGTTAAACTGAATACAACTCCACTAACTTCCTCAATCAACTCCACCAAACTCCGTCACATGAGTTCTAACTGAAGTATCCATGCAATAGCTCCACTTAACCCTCAGGAATAGTGTAATTCCTTCTGTCAGCTCCTGTGCCACATCTGTGCACTTAACTGAAGTGCTTCAAGAGAATAAGATAATGTTTAGAGTCCAAATATTATTAATAGCTAATAATATTCGACATATCTATTTTTAGACTGGCAATCTAAAAATAGATTCTGCTCAATATGTCTAAAAATAGAAGTCCATCTATTTTTTCCGACTTGACCAACCATCCACAAATAGCATCCTACAACTCATAGAACATGATCCATATGTCTAAAAATATACATAGTTTAAAAATAGACTTTGCGCCAAAAATAGCCTGCAGGCCCACTTAGTGAAGGCGACTCCTTTCCACTAAGCTCATCATCTTGTTGCAATCTCAACAGCTTCAGTGAGATCATCGAAATTTGCGTCAGTGGGAATTTTGTGCTTTACCAGGTGCATAAGGGCAAATTCCTGGTGGAGTGTTGAAACTATAGTCTTGGCTTTCAGCCGGGTGGATTTATCTGAAAGTACATTTTTCCGATTCATCTCCTCCTTGAGACGTGCCTCATATGTTGGTAATGGCAGTAACACGGTAGGGGTAGGACCCCAGCGTGATGGAAGCCCGGCCGCTATGATTTCGGCCCAAATCATTTCAAACCGATCCAAATTGACTGCCACGTTTTCCAAGGTTCTTAAAGCTATAGTGCGGGCAAAATCCTTATCAATTATTTTCTGACATTCAACGGCCTCCTTGAACCCGCTTGTTATACCATGCTTCTCCACGTCTTCAGACCTCAGCGCTTTAAATAAAGAGATATAACTTCTTGCATGCTCTGCTCTGCTGGATACATCAGTATTCCCCTTATGAAGCTTTCTTCTGAGATAAAGCACGAATGACTTTACTTCTTCGATGACTTTTAGAAAATCCCAATGCCCTTTTACTGCCGCGATAATTTTTGACCATATTATTCATCTGGCATCCCTGAGGGTGATATTACCTTTCAGGCGACTGTTGAGTTCGTCGATGGTCTTTTGTTGGTCAGCTTTCTCCTTTTTCCCTTGCTCGACTTCCTTTCGCATAGCCTCGATCCTTTTGGAATTTTCGGCTAAGACAGCTTCCAGCTCACTGATTCTTAGTCTCGCTGTAGAAACCTGCTTCTCTAATGCATCGTTTGTAGCCACTGTTGTAGTCAACTGTTCGGACAACGAACTACTTTCCGGTTGGGCTGGCGATGGTGCACAACTATGTGTATCCCAAGTCATCTGTAATGTCGTTAGCCTTCCCTGAAGAAACAACCATCTCTTCTGCTATCTTTTATTTTTCTTCCTTCTCCTTTGCAAGAGAATCAGCCAAGTTTGCTTTATCTTTTTCAGCCTGGGCTAATTCAATTGTTTGTACATTATGGGAGGCCGGTATGCTAATCTTGCGTTTTAGGGATGCCACTTCTTTCTACAATTCCTCGATGAGGTGACGCTGTGGATTGGCTTCACCAGTCTCTTTTCCTTTAATCGAATCCTGGAGAGAACGTATTTGATTCGTGAGGGCACAAAAATTTACCTGTTCTTTTCTGAAATTCTCCCTCACTTGGGCATGCTTGCTCTCCAAATTTTTTAAAGTGATCGTAAGCCGCATCACTTCGTCTTTTAACATATTGCCAAAAACCTGAAATAGGTTGCATTTATCAATTGCTGGCACCTTTGACATGTCAACCGCGTACTATAACACTCTATAACTGGTGGTACCTGCATCCGGGTCCAGAATGGCCTCAGCCATGGCCATCACTAGATTTTCTGTGTTCAGGGTCATCAAGGCTGAAATTCTGGTATGGTATTTCTCTGCGAATCCTTCTAGCTCCATCCTGTACTTATCTCTGATGGCTCTGGTTTTTAGGCTTCTTTCGGCTGCGATTTGTGAAGTGTTAGTTGTGATAGCCTGTGAGACTTCTGAGTAGTCAGAAGACGTAACACTATCTCGTAACACCTTAAGCCCTATCCTGCTCTCATCGAGTTTTCCATATGGTATTTCTGGTTCGAGTAATTGTTCTTCCCCTATAACTTCTGCTTCACTTGTCACTGTTTTCTGCCTTTTATGAGGGGGAGAACGTGCTCCTGACGTACTTGCTTCTTTCGCTTCTAGACCTTTACCAGCTTCTCTTCCTGAAGTTGCCTCTGCCTTTTCCCCTGTCGCAGATGAATCTGTCTCCATCTGCAAAAGAAAAGGCCAAGTTTCAAGATTAGCCCTCCATTCTATGAATGGCCTCGTTTCATGCACATAAGGAGTTGATTTGTTCCTTCTCCTTCTGTTAGAAATGATGCCCCTCGGATCGTAGGGCCAAAC
This sequence comes from Pinus albicaulis, assembly GCA_034641835.2. Classification (NCBI taxonomy): domain Eukaryota; kingdom Viridiplantae; phylum Streptophyta; class Pinopsida; order Pinales; family Pinaceae; genus Pinus; species Pinus albicaulis. Next base: position 1,607,248,410 of record CM076581.1, read on the forward strand.
TTTCCCTTGTCTAAAATCCATGTCTTGAAGCAGCTTCTCAACGATGGGGAGGACGTGCCTTGAATTGACAACAAAATGGCCAATGGTAATGGGAAGTTTAAGGATAAACCCCTTTTTTGCAGGGAGGAAGTGGAGTTGGTCAGATTTCAGGGTCTGTAGAATGTACTCCAAAGCATAAATCCGCTGGGCAGGGAACACAGGCAACTGACAAGGGGGAACTTCAGCTCCATAAAATCGAATTTCGATGTAGTTATCAAATAGGTACCAATCCCTAGTACTTTGGGCTTGACTATCCTGTAACCATCTCTTCATTTCAGGAAAAACCCTAGGTGAGGGAGAGTCGTGGATGATAGTGTAGGAAAGAGGCATGAACTCATTTAGAAATCTAGAATAGCCCACCCCATTTGGTAACTGATGTGTTGCAAAGCTCCAGTCGAAAATTGGTCGGGGCTGAGAATTTACCTTATACACCTTATCTAAACCCAAACCTTCAAATTTATCAACATGCTGATAAAGGAAGAGGTAGAAAACCATAGAACAAACGCGGAAGTGACCAGTTTCTAAAAGTTCTTAGAACTGGGTCTGAATGGTGGAGGCCAGGAAACCAGGAATATCCAAAACTACCCCAGTTTGATACATTAACCATAAGAAAGCGACACATGCCATGGATGTTTGCCCCAAACCGTCCACGCCTAATAGACCTGCGATGAGAGTGAGGATGGGTTGCACTTCTTCTTTGAACAAACTCAAAGGGAAAGGTTCTGCAGAAGGAAGAGATGTGGTCTGGTTGTCAGTTATGGAAGAGATGAAATTTCCTTGCTGTTCCCATGGAAATTTTGCAAACTGAGGGGTTAAAGTCATTTCATTGACACTGATGTAGTTCGCGCTAGTGGGAAAACGAAGGGCTTTTCTGATAATGTCGGGGGAAAGAGAAAATATCTTGTTCCCTTGAGCCGAGATAAACATGCCTCAACGTTCGTCGTAGGCATCTCTGAGCCAACAGATAAACTCGACCACTGGATAATCCAGAGGGTTAATTTGATGGTATAGGCTTGATAGAACCACCCGATATCTATCCCTATTTTCGACATGTCTTCTAAAAAGCTCAGGTTTGATACTGCTGATGGGAAATGGGTATTGTGGGTCATATATTTCAGCTTGCAGGTCTAAGAAAGGTTCAAACCTTGGAGGGTTTCTGGTTTCACGGACTTGAGGGGTCTCTGGTTCTGTCTTCTTGGGGGTGACCTTTCCCGTGACTGATATGAAAACTTTTTAAAAACAAAAGGAAACCAGAGGGGGTATGAGGGACGGAATACCTGTGCAGTAGGAAATATGCTCGGGAAAGCGACACGAGGGGTATTGACAGTGACTGGGTGGACCTGGCACTGGGCTCCCACTTTAGTTTTTACCGTAGCCGAATACCTGAAAGTTTTACTGTAGTAAAACACAGGGGATTGTTATATAGAACTGAGGATTCTTGGGAAAAGTCAGAATGGTGAAGCAAGTGGGGTGAGCGTCGTAAGGACACTGACAATGGAGCACGCGGCGCATAGGGATTGGGCGTTTAACTGCAGGTAGGTGAACACTGTGTGCCGGGTTTAATACTGGTACGGGCCTCAGTACCAGTTAACCTAAGGACTTTACCTTACCTTTCTGCCACGTAAGCAACTCTGTTTTCAAAACATACTCTTCGTGGAACGTGAAATACACAACGCGACGGCTTTAAGACCCGTGCTTTACTCCCCATATAACCCTTACATCATGTTGACCCCCGTGACACGTCACCATAATTCCGCGGGGGTATGGCTCTACCACCCTCCTCCGCTCCATGACCCCCCCGGAATAGCACATGCGGAGACTCATACCAACATGCATGAAGTAGAGGCGGGCTCTGTTATAATACTCTTTGCTTTAAACCTTTTATACCATACCTTTGTTTGTTTCATGTTCGGAACCTTTACGTCTTTCCAGCCCCTTATAGACATGCGCTTAATTATTCGACCACGTGACTTAGCTTAACATTGTTTATTTCTAGCCATCACTTAAATATTCACCACGAGTAATGCCATTCGATGCTTTGCTACTCACGGCAAACCATAAAAATATTAAAAGTAAACTATATAATCAACACATCATTTGAAAACATTAAGCCCTCAAAATAACATCATATCATAAGTTAAGTGATAAGATTAATGCAAATTATCTTTTGAACTTCACTTTACTTAGTTATGTTTATTTATTTTGAGTATACATTATCCCATTTCCATATTGATTTTGACTTATGTATTAATTCCCTATAGAAATAACCTTCTCTTGTTATATATAACTCCTTTTTTATATAATAAACCCAAAAACCCACTTACTATAACTTTAATCGAAGTTATTTAATCCCCACATGTTTAAATAAAAACCCACATTATACCCCCTTTGGTTAAAACTATCCTTATATATTTCCCGCCCCTATGGTAGTTAAATCACCTTGGTTTAATTAACCATATAATAAAAAATATATGAAAAAACCTTTAAACATGTTTATATGTGTTTTAAACCAAAATTTCCCGAAGTTTCATTTAAAATAAAACTTCAAAAGAGATAACCCTATCTCCTTGTATATTTTTCCTTGCCCGACTCCCTAACCTAAGGTTAAAACCATAATCCGAGTTAAAATCCACCATACATATCCCATATCCCCTCACTGGCAGTGCTAACCCCGATTAAATCCCAGTTTAAAACCTCTCCCGTTAAATTTTTCATTGAAGAAATCAGTTTTCTGTATAAAATTTAGCTAAATCCATTTCATTATCGGGGTTAATGTCAGCCCTTCGATCCCCTCCATTCATTTAATCCAACGGTTAAAAAATCAACGCGACAGTTTAATACATGTTCATCCCTTTTCCTATCACGCAGAATAATAATCGTCCGGTTTCTTTCATTTAAAGATCCTATGGCCCAAAATAAACCTGATGATGTCTTTTCCCTACACCTTTTCAATTGACCTAGGTCCTTCGCTTTTAAAAACCAAATCCAACGGCGCCAGTTCATTTTTGCACTTTTAAAATGCCTGACTGATGTTTTGTAAAAGTCAGGCGATATGGGTGATTTTCCCAACCCACCCTGCGTTGACGTGTCACAAAACAATTAGATCGCGTTCGAAAAGTGATTTACCGCTTACCACTCTGGCACTACGTGAATACCACCTAGTGGTATTTCGAAACCACTTCCGCCCAACCTATAGTTAAAAATGATTTGACTATGGTTTAAAACGTGGTTTATTCATAAAACTTATAATTTTCATTGATTTTTCACCTATTCGCGCTTATAAGACTTTGAAACCTCCGCAGAGTCTGATTTTCATCATTTTTCATCATTTAAACCCCTGAAAATCTCCGCGAGCCCATTACCAAGCCTCCCAGTGTCATTTTCAAACCTATCAGTGAACCAATTACCTTTGAAAGACCATTTCCTCTGCAATAGAGCTGCCATACCCTCTGATAGCCCAATTCAGCAGAATTGAAGACTGCACGCAACCTGCAACTCAGTCGACCACAATTAGACATTTTCAAAGGTATTTTTCGTCAAACTTATCCAGAAAAGCTTCAATTTTCAAAAGGAAAAGCATCAATTTTTCTGTTATTACCTGTAATTATCTTAATTACCCATACAGAAATTGCAAAAAAATTCAAAGTACAGGGAAAACTCTGTCAAATTTTCCCTAGAATCCCTCATTTCCTTTTTTGCAAGTTTTATCCACTCCTTGATCATTTCTCACTGCTGAAATTGATCAAGATCACCCTCTGAGCATTAAAAATCCTTTTTCCATCCAGAACCCTGCTTAGAACCCTATTTCACCAGAAAAATCATTCAAAAGTCCCTTGTTTCCAAAAGAAGAACTTAGCAAACAGTCTAAGCTTGCTCTGTTCAGCTAAAAATGACGAAGAAACAAGTAACCCCCAAATCAAGAGGCCCAAAACCTCAGAAGAAAGCCTCTTCTAAAATCCCTCAGCCTGAAATCTTCTAAACTTGATAAACCCACCCCTGCACTCACTACTGATTCCACTGAAGTTGTTAGGCATGTCTAACCTCTAGTTACTTCGCAAGAAAATAGTCCTATTGTTGATCTTGATTACAGAATTTTAGACCCTTCAGTGGAGTTCAATTTACTTGATGTCTATAACTGGTGTTTTGGCAAGTCTGTAGAGAAAAGTGATAAAGATATATCAGTTTGGGATTCCAATTTGCCAAAGTACATTGTCCCTCTTACTCATTTGGCCCCTGATTTTGTCAGATTGTGTCAATCTTATTATCTTCCAGACCAGAGGTGCATTGTCAATAAAGATAAAGAAGTCATATTTTATATTAATGCTAAAACCATAAACTCTGTGCTGCAATTAAACCATGACCCCAATGCTGCTTCATTATCAATAGAGGATTTAATTCAGCTTTACCTAGACCTGGATTTTGCTTCCAAATTCAAAATATTTCAGACTTTTTGCCCCACACAGGTTGATATCCCTAAGCTTAATCCTCCATTTGATACATTTGACTTTCCAAGTGAAACAAGGCAGATTGTCTCCATGCTATCATTCATACTGGGATATAACAGTGATGAGTTCACTCATGTTGCTATCTTAGGTTTTCTGTCTACTTTGAGCCCTGGCTAGCCTCCATCCATTGTGTATAAATTTTCCAAGTTCATTGCAGAAAACATGCACTACCAATTGTTCAGATTGCCAGAAGGAGTCTTTAGATATACTTCATGTCTACTTCATCTCTTTTTGTATTATCAAGTAGACAAGTTTCCTATTGAGTTTTAGAAGATAGATCCAGAAGGGAATGTACTTTAAGTTGTGTTTTGGTCATCAATTTTGACAAAATGGAACAGAGAATACAACTATGCAAAATTTAATGACTTGTTTATAGTACTTGCCATGAATTTATTGAATAAGGAACAAACCCCTATAATTAATGAAGAAACAAAGAGAATCTTATAACTATCCGAAAGCTGTAAAACAGGGAATTGGTACTTGTTCAAGAACTACACAGAGATCAGAATATATGGTGCACTCTTGGCTCCATATAAATTGCCTAGATTTGTAACAACAAGAATTTTTGCTTTGGAATATTTGAGGCCGCTGTTGAATGCAGATGAAGTCAATTTCATGGCTTCCAGAAAAAAGACTCAGTTTAAACTGAAAAATCAAGTTGGGCCATTCATTGTGAACAACAGAGAAGCAACAAATGAGATTAATGTCAAGTTGAAAGAATGCAAATTCCCATACAGCTTTATGTGGAATTATGATCCTCATGGTGTTTTAAGTCAAATCAGATTGAAATGCAAATTGTCTGCTTTCTTACATGATCCCAAGCCTCAAATTGAAAAATATGCCAATAAACTTGAGTGGGAGCCAAATACTTTATTTGATAATGACTCACAAGGCATGCAGGGAAACAATGGAAAAGATAAACAGGTTGATCAAACACAGGTGGTGACAGTCGACAAAGAAGCTGAAATTCTTCATAAAAGAAACAGAAAGGAAGATAGTTTCACCGCTGAAACTATTATAGATAAGAGATTCAAAATTCCCTACAATAAGAAAAGTAAATAGGCTGATGAAGAAAGGGATAAATCAATTAATGTTGAAGATAACAATGGTCATGAAACTGATGATGAGGCAACAAAGATAGTAACTCAAACACTCAAAGAGCTTCGAAATGTCCAACTTGAAGCACAACAGAAAGATATTGTCATGGTTGATAAACAAACAAAAGTTGATATGCCCTCTTCTTCTAAAGAACCTGACAACACAGAGTCAAATATTCAAATCAGGTTCAAACAAATCAGAGAAAAGAATGAAGAAATCAAAAGTGAAGTATATTACAAGTTCCTTAAAGAAAAGCCTGGGAATAAAGATAGACTCCTCTCAGCTTTTGATTATTCTTCAAACAAATTGGTAATGTCATTTCTCAAGCCCACAGTGGCTGATCCAAAAACAATTGCAAATTATTCAAAAACAGACCTGGAAGTTGATGCAGATGCTGTCCATGAATTGGACCAAATAGAATTACACAGGAGCAATACAGAGATGTTGTATTCTAAAATAGTCAATAAGACTGAATTCTATTAGGCTTGAGAAAACACTAATAAACCTTCAGAATCAAATGAAATTGGATAAAGCCTCATTGTATGCCAATAGCTTAAGAATCAAAGCATTGGAAGATATAGTAATTGAAGCAGGAGCTGACCCAGCAAACGTTGAAGGGGCAAAAACCATAATCAAACAGAAGAATGAAGATATAGCTGCTCTCAGAGAGCAACTAAAATTGCCTCAAAGTGAGAATCCACAGGCAAAAGAAATCCTTCAACAAAAGACAGAAAATGATGAACTAAAACAACTTCTTCTAAAGATGACAGCCCAAATAAAGGAAATGGAAAGCCAAATAGAAGCTTTCATGAAAGAAAATGAAAATCTGAAGAAAGCTCAGCAGGTTTGCATTCCTACAGTTATCCCAACTGTAAGTACAGTTGTTCCCTCTACATTGGCAGAACATTTGGCACCGCAAGGAGTATTGGCAACCGCAGTGTCAATTACTTCTAAAGATATCTCTGTCACTTCCTCATCAACATCACAGATAAACACATTAGGAGAAACAACTGCAATGATCAGGGCCATGGAAGATATGTCTATAAAAGATAAAGAAATACTCAGTTTAAAAGGCACCATCAAAGATCTGGAAACATCTAAAAGAGATGCCTTAATCACTTCCAAAGGACATGAACAGAGGGCTGACAGATTACAGGAACATGTGAAAATTCTTCAACAACAGGTAAATCTTACTTAACAGGTTGCCTACATAAAAAATAATTTGTGGACAAGAATCACTGAAGACATTCACTCACAATGGCCTTCTATTTAAATAATATATGAACAAAAATATCTGCTACAAGCTGCCTTAGCAGAAATTGATAAAACGAAGAAGGAACTTGGCAACAAACCACCACAAGCAGTTCAACTCATATCATTTTTGAATAGTAAAAACATGGAAGAACTAGAAGAAATGAAAATTCCAGATAGGATAGAGGCTATTCTTGAGATCAGAAAAGTCATAACAAAAAGAAACATTATGAACAATCTGGAAGAAAAATGTGATAATATGAACATATCTATCAGTGAATTCAAAACCAAGTATGACTTGCTGATAGAAGCAGGACTTCCAGATTTTCATGCACTGAATGAAAAATTAATGCCACAGAAGGACTATGACCAGAAAATTAGAGCCCATGCTAAAGAGCAGGCTAAAAAGCCTTTGCCACAAGGATCCCCAAGTGGCAAATTACTACTTCAATATTTTGAGAATTTGTTCTTTTTGGAAAATGAGATTAAACCTATGTTCATAGTAAAGCCAAACTTTGCTAAATACACAGAGGCTGATGAAAGCTACAGAAAACTGAAGAATATAAAGATCCCTACAACCCAACAATGACAAGAATTCACAGATCTGATGTGAATCTGACAAGTAAAAGAGCAGGAAAAGCACATGAGGAAAACATATTTTACTATTACCTTAGGGTAAAAATTTAGGGTCAAAGTGTATCAGATTGTCAAAGAGTATCAGTAAAAAGAATGTTACTATTGGTTATTATTGGTCATTTTTCAATTACAACAGTAAAACAATGAAAATCAAATGATAAAGAGTATCAGAGTCGAAAGTGAAAAGAAAGAGTGATATATAAGCTATCTTCTACTAGATAATGCATCCAATGCCATCAATGCTTACAGCACATCATGAAACCTTTTTAATTAAAATAATCAGTTCTATATTTCCTTGTAAAAGAGAACAGCTTGCAAACTGTTTTGTTGTTGTCCCTCTTCTTATGTTACATTTCCTATTTTTCCTTAAAACATGATCTCAAACTTTGAGATATTTTGTAAACAATTTATTTGTATAAATACTTCATCATTTGAAGTATTCAGTGTGGAATAAAATTTATCAAGACTACTATAGTCATTTTGCTGGATATATTGAAGTTGATGTGAGTCAATTATCGAAGCAGCAGATTGGAATTGAGATTAAAGACATCATAACTCAAGATTTTCGTGATGACAAGATAAGTCTAGTCTTTTTCCTGTTTTCAATGTTTTTCTTTCAAAAAGTTTCCATACATTCATTTTAATGTGTTTCTATCTTTAATGATCAACTAGGAGAATTTAGACAGGGTTAGTGATAAAAAGCTCCCTGTTTTTAACTAGTTGGCATTATTATGTTTTTTGCTTGATAACCGGACTATAGAATTCTTAATTGCTCTAGGCCCCTGTTTGATCCCCTCCTTCAATCTTATTTCTATAACTTGAGGATTATTAAGTGCCCTTTTGTTCAGATTTCACCCATTCCATCAATAAAGCCTATTCAAAGACTTTTAAGGCCATCTACCCTGCCCTTAGTACATTTGCATCTTTAAGTCTTATTTCCTAGCTCTGCTTGCCTAGAAAGTTAACTCCATAGCCCAATGTTCTGGTAGATCCCTCTAGTTTACCTTGAAACACTTTTTATTCCCACCACACTTTCAAAACAAGTCCCACTGTCCACTCATAGCTAGCCTAAAACCCTTTATCAAAACAAAGCTAAATTTTAAGGAGAGATCCCTCTCCGGAACTCCGGAAGGCTAGATCCTGAATTCTCAAAGTGGTTCTTGGTTACCTGATCCAGGTGGATATTGGTGGCCACCCGCCTATTCCACTTGGGCCCCCACCATTGTCTCTTTCAATTTTTTAGTTTCGACATAACTTACTATTTTTAGCAGTTTTTCGGGTCCTGAACTTCCGGAGCCATTTTGAGGCCCTAAACGACGTTTTTTGGGCATCGCGCCTCCAGCGAATGTCATTCCGTTATCATTCCATTTCAAAATGATATTCATGGTGAAATTTGTAGTTCTCGAATAGAGCTTTCTAATGATGTATCATGTGCGTCAAACGAAGATAGTATGCCAAAGTTACGTCCCTGGGAAGTTGAAACACCAATTTATCCAAACGGGGCCCATAGTTTTGGCACTTCATCTCCTAGGGTTAGGTTTTTGGATGTTTAGGGTTCTCCATTATTTATCAATAATAAATAGGCCCTCGAGCCTCATTGTATTTGAGTTCAAAGGCCTGTAGCCGCCACATCTCTTCTCAGAGATAGCTACCAGCGCCCTAGCTAGTTTTATTTCCATTCTGTATGTAAGCAAATTTTAGTGCTTTGATATTAATGAAATGAAGTGTTATTTCCACTGCATCTCTGTATTTATGGTTATATGTTTATTCTGTTGTGTTCCTGCATAAATCCGGATCAGTGGTATTAGAGCGGTCTACTTTTTCTTGATCCTTCTTTGCATGTCCCCAACGAGGTCGGGGTATAAGGAGATAGGGCTTGATCTGGTGGAACCTTTGCAAGATCAGCCTCGCAAACCTCGATGGACGCCCATGGGGGACGAAAAGAAAGATGAGGGAGCAGGAGATCCTATCAAAATATTGCTCGAGGAAGCCCTCGAAAAACAAAGGAACGCGATGATGGATAGTTTTGCTCAGATCCTTCAATGGCTGCCCACCGGCGGCGCATCTGCATCCAGTAGCCACTCTGGAGTTGCGACTCCCTTTAAGGTACAAGTAAATTTTGACATTCCCATATTTGAGGGTCAAATAGACGCATATGCCGTAGATAGATGGTTGAATCTATTAGAAGGATATTTCTCTGTTCATGACTTTTCAGACCGGGAGAAGATTATTTTTGCACTCCTCAAAGCTACCCCCCATGTTAAGGACTGGTGGGAAACCTACTGTGAGAACAAGGACCAGATAGAACCCTCTCTGTTCTCGGCCGTACCAAATTGGAATTATTTCCGAGACGCCGTCAAGGAATAGTACTATCCCGTGGGGAGCTATGAGGACAAGTACATACAATGGACCACGCTGTGACAACAAAGGGATCAAGATGTGCACGAGCTGACGAATCTGCTCCATACCCTGCGCACAAAGTTGGGTATCAAAGATTCAGAGAAACATTTGGTGCTAAAGTATCGCAGCTGTCTGCACAGATACATTCAGGAGGAAATGGAGTTCCTCGACATCTCCTCGCTTGGTACGGCATACCGTTATGCTGCCAAGATTGAGCAGAAATTCAAGCAGAAGAAGCGAGACTTTGGATCTGCGAATCAAAAGCAAGGGAAAGGTGCTTCCAAACCGCAGAACAAAGGACAGAGCCAAGGCATGGCAGCTAAAGACAACCCGTCAAAGCCACAAGAAAATAACAAGACCGCAAAGCCAAAGAAGGACACGGGAAAGTGGTGTGAGTTCCATAAGAGCTCCACTCACAACACAAGTGAGTGTCGGGCCAAGCAGTCGCTAGTGGCCGAGATGAGGCTTCTGAGTCAGATGCATGCTCCGACTCCGAATCAGAACCTGAAAAAGGGAATGAAAAAGGGAAACAAATGTTGAATGACTTCCATTACCACAATAATTTGTACAGAACCCCTCATTTTAAAGGCATCGCCGCGGGAGCGTTGGGTCAGCGACCACAACCTCACCCACAACCATACACCATCTGTGGCTTCACCAAGGACGAGATCTTTACGTCAGCCAGCAGTGCCGCCTTTCCTATAGCATCAAGCCCTTCACGGATGTGGTATTATGTGATGTTGCTCCTATTGATGTTTCTGATGTATTATTAGGACAACCATACTTGTGGAAGCGTCCTGCTGTGTATGAGTCTCGACCTCATGCTGTTATTGTTACTTTGGGAAATAAGTTGTACATGATACCAGAGGTACCACCTCCTGCGGCTATCTCTTTGGTTACTGCAAAACAATGCAGTAAGCTCATTTTCCAAACCAGGAAATTCGTTTTCCTGATGATCCGCCCCCAGGGCAAGAAGAAGACTGTGGCCACGACCTCCAGACAGGGCTCCTCTGCACAACAACAACAAATGGATAAGGTTGTGGAGGAGTACGGGGACATATTCACCTTACCCACAGGGGTTCCTCTGCACTGTCAGGTCAAGCACCCGATTGATCTGACCCCCGGTGCGCCGCTACCTAATGGACCGATCTATCGGCGCTCTGTTCTGGAGACTGATGAAATCAAGAGACAGATTCAGGAGCTGTTGCAGAAAGGTCACATCAGACCAAGTTCATCGCCCTGTGGGAGCCCGATCGTGTTGGTACATAAGAAGGATGGGACGTGGAGACTCTGTATTGACTATCGGGCGCTGAACAAGATCACTGTCCGGAATAGGTACCCAATCCCACGGATTGATGACCTTCTGGACCAACTCCAAGGTGCAAAATATTTCAGTAAGATCGACCTGAAGTCTGGGTATCACCAGGTACCAATTGAACCCTCTGATGTGTGGAAGACCGCCTTCAAAGCTAAGGAAGGCCTTTTTGAATGGCTGGTCATGCCTTTCGGGTTGACGAATGCTCCCGCAACCTTCATGAGGATGATGGACGACATCTTGCGCCCATTCACCAACTCATTCGTAGTGGTGTACTTGGATGACATTCTGATCTTCAGCAAGACTTGGGAAGAGCACCTTCATCACATCCGACAAGTCCTCCAAACACCGCGGCAACACAAGTTGTGTGCCAATTTGGAGAAGTGCACGTTTGGCATGACCCAGGTTCAATATCTGGGATACATTATTGATGAAAGGGGGGTGCATGTGGATCCATCCAAGATCCAAGTCATTCGGGATTGGCCAGCCCAACCACTATAATAGAGCTTTGCAGCTTTCTGGGTCTTCCTAATTTCTACCGTAGATTCGTGTTGGGATTCTCTCATATCACTTGGCCCTTGAGTCAAGTCACCAAGGGATGGGCGAGAGAAAAATTCTTTTGGTCGAAAACTCAACAGAAGGCGTTCACAGAATTGAAAAATCGCCTCTGTTCTGCCCCAATGCTCACATTACCAGACTTGCAACAGCCATTTGAGATCGAGACAGATGCCTTTGACTATGCTATTGGGGCAGTTCTTACTCATCAGGGACATCCAGTGGCATATCACAGTGAGACATTGTCTGATAGAGTTCGCAAGTATCCCACCTATGACAAAGAAATGTATTCCATTGTGCAAGCCTGTCGACAATGGAAGCATTACATTTTGGGGAAGGAAACAATCATCCACACGGACCACCGGCCCCTGCAGTTCATACAGACACAAGGGAAGTTGCAGAATGATCGCCATCAGAAGTGGTCCACATATCTGCAACAGTTTCATTTGAACATCAAGTACAAGAAGGGTAGCACCAATAATGTTGCAGACTGCCTCAGCCGACCACCGATCGTGGCGCTCACCACTGTGCTCAACTCTTGTGGGCACGAGACTTCCGATTGGCCGCTTCTCTATGAGAGTGACCCAGAATTCGGCCACACTTACAAGGCACTCTTGGGGGGCACGCAAGTTCCAAATTTTCACCTCCAAGATGCACTTTTATGTCACCTGGGACACCTTTGTGTTTCTTCAAGCGAGCGTGCCAAGATGATATGGGAAGCACACTACAGTCGAGTCGCTGGGAATTTCGGGGTCGAGAAAACAGTAGCAATACTACAGAAGTATTTCTATTGGCCGAACCTTCGAAAGGATGTCGAGAAGCACATCAGATCCTGCACTGCTTGTGCCATTGCCAAACCGAACATCAAGAAGCAAGGCCTATATACTCCTCTACCTACCCCTAGTCGACCTTGGGAATCCATCTCCATGGATTACATGTCGGGCCTGCCTTCTACTAAGCAGGGAAATGACTGTGTTTTCGTGGTCGTCGACATATTCTCAAAGATGGCCATTATGGCGGCCTGCAAGAAGAATATCACAGCAGAAGCCACTGCTAAACTCTTCTTTGAACGAGTGTGGGTGCACTTTGGGACCCCACAGTCTATCATATCAGATCGGGATAGCAGGTTCCTCAGCACATTTTGGTCCAGCCTCTGGTCAATGTTGGATACCAAGCTCACCAAGTCCACAGCCTTCCATCCCCAAACAGATGGCCAGACAGAGGTCGTCAACAGAATGATTGTACACATTCTGCGCATGTACAATTCAAAGCATCCACGCACATGGGACGAGAGCCTCCCCTATGTACAACATAATTATAACAGGGCTCTCCACAGTTCAATTGGCCATAGCCCCTTTCAGGTGGGCTTGGGATTCCAGCCACTATGTCCACACGAGCTGCTATGCCATTGCAAATGTCAGTGCCGATTTAGCCTATGTCTAGTCCGGCTGACAAAGCAAGTAGCTTCATCGAGCGCATTCAACACATCCGCCAAACATGTTCATGATATATTGGACAACGCCAATGCTAAGTACAAGCAAGACCATGATCAACACCGGATGCCACACAACTTCCGTGTGGGTGACAAAGTGTGGCTACATTTGGCAAGTATGAGCGTCGGGTCACTGACCCCACCGCAAGCTTCGCCCGCCTGACATGGGCCGTACACCATCACCAAGGCTGTAGGGAACAATGCTTTCGAGCTTAGTATTCCACCATTCCTTGGTCTGCACCCAGTCTTCAATGTGGATCGCCTTCGTCCTTACTTCCCACCTCTACCGGACACTTCGGACATTGCAGAACAACTCACACCAACAGAGTTAAACCCAGACTGCATGGAACAGGCCACCACAGATTGTATCATGGACATGCAAATTAAGAACACTCGCCAACAGAGGATCCAACTGTATCGGGTTGTCAAAGCTGGCCAACTCCTGCACCAAGGGAAGTGGTTCACCAGGGACCAAGTTCAGCAGAAATTTCCTCATCTCATGGAGGCACTTAACGCAATGGGGACCATTGCTTCCTGAGGGGGGAGGAATGATCCAGGTGGATATTGGTGGCCACCCGCCTATTCCACTTGGGCCGCCACCATTGTCTCTTTCAGTTTTTCAGTTTCGGCATAACTTACTATTTTTAGCAATTTTTTCGGGTCCTGAACTTCCGGAGCTGTTTTGAGGCCTTAAACGACGTTTTTTGGGCATCGCGCCTCCAACTAATATCATTTTGAATATCATTCCGTTTCGGAATGATATTCATGGCGAAATTTGTAGTCCTCGGATAGAGCTTTCTAATGATGTATCATGTGCGTCAAACAGAGATAGTATGCCAAAGTTACGTCCCTGGGAAGTTGAAACACCAATTTACCCAAACGGGGCCCATAGTTTTGGTGCTTCATCTCCTAGGGTTAGGTTTTTGGATGTTTAGGGTTCTCCATTGTTTTTCAATAATAAATAGGCCCTCGAGCCTCATTGTAACTGAGTTCAGAGGCCTGTAGCCGCCACATCTTTTCTCAGAGATAGCTACCAGTGCCCTAGCTAGTTTTATTTCCATTCTGTCTGTAAGCAAATTTCAGTTCTTTGATAATAATGAAATGAAGTGTTATTTCTGCTGCATCTCTGTATTTATGGTTATCTATTTATTCTGTTGCGTTCCTGCAGAAATCCGGATCATTACCCCTGGTTTTTTTAACTACAAAAATCCTCATTCCACAACCTGAGAATTACTAGGGTGATAACAGAACTAACCTATCAAATAGGAATAGATTCTATACATAGAGAGAACCATAGCTGAAGACAAGTAGGAATTACATATTCCAATAATAAATGGATGGAACTTTTAAAATTTTTAAAATGCAATTCGAGTTGCACTAAAGGGTAATTATAAATGGGTGAATCGTTTTAAAATGCAACTCAAGCACTAAAGGGTAATTATAAACGGATGAAACTTTTTAAAATGCAATTCAAGTACTGAAGGCTGAGTTGCACTAGAGGGTAATTATAAATGGGTGAAACGTTTTAAAATGCAATTCAAGCACTAAAACCAGATGAAGGGTAATTATAAATGGATAAAACTTTTTAAAATGCAATTCAAGTACTAAAGGGTGAGTTGCACTAAAGGGTAATTATAAATGGATGAAAAGTTTTAAAATGCAATTCAAGTACAATGCAATTCAAGTGCTATTTAAAATGCAATTCGAGTACTAAAATCGGATGAAACCTTTTAAAATGCAACTCAAGTACTAAAGGGTGATTATAAGTGGATGAAACATTTTAAAATGCAATTCAAGTACTAAAGGGAAATGGGTTTCTAATTTATTACGTACTTAAATCTAATAATGGTAGCTATTCATGTAAAGAAATTCTTGTCCAAACTCAACTTCACTCATAAGTTGAATGAACAATTTCATGGACCCTTTAAGGATCTAGACTATTAACAACATTAAAATTTTTTTTTACATAATTTAAATATTTGTATACGTAAATAATTAATCTAAATATGTAAATATTTGTATATGCAAACAATTAATCTTATTTAGGATACTAAGGGTTTTTTTGTTTATTAATGGTAAGATAATTTTTTTTGGTTAATTTATGAAGTGTAGATTAATTAGTTTGTGTAGGGTTTATTTATCATTAAGTTATAGGTTTAAATGTCATGGGGAGGGATTGAGGATGTGAGTCAATTTGTGGAATTAAACTATTCCACTTTAAATGTCATAACGTGTGGATTAATTAGTTTATATGGGGTTTATTCACCATTAAGTTATAAGTTAAAATCTCATAGAGAGAGATTGAGAATAAAAATGAATTTTGGAAAATTAAACTATCCTAAATTTAAATCTCATGAAAAAAGAATGAAAATAAGAACCAACTTTAAAAAAACTAAATTATCCTAAATGTGCAAACTCAACCAAACCAATTTTAATGATAACATACTACTAGAATGTTATTTCAAAACAAAATTATTGATGATAACATGCTACTACTAGGATGTTATTTCAAGAAAATCGTCATAGTTATTAAACTACTAGGATGTTATTTCAAGATTATAAGAAAATCGTCATAGTTTTTAACTACATTTTTGTTCCTTTTAGTAATAAAACCGATAAAAATAAACAAATAAAACCTTACACACATATTTATCACTTGCTAATAATATTTTTGATCGACTCTTGGATGTTCATGTGGTCCTTTGGATTTTAAAGAGAGAGGCTCACCTACAATGAGGAAATGAGGGGAGCCTATCTAAATTTTGTGTGTTGAGATCGGCATTTGACCCGATCGAAAAAACTGCAATATACGGCTGAGATTAGGCGGAAGCCAGCGATCCGTGCCGGACTTAACAATCCAATAGGAGAACATGAGTCTCCCAATATAAATACAGAAGCCCACTCCCTAATGTTCATCTTGCCTTTTTTTTTCTTCCGCGATAATTTATAGTAAGTAGTTTTTCCCTTGTACGATTCAAATTCAGCCATGGCGCCCAAGGTAGCAGAAAAGAAGCCCGCAGAGAAGAAGCCTGTTGCAGAGAAAACACCTGCAGAGAAGAAGCCTGCTCCCAAGGCAGAGAAGAAGCTCCCTAAGGAGAGCGGAGACAAGAAGGGGAAGAAGAGGCACAAGAAGAGTGTTGAGACCTACAAGATCTACATCTTCAAGGTTCTCAAACAGGTTCACCCTGACATTGGCATCTCCAGCAAGGCGATGGGAATCATGAACAGCTTCATCAATGATATCTTTGAAAAAATGGCAAGCGAGGCATCAAAGCTCGCCCGCTACAACAAGAAGCCAACAATAACTTCTCGGGAGATTCAGACCGCTGTAAGGCTAGCTCTTCCAGGGGAGCTCGCAAAGCATGCTGTATCAGAGGGAAGCAAGGCCGTCACCAAGTTCACCAGCGCTTGAGTTCTGTATTGCTTTGAATTAATTCCAATGGTGTCTTTTGACACCACATCTGCTATGGAAATTTGAACAGAGTCTTTTGAGTTGCGTTGGTAGATTGGTACAACAATTTGGGTAAAAATAAATGCAATTTTTGGTTATTTTCAGGTGAGCATTGAAATTAATCACTCGAGCTCTTAGGGTTTTAACTGGTTACATAGTAGGGTATTATAGAATTAACTCTTTTCTGCGATTTTTGTAGTAGACGAATTCTTTTTTGTTAGGATTTTTGGTCGCAATTTGCTGAAAGGAATGCATTTTTAGATTATGTTCAGGTGGGCATTGGAGTTAATCATTCGAGCTCTTAGGGTTTTGACCGATTATATCATAGGGTATTATAGAACGAACTCTCTTTTGCAATTTTTGTATTAGACGAATTCCTAGGGTATTAGACGAATTTTTGTATTAGACGAGCTCTTAGGGTTTTGACTGGTTACATCATAGGGTATTTTAGAATGGACTCTCTTCTGCAATTTTTGTAGTAGGCAAATTCCTTTTTGTTAGGGACTTTGGTTATTGGATTACTTTCAGGTGGGCATTGGAATTAATCACGCGAGCTCTTTTGAGTTATGACCGATTATATCATGGACTCTCTTTTGCATTTTTTTGAGTAGATCAATTCCTCTTCGTTAGTTTTTTTTGGTTAAAATTTGGGTAAAAGAATGCATTTTTAGATTATGTTCAGCTGGGCATTGGAATTAGGTTCTTGTGCTCTTAGGGTTTTGACCAATTACATCATTAACTCTCTATTGCGATTTTTGTAGTAGGCGAATTCTTCCTTTTCGTTTGGTATTTTCAGTTAAATTGAACCATTTTTTTGGGGGGTTAAATTGGTTGGGCGGGTTTTTATTTTTATTTTTGGGTTTTATTGTTTAGGGGGATTTTTTTTGTGAAGTTTTTTATTTATTTTTGGTTTTCGGATTTTGAGTCGTGAAGTGTTATCGAGTTTTGTCTGTGAAATGTAATTATTAAATTTGATATTAAAATTATCTGCATATTAGAAGCCGCGTTAAGATGACTAATATGAGTATTATTGTTATTGTTATTATAATAACAGGTGAAATGGTTATCAAATTCCAACTTTCTTCGTAAATTACAGCTGGAAAGTTTAATCATAATGCTTCAAAAATATAATAAATAAATTTGATATTAAAATTATCTGCATATCAGAAGCCACGCAAAGATGTCTGAGATTATTATTATTAATTATTTCGAGTGAGAACTATGTTTTTGTTTACGATATCTAAAATTTTGCCGAGTGGCAACTATGCTATCATTTACCACCCTTTTTATTAAATTATAACACATTTAACCTATTCTCTTTTTCTACCTTACTCTATAAGCCTGCCTGTCGAGTGACAAGTATGCTTCTATTTACGCTATCTAATATTTTGCATGCTTTTGTTTACCACGTGCTCTAAAATCATGCGTTGGGGGGGATTTCTTTTCCCCTGCTCTAAAAGCTGGGTGTGGCTAAGTGTTGGCTATGCTTTTATTTACCTTGCTCTATGATCCTGTCTCACATGAAGATATGGCTCTCTAGAGAAATTTTATTAATAGAGCAGGGTTTTTTTAATTAATTAATTTAATTTTGTTATATTGCTCCAAAAGCTTGGTGGCTTAGTGTCGGCTATGTTTTTATTTATTTTGCTCTATGTTTTTCTCAAAATTATCAATTTTTAGCATGATTAGTTTTTGTCCACAATTTATAAATGGTTGACATTTTCATTATAATGTGGATCTCATATTGTTTGAGCCATACCAATCTTTAACCTAGTTTGATTTTTTCCATTAAATTTTGAATTGGGCAATATCAATCTTTGGGCTAGTTAGATTTTCTTTCATTAAATTTTGAATTGATGACATTTTCACACTCAAGTATTTAAAGAGAACATTTTGTTATTCTCTATTTTACATCAAATTTACAATTTATTGTTTTTGTTATTCTCTATTTTACATCAAATTTACAATTTATTGTTTTTGTTATTCTCTATTTTACATCAAATTTACAATTTATTGTTTTAAAAATATAATAAAAAATTATATAACATATGTACTCTTCTTTTATTTATCTTACTCTATAAGCTTGTCTGTCGAGTGTAAACTAATTTTTTATTTACCATACTCTGAAATTTTTCATTTACTCTATTCCTTTATTTACCTTACTCTATGAGCTTGCCTATCGAGTGTAAATTTTTTTTTTTACCATGCTATGAAATTTCGCCTAGTGGAAAATGGTTTTGTAGGGATGGGTGCCTTGCAGCTTGGTGTTTGCTATGCTTTTATTTAACTTGCTCTATGTCATGCCCTTATACCTTTGGTGTTTTTCAACCAAGCTATAGATGGGTGCGGCACTATTGTATTTTTTCTTTTTCCAAATACTCAAGTATATAGACTACGCCTTTAGCAACAATTGTTCAATTAGTTAAGCAAATGTTCTTTCAATATGCAGAAATAAACATAAACACCATTATCAATCCACAAGTATGCCCATACATACAAGGGAGGGGTAACTCCTTGTTAATATTGAGTCTACTCGATAATATGTTTCATAGATATAGTTCTAATCCAACAAAAGCCACTTTTGCTCCTTGGCAAGGCAAGTTAGCCTTTTGACCAAGCTTCAAAGCTTGTCAACCATTAAATTGGCCTACAACAATCATTTACAACATCAGAGTTTCACTTTGGGAATTTTCTGCATAAGTTTGTCCAAGTGTTGTCGGGTCACTTGGGTCGGCACTGTAAATCAGTTCAGAGCTTCCCACGAGTTCCTTGTGTGTACAATCCGCTTCCTAGCTATGTGGTTAGATGTGGCTTGTCAATACGCACCTGTTGCAACTTTCGACACTCAATTTCGACTTACAATGCTTTCAAAACGTATTTCGAACTGAAGTTTAGTTCGTGCAAACGCCTTGCTTGACTTGACCTGTATTGCGGACGCCTTGCGGAAGTTCCACACGCCCTGCATGCTCGTCGTTCGACCTGACCTGCGTACTGCTTGACTTGACCCATCTTACAGTGCAGACGCCCTGCGGAGGATTTCTGAACGCCTTGCACGTTATGAACCCAACTCGACCTACGTTCGTCCTCCTTCATTGTGGTTGTGCTTCTTCCACCAACGAGTTGTTGGTATTGCTCATGGTGCTCCAATGCTTATGCTTGATTGTTGAATGATTTCGTTGATCTGTTGATGCTTTTCTCCACTATCCGCATGCTATATTAATACGCGTACTAAGTGCGTCGTGGGTCACTTGGTGGACCCGAGCCGACCTCCACGTTTAGCTCTCTGCCTTCTCATGTAGCATCGGCCGCACCCAACACGTTTGTCGCTCCAACTCGTTCGTCGGTTTTGCACTTCGGCCACAGTGCAATGTTTCACATATAAGGTCGCCTTGCCAATGCCGTCGTCGGCTAAGTGCGATGCGCCTGCTATAACGCGTGCTCTTGCCGCTCGTCGCTACACACTCGCGCCCGTGCTTTTGCGATGCGATGTTTCGCCTGTATTGTCGCACGATGCCTGAACACTTCCAAATGTCTCGGTGGGCGCACCCGTTGTGTTGAACGCACCTCATGAAGTGTGGGCCTTACATACTCCCCCACGTAAAGTATATCGTCCACGATAGTGATACCATAATTGTCGCAATATGTCGTCGCAAAGTATCATCACACAGTATCGTCGCATAAACCATCAAGGTTCATGTCCATGAAATATCTTCTCAATTCATGATCATCAACACATCTGCCACAATCATCACATGATGTACCATAGCGTGAAGTCAATCTCCTCATCAAGGTCACACGCTGCTGCAACATATATCGTGTTAACCCATCACATATCATCAATTTCGTGTGAAATTCTGCATCAAGTACTCCAACCAACTCAACACAACAAACGATGCCATGTATCTAGTAAAGCTGCGATGTATCCAGTATAACTTCGTACACTATGGACCCCCATAACTCGAACTAGTTGGGTAGCTAATCCAACGTTGTGTTCTCATCGTGAGAATGCACATTTTCATACCATGCGTTAGTTGTTCCTTCTGCAATCTATCACCTCCATCAACTCGATTATGACTCAATCTCATCCAAAATGCCATGTTTGGGTTCATGAAGTGTATCCATCTCATCCACAACATGATGTCCATGATGCTAATCCACGTGCTCTACTTGTATGCAAAGTAGTCTCATCCTCCAAGCATCATCAAAGTAAGAGGTCTCCCTCTCATCAAATCAAATAAAAAGTGTGGCAAATTCAAGTAGACTCAACCCATGCCCAAGTGTATACCACAAAGGCATCTCCATCATGAACTCCCATGCCTCCTCATATCCAAAGCGTTGGCAAGCATACTTGTGTTGGCCATGAGTGCCATATCAAGTGGTTCTCGCCTTGCAAGTTATATGAATGTGTCATAGGTTGCTCATCCAACCATCTTAGTTTCTCATGGTGAACAACATACCATCAGTCCATCTATAAAAGATCTCCATATAGTCCATGTCCATGACTTTGGCTGCCCATGTGTTCATCTAAGTGAACTCAACTCAACTCTCATCATCATCATCATCATCATCATGTGCATACATATTGAAGTGAAGTGCTTTCAGTCACTCCTACCTTCATCTATCATATATGAGTACTTCCTTCAAGGCTACTCCCCCACCCAAGAGGTGCATCTTGGTTGAAGCCATGAAGAAGTCTACTCCACCAACATGCCCTACCACCAAGGTAGTCTATAGGTCATGCCGGGCACTTGCCATTCTATGTGGCTAAGCTTGACCCTTTCCATCATGAAGGTCATCAAGTTACACCCTTGTCCAGGGCATTTGAACCATCTAGAGTGCAGTGACAAATTGCCCCATTAAGGTCTCCAACAAGCAATGCTCCTTGTTCCTCCAATGTACAAGGTCTCATCATAGGCATCCAAGGACAGAGCATCCATGGTGTTGACGAAGAATTCATGTCTTTGCTTGTTCTTCCATACGGTCCATCCTCCAAATGCTTCAATGAAAACAAGTCATATCTCCATGAAGACTCCTCAAGTGAGTGTCCTCCATCCTCATCAATGTCTTTGATGTGTTCGATCTTAGTACCAGCTGCCCATCAAGTTCCTCCTCGATCATGGTCACATTTGCAACATCTCCATGTGGTTTATCCACCAATGCTTGCAATGTGTCTTGTCTTGGTTCAACTTGTGTCACAAGTTCTTCCTTCATCTCTTCCATCTTTACATCATCCTTGTGAGAATCATCCATCATTGATGCTTGCAAAGTGCTCGGCCTTGGTCCAACTTGTTCATCAAGTTCATCCTTGACATCTTCTACATCTGCAACATCCTTTGGTTCTTCAAGTTCAACAGTTTGTCCATGAGAGTTTTCCAAGGAAATCCGCATCTCTACTATCTCATCTCCAATGTGTTCCAAGTGTTCATTCACTTGCACAAGAGCCTTGTAGTTTTGTTGCCTTCTTTCCTCCAAAAACTTTGTCATGTTTGCAAGCTTCTGTTGAGCCTTCAACCCTGCTTCTCTTATAGCTTCAAGTTCCAACGTTTGTGATGTCGTTGGTTCGGGGTCAACTTGTTGTACAAGTTCTTCCTTTACCTCAACAACATTCACAACATTCTTCTTCAACTTTCTCGTAGAAGGTTTTAACCTCTTCTTATGGTTCTTATCTTCAAGTCTAACAAGCTCATCTCGGTGAGTTTGTAGCTCATGACATAATGCCATCCATTCATCAAACTGGTCCATCTTATCCCGAACTCTATCAAACTCATCTTGGTTTGAGTAAGAAATCTCTTCCTTGCACAAGGCCATAAGGGCTATCTTGGCCTCATTAACCTCTTCATGAATCTTCTTAGCCTTCTTCCAAGATTCCACCAATTTTCTTTCCAAGGCTTCAAGTTTAGTTCAAATTCTTGGGATATCTTCCTTGAGCTGCTTTACCCATCGCAATGCTTCACGAGTCTTCTCCTTGATTTCTTCCCAACTCGGCATGTCTTCTTTTGTAGCTTTAGCCCTGACAAATGTCTTGCTTCAGCTAAGGTCTCTAAAGAAACCCAAGTTCAAGTTCAGCTTCAAAACCAATTGCAACCCTGCAACTGTGTCTCTGCTTTCTTTAATGATAGCAGCCCTGAAACCCCCTTCAATAAGGTGTGGGATCAATGGCTTTGATACCACCTGTCACGCCCTTATATCTTTGGTGTCTTTCAACCACGCTATAGACGGGTGTGACACTATCATACTTTTTCTTTTTCCAAATACTCAAGTATATAGACTATACGCCTTTAGCAACAATGCTTCAATTAGTTAAGCAAATGTTCTTTCAATATGCGGAAATAAACATAAACACCATTATCAATCCACAAGTACGCCCATACATGCAAGGGAGGGGCAACTCTGTTAATAATGAGTCTGCCTGATAATATGTTTCCTAGATATGAAATACAATAATAGTTCCAATCTAGCAAAAGCCACTTATGCTCTTTGGCAAGGCAAGTTAGCCTTTTGACCAAGCTTCAAGGCTTGTCAACCATCAAACTAGCCTACAACATCAGAGTTTCACCTTGGGAATTTTCTGCGTAAGTTTGCCCAAGTGTTGCCGGATCACTTGGGTTGGCACTGTAAATCAGTTCAGACCTTCCCACGAGTTTCCTGTGTGTCCAATATGCTTCCCAGCTATGTGGTTAGATGTGGCCCGTCAATACGCACTTGCTGCAACTTTCGGCACTCAATTCTGACTTATGATGCTCCCAGAATGACTTCCGAACTGAAGTTCAGTTCGTGCGGACGCCTTGCTCGCCTGACCTGTATTGCTGACGCCCTGCATGTTGTGAACCTGACTCGACCTACGCTCGTCTTCCTTCACTGTCACCATGCTTCTTCCACCAACGAATTGTTGGTATTGCTCGTGGTGCTCCAATGCTTATGCTTGATCGTTGAATGATTTCGTTGATCCGTTGATGCTTTTCTCCACCATCCGCACACTATATTAATATGCGTACCAAGTGCGTCGTGGGTCACTCGGTGGACTCGAGTTGACCCCCACATTTAGTTGTCTGCCTTCTCATGTAGCGTCGGTCGCGCCCAACTTGTCGGCCACTCCAACTCGTCCGTCAGTTTTACACTTCGGCTACAGTGTGATGTTTCGCATATAACGTCGCCTTGCCAATGCCGTCGTCGGCTAAGTGCGACGCGCTCGCTATAACGCGTGCCTGTGTCGCTCGCCGCTAAACCCCCGCGCCCGTGCAGTGATGGTGCAACGTTTCGCCCGTATTGTCGCACAATGCCCAAACACTTCCAAATGTCCCGGTGGGCACGCCCATTGTGTTGAACATGCCTCATGAAGTGTGGGCCTTACACTCTATGATCCATGGTGGGGTAGAGTGGTTGGGTGAAAAGTAAGAGGGGCAGATGGATCCGTCGAAAATAAAAGAAATGGATAATTATTTTGGTTTGAAGTAGATGGTAATATTCATAATTTAAACATTGAAACTATACAAGTTTTAAATGAAATATGAAAATTAAAATATAAAAATATTCAAAAAGTTATATTACAATAATTGAGAGGGGCCGTGAAGAATTGAGTTGATAAAAAATGTGAAGGTTCGTTGACTTTGTTTGTATTATTGGAATCATGGTGGATGAGATATGTATCAATTAACATTGTATTGATGTTATTAAGTTAACATTGTGGAATTGTATTTTTGAAAATTTTTATTTTTATAAAAATATCAAATAAGTTATTATGTAAATTTACATGTTAGAAAATTGATATTTTAAAGAATTTTTATATTTTACAAATTAAAGAAATTATATTTTTTATATATAAAATTTAATGTCTATACATTAAAATAATATTTTTAATAATTGTGTTTTATTTTTTAAATATATTTTAATTAATTAATTAATTTATATGTAAAAGTTTAATTTTTAATTATAAATCAATAAAAATTGATAAAATATGAGAATGTTTGTATTATAGTGTTGTTACAAAATTAAAACAAATATAAAATTTACCACCTATATAAGCATGTTATTAATATGTATTAGATTGTTTTAAAAAACTAATCGCTAAATTTAGACCATGAAAGTCATAGATAGACTATGAACCTAGACATTGAAATAAAAAGTCGTAACATCAAACATAAGTGAAATGATCATTTGGACTTACTATAGTATGTGACTTTGGCCACCCTACCTTTACCTGACCTGGACATAACCTACACCGGACATATATTCAACTATAAGCTCTCGAATACACTTTATTCGCTTTCAAATCTACCACCATGCTTTCTCTTGACTGGAGATATAGAATCATAGATTACGATAAGGGGGTAAAGGGCTTGTAAGGGGAGATGGGAAAAGAGAAAAGAGAACATAAAAGGGAAAAGAGAAAAGAAGATGCGATAAGGTAAAGGGCCTATAAGGGGAGAGGGGAAAAGAGAAAAGAGAAAACATAAAAGGGAAAAGAGAAAAGAAGAAGCGATAAGGGTAAAGGGCCTATAAGGGGAGAGGGTATTAGGGAGAGGGGAAAGGGGAAAAGAGAAAAGGGAAAAGAGAAAAGAGAAAGGACAACAGAGAAAAGAGAAAAGAAGAAGAGAAAAGAGGTCAACATGTAAATAAAAGATTTCCTTAGGGAAAGCGAAGGAAGGATGGAATACCAAGCTCAGTACTTGGCTTGAAATGGGTTCCTTGTTGCTTTAAGGAGAGCAACCAAAATTAGGGGGCTTCTACATGGTTAGGGACTCCAAAGTAAATTGCATATCATTTAACACCAACAAAATCTCTTCTTTAGCTTCATCTATGTCTAATAACACTTTGCCCAATAAGAGCGTAATATGCCAATAAATGTCTACAATACCCCCCTATGCATGACTAGTGTTAGCTACCTAGTTAATCGCCTATGTTAGAACCTCAATGTTTGAAAGAAATCAATGTTCCTCCATAATTTGATGTTTATCTTGCTTAATTTCGACTTGAATGCCTATGTTAGAACCTCAATGCTTGAAAGAAATCAATGTTCCTCCATAATTTCATGTTAAACTTGCTTAATTTCGACTTGAATGAAAAGTGAGGTGTGTTCTCTATAGTGTATATTGGAGTTAGCAACTCTCCACTACACACATGAACTCTCTTGTCCACGTTGGAAGGTTGCTCGTCTTATTTGTGCTCTCTGATGAGGCACGACTATTAATAGGGGGATTGCATATTGCAAAGGGAAGTGGGTCTTGATAGCTAATGGGAGAGGGGTGACATAGATGGAATATGAATGACTGAGAGAAAAAGCCCTAAGATGAGCCACAAAAGTAAGAGGAGGGAACAATAGGGAAAGGTCAAGAAACACTAGGCAACTAACAAACACATAACGAAGAAATGTGAACATGAGAAAAAGAAGTTGATAAAAGCTTTATGTTGTAAGGGGGAGGAGGGAAGATTGTGCTATTGCAGAACCCCCACATTGTGACAGAAAGTCGAGGAAGTAAAAAACACATAAAAGACCAAGATAAATAAGGAATTGGAACGAATACTTGTTGGGAGACACTATTTCTAGAGATCTTTTGTCCCATGAAGAGCCATGATGTTTCCAATCAATTTGTATTAATTTGTTGTGTCTTGTGAGGTGAGGTGACCATTCATTTAGTGAGGTGAAAATCCATCCGTTCAGTGAGATGGCAGTTAACCTATTTTTTGTTGTCTTTGAGACTAGTCAACTTACAAGGGCCAAAAAATTGGCAGATAAACCTCACATTTTTTTTAAAACAATACAATTTAAAATTTTGAAATGAATTAATTTTTCTAATTTATTGCACATTTTCAAGGCTAAAATTCTTTTAATTATGGAACAAAATAAATATTTTAGATCTATGAGAGGTATACTTCTATAAGTTGTACTTGATATTTTTTTGTTATTTATTTTTGATGTACCAAATCCCATTTGAATCTTGCAACTATGTGTATAACATTGATTGGTCTTACTAGAGCTAGGAAAAAATAGAGCCAATCGAGGATCTCTGTTGTTTAGAATGGAGTAGTAACTTAGTAGCATATCTCAATCCAAAGCAACCATTGGAGTTTGCAGATTATTTGAAGAATATTCTAGATCACCCTTTTTGGTAATCTCTCATGTGTGAACCTTTACCAACATATACTTTTAGATCCTTCCTTTGACCCATAACCAAATGAAATAAAACAAATTGTAGAGCTGAAAAAACTCTAATGAAGTTGGAACCTAAGACAAAACATCCAAAGCCTTGATGTACCAGGGCTAAGAAAAAACATAAAATAATGGGGAATTTTGCTTAGAATGGAGTAGACAAAAGATCAAAATTATAAAGAGAGTAGCTATTGAGTGTATAGTCCAAGGAAACTTCTAAAAACTAGTACAGTAATATTACCATTGGGATAATCTTTCCAACCTAAAGAGAGAAAAATATATAACAAAGTGACAATTGTTCAAGAAAATTAATGTTTTGAAAAGGAGTAGGTTAACGGGTTGACGAAACACCTTCGTGTTTCACGCTTGCTCGCCGCCGACGAGCTCCTTCACGACATCAACAGGAGTGGGCCCTGTGAACCAAACGATCCTCTCTCTATTGTCAAACAAACTTTTCTATGTCCCTGTAACGCCCACAACTCTATTTCATTGACGGGGCGCCAACTCCTCGTCACGACGGCTCACTTAACTCACATAGCCAAACGGTGAAACGAATTAATTGGGGATTCTGTAATTGCCTGGAGACCCTCCCTTCCTCACCTTATATTTTCTAAATTCCATTCGCTTCCTGATCATTTTGAAACCCCTACACCCTAAGATAGAGTTGTTGAGATTCAGAGCAATGTTTTCCTTGATCGAATTGTACCAATCACTCCAATTTCCATAGTTTTTTTTGCACGCGCTTGTAACAAGAGAAAAGAAGTTCGACGTCACTCATATTGTAAGTTCAAAAAAGGATATTCACGTCTATATTTAATTTTTTTTAGCAGACCTAAAACAAAGGCAGACTCATAAACCTGTAGTTATCATCCTTTCCTGTCCTACCTAGGCAGAGTCCAGCGTTGGTTATAAGTATAATGTTGTTTTTCTGCATGTCAATTCCGACTATTCATTATAAGGTTCATTAATATCAATTATATACTTTATTCACCTTATTATTAATATCAACTATTTACCTTCATCCTCCACATTACTAATTTAGATTCTGCAAATAAATCTCAGTATATATGTCTTTCCTTATACTATTTTTTATGCAAACTATTATATAAAGTAAATGTCATTCTGGGTTGCTTTTTAAATTTATGCAGACAATACTATACTGTTTGAACAATTTCCTAGCAAAAATAGGAGAACACAACTGGTTGTTGCTTGTTAAGGGTTAGGAGAGCATTAAACTCTATTGCGAAAAATCCATTGGTTCACTATTGTAGCAACAAACTTTTTCACCGTGGAACAATTCGCTAGTTAAATGTTGCGGCAACTCGTTGTTAATCGTTGCGGAAACTCGCTATTTGACCATTGCGGCAACTCACTGGTTGACCGTTCTGACAGATCGTTGGTTTATTGTTGTTGCAATCGCTGGTTGAACATTGTGGCATTTGACTTGTTCAACTTTGCAACAATTCACTGAGTCACCATTGTGGCAACTCGCTGGGTCACAATTGCAACAACTTTCTGAGTTATCGTTGCAACAACTCGTTGTGTCGCAAAATGGTAAAGCAAGTAAAATGGGAATCAATCATTTCCCTTTCGGTGCAAAACACTAAAGAAAAGATCATCTTTTATAGAAAGGATTTAGATTGGGCTGAAGTACATGTAAAACACATGGAGATTGATCAGATTGCAAAAATCTCTTCAAATAATATTGG
The DNA here is from genome assembly GCA_034641835.2 of Pinus albicaulis. Taxonomy (NCBI): domain Eukaryota; kingdom Viridiplantae; phylum Streptophyta; class Pinopsida; order Pinales; family Pinaceae; genus Pinus; species Pinus albicaulis. The sequence goes on from CM076581.1 coordinate 1,607,277,008, forward strand.
AGACTTTATTAGAGGAGATGAAATGAAACCAAATGATCCATGTTCTTTTAGACGGGTACAAAATAAATGCTCAGGCTCAAGGCCTATTGCTTCCTTGCGTTATGAAGTGCTAAGTTTTTTAGAGATGCATTGTACAAATGTTGGTATTAATAGTGCTCGATCTTTTTTCATATGTATTCAATTTTAAAATATTTTTATGCAACATATGTTTGTTGATATGGCCCTGAGGACAAATGAGGACAAAATGAAATAAAATAGAGATTATCATTTGTGAAAAAGAGGGGTTGCCAATGACATTTCATTGTAAAAGTCATGGTTCAAATCCCAAGATAGCAATAATAACATATAACATGTAGAGAATGAAGATAGTCAAGGATGGCCTTGTCATGGCCAATATGACACTTCAGGTGATGCTAGGTCCCTGTATCAACCAAAGTTATCAAGGGACATGGTTTCCTATGTAGAGAGTTGTTTCTTCTTGGAAGTGTCGATTGACTTGGTTTCCAAAATGTATGTTAAAAATATGTTGACATGGATGCCACAACTCAAGAGAGGGATTTATTTTTGTGTAGGAAAGATGTTAACATCTATAATCGTCTATTGAAAATAAAATATCAGTTGCATAAGAAGGATGAAATGAGTGTGAACTTTTGGTATAAAAAACACCTAGATGATTTTTTCTTTTATAAAAAACACAATCGTGGAGAGATCCCTTTTATAGTTGGAATTCAGACGAAGTGGATGTGGAGACCATGGTGAAGCTATTGAATAATAACTTAATAGCCATGGATTCAACATTCAACACATAAATATGGGGTGAGTGTATTAAGAATGATTGATCTAGTACAATATTTTAATTTGTAATGATTGATAATAATTAATGAATTGAAGTTGACTTCATGTGTTTTTTGAATGTGATAGTATCAATTATACACACGTGTTGTGTTGTGGATCATAGTCGTATCCTTTTATTTTTCAAATGTTTGAAAAAATAAAAATATAAAATGTGGGAAAATATGTTAAAGTATTGAGCTTTTATACTTTATCATAAAAAAGATTGATGTTCATTAAAGTTTAAGTTTAAACATTTGAACTTTATAACTGTGGGTCCGTATTAAAGGTTAAATAGTGATCGGTTTGAATGGCGGAAAGCGCTGATTGTTAAAATCTCTATCAAGAAGCCCAACCCGCGGGCACAACTAGCACGATAGATATCATGTAGAGTGCCTCCGCAGTTGACTGGGTTGACTGTGGGGACAATAGAGTTCAACGACGGAGATCTAATGCGGGGCACCAACCATATTTTTCCTCCGTACCCCGAGAGCCCTCGCAGTGACGTAGGACGCTGAGTTGGTCCCAACTGTCTTCCACGTCAAGCAGGGTTAACGGTTGCTGGCGCATCTTGTCAGCATTTAATTCAAAACTCGCGCCACCTATTTAAAGAATTTTTTGTCTATTTTTCAAATTTACTTGTGAATTGTTGCGCTGCACCCCGTTTGAGCTCTCTGCCACCTGCAAAATTTGACCACCCTGTCAACAATTTTCCACGTAAGCTTTAAATCATGGCTAAAATGTCATCCATGTCAGGTTCAACCAGCGATATCCCTCTCATGGATACCGAGAGGGATATTTAAGATACCCTATGTTCAGTGATTCACCTCCCCTTTTACCAATAAGTTGTCTTGAACGCTAATGCCTTTCCTGAATATCCTGCCATGATTAAGTCTAGAGTCTTGTCTGTATGCATCCCCAAAATCCACTTTTTCCCTGAATTCATCTATTGGTTGGTATCTGTTATGTATCCAGGGAAGTGTTTTGTTATGAACTCCCAAGGAGAAAATGTTTTGCGGGTGTCTACCCTATTAATCCGCTAAGCTCTGTGCTATCATTAGTCGGAGTTATCCGTTCAGTTTTCTGACGATTCACTGGTTTAGTATTATGATAATCTTGCAATAGAAGAATTCAATCAATTTATGTTTAATTTGAAGCCCGACATGAAGCAGTTTCAGCCATATTGCAAGGATTTTGATATGAAGGTTTTTGATGCCGAGACCTGTTCAGTTTTGAGTCATATTGCAAAGGTTATGGGTAAATATGATGATAATGCAGTGGATAAATCAGTTCTAGGAATGTTTTCCATGATGATGAAGCCATGAATGGCGCTGGATATTCCATCATATTGGCAGGAAGTAGTCAACTCACAGCTGATGAGCCTCTTATTAACAGGTTCCTTTAAATTTCCCTCATTAATTGTATATTTGTTCTTATACCAAAATGTGGAAGAGTTCATGCATTTAGGCCTAAATATTATGGATGTGACTAAAAGAATACAATCAGTGATATTTTGGACAGGTGTAGTTAGAAGGGAACAAAATGAGGCTAGGTTATTTGATTTTTCTAGTTATTACATGCCCACTGCATGCAAAATATTGAATGGAAGTCCTCCTCCCTGTTTCCTACCTAAAGCTTAGGATTTTTTGCATTTAAGAAACAATTGTAAATATGGAGACTGGTTGTTTTTGAGGAATATTATGAAATAAGGCTATATGGAGCAAGTGTTAAGCCTTACATATTCCCAACTTTTGTGCCAATCAGGCTTTTTGCTTTAGAATTCATTAGACAGAGTCTAAATGTTGATCAGGTTCATTTTGTGCCCATGAAGAAAGATCACATGTACAAATTACCCATGGTTGTAGGCCCTTTCATAGTAAATATGGGACATGCATTTGATGAAGTGACAAAAATGATGACATGCAAATGTTATTAGGAGAAATTTGGGCTTATGACCCATACAATGTTATTTCAAATAGAAGGGTTGAGAATGGATATTCTGATTTTATTCATGAAATTAGGCCAGAGCAAGAGAAGATAACGTGTAAAGATGTGAAGAACTTAGTAGTTGATAACATTCAAATTCCTATTATAACAGAGAAAGCAGCGAAAAGAACCAAGGAAATGGTGATTGATCTGGATGATGAAGAGTAGGGAGCCATGAAGAGAACAAAAATTACTGAAGAGCCTGCATCTACTGCTCCTGGTTTTTATTTGCATTTGGGAGAAGAAAAAAATTATCCTGCCTCACCCAGGAATCATGAAGCTTCTCATGAACAGGTGCCCTTGATTAAACAGATGTTTTCTCAAATTGAAGAAAGAAATCAGAAGATGAAGGCAAGCATGGAGGCCCAAGTTGAACATCAAATTACCACTGAACAAACAAGGTTGTTGACTGTAATGGATCTTGAAAAATATCAGTTTAGAATTTCCCTCTCACATCCTACAGATATGTCAATTGGTCATTCCAGCGATTTCAACACTGTTAATGTGACTGTGGATGTAAAGAAGATTCTTCTAATTGATAAAATGAACTTTCATATGAAAACAAGTCAATTGATTGTAAATGACCTCACAAAGACTAATGCCATGGCAATAAAGGCAGAGAATATGTTGAGAAAAGTAATTAAACAGTTGAAGTTAGAAAAGGCTAACTCAAGAGCCTTAACAGTTCAAAATAAAGAATTGAAGAAGATTATTATAAAAATTGGAGTAGACCCTAGTGACAAGACCGCTGTGCAGACATTCATGCAAAGTGCTGAAGTAGAGATATCTACATTAAGGAAGAAATTGAAGTTACCTACTAGTGAACATTCAATGGCTACAAAAGTTGCAGAGGTAGAGAAGGAAAAGGAAAAGTTGTTGCAGCAACTCATGGAGAAGGATGAAGAACTTTCCAAAGTAAAGCAGACTGCAATTTCATTACAAAATCATATTGATAATCATAACTGTACTTTTATTTTTCCTACAGGTGATGAAAACCCTCAAACACAAATTATTCAATTAAATACTGAGTTGCAAATGGCTGAAAGAGATAGAAATAATTCTCAAACAGATTTCCAAAATGAAGTAGATAAATACAAAATGGATTTCCAAAATGCTGAAGCTGAGATTAAGAATATCAAAGAAAGAATGAAAGGTAATATGTCATTAATACAAGCTAAAGATATCATTTGGACTGATATCATTTTAGAAATCAAGTCCAATTGGTGCTTCATGATGATAATTACAAAAGAAAAAAGCCTTATTGTGGAGTGTAAAGAACCAATTATGTCTGATAAGAAAAAAGGGATTAATAGAGCCATTTGGGCTAGAAGATTTATTGATTTTATCAATTCTGAATCAGATCAGGAGTTAGAGGAGAATGATATGCAGGACAGAATGTTATATGCAGTGGAAATTAATAAAATGATTATCAGGAATGATCTCAGAAAGGCTGCAGAAAAGAAACTAATGGAAATCAAAGAAGCAGTAAGTCACTTTGATAAATCTTTTGATAAAATGACAAGGGTAGGCTTGCCATCATGTTGGGGAGTTGAAGGAAATATTTTTCCATGGAGCTCTTATGAGAATTTACTGGTGATGACAAAAAGCAAGATTGATAATAGGCATGAAAAGACTCAGGTGCTTAAAGGAGAGACAATGGCCAACTTCTTGCAGAGACATTTTCAACTCTTATGGAAGGTAAAAATTCTTTTCTCTGAAAGGCCTTCTTATGAGCAAATTACTGCATTCAGATTGGAATATCACAATCTGACACATTCATCCAGGACGAAGGTAGAAATATGGAAAAAGTGCAGAGCTTGGACAATTGACCTGCCAAAAGGATCAACAACAAAGAAAGACAAATCAATTGATCAAGGAAAATAAGCAACTTCATCAGCAATTCCTATAAATTAGGATATTTATTTTATGTTATTTTCTGAAGACAATGTAATTGTAATAAGACATTTTCAAGGCATGTAATAGACAACATTCAAAGTCTTGAAGTAGTTTTGGTAGTTAGGATTGGTTACAGCAGTTCCAAACTGCTTTTTACTGTATTTAATGTAATTTTCAAGAGGAAGAGAGGTTCTGAGTTGTGGACCTCCAGAAAAAATATTTTTGTACTCAAAGATTCAAAGATTAATGAATGAGTAAGCAAGTTTCTGACATTTTGTTTATGTTGAAGTGTATTCCAGTTTTCATTATGTATTTCCATCTATGAATAAAACAAGGTTATGAGCAGCATGTTTCTCTTAATTTCTGTGTATAAGAGTTAAACAACCTTAATTGGCGCTCCTTTGTTTTAACTATTTTCTTCACATATTTCTTCTGGGGTTTGGAATGATATTTTCTGTATAAAGCAGCATATCATTTTGGACTTCTTCTTACATTTTCTTCTACTCCATTCAACATCAACAGATGGTAGCATTGTAAAGAATTCATAATATTTGACATTTAAGAGTTTAATTATAAATGCTTGAGGGTTAATAAAACAGAGACATAAAAATTTGTGACATATTCATAAAATGTCTTAAGCACTGATTCCTTATCACAGTTAAGGGATTGTCTCTTAAGGTACAACATTAATTGGCGCCATTGCCGGGGACGAAGATTCAAAGGTTTTCCTTGGGTTTTGTTCATATTTTCTCTGGTTGTTCAGAGAGGAGTAAAGACTAAGCTGTGTTCTATTTTAAATAATTCTGGCTCCTAAGAGGCCTCACACGAGGTCAGATACCTCTCAGAAAAAATTCCCTATTCTGTTAGATCCAGAAAAGTTAGTTTCAAAGAAGGGCCAGAAATCAAAAATATTTTCTACACCTGATGCCACACTGCTTGCACCAGGCAGCAGTTCTCATATTTTGCCATCCAAGGAAATTTCCCGGAAACTCATTTTCCCTGAAAAAGAATCCTTGTCATCACCCATTCATTTCCAAGAACCAACATTAGAAGAACTATCTTTTGAGTCTGTATCATTTCCATTCACAGAATCTCAACCTAATTCAGTGACTAGTTCTTCTGCTATCGTTCATATACCCCTTCCCATATCAGTTGTTCCACCCCTTTTGTCCCCACCTACAACTGGTATTCATTTTACCTTGAGAGAGAGAATAGCCACTACTCTTGAACAAATTCAAACTGATGCCTTAGAAATTGAGGCAAACATGACCGCTGCTGGAAAGGTTCAAGACAAGGGAAAGGCTAAAGAAGAAGATTCATCACAAGATCAAAGGATAGATGATATGACTAAGGTCATTAAAAATTTGTAAAATAAATTAGTAAAGTTGGAATTAGATAACAAGAAACTTGCACAACAAAACAGAGGGGTTTTTAATCCCCAATTCAAAAAACAACCCCTATAGATTCTACAGAGAGAGAAAAAATCAAGATCAAGTCCAAGCACTTTTATATACAGAGGCAACCCCATCACATTCTGCTGATAATGATTAGAAAGAAGATGAAGACCAAATTTATGTTGTATATATGTAAGATGATGAAACAGAAGAAGAGAGTGAGAAAGAATATGCAGAAGAATGTAAAGAAGCTAATATTTCATTTGATCAGGAAGAAATGGATGATTATTGCAAACAATTTACTGATTTTATGCAAGCAGAGTTGCATAAGAAATATGATTTGAGGTCAAAAAAGAGGTTCAGAACTCAGGATGATGAAGGAGAGGAATCAGAATCGGTACCTACTTCAATGGCGACTCCACTACAAAATAATCCTATTAAAAAATTAGATAAAGGGAAACAACCCATGAATCAAGAAAAAGAGAAAGAGAAGCAACACACTGAAGCTCCTCAAATAAAATCTAATGACCCAAATATTTTGGAGAAAATTGTTACTATTCCTGATCAACATGCAAATTCAATTAAAAACCAAGAAGAACCTGAAAAGTTAACAAAACAAAATCAAACTTTCAGTTTGTCTAAAGAATTAGAAAAAATAAAGATTCAAGTGCCACTTCTTGAGTTGGTCAAAACACCTGGTTATAAGAAAGAAATTGCAGAGTTTATTAATTTATCTCAGTCTGATGAGGTGGGTGATATAGTCAATCTGCAAGAAGAGAAACCAGTGGTTACTTTTGGACCTCATGTTGAAGAGGTAGATTCTTTTGTTCCACCTTTTTATATATCAGTTTTGTTGCATGATTTCATTTTACATAATTGTATGCTAGATTCTGGAGCATCACGTAATCTAATGCCACTGTCCGTGATGAAAGAATTGAATTTACGAATCACCAAACCATATAGAGACTTTTATTCCTTCGATTCAAAAAGGGTGAAGTGTGTGGGTCTTATCAAGGATATGGTTGTTTCCCTGGCTCAAATTCCAGCTAAGAGTATTATGATGGATGTGGTAGTAGCAGATATCCCAGTCAAATTTGGTATGTTGTTGTCTAGATCTTAGGGGGCAATGCTTGAAGGAGTTTTGAAGTTGGATTTCACATATGCTATCATTCCTGTTTTTAATGGGGAGGAAAGGAGGTTATATAGAGAAACTAGATTCTTGAAAACTACTACTAAGAAAGATGCAGGTAATTCCCCCATTTATGGCCAAGAGAAGGAGGATCTCTCTTGTTTCATGTTGCATGAGAATGCATAATTTGCTGAATATTCACAAAAGCAGCTCGCTTCAGCCAATGTACATAAAGAGCTGTGTTCAAATAAAATTTGGATGTGTTATTTTGATGGTGCATTCTCTAAGGAGGGCACTGGAGTTGGATTCAAATTTATATCTCCTGAAGGTAACTTTTTACCTTTTTCCTTCAAATTGGAATTTGAATCTACTAACAATGTGGCTGAATATGAAGCATTGATTCTAAGTCCGCAGACAGCTAAACAGATGGGAACTCAGTTTTTATCTGTTCTTGGTGACTCTGAATTAATCATAAGACAAATTAAGAATTGGTGCCAGACTAAACATCCCAGATTGAGATCTTATAGAAATGAGGTGTGGGATTTAGTTGAGAATTATTTTGAGGCTTTTAATTTACAGTTTATTCCAAGAGAAGAGAACATAATGGCAGATTCATTGGCAGTTGCAGCTAAAACATTTAAACCACCAATTAATCCAAGATTGAGATATGAAATTGAATTAAGATACATGCCTTCAATCTTTGATAATGTAAAACATTGGTAGGTTTTTGAGGATGATGAACAAATTAATCAGTTTTTAACAATGATTGGAAGTTTTGAAGATAGTTAAATTGATTTAGAAGTTGATGAAAGTGGTCAAAGTGATATGTCTAAAAAACTGAAACATTCAATTGGTGATCAAAAGATAATTCAGTTGAAAGATAATATTTTTCCCAGAGGCCTCGTACCTCTTGAAAGATTGTTTGATGCTAATGATGTGTCAATGAACAAGAAAAAAGTATCCCAAGATGGAGAAATGGAGGACTGCAATTTAGGGACTCAAGATGAGCCTAAATTAGTCAAATTGTTTAGAGGAGTTCCCAAGGAGTACAAAGAAAGGTATGTGAACCTTTTTAAAAAATTCATGGATGTATTTGCATGGTCATATGAAGATTTTAAAACTTATGATTTGGATATTATTCAACATAAAATACCACTGAAAGGTGGGATCAAACCTCATAAGCAAAAACTTAGACAAATTAACCCACTATTGTTGGCACCAATTGAAAAAGAGGTGAAAAAACTTTTGCAAGCCAAAATTATAGTTCCACTAAAATATTCAGATTGGGTTTCGAATCTGGTACCAGTCAGGAAGAAAAATGGAGAGATAAGATTATGTGTTGATTTCAGAAATTTGAACAGGGCTTCTTTAAAAGATAACTATCCTTTACCTAAGATGGATTTTGTTCTGCAGAAAGTAACTGGAGCATTCAGATTATCTATGGTTGATGGTTTTTCTGGGTATAATCAGGTGGCTGTGGAGAAGAAAGATAAAAAGAACACTGCCTTTACTACACCTTGGGGAACATTCATGTATGCCAGGATGCCATTTGGCCTCATGAATGCAGGAGCAACTTTCCAAAGAGCAATGGATATTGCTTTTGTGGGTGATAAATTTGTAGTTATTTATCTTGACGATGTTACTATTTTTTCAGGGTCTGATGATGAACACTTAAAACACTTGAAGAAAGCTTTCTTGAAATGCAGAAAATTTGGATTATCATTAAATCCCAAGAAATCTTTGTTTGCTTTAGAAGAAGGTAAGTTGTTGGGTCATATAGTTTCAAAACAAGGAGTAAAGATTGACCCTACAAGGGTTGAAGCTATACAGATAATTCCACTGCCTAGAAGTAAAAATGATATCCAAAGGTTTATGGAAAAAATCAATTTTCTGAGAAGATTTGTTCCAAATTATGCTGAAATTGTCAGGAGAATAACATATATGCTAAAGAAGAATGTTGAAGTAAAATGAGATAAAGATGCAAGAGAATCATTTAGTAGAATAAAAGAAGCTCTCCAAGAAGCTCCTGTCTTAGTCAGTCCAGATTACTTGAAACCTTTTTAGGTCTTCTCATTTGCATCATCTTCTACTATTGCTGTTGTATTATTACAAAAAAATGAAGAAGGGAGTGAACAACCTGTAGCTTTTTTCAACAAAGTCCTCAGAGATGCAGAACTGAAATATAATATCTTGGAGAAACAGGTATATGCTTTTAGTAAAATCATTAAAGGCTTTCAGAACTTATATACTTCATTCTCAATAACATATGTGCCTAATTCTGCTGTAAAGGATGTGCTAGTATAGAGTGATGTGGAAGGAAAAAGAGGAAAATGGATTGCCAAGATCCAGGAATATGACATGGATATCAAACCAACAAAGTTAATCAAAGGACAAGGACTAGCCAAATTGCTGACAGAATCTAATTTCTAAGCTCTGGGAATTAGTTTACTTGCACCTGTAGATGAAGTAATTGAAGAAACATATCAGATTAAGACAAAGTCAGCAATTAAGTACAAATTTCTCTATTCAAGCTGGTATAAGGATATCATTCATTATCTCTATTTCTTTTCTTGTCCTCCTTCAATAAACAAAGCTAAATACAGAGCTCAGAAATTCAAATCTCAACCCTATGTTCTAATTGAAGCTAAGTTGTATTGGAAAGATCCTGCTGGTGTATCGCTGTTATATTTGAAAGAAGAGGAAACCATGGAGGTGATCACAGAATATCATGAATGTTTGTGTGGATGTCACTACAGCTGGAAGGTAACAACTCATAAGATTCTTAAATCAGGTTTTTATTGGCCCTCTTTATTTGCTGATGTATACAGAACTGTTAGAAGTTGCCAGAAATGCCAATTGTTTGCAGAAAAGAAAAGACTAGCTCCTTTACCACTTCTTCCTGTATTTATTGAAGAACCTTTCAGACAATGGGGATTGGATTTCATTGGAGAAATTAATCCACCATCAAGTGGGCAGTTTAAGTGGATTTTAACTGCTACTGATTATTTTACAAAATGGGTAGAGACATTTCCTACTAGAAATGCAAACGATTTGTTTGTGATGAAGTTTTTGGAAGAAAATATTTTCAGTAGATTTGGATGTTCAGTAAAAATTGTAACAGACAATTCTCAAGCCTTCAATTCAGTCAGATTCATAAATTTTTGTCAGACTTATAATGTAATATTATCACACTCCACAGCATATCATCCTCAAGGAAATGGATTAGCAAAATCATCTAATAAAACATTGGTGAAGATATTGAAGAAAACAATCAATGAGAATCCAAAGGATTGGGATTCAAAATTGATTTTTGCTTTATGGGCAGTAAGGATGACTACTAAAATATCCACTGGTTAAGTCCCCATATGAATTTCTGTATGGTACTCAGGCTCTATTTCCTACTTAGCTAGCAAGACTTGTAATTTCTTTTCTTCAAGACTCTCAAGAGGAACCTAATGCCTTGATCAGAAGCCTAAACGAGGTGATGGAATTAAATGAAAGCAAAAATAAAGTTAGAGACATTTGATCATTTATCAGGAGAAAATGAAATCTATTTTTGACACAAAGGCAAAAGAAATCATGTTTCAGACTGGAGATCCGGTATTAAGATGGGATACCAGGAGGGAAGAGAAAGGGAAACATGGCAAATTTGATCCTTTATGGTATGGTCCTTACAAAATCTCTGAAGTCAGATCAAACAACACTTTCATGCTAAAAAATCTTGATGGAGAAGTAGTAGAACTGCCTGTAAATTGGCAGTATCTGAAACATTATTTCCAGCACTAAAAGCAGTTAGTTTACTATTCATACATATTCAGTTTCCTCTCAATGTACATTTCTCATCAATCAATTTTTGACTCCATGCTCGAAGTGAAGGCATTGATATGCGGGTTCTTAGTGTTTCGTGGCAAAAAACACTATCCCCAGGGGGAGCCAGATGTTGTGGATCATAGTCGTATCCTTTTATTTTTCCAATGTTTGAAAAAATACAAATATAAAATGTGGGAAAATATGTTAAAGTATTGAACTCTTATACTTTATCATAAAAAAGATTGATGTTCATTAAATTTTAAGTTTAAACATTTGAACTTTATAACTGTGGGTCCGTATTAAAGGTTAAATAGTGATCGGTTTGAATGGCGAAAAGCGCCGGTTGTTAAAATCTCTATCAAGAAGCCCAAACCGCGGGCACAACTAGCACAATAGATATCATGTGGAGTGCCTCCGCAGTTGACTAGGTTGACTGTGGGGACAACGGAGATCAACGACGAAGATCTAATGCGGGGGCACCAGCCATATTTTTCCTCCCTACCCCGAGAGCCCCCGCAGTGACGTAGGACGCTGAGTTGGTCCCAGCTATCTTCCACGTCAAGCAGGGTTAACGGTTGCTGGCGCGTCTTGTCAGCATTTAATTCAAAACCCGCGCCACCTATTTAAAGAATTTTTTGTCTATTTTTCAAATTTACTTGTGAATTGCTGCGTTGCACCCCGTTTGAGCTCTCCACCACCTGCAAAATTTGACCACCCTGTCAACAATTTTCCATGTAAGCTTTAGAATTCATTATAAAGAGTCTAAATGTTGATCAGGTTCATTTTGTGCCTATGAAGAAAGGTCACATGTACAAATTACCCATGGTTGTAGGCCCTTTCATAGTAAATATGAGACAGGCATTTGATGAAGTGACAAAAATGTTAGATGACATGCATATGTTATTAGGAGAAAGTTGGGCTTATGACCCATACAATGTTATTTCAAATAGAAGGGTTGAGAATGGATATTCTGTTTTTATTCATGAAAGTAGGCCAGAGCAAGAGAAGATAGCGTGTAAAGAGGTGAAGAACTCAGAGGATGCTAACATTCAAACTCCTATTATAACATAGAAAGCAGCTAAAAGAACCAAGGAAATGGTGATTGATATGGATGATGAAGAGCATGGAGCCATGAAGAGAATAAAAATTACTGAAGAGCATGCATCTACTGCTCCTGGTTTTTCTTTGCATTTGGGTGAAGAACAAAATGCTCCTGTCTCACTCAGGAATCATGAAGCTTCTCATGAACAGGTGGCCTTGATTAAACAGATGTTTTCTCAAATTGAATAAAGGAATCAAAAGATGAAGGCCAACATGGAGGCCCAAGCTGAACATCAAATTACCACTGAACAAAAAAGGTTGTGGATTGTAATGGATCTTGAAAAATATCAGTTTAGAATTTCCCTCTCACATCCTACAGATATGTCAATTGGTCCTTCCAGCAATTTCAACATTGTTAATGTGACTGTGGATGTAAAGAAGATTCCTCTAATTGATAAAATGAACTTGCATATGCAAACAGGTCAATTGATTGTAAATGACCTCACAAAGACTAATGCCATGGCAATAAAGGCAGAGAATATGTTAAGCAAAGTAATTAAACAGTTGAAGTTAGAAAAGGCTAACTCAAGAGCCTTAACAGTTCAAAATGAAGAATTGAAGAAGATTATTATAAAAATTGGAGTAGACCCTAGTGACAAGATTGTTGTGTTGAAGTAGAGATATCTACATTAAGGAAGAAATTCAAGTTACCTACTGGTGAACATTCAATGGCTACAGAAGTTGCAGAGGTAGAGAAGGAAAAGGAAAAGTTGTTGCAGCAACTCATGCAGAAGGATGAAGAACTTTCCAAAGTAAAACAGACTGCAATTTCATTACAAAATCATATTGATAATCATAACTGTACTTTTGTTTTTCCTACTGGTGATGAAGACCCTCAAACACAAATTATTCAATTAAATACTGAGTTGCAGATGGCTGAAAGAGATAGAAAGAAGGCTCAAACATATTTGGAGAATGCAACAAAATTGATGAAGGTCATGGAAAATGAAGCAGATAAATACAAAATGGATTTCCAAAATGCTGAAGCTGAGATTAAGAATATCAAAGAAAGAATGAAAGGTAATCCGTCATTAATACAAGCTAGATATATCATTTGGACTGATGTCATTTCAGAAATGAAGTCCAATTGGTGCTTCTTGATGATAATTGCAAAAGAAAAAAAACTTATTGTGGAGTGTGAAGAACAAATTATGTTTGATAAGCAAAAAGGGATTAACAGAGCCATTTGGGCCAGAAGATTTATTGATTTTATCAATTCCAAATCAGATCTAGAGTTAGAGGAGATTGATATGCAGGACAAAATGTTATATGCAGTGGAAATTAATAAAATGATTATTAGGAATGATCTCAGAAAGGCTGCAGAAAAGAAACTAATGGAAATCAAAGAAGCAGTAAGTCAATTTGATAAATCTTTTGATAAAATGACAAGGGTAGGCTTGCCATCATGTTGGGGAGCTGAAGGAAATATTTTTCCATGGAGCTCTTATGAGAATTTACTGGTGATGACAAAAAGCAAGATTGATGACAGGCATGAAAAGACTTAGGTGCTTAAAGGAGAGACAATGGTCAACTTCTTGCAGAGACATTTTCAACTCTTGTGGATGGTAAAAACTCTTTTCTCTGAAAGGCCTTCTTATGACTGAATTACTGCATTCAGATTGGAATATCACAATCTGACACATTCATCCAGTATGAAGGTAGAAATATGGAAAAAGTGCAGAGCTTGGACAATTGACTTGCCAAAAGAATCAACAGCAAAGAAAGACAAATCAGTTGATCAAGGAAAAGAAGCCACTTCATCAGCAATCCCTATAGATTAGGATATTTATTTTATGTTATTTTTTGAAGACAATGTAATTGTAATAAGACATTTTCAAGGCATGTAATAGACAACCTTCGAAGTCTTGAAGTAGTTTTGGTAGTTAGGATTCGTTACAACAGTTCCAAATTGCTTTTTACTATATTTAATGTAATTTTCAAGAGGAAGAGAGGTTACGAGTTTTGGACCTCCAGACAAATATTTTTGTACTCAAAGATTCAAAGATTAATGAATGAGTAAGCAAGTTTCTGGAATTTTTTTTATGTTGAAGTGTATTCCAGTTTTCATTATGTATTTCCATCTATGAATAAAACAAGGTTATGAGCAGCAGGTTTCTCTTAATTTCTATGTATAAGAGTTAAACAACCTTAATTGGTGCTCCTTTTTTTTAACTATTTCCTTCACATATTTCTTATGGGGTTTGGAATGGTATTTTCTATATAAAGCAGCATATCAGTTTGGAATTCTTCTTACATTTTCTTCTAGTCACTTCATTCAACATCAACAGATGGTAGCATTGTGAAGCATTCATAATATTTGACATTTAAGAGTTTGATTATAAATACTTGAGGGTTAATAAAACAGAGACATAAAAATTTGTGACATAATCATAAAATGTCTTAAGCATTGATTCCTTATCACAGCTAAGGGATTGTCTCTTAAGGTACAACATGGTGTTTGATGAACAACAAAGTGGGATTCCAGTTGCATGGGTTGTGGCATAACGTAAATACATCACAAGATATTTCTGTATGGTTGGAGCACCTCATGCATAGATGCCACCAAGTTGCTCATAATTTGAAAGTTAAAGCCTGCATTCCACTGTGTCAGCGACTTCTCTCCATTTGTTGACACAACTTCTCTCCTTAGGAAGTTTATTTTTCCCAAGAATCTCTGGATATCTTTCTTGCTTTTGGGTAGAGGAATCGTCTGAATGGCTTCTACTCTTGCTGGATCAATTTTTACTCCTTGATTTGAAAATATATGACCCAATAATTTACCTTCTTCTAAGGTGAATAAAGACTTCTTGGGGTTTAATGACAGATCGAACTTCCTGCATTTTTGAAAAGTCTTCCGCAAATGTTGCAAGTTTTCATCATCTAACCCAGAGAAGATGGTTACATCATACAGATATATAACCACAAACTTGTCACCCGCGAATGCTATATCCATGGCTCTCTGAAATGTTGCACCTGCATTCATAAGGCCAAAAGATATCATTGCATACATGAAGGTGCGCTAGGGCGTTGTGAAAGCAGTCTTCTTCTGATCTTCTTTCTCTATTGCTACCTGATTATACCTAGAGAATCCATCAATCATAGACAATCTGTAAGCTCCTGTCACTTTCTGTAATACATAATCCGTTTTCGGCAATGGATAATTATCATTTAGGGGTGCTTTGTTCAATTTCCTGAAATCTACACACAACCTTATCTCTCCATTCTTCTTCCTTACAGAAACCGGATTTGAAACCCAATCTGAATATCTGAGAGGGACTATAATTTTTGCTTGCAACATTTTCTTCACTTCCTTCTCAATTGGAGCTAGCAACAATGGGTTGATCTGTCTGTGAGGTTTAATACCTTCCTTCAACGGAATTTTGTGTTGAATTATACTTTTGTCATATGTTTTGAAGTCTTCATACATCCAGGCAAACACTTCCATATACTTCTTGAAGAGATCAATGTATTTCTCTTTATTATCGTTCGGAACACCTTTGGATAATTTCACTGTCTTTGGCTCCTGCTGGGTTCCCAAATTACAGTCTTCCATCTCTCCTTCTTGATGTATATTCTTTGAATTGAGAGCAACATCATTGGAATCAAATAATCTTTCAAGAGGAACCAACCCTTTATGAAGTACATTGTCTTTTAATTGGATAATCTTCTACTCACCTATTGACTGCTTCAAACTTATTTCTCCTTTTTGCTCTATCAATTCCTCTTCTTGATCTATCTCATCATCTTCAAACACCTGCCAATGCTTCACATTGTCAGGGATGGAAGGTCTATGTCTGATTTCAATCTCATACCTCAGTGTTGGATTTATAGGTGGCTTGAAAGTATTAGCTGCTACTGCCAATGAATTTGACAACGTGTTCTCTTCCCTTGGAACAAACTGTAGATTGAAAGCTTCAAAATAATTTTCAATCAAATCCCAAACTCTCAACCTAGGAGGCTTAGTCTGACATTGATTTTTAATTTGCTTTATAATTAATTCAGAATCACCAAAAACAGACATACATTGAATTCCCATTTGTTTGGCAGTTTGTACACTTAGGATCAGAGCCTCGTATTCAACCACATTATTTGTTGAATCAAATTCTAACTTAAAAGAAAAAGGCATGAGATTACCTTTTGGAGACACCAATAGGAATCCAGCTCTTGTGCCATCTTTTGAGTAGGAAACATCAAAATAGCATTTCCAAACATATTTTGAATACAACTCCTTATGTACAATTGCTGAAGAGAGCTACTTTTTTGTGTCTTCAGCAAATTCTTCATCTTCATGCAGCAAAAAACAAGAAAGATCTTCTTTTTCCTAACTGTAATGGGGGAATTGTCTGCATATTTCTTTGTGGTAGTCTTCACAAATCTTGTTTCTCTATACAACCTTCGTTCTTCCCCATTGAAAACAAGAATGATAGCATAAGTGAAGTCCAATTTTAAAACTCCTCCCAACTTTGCTCCCCAAGATCTTGACAAGAGCATTCCAAATCTGGCTGGAATATCAACAACCACTACATACATCATAATACTCTTCGCTGGAATTTGAGGCAGAGATACTTCCATATCTTTGATGAGCCCAATACACTTCACCCTCTTAGAATCAAAAGAGTACAGGTCTCTGTATGGTTTAGTGATCTGTAAATTCAATTCCTTCATAAAAAACAATGGAATAAGGTTGTGAGAAGTACCTGAATCTAACATGCAATTGTGAAGGAGAAAATCATGAAGAAGCAATGAAATGTAAAACGGAGGAACAGAAGAATCAAATTCTTCAACATGAGGACCAAAAGTGACTACTAGTTTTTCTTCTTGCAAATTTACAGTATCACCTATGTCTTCGATCTCTGAGAGATTAATGAATTCAGCGATTTCTTTTTTGTAACCTGGTGTTTTAGCTAATTCAAGGAGAGGTACCTGAATCTTGACCTTCTCCAGGTCCTTTGATAGACTGAAAGCTTGAATATGCTTGACATTTTTCTCAGGTTCTTCTTCAATTCTTCTAGGATTTTAAACCTGTTCATGTACAAGAACTACCTTCTCCAAAATATTATTATCAATAGACTTTCTTTGGGAGGATTCAACTTGTTGCACTTCTGTTCTATTCACTAAATTCACAGGTTGTTTTCCTTTGTCTGCTTGTGCTATTGAGCTATTTTGTGGTGGAGTCAACATTGGAGAAGGAACCGAATCTTGTTGTTCACCTTCATCATCTTGTACCCTTGATATTTTTCTAGATCTCAAATCATACTTCTTATGCAACTCAGCTTGCATGAAATTTGTAAATTGCTTACAATGCTCTCATCCATCTCATCCTGATCAAAAGACACCTCTGTCTCAGGATATTATCCTTCACATTCTTCATCTTCTTCATCTTCTCTTATGTATATAGTGGATATTTGATCTTCAGCTTCTTTCTGATCATCCTCTGTTGACTGTGCAGGTGCTGCTTCAATGTATAGTGGTGCTTGAACTTGGTCTTGATCTCTTCTCTCCCTTTGTAAAATTTGCAGGGGTTGTTTTCTGAACTGAGGATTGAATCCTCCTCTCTTTTGTTGTGCAGGTTTTTGGGACTTCTTACTTTCTAACTCCATCTTTACTAGCTTGTTTGACAATTTTTTGACGACCTTCATCATATCATCAATTCTTTGATCCCGTGGTGATTATTCCTTTGCTTTTCTCTTATCTTGAACTGACTGCTTCTCTTTAATTTTTCCAGTTGCAGTCATGTTAGCCTCAATCTCCAATGCATCAGTCTATATTTGTTCAAGAGTTGGGGTTTTTCATTCTCTCAATCTAAAACTGAAGTCATGTTCAAAAGCCCCAGCAAAAACTACCTTTGCTCCAACAGGGGGGGCCTTCATTTCTACAGGTAAACTATTTTACAATTTGTTAAATCTCTTTACAAACTCATAAATGTTTTCATCAGACTTTCTTTTTATTGCATTGAGCTTTGTTAATGAGTAACCATGATCTCTCTTTTCTCCCCATCTCCGAGTAAATTTAGTTTCCAACTCATCCTAGTTATTTATCAAAGAATTTGGTAAACTTTTGAACCATTTTCTAGCTTCTTCGTTTAGAGACTGCACAAAAAGTCTCATCACAACATCCAAATGTTCAACATTTAAATTCTCTGCAAAAGTGAAAAACAAAGGTAAATGTTGTTATGCAGTTACTTCATCTTCTCTAGTGAAATGAGCAAGTAATTTGAGGTATTCTCGAGGCATAGCATTCATTGGTTGTGGAAGATTTAAATGTGCATATCTATTCATTAAGAAAGTTGGTGCTGCCATATTTACACCTTGGTTAACTTCTCCTTGAGTGGTTGAGGTTGATGAACCTGTTGTGAAAGTTAATGAAGGTGGTGATAAGGTTGATATGGGAGTGGGTCGATAGATGATGGCAGAAGAACCAACAATTACATTTGGTTGAGCTTATGTGAAGGTAAAAGAAACAAACTCAAAAGAATGTTATTCTAACTTGGGTTCTTGAAAATGAGTGGGTGTGGAAGGAGAATTTTGTTCCAAGAAAGGGATCTCCTTAGAAATACCTTCAAATAAGGGATTATGGGAACTACTACAAGGAGTAGACAATGTAGGTTCAGGTGTTGAAGGGGTTTTTGGTCTCTGAACTCTTTTAGAAACTAATTTTTATGGATCTGACATAGTAGGAACTTTATGCTGCGAGGTATCTAACCTTGTGTGTGGCCTTTTGAAAGCCAAAATTCTGAAAAGAATATACACAACCAAATATTTCCTCCTCACTGAACAACCAGAGGAAATAGAAAGAAAACCCAGGGAAATGAACTTCTCTTCTTCACTCCCCGACAACGGCTCCAAAAAATGCTATATCTCAAGAAACAATCTCTTGGTTGTGATAAGGAATCTGTGCTCAAGACATTTTTAAATATATGTCACAAATTTAAGATATCAGATGGTCTTTGTTAAGCACCTTTGGGAATTAATTATTTATAACCCTCAATGATCTGATATAATGAAATATTTGACAATGCCATTATCTGCTGACATTACTTGAAATGGAAGGAAGAAAATAGAATGAAAACTTGAAATGATATGATGGATAACATAATCTATCACTTTAAATCTCAGAAAGAACTTTATAGAGAGAAAATAGTTGGAGTGAAGGAGCGCACATCAAGGACATTTAACTCTTACTTAAAAACTGTAAGAAGAGACCCGCAACTACATTACTTCACCTCATTCACAGAAGAATAAACATATGATGAAATTGGAAAAAACGCATCAACATCAATGGGTGCAAGAAACTTGATCTTCTTTCATTAATTTTCAGAAAATTCAGTACAAAATTTATGGTCATCCAGAGGTCCAAAACTCGGAACCCTCGTCTTTCTTTTTCATTACTTTAAATACAACGCAATGCAGTTGTAACTGCTGAAAACTACTTGTAACTATTTTAACTACGAAAACTGCCTAAACTACCTACTACATGGCAATTTATTAACTTCATTACAATATGGATCTTTTTTAAGAAAAACTAACTAAAACTAAAGCTTTAATCTATCTGTTGAATTTGGACTTGACTGGCTGCCACTGTATTCTTTGGATTTGCTGACGTGTCCTTTCGTGACGCTAAGGTGTCACCAGGTGGATCAGTCATCCACACTCTGCACTTCTTCCATATCTCGATGCTAGCTTTGGGAGAATTGATCAGTTTATGATATTCTAGCTAGAAAGCTGTGATCCTGCTGAAAGTAGGACGTTTTGTGAACAAGGTTTAAACCATCCAAAGCAACTCAAAATGCCTCTACAAGAAATTAACAATTGTGGCTCCTTTCAGGGTAGCGGTCTTCTCATGGGTATTATCCATTTTAATCTTTGCTAGCACTAACATTGGCTCATAGGAATCCCATGATAAAAGACTGCCTTTGGGATCCCAGCATGAAGGCAATCCTATTTTGGCCCTTTTTTCAAATATGTTGTCAAACCTGGTTACAACGTGTTTAATCTTTGCCAGCTTCTTCTATGTTGACTTCCTACAATCCTTCTTTACAATGTCCTGTCTTTAATTTCATTTTCTTCCAACTCTTGGTCTGTTTTAGAATTGATGAAATCAATGAACCTCTTTACCCACAAGGATTCGTTAAGAGTCTTATGTTTATCTTACATAACCTTTTCTTCTAAGTCTCTGATAATATTCTTTTCTTCTGATACTATTATCAGAGACTCCCAAGCAACTTTAATTTCTTTTTTTTTCAGCACATTTATCTCTAACTCAACCCTCTGTAACAATTTATGTACAACGGACTTATCATTAGGATTTACTCCAATCTTCACAACAATATTTTTCAATTCTTCGGTCTGAGTTGAGAGAGCCCTAGAATTGGCCTTTTCCAATTTCAATTGCTTGATCACTTTTCCTAGCTTCTTTACCTCTTTTGCCCGATTTCTCTGAGATGATAGGGGTCTGTAAGCTGGAACTAACAGAATCTGCAAAACTTTTGTTAGCCAAATTTTCAAGTTTAGGCTTATTATCACGAATGAAAGCATAGTAGCCATTTTCCACCCTCCTGTTATAAATTACCTTGTGGGGGTCATAGGCCCATTTCTCACCTAACCATAAGTGCATATATTCCAACATCCTGCTAGCCTCATTAAATGCTTGCCTCATATTTACTACAAATGGACCCACAGACATAGGCAGTGTAAACAAATGACCCTTCTTCATTGGAACAAAATGAACTTTATCTACGTTCAAACTTTGTCTAATGAATTCCAATACAAACAACTTCATAGGGACAAAAGTTGGTAATCTATAAGGTTCTACTCCTGCTCCATATAACCTAATCTCTGAATAATCCTCATATACAAACCAATCCCCAAATTTACAAGCATTACTTAACTGGAGACACTCCTGAGCTTTGGGCAGGAAACAAGGGGGAGGAACACCATTTAAAACCTTATAAGCAACTAGCATATAAGAGGTAGCAAAATCAAATATCCCTCTCTCATCTGGTTCATTTCTTACTACATTAGTCTAGAAAACCATTGATTTCCTTTTCTTATTTGCATCCCTTATATCAATCCTAAATGTAAAAATTCCTCTACATTTTGATATAGAAATAGATAAGTGATAAGTGAAGGGAACCTAAAGGACCCTGTGAGGGATAAGCTCGTGAGATGAGTATTAACAACCTCTTGCCAGTGAGAGGGAATATCCAACACTACTTTAGACTGCATCATCATGGCAAACAATCCCAACACTGACCTGTCAACTTGAGAGGAATCTTCTTTTCCAAAAATCTTTGACAAAAATCGTAACACTGGCCTAACCTATGCATCAAAATTGTCTAATCGGAATTCTTTATCATCTGCTGCAAATTGCTCCAAATTCAGCTTCAAGAAGGAGATGACCTGGTTAAACTCATCCTACAAGGTTATCATAGAATTCTACCAATCACTCATCAATGAATTAAACATAAGACTCAGACTCGGGATAACACAGGGCTTGGCGAATTAATTGGGATGAAACCTAAAGAACATTTTCACCTAAAAAATTCATCACAAAAAATTTACGAGGATACAACGCAGACACTAACCAACGTACAATTTCAGGAAAAATATATGTTTTGGGGATACATGCAGAGAGAACACCAAAATTAGCTATAGCTGAATAGATGGGGGAATTTTTCTCATTCAAGATAACTTGCTGGTAAAAGGGTAAATGTTCAATGGTGCAGATGGTGTCCCAAATATCTTGCTTATTATCCATGAGAGGGATGTGGCTTGAAGAGCCGAACAAGGAAGATTGCTTAGCCATGGAACGATGCAGGGTGGAAAACAATGGTATGTGGAAATAAGCAAATGAAATGACCAGAATGACTTCGCGGATGACTGAGAATCAGAGACTGATATACAAAAGAAAGACTTGAATCCTTTAACCAAGTGGCACAGATTTCAAACATTAATGTTGAATTAATGCTTAAACATAAAAATAACAGTACATATGACAATGACAGGTGAGTTGCCGCCAACTGGATGCATACGTCACTGCGGGAGCATGCGGGGGTATGGAGCTTTCGACAGAGTGCTGCCCCAGCAGTGAACGAGAACCGTCGATTCTTGATCTACCATTAGTGAGCGGGGTCAACTGCGGAGGCACCTCTCTGGCTAACCTATGGGTTGTTTGTGCCCGCGGGTTCTCGCTGATCTTCATGAAATGGAACATGCTTTAATCCCGCTCGCCAACTTGCACGGGTATTAGTTGAAACTTTCGGTCCCACCTTCACATGCTTCGAAACCATATTAATTGATCAAATATATGGATTATAAAATGAATTTCATACATATGAAGGATTTTCATTTTATCATATATGTTTTTTTTTTTTTTTGTATTTTGTATTTTGCAAATAAAATAATAGAAAATGAAAATGAGCCACAACAGAGACCATGGTGAAGCTATTGAATAATAGCTTAATAGCCATGGATTCAACATTCAACACAAATAAATATGGGGTGAGTATATTAAAAATGATTGATCTAGTACAATAATTTGATTTGTAATGATTGATAATGATTAATGAACTGAAGTTGACTTCATATGTTTTTTTGAATGTGACAGTATCAGTTATACACACTCGTGGTGCTTGATGAACAACAAAGTGGGGTTCCAGTTGCATGGGTGGTGGCATCACATAAATACATCACAAGATATTTCAATATTGTTGGAGAACCTCATGCATAGATGCCACCAAGTTGCTCATAATTGGAAAGTTAAAGCCTTCATGGAAACTTCAAGGTAAATTAGTGCTTATAGGTAACTTCAATATTCTTATTTTACAATACAACTTGTATTTATTCTAAAAAGAATGCGCTTGAAAAGAATTGAATGTGGCACGAGAATCACAAGCTGTAATGTTATCTTGTGTGTTTGGCACGTACGTCGAACATGGATTAAAAATGTGAATCGATTGGCTAGTAGTCCAGAAATAACAAAATAAATGTTTAGTGATTTGGGTTTGATTATGAATTATTGTTCCAACACTGAAGTGAGCAATGCAATTAATGCGTTCTTCAACAAATTTTCTAATGAGGAGAATTTCCTAGACTATTTCCACAAGAATTGGGTTTTCGGTGACAAGATTTGTAAGTTGACAAACTCTTTATTACATTTCTATTTTTGGTTTTCATACAAATGAAATATCTTCATTAACTTAACTTTTCTTCAATTAGGGATGTGGCTAAAAGACTGTGGGGATTTTCCCCATGCAAATAAAGAGACAAACAATGTTGTGGAGTCATATCACTGTTACCTAAAGACAAATTTTCTATCTGATAGAAGAAATAAATGTGCTCGTAGAATGAATTGGTTGATATATGTTCTTCTAACAAATGTTGAATTCTATTATTGTTTTAAGGAAATTTTAAGAAGGAAATAATTTTTGAATAATTACGGGAAAGAGACAATGTAAATCATCAATGAAAAAAGCAAAAAGAATTCCAAATAGTGATTGCAGACCTCATGAGAAAATGTCTCTTGCTTTTTGGGTGAGGATTCAATCTAAACTTAATAAACAATATCTTGTCCCTTGTTATCGCATAAGTTTCACAACTTGTGATTTCCTATGGTCTATTCGTGGCAACATTTGCAAGTATGCCATAAAGGTTGGTTGGTTACATTCTTGTTCAATGGCTCCAAATCAATTAATAAATCATCAAATCACAACTCATTCATACAATGACCCTCCTAAGATAAACATAGAGGCAATATCAGGTCTTTGTGAAGGTGCGAACACATTGTCCATGGATAGTAACGATGTTGATGTAAATGTTGAAGGACTTGAGTTGGCCAAAGAGGAGTTGTCCTGCTTTGAAACAATCCTTCTGCTAATTTGACCAGCACTGAACAATCTACTGCTTTGGTTAAAAAATGTTGGATGATGCCAACAATATTCATATTATGGATTATGATTTCATGTGTGGGTTGGGTGCTTTTGAGTCATCTTTGTAGAGGAAGAGTTTCTTGAGCCCCCAAAAAAATAAAAATGAAAGATTGGAAATTGACTTGAATATCGTTGTAGATGAAGATGAACCATTTGAGTTTGAACGACTCAACAGGCGAGGTCACCCTAACTCCAACAATGCATGGCTTTCCAGGTTTGTTGTGATATATTTGTTTTCAATTTGATTTTAATTTTTTTTAGTGTAATACATGTATTTTACTTATCATTATCTTGTTGAATATGTTCATATATGTTTGATAGGTGGTGAGGTTATGTTTGGTGATTTGGGAAATTTGTCCCAATTGTCAATTAAGGTCAGTAAATAACTCCATGCATTTACAATGTCTTTCAATACATTGATTATTTTGTATGTTATGGAAGATGTATTTCACAGGGTTGTTCCATACTTACATTATGCTTGCATACATTGGTGTTTAATCATGATTTTGATATCTAAATATGAATAAAGGCAACAAAAATGTAAAAAATTTTGCAGTGGAAATGCAACGAAATTTTAACAAAACATGTAAAACACAATTATGCCAGTTTTTGATAACTACTCGATGCCAATGGTGATATCTTATTGGAGTTAATATATATTACAACATACGGATTATGTGTTTTCTAACTATGAGTTGTTGAACTAGTGGTAATGAGTGTCAACAATGGTGAGCCAGTGTTTCAGCAACAGTGAAGGAGTGAATGTCAGCAAGAACACAACGATCACTCTGAATATGAGGATGAAGGGGGATGATCATGAAGATTTCTAATAGCATAATCACTGTCCCGATTCACCAGGACGAAGATACCCTGTTGTTTCCATAATTTCTTTTTTTGTAAGATGGACAGGACCTTTGTATTTATTTTACTTCAAAGGGGGCAAGTTACAACCATATCAAATGGTTAGGTGGCCTCAACCTGCCCAGAGGGAAAACCAGATCTGTTGGCCACCTAACTGCATGATAAGCCATCCAAAAACAAAATATTATAAGCATGTCAAGCCATGTTAGATATGTCTGATGAGTGTCCTTATACTTCCAATGCTCTAAGTAACTGAAAACTTATTGTAAAGTCTATGAATGCTTCATATAATAAAAGACAAAACAAAGATTAAACCATCATACTACTAATCATTAAATGATTCTATGGGATCATGATCCTTCCCATTAGAGGATGGAAGCTCAGTTTGCGGGATACATGGAATACGCTGCTCACTGCGGTTGAGGCGACCATTCGACATTTGAAGCTAAAACTGAATCTGGTGTAGATCCTTGCTGAAATCTAGGAGCCCTTAAGAGGTCGAGGGTGAGATAGAAGGCATGTGATCCAAGGATTTATCTATAAGGTTCTTCATCATCCAATACAAATGGAAAATTTGCTCATAGTGAGTAGACTGACCATGAGAATGACCAAGGTTAGGCACCAGGGCCTGCCAGTCTCACAGGTCAATTTCCGTTGCATCGACTTGCTGATTGAGTTATGTTTCCTACTCGACTATAAGCTGACGAACCTAAGTTGTGCTGCCCTTGTGGTAAGCACTGAAAACTTCCTTTATGATGTGAGAGGCTGATTTTCGACCTCGAGCTTTACTAGTCTGAGAATTGGCTTAACAACCCTCATGAGTTTCCATCTATTTCTTACTACGATAGCAGGAACTCTGGGCATGATTTCACTTCCCTGAGGAAACACAGGCCATGATCCGAAAATGACTGAAGACTCTATCAAAAAATGACTCATACCTCAATAGAAGACCCAAAATGAGCCTACACCCTTGAGCTTTATGCTTCCCAGGACCGCACCTAACTGAAGAACTTGTCAAATTATCAATGCATGAGGGACAAAAACTAGAAATAGACCATTGACTTACCCTAGAAAATGCACCGTAGTGAGAATGAAGCCAATCCTAAAGCCCTAAACCATATTTCCAACCCTGCCATGAACAATTGAGGGTGGAGGTTTGAGATGAACAACACACATTCCAGAACCATATAAACGTAGAGCCATAACAACAAAGATTTAGAAAAATACTAGTTCCATTGCGCCAGGGACATGAACAAAAAGAAATCCGCGATTAGCATAGCTTCCTTGCCCATATAGTGCCCATGTGTGAAAGAAAATTACTATAGTACAAAGAGACAAGAGTACAAAAGACGAAGAAACCATCATAAAAATACTCAATTTCCATGCAATAATCCTATTGGTACTTCCGCCAAACCTTTAACTTCATAATAGAGTCATTCCTACAAGAAACAAGCAACAAAATGTAGATAGCCATGAGAGCTGAGTAACAAAAACTGAGATGAAGAACATACTTAAGGAGAGTGACCAGAGCAAGTTGTAAGTCGACCAACACCCAGTGGAATACCATGAGGAGCACCACCCGAGAGCCGTAACTTGTTGCAGGCCAAGACGAATCCAAATTATCTTTGCAGATAGAGAACTTACTTACCTCAACAATGAAAAATCCATATAACCTCGCCATTATAATCTCCCTGCCACCTTCCTCGTTGACATTAAATGGTTGCATGTGTGAGGCCACCGCTCCATGTACTTCATGCATGTGGAGGGTGGTAGATTTCCGCCTTTCAACCTTCATCATTACAACCTGGCGTTTGCGGGTCCCGATCCTTATAGCTTGCACCTCGATCAGGGAGTTGTTTCCATAATTTCATTCCAACATTCCATATTTTTCTTTTTTTTGTTGTTATATCCATTTGGTAAATTCGTCAACACCCAGATCATTGAATAGCGAAATCTAAGACTGATCTAGTTATTCCCACGATGTTGCATGCAATAAATATATTTAGCAACCCTTGTTAAGACTATATTTATGTTTAGGTAGTTAAGTGGATTTTTATTTTGGGTTTGTTTTTCGGAGGCATCCCACCTTGCTTTACATCCTTCTTGTGCGACAACCTCCAATATAGATAAATTTCTTTCGGAATAATCACATCATTAAGATTTGTCGACGTTTCGAACCAACTAATGTGGTTCATCCTCAGGACAAGGTGAAGAAGTTTACTGATCTTCATGAATAAATAGTATGGATGTATCATTTCCCAGAGATAGCCGCTACAACTAGCTGTTAGAGAATTAGGTAATTAGTTATTTAGTTATTAAAAATCAAATTAATTAATTTAATTTCATTAATTCATATTAAAGAATATTCAATTTTTTTTTTTGTTCTAAATTTTAAATTTTTTATTTTTTATTATCAATAACATATACTTAGTATAAGAAATATTTCAATCTAGTCTATGAAATATGCAATGGTTTGCTGCTTGTTCTTTTTTGATATACTCTGCTTCCTTTGAAAAACTGGCCGACTTTTGCTGTTCTTCTATCACCTCTGCAGGATTTTGATATCCTCCTCTAACCCATAGAATGCTCTTAGATTTATTAAAAAATATATATATATATATATATAATAAATAAAAAATAAATAAAATAAAAATTAAGAGCTTCCAACGAACTAGCCTACTTTCTCAAATAAGATACAAAGACTCTCAATTGGACATCCCATACATAAGGGTTGGGATTCCATTTTGTGTTAAGAGGCAACATAAAATTGTGTTGGTACAATTCACAACGCAAGTCTTTATCTAGATTCGCATAGGCCCTGTATGCTTATAGAAAACCATTTATGTATTCAACCCGGAAAGACTTATTGATTATAATAACATTTTTTTTAAACATCAGAAATATTTCCTCCAAGTACAAATTGTAATTGGTTGATGGAGCCCTGCAACTAATTACACCATCCATTAACTTTCTGAGTTGTTTCTTCTCATTCTCCATCATGGTCACCTTCCTATGCAGCACAACCATTGTGTTTTTATGTTTTCCTTCAAATTTGTTTATATATTCTTCCCATGTCTTAAAAAAGTCACGAAATAGGTTTTCTTGCAAATGGAAGGGTATTAGTTTTCCCTTATAAGAGGGTATACACAAGGCTAATTATCCTTTGGTTCCTCATCCTCTATTTTCACAACAATGTCTTTGGACAATTTGATCTCTGGTTCGTGATCCTATGTTTGCACACAATAATGTGTTTGGTCAGTTTCATCTCTAGTTCCTATTCCTATGTTTGCACATATGTGCATTTTTTCAATTTCATCTTTGGTTCCTAATCCTCTATTTGCAAAACAATATATTTGATAATTTTCATATATGGTTCATGTTCCTCTATTTGCATAGTAATGTATTTAGTCATTTTCATCTCTGTTTCCTATTCCTTTATTTGCACAATTGTGCCTCTGGTCAATTTCATCTCTGGTTCCTGATCCTATGTTTGCACAACAATGTCATCGGTATGTTTTTATCCAAGGGGTATATTTTCTAGAACCCCTGGAGAAGGTATATCTAAGACAAGAATGGGTAGGGAGTCTACAACTTGGGCCAATCAATTTAATCCTTCAAAACCTTCTTTTTGTCTAAGCTCATCTGTTAGGGTTTTAACTGTGTTTTGAAGTTGTCTGTTTTTCATCTGGAGAACCCATTATTCCTTAACAACGAAATATACAAAGGAATACATGAAGAGGTACTTATTGTTTTAACAAGCTTCTTTTTCAATTCCGGGTGCTTGGCGGTTGCTTGGTCCTCCTTATCATCCCCATACAAAATTGAAATTGAGGCAAGGCCCCCTGATCTGTACCATTCGACTACTCCCTATATGTACTCATAGTCAGAAAGAGCAGAGGGAACCTTCTGAACTTGTTCTTCCATGTCAGGAAATTGGTCGAATCCTTGTTCCATGAATCCTTGCTGCATGCATCCTTGCTCCATGACTCCTTCCATCAATACATCTTGTGGATGCTCGTGTACCAATAGGGTAAAACTCTTATGTTGTTTCTTCTATAACAACGAGTTTCTTCTGTAACAACGAGGAGAGTTTTAGGAGGTGCAACAACACAACCTCGCTTTGTCCTGTTCTTCTTGGCTTTTGGCACCAATGCCGAGCACTCCCTATATCCTCTCTTTTGGCGGCAGGCTTACTCCCCAATATTTCTACTTCATCATCATCTTGTTCATCTCTTTTCTGTGGGGAATTAGCAACATAATCCTTATAAACCCTTCTTGTTTAAACACTGGGCAACTCGTTTGCCATATGGAAAGGTTCTGTGGGCATAGTTTCAGTTGAGAGGTCATGGGGCATAGATTTCACTGGGAGGTCATGGGGCGCAGTTGCAGATGGTAGGTCACAGGGCGAAGTGGCAACTGCTAGGGCATCCTCTGGCGAGGTAGCAACATCAACATGCAAATTATGGCCTTCCAATATGCTACATAACAAAATCTATCACTTTATATCTCAGAAAGAACTTTATAGAGAGAAAATAGTTGGAGTGAAGGAGCACACATTAAGGACATTTAACTCTTACTTACAAACTGTAAAAAGAGACCTGCAACTACATTACTTCACCTCATTCACAGAAGAATAAACATATGATGAAACTGGAAAAACGCATCAACATCAACGGGTGCAAGGAACTTGATCTTCTTTCATTAATTTTCAGAAAATTCAGTACAAAATTTATGGTCATCTAGAGGTCAAAAATTTGGAATCCTCCTCTTTATTTTTCATTACTTTAAATACAACGCAAAGCAGTTGTAAATGCTGAAAACTAATTGTAACTGTTTTAACTACGAAAATTGCCTAAACTACCTATTACATGGCAATTTAACAACTTCATTACAATATGGATATTTTTTTAGAAAAAAATAACTAAAACTAAAGCTTCAATCTATCTACTGAATTTGGACTTGACTGGCTGCCACTATATTCTCTGGATTTGTTGACGTGTCCTTTTGTGACGCTAAGGTGTCACCAGGTGGATCAGTCATCCACGCTCTGCACTTCTTCCATATCTTGATGCTAGCTTTGGGAGAATTGATCAGTTTATGATATTCTAGCCAGAAAGTTGTGATCATGTTGAAAGTAGGACGTTCTATGAACAAGGTTTTAACCATCCAAAGCAACTGAAAATGCCTCTAAAAGAAATTAACAATTGTGGCTCCTTTCGGGGTAGCGGTCTTCTCATGGGTATTATCCATTTTAATCTTTGCTAGCACTAACATTGGCTCATAGGAATCCCATGATAAAAGACTGCCTTTGGGATCCCAGCATGAAGGCAATCCTGCTCTGGCCCTTTTGTCAAATATGTTGTCAAACCTGGTTACATCTTGTTTAATCTCTACCAACTTCTTCTTTGTTGACTTCCTGCAAGCATTCTTTACAATCAATTTATTAATCTCTAGGACACATAATGTTCTGTCTTTAATTTCATTTTCTTCCAACTCTTGGTCTGTTTTAGAATTGATGAAATCAATGAACCTCTTTGCCCACAAGGCTCTGTTAAGAGTCTTCTGTTTATCTGCCATAACCTTTTTTTCTAAGTCTCTTATAATATTCTTTTCTTCTGATACTATTATCAGAGACTCCCAAGCTGTTCTCATAGCTTCAATGATCTCATTCCATACAATGTCTTTTGCTTGGATAAGAGTTATATTTCCTTTCAATTTTTCCTTTAAACTCTTGATCTCACTATTGGTTGTTTGACAATCTGATATGTATTTACTAACTTCTCCTTCTTGAGCCTGCATTATCTTAGTCATTGCCTTCAAGTCGCTCTGAGCCTTCTTGAGATCCCTTTCTGCCATCTTCAACTCTGTACTCAACTGAGATAATCTTGTTGTCGGGTCATCAGTTCCTGATGACATGACTATAGTACAGGAATGAGAATCAATTTGAGTTTGCAAGTTAAGGACATATTCCTTTAGCTTAGATATTTCCTCCTCTTTTTGTACCAATTGTTGTAAAATATGTTCTTTCTCATTCTCAACCTCTGCTGCCATTGAGTGTTCTCCAGTGGGCAACTTTAACAATTCTTTTCAGCACATTTATCTTTGACTCAGCACTCTGTAACAATTTATGTACAACAGACTTATCATTAGGATTTACTCCAATCTTCACAATAATCTTTTTCAATTCTTCGTTCTGTGTTGACAGAGCCCTAGAATTGGCATTTTCCAATTTCAACTGCTTGATTACTTTTCCTAGCATCTATTCTTCCTTTTGAGCAGTTGCACTGGACTTGGTTAAATCATTAACAATCAATTGCCCTGTCTGCATATGTAAATTAACTTTATCAGGTAAAGGAATTTTCTTCACATTAATAGTCAAATTAATAGTTTTAAAACTACTTGATGACCATACTATCATTTCATATGGGTGAGAAAAAACAATTTTAAACTGATCCTTTTCTAAGTCCATGGCAGTAAAAAATCTAGTTTGGTCTGAAGTAATTTGATATTCTTATTATGCTTCCATACTAGCTTTCATCTTTTGATTCCTCTCTGCAATCTGAGAAAAAACATGCTTGATCAAAGGGATTTGATCTTGAACATCTCCATGTATTGTAGGTTAAACTGGTACACTCTATTCATCGCCTAACTGAAGGAGGAAACTAGGCTGAGTGCTTGGTATTTCCTTAATTAGTCTTGTTGTCTCCTCAGCTCTTTGTTCCTCATCTTCAGAATCAACAACTGCTTCTTTACTTCTTTTGCCCAATTTCTCTGAGATGACAGGGGTTTGTATGTTGGAACTAATAGAATCTATAAAAATTTTGTTAGCCAATTTTTCAAGTTTAGGCTTATTATCATGAATGAAAGAAGAGTAGCCATTTTCAACCCTCCTGTTAGAATTCACCTTGTGGGGGTCATAGGCCCATTTCTCACCTAACCATAAGTGCATAGCTTCCAACACCCTACTAGCCTCATTAAATTCTTGCCTCATATTTACTACAAATGGACCCACAGACATAGGAAGTTTAAACAAATGACCCTTCTTCATTGGAACAAAATGAACTTGATCTACGTTCAGACTTTGTCTAATGAATTCCAATGAAAACAACCTTAGAGGGACAAAAGTTGGTAATCTATAAGGTTCTACCCCTACTCCATATAACCTAATCTCTGAATAATCCTCATATACAAACCAATCCCCAAATTTACAAGCATTACTTAACTGGAGACACTCCTAAGCTTTGGGTAGGAAACAAGGGGAAGGAACACCATTTAAAACCTTATAAGCAACTAGCATAAAAGAGGTAGCAAAATCAGACATCCCTCCCTCATCTGGTTCATTTATTACTACATCAGTCTAGAAAACCACTGATTTATTTTTCTTATTTGCATCCCTTATATTCCGTCCCAAATGTAAAAATTATTGTACATTTTGATACAGAAATAGATAAGTGATAAGTGAGGGAACTTGAAGGACTCGGTGAGGGATAAGCTCATGAGATGAGTATTAACAGCCTCTTGCCAGTAAGAGGGAATATCCAACATTACTTTAGACTGCATCAGCATGGCAAACAATCCCAACACTGACCTGTCAACTTGAGAGGAATCTTCTTTTCCAAGAATCTTTGACAAAAATTGTAATGCTGGCCTGACCTCAACATCAAAATTGTCTAATCGGAATTATTTATCATCTGCTGCAAATTGCTCCAAATTCGGCTTCAAGAAGGATATGACCTGGTTAAACTCTTGTCCTG
This sequence comes from Pinus albicaulis, assembly GCA_034641835.2. Lineage (NCBI taxonomy): Eukaryota > Viridiplantae > Streptophyta > Pinopsida > Pinales > Pinaceae > Pinus > Pinus albicaulis. Next base: position 1,607,309,696 of record CM076581.1, read on the forward strand.
CAAGGTTATCATAGAGTGCTACCAATGACTCATCAGTGAATTGAACATAAGACTCAAACTCAGGATAACACAGGGCTTGGCGAATTAAGTGGGTTGAAACCTGAAGAACATTTTCACCTAAGCAATTCATCACAAAGCAATTACCGGGATACAATGCAGAAACTAACCAACGTACAATTTCGGGAAAAATATATGTTTTGGAGATACATGCAAAGAGAACACCAGAATTAGCCATAGCTGAATAGATGGAGGAATTTTTCTCATTCAAGATAACTTGCTGGTAAAAGGGTAGATGTTCAATGGTGCAGATAATGTCTCGAATATCTTGCTTAGTATCCATGAGAGGGATGTGGCTTGAAGAGCCGAACAAGGAAGATTGCTTAGCCATGGAATGATGCAGGGTGGCGGACAATGGTATGTGGAAATAAGCAAATGAAATGACCAGAATGACTTCGCGGATGACTGAGAATCAGAGACTGATAGACAAAAGAAAAACTTGAATCCTTTAAATAAGTGGCGCGGAGTTCAAACATTACTGTTGAATTAATGCTTAAACAAACAAATAATGGTACATATGACAATGATAGGTGAGTTTCCGCAAACTAGATGCATACGACATTGCAGGAGCGTTGGGGGGTACGGAGCTTTCGGCAGAGTGCTTCCCCCGCAGTGAACGAGAACCATCGATCCTTGATCTGCCATTAGTCAGCGGGGTCCACTGCAGAGGCACCTCTCCGACTAACTTGCGGGTTGTTTGTGCCCGCGGGTTCTCGCTGATCTTCATGAAATGGAACATGCTTTAATCTCGCTCGCCAACTTGCACGGTTATTAGTTGGAACTTTCAGTCCCACCTTCACATGCTTCAAAAGCATATTAATTGATCAAATATATGAATTATAAAATGACTTTCATACATATGAAGGATTTTCATATTATCATATATGTTTTTTTTTTTTTTTCTTTTTTTTTGTATTTTGAAAGTAAAATAACAGAAAATGCAAATGAGCCACAACAGAGACCATGGTGAAGCTATTGAATAGTAGCTTAATAACCATGGATTCAACATTCAACACAAATAAATATGGGGTGAGTGTATTAAAAATGATTGATTTAGTACAATAATTTGATTTGTAATGATTGATAATGATTAATGAACTAAAGTTGACTTCATATTTTTTTTGAATGTGATATTATCAGTTATACACACTCGTGGTGCTTGATGAACAACAAAGTGGGGTGCCAGTTGCATGGGTGGTGGCATCACATAAATACATCACAGGAAATTTCAATATGGTTGGAGAACCTCATGCATAGATGCCACCAAGTTGCTCATAATTGGAAAGTTAAAGCCTTCATGGTTGATGATGCATGGGTTGAAATTAGTGCTTTAAGGTAACTTCAATCTTCTTATTTTACAGTACAACTTGTATTTATTCTAAAAAGAACGCACTTGAAATGAATTGAACGTGGCATGAGAATGACAAGGTGCAATGTTATCTTGTGTGTTTGGCACATACGTCGAACATAGCTAAAAAATGTGAATCAATTGGCTAGTAGTCCAGAAATAACAAAATAGATGTTTAATGATTTGGGTTTGATTATGAATTATTGTTGCAGCACTGAAGTGAGCAATGCAATTAATGCTTTCTTCAACAAATTTGATAATAAGGAGAAGTTCCTACACTATTTCCACAATAATTGGGTTTCTAATGACAAGATTTGTAAGTTGACAATTTTTTTCTTACATTTCTATTTTTGATTTTCATACAGATGAAATATCTTCATTAACTTAACTTTTCTTCAATTAGGGATGTTGGTAAAAGGCTGTGGGGATTTTACCTTATGCAAATAAAGAGACAAGCAACGTTGTGGAGTTATATCACCCTTACCTAAAGACAAATTTTCTATCTAATAGAATAAAGAAATGTGCTCGTAGAATGAATTGGTTGATATATGTTATTCTAACAAATGTTGAACCCCGTTATCGTTTTAAGGAAATTCTAAGAAGGAAATATTTTTTGAATAATTATGGGAAAGAGAAACAGTTTGAATCATCAATGGAAAAAGCAAAAAGAATTCCAGATAATGATTGCATCCCTCATGAGAAAATGTCTCTTGCTTTTTTGGTGAGGAGTCAATCTAAACTTAATAAACAATATCTTGTCATTTGTTATCGCACAAATTTCATAACTTGTGATTGCCTATGCTTTATTCGTGGCAACATTTTCAAGCTTGTCATAAAGGTTGGTTGGTTGCATTTTGGTTCAATCGCTTCAAATCAATTGCTAAATCATCAAAGCACAAATGATCCATACAATGACCCTCCTGAGATAAATATAGAGGCAATATCAGACCTTTGTGAAGATTCCAACACATTTGCCATGGATCATCACAATGTTGATGTAAATGTTGAAGGACTTGAGTTGGACAAAGAGGAGTTATTTGGCTGCATAGTATCGCTTCGAAACAATCCTCCTGCTACTTTGACCAACACTGAACAATTGATTTATTTGGTTAAAAAATGTTGGATGACACAAACAATATTAATATTATGGATTATGATTTCACGTGTGGGTTGGGTGTTTTTGAGTCATCTTTGAAGAGGATGAGTTTCGTGAGCCCCAAAAAGAGAGAAAAAAAACAAACAAAATGCAAGATTGGAAATTGACTTGAATATCGTTGTAGATGAAGATGAACCATTTGAGTTGAACAACTAAACAAGCGAGGTCACCCTAACTCCAACAATGCATGGCTTTCCAGGTTATTTGTGATATATTTGTTTTCAATTTGATTTTAACATTTATTAGTTTATTACATGTATTTTACGTATTATTATTTTGTTGAATATGTTCATGTATGTTTGATAGGTGGTGAGGCTATGTTTGGTGATTTGGGAAATTTGTCCCAATTGTCAATTAAAGTCTGTACATAACTCCCATGCATTTACAGTGTCTTTCAATACATCGATTATTTTGTATGTTATGGAATATATATTTCACAGGTTTGTTCCACACTTATATTATGCTTACATACATTGGTGTCTAATCATGATTTTGATATCTAAATAGGAATAAAGGCAACAAAATTGTAAAAAAAATTGCGTTGGAAATGCAACGAAATTTTAACAAAACATGTAAAACACAATTATGCCAGTTTTTGATAACTGCTCAATTCCAATGGTGATATATTATTGGAGATTAATATATATCACAACATACAAATTATGCATTTGCTAACTATGAGTTGTTGAACTAGTGGTAATGAGTGTCAGCAATGGTGAGGGAGTGAATGTCAACAATAACACAACGGTCACTCTGAATCTGAGGATGAAGGGGGATGATAATGAAGATTGTTTATGGCATAATCATTGTGTCCTGATTCACCAGGACAAAGATACCCTGCTATTTCCATAATTTTTATTTTGTAAGATGGACAACACCTTTGTATTTATTTTACTTCAAGGAGGCCATGTTACAACCAGGTCAAATGGTTAGGTGGCTTCAACCTGTCCAGAGGCAAACCAGATCTGTTGGCCACTTAACTGCATGATAAGCCATCCATAAACAAAATATTATAAGCTTTTCAAGCCATGCTAGATATTTTTGACGAGTGTCCTTGTACTTCCTTACTCTAAATAACCGAAAACATATTGTAAATTATGTGACTGTTGCATATAATAAAATACAAAACCAAGATTAAACCATCATACTAATAATCATCAAATGAGTCTACGGGAGCAAGATCTTTCGCATTAGAGCATGGAAGCTCAGTTTGCGGGATACACGGAATATGCTGCTCACTGCGGTTGATGTGGCCATTTTGCATTTGAAGCTGAAACTGAATTTGTTGTAGATCCTTGTTGAAATCTGGGATCTCTCAAGAGGTCGAGGGTGAGCCAGAAGGGATGTGCTCCAAGGCTTTACCTAGAATGTTCTTCATCATCCAATACAAATGGACAATTTTCTTATAATGAGTAGACCGGTCATGAGAGTGACCAATGTCAAGCACCAGGGCCTGCCAGTCTCATAGGTCAATTGAGTTCTTCTTCCCACTCGGCTATGAGTTTTCGAACCTAAGTTGCGCTACCCTTGTGGTAAGCACTGAAAACTTCCTTTATGATGCGAGAGGTTGATTTTCGACCTTGAGCTTTACTAGTTTGAGAATTGGCTTGACGAATGTCATGAGTTTCCATCTGTTGCTTCCTACGATAACATGAACCCTGGGCGTGATTGCCCTTCCCTAAGACAACACAGGACATGATCCGAAAATCACTAAAGGCTCTAGCAATAACTGACTCAGACCTCGATAGTAGACTCGAAATGAGCCTACACCCGTGAGCTTTATGCTTCCCAGGACCGCACCTAACCGAAGAACTTGTCAAATTATCAATGCATGAGGGCCAAAAACTAGAAATAGACCATTGACTTACCCTAGAACAAACAACGTATCGAGAATGAAGCCAGTCCCAGAGCCCTAAACCATATTCCAAACCCTGCCATGAATAATTGAGGGTGGAGGTTTGAGACAAACAACACACATTCCATAATCATATAAACCTAGAGCCATAACAACATAGATTTAGAAAAATACCAGTTCCATTGCGCCAGGGACATGAACATAAAAAAGTCCATGAATGGCGTAGCTTCCTTGCCCATATAGTGCCCATATGTGAAAGAAAAATACCATAAAAGAGACAAGAGTGCAGAAGGCAAAGCAACCCTCATGAAAATCATCAATTTCCATGCAATCTTGGTGGTACTTCCACCAAACCTTCAATTTCGAAATAGAGTTGTTCCTCCAAGAAACAAACAACAATATGTAGATAGCCACAGGAGTTGAGTAACAAAAACTGAGATGAAGAACATACTCGAGGAGAGTGACCAGAGCAGGTTGTAAGTCGACCAACACCCAGTGGAAGACCATGAGGAGCGCCACCCGAGAGCTGTGACTTGTCGCAAGCCAAGACAAATCCAAATTACCTCTCTAGGAAGAGAAATTACTTACCTCAACAACAAAAAATCCATAGAACCTCGCCACTAAATCTCCTTTCCACCTTCCTCATCGACATTAAATGGTTGCATGCATGAGGCCACCGCTCCATGTGCCTCGTGCATGTGGAGGTTGGTAGATTTCCGCCTTTCAAACTTCATCATTATAACCTGGCGTTTGCAGGTCTCGATCCTTCTAGCTTCCACCCCGATCAGGGAGTTTTTTCCATAATTTCATTCCAACATTCCATCTTTTATTTATTTATTTTTATTTTCTTTTCTGTTGGTAGCCAGATCATTGAATAGCGAAATCTAAGACTGATCTAGTTATTCCCACGATGTTGCATGCAATAAATATATTTAGCAACCCTTGTTAAGACTATATTTAAGTTTAGGTAGTTAAATGGATTTTTATTTTGGGTTTGTTTTTCGAGGCATCCCACCCTCCTTGACATCCTTCTTGTGCGACAATCTCCAATATTTCAATCTGGTCTGTGAAATATGCAATGGTACGCTGCCTGTTTTCGGATAGGTCTTCAGAAAAAATCCCAAAGGGGTTTGAACTGGAAGGGGAGGGGGCTATAATATATTGGTTTGTGTTACTATAACCATGATTGTGGTATGTAATTCATTAAGCCAGATCCCTAGAGGAAAAGGAACATTGCTTCTTCAAAAAAATGTTGCTTACCAGGAACCTGTCCAATCTAGCCATCACGCTTCCCGATCCTACCCTCTAGTTATTCCACATGCATTTTCTCTTTGATAACTTGATGTCTATCAAATCCAACTGATTCATGAGGTATTCCACGTATTCTCTAGATGGATCCCTAATTTGGGATCCTCCATTTTTCTCCCAAGGATGCAAAGTGGTGTTAAAATCTCCTCCGAAAAGGTTATTTGTTTAATTAAATTCACCCAAAATGCAAAGAGACTTCCAACATGATAATCTCTCTTGGTAGGATATTATCTTGTACACATTAATGAAACTGCATACATTTTGCAAGGGAAAATGAAAGAGTTTGAGAGAAGCCTAGTGGGAAGAGTTCCATTTTTGAAGTTTTTAGAATGCTAAAGGATCCCAAAGAGTGCATACTCCTTATGAACCTCCTCTTATGCCTATTGTTGAGGCCTCGATGCCTTTCCACATACCTCTTCCTTTGAGAAAAAAAATCATCCTCTCATTTTTATCCCCTACAACATTAGAATTAGGGGCTTTTCTTCTCTAAGTATATTTTTTAACTTTTGATATCATTTTTTCATTCCGAGTCCCTTACAATTCCATAAGACCACCTCCATCTTTTACTTGCATATTTTGGAAAAACCCCTTAGGAGGGAGCAACATCCATCTATTTCTTATTTCTTATGGTTACTTTGACAATATCTCCTTGATTGATATTTAAGTGCATAGTTCTAAGTCCTTTTCATCTTTCTCTAAACAAATATCCCTATTAGATTTCCTTCCAACATTCTTATGGGGCCTTCCCATGGGAGTATCATGGGTCAAATCACTTTCAGGTTGTTCATCAATAGATGAGGGAAGACTGAGAGGGGTTTGGAGGCTTTTGGGGAGAGAATAACCTCTCCTTCGTTTGATGCCTCCTCTTTTGGAACTTGGAATGGCATCTGGACATATTTCGAAGAGGAATTTCTACTTCCTCTCCATGCTCTTTTACAAAAGTGTCTTTCTCATGGATATTTCTCATATTTTTTGAGTTTCATCTTATGTTCTCCAAGCAATTTAGAGCTTTAAACTAGTTTCTAAAGGATCCAATGCAATGAGCTTGAAAGTTTGAAGAAGAACAATCCCTACGAGGGAAAGAAGGAAGAGGAGGTGCTTCAAGGCCACCCTGAGAGACTTCAAGGGAATGATGGAGGATTTTCTGCTTGACGGGGCCTCTTCTTCTTTTGGGGTCTACCATTGATCTCCTTCTTCCTTTTGAAAGGGGAAAGTTGAAGCTTTTGGACAATTTATGGAAAATTGACCATATTCATGAGAAAAATTGCATTTGAAAGGGAGTTGGTAATAACCTACTTCCTTCTTGGAGGAAAGATTAGTTTTCCAATGAAAGTTGGATAGGCTCAAGAAGAGCTTTCTCCAATTTAATTTCAACACAAATGTAGGCACATGCAAACATGCCTTCCTTGGGTTTTTCTCTATGAATATATTTTCCCAATGCATTGCCTATAATTTTGAAGGTCTGTTGCACTAAAAACTGTCACCTTGACATTCTTCTGACTACATGAGCTCATTGACACTCATAATTACCTCCTCTGCAAGTCTTACAACCTTTACTCCTCATGTCAAGCCTTAAAACATGAGAAAAAACCCAAAAAACTCAAAAACCATAGGGTACGCAGGTAACATGAAGCCTGCCTGCGTTCCTAGCTTGGGTACGCAGGTAATACACTGCTTACCTACGTTCCAGAACACAGTTTTCCCTTGTAATTCATGCGTACCCTTCTCAAAGTCAAAAAAGCGAGAAGCAAAAGTTAAAAAGCTTATTTGAGGTCAATTCTAGAAGCTTCTAGATGAGAATTTTTGGGGATGAGTACGCTTTAATAAGGTGCATGTATCCCACACCTTAAGGAACTAATCCCTTGATGTGAGGAGCCTATCCCTTTGAAGGAGGATTCTATCCCTTCATAGGTGGAACCCTAACCTCCTCATCTGCTCTATAAAAAGAGGCATTGGGTAGCCTCAAAGGGAGTTCAAGCTTTATGTGTGATTGAGTTGAAGTGTTGTTGAGATTTAGACTTCTTTCTGCTGAGCTTTTGAGAGGAAAGATCACATACCTCTATGTGCTCCTAGAGGAAGAGTGCAAGACTTATCAAAGTAGAGGAGACTCCTGCTTCGGACCCTGGGAAGGCTTGTTCAACATCAAGGCTAAGGTTGTAAGGTTCTTCTGTTATTTTAAGATTAATACAATCAAGTTTTGTTTTTCTCAATAAATTGTCGTTCGATTGTTTATTTCAATAAGCTGTCGTTTGATCATTTATTTCATATATTCCTTGATCACTATGATAGGTATGTTTTATAATTATTTGTTATACATGTGCTATTTAATATTTGCTTGTTTGTGATTTCTGGTCGACGAAAGATGACACTTTCTTGTGATGAAAGAACTCTTGTTGCGATGGAAGGATTATTGTTGCAACGAAAGAACTTTTGTTGCGACGGAAGAACTCTTGTTGCGACAGAAGGATTATCGATGCGACGGAAGCACTACGACTGCAAATAAGCATTTGGATCTAAGGTAGGATCGACACCTTCATAGCATTTATTTGTAAAACGAATATATTTAGAGAAAGACAAACTTAGTTGTTCGTTTGTTGCTAGATTGTCTTCTGACACTAGGGAGATTGATCTTGTCCGCAAGATCGATTTATCCGGCCAACAAATTGGCGACTCCGCTGGGGAAAGAACTTGTTTTGATTTTCCTTTATTTTGATTTGAGAAAATTCTTTTTCCTGATTTTTGATTGATTTGTACGGGCTTGGGTAACTTAGATTTACTTTGATTTGGAAAGCTTTGAAATCTTATTTGTTTCTCTTGAACTTTTTTGGGGACCGCACATTGTTGCAGACCCTGTTAAAAGTCTTGAAAAACTTAGATTTCTTATTTCAGTTTTACTTTAGATTTGATTTAGGATTCTTAGTGTCTGCCCAAATTTGTATGTTTTCTGTCGAAAATCTCTTGTGAATGAGTCTCATAGCACTTTTGTTTTGAATGATTTTCTAGAAGTTTTGCATTTTTAGAGTGGTTTTCGCTTTGTCTCTGTAGTGACCCAAAGATTAGAAGCTTAAAAGTGCCTTAGATCACCTTGGTATCTTTTATCTTCTTGATGAGTCTGAATTTTTTGTGAAATTCATTCTTTTTGAGAAATAGATCTAGTTTTCTCTTTGCAAATATTCGAACCAACTTCGTTATAAGTTCTGAATTTCATTTTTAGAAAACATATCTGGATGTTTTTTGATTTATTTGTTATTCTGGGAAAATGAATTCTTAGTTTACTGAACAACTAAGAAAAACATTCTAAAAATAAAAATAAAAAAATTTAAAGCTTTTATTCAATTAGATTTTTAATGTTTGTAGATCTCAAAATTAGTTTTTTGTAGTTTTGAGTGCTTTTTAGAACTTGTAGATCTCTTTTGAAGGAAAGTTGTTTTTTGTAGTTTCGAGTCTTGAAAGTGAAATGGATTTATTGTGAGCATTGAATATTTGTCTCGTTTTGAGTTCTTATTGAAAAAACAAAAAGATTTTCTTCCATTTATTCTTCATGTTTAAATAAAGAATTGTCTCTTAAAATAATTGCATTCTCGAACTCTTTCTTTAGCTAAAATTTCATTGAAAGAAAAACGAATTGATTATCATTTTTAGGTGCATTTTTTTAGTGTATTTGGAAGTCGAGTCTTCACGCCATCATAGTTTCATTTCCATACCTATTGACTTAAAGAACAACCCATAAAAATAACGCATAATTAAAATTGAACTAGTAATATTTTTTATTTCTAGGGCTCTTATCACCAATATAGCTTAGGCTAGTATCTTGGAGTAGGGAGTAATTAACTCTCCAAGATAGTGAAAACAAATAAGTAGATAAATATTGCGGTAGGAAATAAATCCAATTGTAATTGGTACAGTATGGGAAGCTTCTCTTAAAGGAGTTAATCACAAGATCATGTCTGAACCTTTGAGACAATCAATTCTTTTTCATTGGGAAAGATAGAAGATCTGCGCGCATTACAAATGGTAAACCTCGAATTAACCATTGTCGAGGAGCCTGGGGTCACTTGTCAGTAAAACTCGGATTGACCATGTCGAGGAACCTTCAAGGGGATTGAGCTTTGTTACTCTGCCCTTGCGCGTGGGATCAGATCGTAGACTGTTCCCCCAGTTGTATTTGTTACTGTTGGTAACCTTAGTGTCCATAAGCTTAATATTATTTCCTAAGGTGACGGTGAAGGAAAGATCTCACTGTACCTGGAGCAGACGTCGACTAGACTCACTTGGACTCTCTGGGGGGTTCTCTTCACACGAGATGGTTTTGTGAAGAAACTTGTGCCAGTCTGTTTCATTAAGCAGGTTGTGGGGTAATTGTTCCCACTACCCTTTATGTATTAAATTTCTACTAAGTTGGATTTCATCAACAAATAGTGTTTTTAGTACGGGAAGTCACTGCTTCTGTGTGGTTTGAACTCTTAGATTTTTTAGGTGTGTGATTCAGTCGTTTGTTTCTTTAGAGACTTTAGGTGTTTTTATTGGGATTTTCTTTGTTTGCGTGTGATTGATTAATATTTAATCGTGGCAGAATTACCGAGACAGTCCCGGAGACTTCAGGGGAAGCCCCTTGAATATACACCAAGTCAGCTTGAAGGGCTGCGTGCTCTAGTATCATCTAGTAGCGGTAGAATTAGATCAACAGAAATTGGAAGTTCATCTATAGTTGTTCATCCTGATCATCAAATACCCACGACAGAACACATTCAAGAACCGATTTCAGTTTCTGAAGTTATTGGTAGTATTTACCCTTCCAGTGAACTAGCTGACGAACCTGAAATTTCTGAGCCTGACACTGAACATTCTGTTTTGGAAACATCCTCATGATTTATTACACCAACTTCTAGCGATCCTGGTTCACCTAGGGTAAGAAATATTGTTACTAAAAATCTTCCATCTGGCCTCATTTCTATTGAAGAGCTTGCTAGTCCAGACGAAGAGTTATCTCTTCCTGAATCCCCTCAATCTTTAAATCTTAGGGAGCGTGAATCTATTTTCTACAGCCCTATTCGGAATGACGCTTGGTATTTATCTTTGACAAATTTTTTAGAAAACCCGAGTCTTTCTTTTTCTCCACCTCGAATTCCATTTCATCCTACGCCCAGATGTTACTATCCTTCATCTATCATGGCAGGAGAGTCATCTATGTTTTCCCAATCACCGGAAGCATTCTTACACGGTGGTCCTTCTGTTCCTTCGGGGTATCATGCTCTTTCTGGTACTTTCTCAAGAGCAGCTCCTTGACCGATTGAACAAGTATTATCATCTAGTCTTAATGGTATTAAAACTGAAATGTCGAACGTAGAGCAAATCTTTATGATGTCTGGTAATATTCCGAAATCCTCAACCTCAAGGTAGCCAGTTACCGCTTGGGGGGCAACCTCAAGGTAGCCAGTTACCACCTGCGGATCAAACTCAAGGCAGTCAATTACTGCTTGGGGGGCAACTACAGGGTAATTTTTTCCCAGGACAAACTATAGCACAATATTAATTTGGATAACAACCTCAAGGACAATACATACCTCAAGGTTATCAACCTTCAGGACAGTACATACCCCAAGGTCAACCCCAAACTCAATATGTTCCTCAAGGTCCTTATCAACCCTAGATTCAGTACGCGCCTCAGGGTTTTCAACCTCAAGGTCAGTACCCAACTCAAGGTTTTCAACCGCCTTCTAGTCAATCATTTGTACAAGGAGCTGGAAATTTACCTCTTACTTATCAACCCTACGTTCAACCAGGCTATGGTCTTTACGTTCAACCTTCTGTGGGACAATAACCCGGAATGAACATGGTGTGGATCCATCCCAAATTCAACAGACTATGCAGCCTAAGGTGCAGTTGTCTACTCAACCTGGATAGCCTTTGGTTTCTGTTCCAACCCAGCAACCTGTCCAGCCTACTGTTCAAATCCCTGCACCTGGTTCTGTTCAGCAATCTAGGCCTAGTACAGCTCAGACTCTGCCTCAAACTGCTGCAACATCTGTTCAACCTATAACACATGTTTCTGGAGTATCTGTAGCTCCGATTTATTCTATCCCTGCATCCGTACAAATCCCTCAAGTCTCTGTACCCCAGTCAGGACCTTCAGTTCAGACTTCGGTCCAGATACTTGCGGGACAAGCTGGTACAAGTACGATTGTCACAAGTCAACTGCAATTCACGTATCAACCGTACCAGGGACAGTATCAATTCGGTCCCGTTTCACAAAACCCAGTTTATCAGTATCAACCGTACCCTGGCTATCCTTATCAACAACCTCAACAACCCCGCCAATGCCGCATAAGTAGCCCAATGATATACCAAAATTTGAGGGTAAGTCAGGAGAGGATCTGTCAAATCACGTTATGACTTATCACCTTTGGTGTGCGTCTAATTCGATAATTGATGATTCAATTCGCTTACGTCTTTTTCAACGAACTCTTATTGGTCTTGCCGCCAAATGGTACATTGAGTTACCACGAGGCTCTTTTCATAATTTCAGTCAGTTAGCAACTGCTTTCTTAACTCATTTTCAGTTGTCTGTCCGATACAATAATGGCACGAAACTATTGACTTCGCTAAAGCAATCCACGTCCACATATATTTCTGATCATATTCATGAATGGTGACGTAGAAGGCGTTTAGTGAAAGTTTACATTCCGGATCAAATTTTGGCGGAATGGTTTGTTAAATCATTATTACCCAAAATCACTGAAGATGTAGCTAAGGCAGGAGTTGTTACTGAGGAGCAAGTCATTTCTCAAGCTCAGTATCTTGACCTCGTCTATATGCAGTCAGGGACTTTACATGAAAAAATCCCCGATCTTCCAAAACAAGGTAAAATAACTGCAGCTCCTTCAGGGTCTCATGGCGCTGACGGTATGATTGGTATAGTTAATACTAAAAGCAAGAAGAAATCTTCAAAGAATTCTTCTCCTATAATCACTTTACTTGATTCCCCGAAAGGAGAATCTTCTGCTGAAATTTCTACCGACATTCATGTCGTAGAGACATCTACGGCCAAATCTAAATCTGACGGTAAGAAGAAGGGGAAGAATAAAAAAAAAAGAATTCAAAAGAAAAAATAGACAAAACTGAATCTAATGACGAAAAATGCAAGCCTCACTATCCTTGTTTCATTTGCGATGATGATCATTTTACTAAGGAATGCCCACATCGAGCGGAGGTTGCGAAATTCGTTAAAGGTTCTCAACAGCCTGTTGTCTTGAAGGATCATTTTCCAACTCAAGACAGTAAGATGATTGGTTCCACCTCGAATGCCTCAGAAGAACTTATTATGATGATGTCTCATGTCAGGATTGCGACGCGATTGCAAGATTATGGTAGTAAAAATCCTGTTGGTGGTAAAGAAGCAGAATCTTCTAATTCAAACACATCAACTACGCCTCCTCCTATTTCTAATCCGCTACAGATCGAGAAACCCAATTCATACTTAGTAATCAAACCACTTGATAAAGGTGTACTTCGTAAAGCAACTTTCAATCCACATGCGAGAGCTGCTCAGAATTACAACATTGTTGAGGACTTAGCTATTTCCCCTTCAGCAATGTCGGTTTTGGAAGTGCTGAAATCATGTCCAGCACAGCGTAAATTACTTTTGTCTGCCATAGGAGCTGTCGATATTCAGGATTCAAACCTTATAATATTTGATTTAGAGAATAGTACACCTTGCCTACCTCATCAAATGGCTTTCCAGATTCTAGTTTTAGTAAAAAACAGACCGATCTTTCGGACTGTGATTGATTAAGGGGCTTCTACGTGTATTATGTCGATCCAGTGTTTGAAATCCCTTGGTTCTCCTACACTCAATCAATCTCCGACGATTCTAAAGGCTTTTGATGGCCGAGGGTTCCATCCTTTTGGTATTTTGCAGGATTTACCCATAGGGGTTGAAGGCAAAACCGTAAATCTAGATGTGGAAGTGGTTGATGCCCCTCTAGATTACAACCTTCTCCTGGGTCGTAGTTGGTCTTATGATATGACTGCTGTTGTTTCTTCAGTCTTTCGGCTTATCAAGTTTCCACATCAAGGAAAGATCGTTACAATAGATCAACTCACTTATTTTTCATCCGATCCAGCCTCTACAGAAACTATCCAGCACATTGGTAAAACGACTATCCCTTACAAGGATGTTGGGGTAGGTTTGATTAAAGATTTTGGTTTACTAGGAACTTTTTCCTTTCCTCCTCCTAACACATCGCCTTCTATCACAAACATTCATATGATTTCATCGAATTCCATTATGTTTGATGATCCTTGGATCGTACCTTCTGATTTCGAGTTGGATTCATTTGATGGCGCGATGCCTTTGAGTCCCTTTGAAATTGCATATCAAGTTGTACAGTCGCTTTCCGATCCTTCTTCAACCGAAATTGATCCAATAAATGGGATCCATGAGGAATCACTTTCTATATCTAGCTCAGCCACAACGACATTTCCCGATCTTGTTCATACTGATGAGCAGATTCGTGAACTTTTGTCTGTTGACGATTTACCATGGGAAGATCTACATCATCGATCTTCGTTTTTACTTAAGCTGGATAATTTTGAAAATTATTTCGCTTCTATTTTTACTACTAAATATGTCAAAGAACCGCAGAATCCATTGCACAATCCTGATTCTGAGTTAAATTTGGAAAATATCTCTCGAACGATTCCAATTGACATTTCGGTTAATCCAGGAATAATTGAAAACATTCATATAGGTGCTTGTTGTACGGACGGTGAACTCCAATCTTATAAAGCCCTATTTCAATAATTTCGTGATGTGTTTGCCTGGTCATATGAGGAAATGCCAGGAATCGATCCGTCAATTGTTGTACATGAAATCAAGACTTACCCGAATGCCAAACCTGTCCGACAATGCTTATGTCAGATACATCCGCAAAAAGCTGCTGCTATCAAAGCCGAAGTTGAGAAATTACTTCGTGCAGGTTTCATTTATCCAATTCCGTTAACAGATTGGGTGTCGAATATTGTTCCTGTTAACAAAAAACAAGGAACGATACGAGTATGTATCGACTATAGGGATATTAATCGAGCTTGTCCTAAAGACAATTATCCAACCCCCTATATCGATCAAATCATTGATGATTGTGCCGACAGTGAAATGTTTTCCTTTATGGATGGTTTTTCCAGTTACAATCAAATAAACATGCTTCCTGCTCATTAGCCAAAAACAGTTTTCATTTGTCCATGGGGGACATTTTCTTATTGCAAACTACCCTTTGGATTGAAGAACGTTGGGGCAACTTTTCAAAGGGCTATGTCCTACGCGTTTCATGACATTAAGCACATTGTGCAACCTTATCTCGATGATTTACCTGCTCATTCATTGTGTAGGTCCGACCATCTCACTCATTTACGAGCTATCTTTATGAGATGTAGGCATTATCGAATTCCGCTGAATCCACACAAATGTGTTTTCTGTGTAGAATCGGGTCGCTTACTGGGATTTGTTGTTTCGAAAGCAGGCATTCACGTTGATCCGTCGAAGGTCGAAGCTATTTTCAATCTAGCTCCTCCTTCGACTCTTTGCCAACTCCAAAGTTTGCAGGGGAAAGCAAACTTTTTACATCGGTTCATTCCTAACTACGCCGAGCTAACAAAGGGTTTTACCAGGTTGTTGAAACAGAACGTTCTATTCTTTTGGGATGATATCGCTGATCGATCTTTTGATGCACTTAAACACGCGTTGACCCATGCACCATTACTACATCCTCCAAACTACAACCAAGACTATTTTTTGTACCTCGCTGCCTCTCATTCCACCATTGGGATGGTTTTAGTTCAGGAAGATGAATTCAACAATGAACATGTGATTTACTATCTCAGTCGAAATCTGCATCTGACTGAGATCAAATACACACATGTGGAGAAATTGGCCTTGGCAACTGTTCAAGTTGTCCAAATATTTCGACACTACATCTTATTATGCAAAACCACAATAATTTCTGACTGTAACCCTATGATGTACATCTTGACCAAACAATTGCTAGGGGGCAAGTATTCCAAATGGATAGTTATCCTGTAGGAATTTGACTTGGAATTTGAAAAATCCAAGGCAAAAAAATATTTGGTTTTTGCAGAACTGATGTGTGATTTCCCTTCTACTGATACTGAAACTGTGGCGAAGCAGCCCATTGCGGACGAATCCTTGTTTCTTATCAGTACTCTTGATCCTTGGTATGGAGATATTATTGTTTATCTCCAAACCCAATCTTTTCGGCCTGAAATTTCACGATCTTAACGATGGAAAATACGTTTCCAATCCCAACAATACAATATTATCGATGATACACTCTATCGTCGTGGAGCGGACTTTGTTTTCTGACGCTGTCTTACTCATGAAGAAGCTGAGAAGGTTCTAAATGATTGCCATTCTGGAGCATGTGGTGGTCATATGTCTGGGTATGCCACAGCCCAAAAGATATTGCGCGCTGGTTATTTTTTGCCGTCGTTATTCAAAAATTGTATCTATGTAGTCCGGAAATGCCACAATTGTCAGGTCTTTGATCATAAAATGCATGCACCACCCGCTCCTCTTCACCCTATAATTGATGTCGGTCCTTTCGCAAAGTAGGGTATTGACTTTATTGCATGTAACCCTCACTCGGCCGGGGGGCATGCATATATTATCCTAGCGGTAGATTATTTTACTAAGTGGGCCGAGGCGATGCCTACATTTTCAGCAGACGGCAAGACTGCTGCAACTTTCGTGTTCAATCATATAATTGCTAGATTCGGTGTTTCTCAAGCCATTATTACAGATCATGGAAGTCATTTTCGGAATATCATGATGACTGAACTGATAGATCAACTTGGCCTGCGCCACGATAGTTCTACTCCATATTACCCACAGGCTAATGGTCTGGTTGAAGCTATCAATAAAGTTTTAGTCACTATGATCAAACGAATTATTGGTATTCATAAGTCGAATTGGCATTCCATGTTATTTTCAGCACTTTGGGCATATCGGACCCCAGTAAAAACATTAACTGGTTTCACTCCCTTTCAAATGGTTTATGGTTTGGAAGTTGTGTTGCCTATTGAATGCGAAATTTCGTCATTGAAATTAGCCATATAATTACTCCCAGCTACCTCTGAAGAGGAGAAGCATTTTTTGTACTTGGCTCAGCTAGATGAGAATCGACGAAATGCTGCATTAGCAAATGAGGCTCATGTCAAACGAATAAAATCTCAGTACGATAGAAATGTTACCCCTCGTAGTTTTTCAGAAGGAGACCTAGTTTTAGTGTACGATCAAGCCAACGATAAGCTAGGGGCTGGAAAATTTGTGCCTATGTTGCATGGTCCTTTCATTGTTAAGCGAAAGCTAGTAAAAGGGGCCTATGAGCTGATAGATTTCGATGGTGTCCCTTTAGATAAACCCATAAATGGGCTTTATCTGAAGAGATATTATGCTTAAATTTGGTGTGGATATTCTTGATTAGATTAGTTTTTTTTACTGTTGGTGTGTTTTAGATTAGAAAAACGTGCCTAGTTTAGAGTGTGATCTTATCATTATTCCTGCTTATCTGAGTTTTACTCTTGATATTACAGATGTCGACGTCTCTTCAGACATACATTGGCTTTGTTGATGGTGCTTGTCATAGTACACGGAACATTTCTTCTGCAGCTTGGGTTATCTATTCACCCTCTGACGAGTTAGTGTTTATTCATGGGGTAAGCCTCGGTCAAGCAACGAATAACATTACATAGTATAATGCAGTGATTGGGTTATTATCTGAATCCATCTCATTTGGGATTCGGAGTTTTATTGTTAGGTTGGACTCTGAACTCGTTGTATTACAGCTTAACAGGGTGTATGCCATTATGAATCCAGTGTTATTAAGGTTATTTTTGAGAGTTTGTCTCTTGGAACATGAATTTGATTACATTGAATATTAGCATATTCCAAGACATTTAAATACTTTAGCAGATGCAGTTGCTTCTAGTATAATAAATAGACATTTGCAATAATCAAAACATTAAATTAAACAACATTCGATAACATGTACACAGATAGTCGGTAACAGTGATATATCATAGCATAGAAGTGTGTTTCAAACTATACATCGTCTTGTGTTGAACGGTTTAAAATTAAAAAAATAGGACTTAGAAAGTGTTGAAAATGATTTTTACTTGAATCATCCCATTACTCTCCTGGAGGAAAAGCCATGTCTTTGTCGCTGTGGTATTCTATCCCAGCGTATGAAAGTCCTTAACGATAAAGAGTTGGTTTTTCAACCAACGAAAATATGCCGACATAAATCTAACAATCTCAATGCCCTCAGCATAAGATTGGCAACACATAATGCTGCACTCATGTACAGTCTAGTAACAGTGAAGACAATAAATTTGAACTCAGGACGGATGATATCTATCCGTTTATCCTTGGGGTCTACTAAACTATTGCAAAACTCCGCTTTGAGACTAGCAACAGACTGGCAACCTGGTCTAGTCCCGAATAGAGATAAGTGTCCGCCCCTCTTGGACAAACCAGCTAGAAAATGTATGTCCTCCAGTTCGACTTTGAGCCGGTGGCCGACAAACAAGAAACATTGGTCCTGTGTGTCCTACCTGTTCACTAGCCATATCAGGAAATAAACTTGGGCCCTCATATGGTCCAAAATTTATACAGATTACTTGGAGCGGTTTCTGATCCAACAAACGGATTTTCCAGAATCTTCACAGGAAGTTTTTCTTATCCAAAAGCTCTCACTTTTTCACTCTGAATTCAAATAATAAAAATGAAGTTAGAAAAGTCCCTTTTATAAGTTTTTTTGAATAAATGAATTTTTAATTTGTTTATTTTTCACTTTAAAAAAGTAATTTTTGAAAACATTTTTATTTATCTTAAACAGGTATGTGTAATTGTTTCGAGTTTTTGTGCAGAATATTGGATTTTTCGGTAAAATTGATCATTTTTCAACAAATAGCATACTTTTATCACTTTTTCGGACTCTTTAAAAAATTTACGAAAAAACGAAACATTGGAGTCCTCTTTTAAGCCCTTTTCAGACTCTCTAAACATGAAAAGATTGTCGAACACTTGATTATTCGAACTCGTTAAAGTAAATGAATGATCGTCCCTTCAGTATAAGTTTACCCCTTTTACGGACTGAAATGGACTATTTACGAAAAAAGTATACGTTGAATAATTACGATCAATAGAGTTCTCTCCCGCATTATTTTATCCTTTTTCGGGCTCGAGAGACTAAATTTACGAAAAAGTACACCCATGGAGTCTTCTTAAGTTTTTTCTTCTGACTCTCTAAAATTGAAAAAACATCGAGTTTCTCCTATATTGGACTCGTTAAAATTTAACAGTAAAGAGCCTGTTCAATTTTTAAGCAGGAACGAACCACTCCTTCTTAGGGTTCGAATCTTAAACTAAGTTGGACTCATCTGAAGGATGAGCTTATCAACAAGCAAATGTTATCCTCCTCAAGCTTGTCAAAAATAAAGAGGTACTTGCCAGAAATAGTGGGGGAAAAGAGAGAAAAATGAACCTGTTTGTTACATTTTGATTATTCAGAAAACCGTTAACCACTCTTGAACACGACACTTTTGTTCACCTGGGTTGGGAAATCCTTTGCCTAACAGTT
This sequence comes from Pinus albicaulis, assembly GCA_034641835.2. Lineage (NCBI taxonomy): Eukaryota > Viridiplantae > Streptophyta > Pinopsida > Pinales > Pinaceae > Pinus > Pinus albicaulis. The sequence goes on from CM076581.1 coordinate 1,607,329,075, forward strand.
AATCAAACCATTTTGAAAGTCTTCATCCGGTTTCTGGGTATTATCTTTGGGTCAGTTGTCACCAAACCATCTGCAGTGTCGTTATGTGTTCAAGAGGACAGTTCAAACAAACCATTCATTTGCAAAATATTTGTCTTCCATTTTGACCATCCCTGAGTCAATCCTTGCCAATATATTTCTTCAAAACTTGATCTATGATTTCGTGTTGTGGGCTTGCCTACGACGGATCACTTTCTATCGACGACAACTCTTTATCTAGGAAGTTGATCCAGAAATCGTCAGTACCTTGAAATCTGCATGCCTCAATGGCAGGTTTCTCGCCTTCGACGATAGGTTGCATCATTGACCTTCGATCGAATGATTCCGTGACATGTTCGACTTCAACTCATTCATTCACATTTCATGGATTGTACTGAGTACTTTGAGATCCATTGACATTACTGGTGGTTACTCTCACACTTGTTAACAATTTACATTATTGACTGGTAATCAAGTGGTTTCTACCATGTTCGACTTCGACACATTCATTCACATGGATAGAATCGTACTGGTTCGAGAAGCGGAAATCAAGACCCTGGATCTAGTTTCCACCATCCAGGCTGCGAGGAATTTTTGTTATTCATTTATACAATAGACTATTCATAAACAGATGGTTGCGTCCATGCTGTGTCTACATATGTCTATACTGTTGATGTATTGAAAATAATTCTTGTATCAGAACAGTTTAAATCAGTTGTCTAGTTAGTTTTGATTTGAGTATGGGAATGCCTACCTCAGCGATGATATGTTTACATATATATATTTTGCATTGAATGTTTTTACAAGTTTCGACCAGGGTGTCCACAAGATGGTCCTTGAAATGATAAAATATTTCACTCTTCATATATGACAGACTTCATCTCCATCTATTCCAAACTTCGCACTTTAGGGGGCAATCTGTTGCACTAAAAACTGTCACCTTGACATTTTGTTGACTGTATGAGCTCATTGACACTCATACTTACCTCCTCTGCAAGTCTTACAACCTTTACTCCTCATGTCAAGCCTTAAAACAGGAGAAAAAAACCCTAAAAACTCAAAAACCCTAGGGTACGCAGGTAACATGAAGCCTGCCTGCGTTCCTAGCTTGGGTACGCAGGTAATACACTGCTTACCTGCGTTCTAGAACACAGTTTTCCCTTGTAATTCTTGCGTACCCTTCTCAAAGTCAAAAAAGCGAGAAACAAAAGTTAAAAAGCTGATTTGAGGTCAATTCTAGAAGCTTCTAGATGAGAATTTTTGGGGATGAGTACGCTTTAATAAGGTGCATGTATCCCACACCTTAAGGAACTAATCCCTTGATGTGAGGAGCCTATCCCTTTGAAGGAGGATTCTATCCCTTATTAGGTGGAACCCTAACCTTCTCATCTGCTCTATAAAAAGAGGCATTGGGTAGCCTCAAAGTGAGTTCAAGCTTTATGTGTGATTAAGTTGAAGTGTTGTTGAGATTTAGACTTCTTTCTGCTGAGCTTTTGAGAGGAAAGATCACATACCTCTATGTGCTCTTGGAGAAAGAGTGCAAGACTTATCAAAGTAGAGGAGACTCCTGCTTCGGACCCCGAGAAGGCCTGTTCAACATCAAGGCTAAAGTTGTAAGGTTCTTATGTTATTTTAAGATTAATACAATAAAGTTTTGTTTTTCTTAATAAATTTTCGTTCGATTGTTTATTTCAATAAGCTGTCGTTTGATCGTTTATTTCATAGATTCCTTGATCACTATGATAGGTATGTTTTATAATTATTTGTTATACAGGTGCTATTTAATATTTGATTGTTTGTGATTGCAGGTCGACGAAAGACGACACTTTCTTGCGGCTGAAAAGACTCTTGTTGCGGCCGAGAGGATTATTGTTGCGGCGAAAGAACTCTTGTTGCGACGAGAAGAATTATTGTTGCGGCCGAAGAAATCTTGTTGCGGCGGAAGAGTTATTGATGCGGCAGGCTTTTCGACACTTAAATAAGCATTTGGATCTAAGGTAGGATCAGCACCTTCATAACATTTATTTGTAAAACGAGTATATTTAGAGAAAGACAAACTTAGTTGTTTGTTTCTTGCTGGAATTGTCTTCGACTCAGGAGTCTTAACAGTGTCCATGAATCGATTCTCCGACAACAAGGTCATTCAACAATGAGAGGAAGCGGAAATTGCTGCAATTGAGACAACTAAAGGGACACCATTTCTGGGTTAAAATTGGGTCTCCATCTATCAAGGTAAATCTGTTGAGATCACTTAAAACAAGGGCCACTTACGAATATCAAGTCTCTGTCAGATTTATCCTCAAAATAAAAAGTAAAGAATCCTCTTCCCCAAAAGGAGGCACAAACTTTTCCTTTGATCAAAGGCCTCCAATTCTTGTCCAACCAAATATTCAAAGACATTATGGAGGACCAAATCCTCGTGAATTGGCCAACAAGACCTCGATTTGCTAGTCATAAAGCCATAATGTGTGATTTGGAGTTATTGACCATGTTTTTTGAGATATCATCACTCTTCTTGACAAATTCGGTGACATGACCTCATGACTCCAGAATGGGAAGAAATAAGCTTGCTAAAGGTTGCAATCTTAGACACTGAGGGGGGCAGTAGGACCCTTGGAACCAAATGCCATTTTGAATATGCAAAGTTTGGATAGGGTTTCAGAGGCTCATTCAATTAGAATTTCCAAAGACATGCATGTTACTATGACCACTCTTTACATTTTCATGATTTCCTTGCATCTTGATATCTCATTTAGAGAGTCTCATTCAAGTTATGTAGGAACATGGTAGACATAGAGTTTTCCAATGCTTCCATTTTTTTTTTATATGTTCTCAATTTTCACCCATCTTCTTTTCTATATTCTTTTCCCATTTGTTTCCATTTTATCTTTTTTTCCATTTGTTCTCGATACAGGAGCATCGGACAAAAATTTCATTATTTATTTGTGTGATTTAGGGGGTGATGTTTTTTTTTTTGGTTAATAATTTATGCACATTTTTATTTAAATTAAGAGAGAAAATATGAATGTGAGATTTATTGTAAATATTCTCTTAATTAATTGAGAATATGAGTGGAGATGGGTTGGATAGGTATTTGAGGGATTAGGAATTCCTGAAATGGAACTTAGTTGAGTAAAAAAAAAGATAAATCTATTTTAGAGTTTGGTTGAGATACTTGTGGAAGAAATCATGGATTGGGATTAATCCATAATTATGTATAAATGTGAAGCTTTGTGTGAGGATAGGGTGACATAGAGAATGGAATAGGAGAGAGAGAGATAGAGAGAAATGGTGTGAGAGTTTATGTAAAGGGCCGAGAGCTGAGAGGCCAACAATTGTAATATTTGGCCAAAATGGTTTGAATCTATAATTTTCTTGTATTATTATAAGCAAGTATTTTGTTTATGTTCAGTTATCTCTCCTTTATATATATTTTGAGTTGAATTGAATGTGGTTTTAAATGACGATTTTGATGAAGATTTCATAAAAAGGGAACACACACTCTATTTGCGCAAGTATATGTTTTATCACAGATTTTATGCATCATTTTTGGTATCAGAGCCAAAGATCTAATTAATCCGTGCAGCCATAAACGAGAGATGAGTATGTTAACTGCAAGAACATTTGTGAAGCTCTGGAACGCAGTTCAAGAGACCGATTGGACTGTGACGTGGAGACCGATTAAGGAAGCAGAATGTGATGGTTGTGATTTGAACCTAAAGTCATCTCCAACCGACGTTGACATCTGCCAAGCGTTTCTGTAGAAAACACACTGTGAAACACGAGCTTTCTAAGAGTGATTACATTTGCGATTGCAGTAACGCACGGGCCTGCCCATACAACATTCGCTCTTTTATGTCGATGTCTCCTTTTGAAATGTTGCAAGCGCAGAAGGGAAATCAATGAGGACAGAAGTAAATCCAAAGGCCTTCTTGTCCAAACCATGCCCAATCAATCACATACTCTTGTCTCAAAGGTCAAAAAAGGAACTGCAACTAATCATGACCGTCCTGTTGTTTCCACAAAATGTTTGGGAATCTCACCAACTGGGAGATCATGGATAGTTGCAATCACGGAAGGTGTCTTGATGTATTCAGTGGATGACTCTTTTTTCTTTCATCCAACTGATCTTGACATTGATGTCACACTAGAGGCAGTGGATGTAGCACTTAGTCAAGGCAGACATCTAAGGGCACTAATACTTGCTCTTCGTCTAAATGAAGCTAGGTGGATCAGGAAATGTATCGTATCTGTGCATCCAAAGGATGTTGCGACCACTGCTGCTGGAGTTCCACCTAAATATTTGTGCAGGCTAATTGAAGCATTTGCTGAGTATTTGGAAGGTTCTCCACCTCTTGAGTTTCTTCCTCAGTGGTGCTAGGAGCTTTGCAAAGTCCGTGGTAATACAATCAACAACATTGCAATTATTATCTTCCAGCATTGCGGTTGTTGTAGAAGTCATTGACGAGGTTGCATCAGGACCTCTCAGACACTTGTTCCTCTAATGAATATCTACTTCTTTATTTATGTACACCATCCTTCCCTAATTAAAAGACCATGGAAACGAAGAAACATGCATACAATTCATTTTATAGCATGCCCATGGGTACATTGAAAACTTAATTTTGTGCTTCAAGTGTACTCATCAATTGAGCCTCCACCGTTGGCCAAGTTCAAGAAGTATAGATTTCGGTGCTTCATCGCAGAAGATAGAGATATTCATTTCCTCTTAGGATGATCGCATACCGCCACTCACAGGTTGCCGAGTACTGCTTTATCAATCTCGAATATGGAGGTTTGTCAGCAGAGATTTGAGAACGGAAGTGCGTGGATTGTGGTTTTTAACTTTGCATAATCATATAATCAACTTGAATTCTTCGATGTCTGCGAGCAACCAATTTTTTTATGGGGACAAAAAGGTACACAATTATAACGTGTGAAGGTAGAAATGTATTGTTTATTAAATTGGTAATGTAAATTGAGAATAATGTGATCGCGAAAGAAAGCTTGGTAAGTTCTCTACGTTGAATTAATGTTTGAGAAAGTGCCATCAATATCATCAGTGTCATGGATAAGATTTGGTCCGTCTATGCCATTCTCTTTACAAATATTTTGATAATATTTTGCACTATTATATATATTGATACTTCGGAAAAAGGGTTGTAGTGCGGAAGCTCAAGAACTATCGGTGGGAACACTATGAAGGTGGTAAGTCAAATGAGTTTTTATGTTATTTAAATAACGTAAAATGGATATGTAATTCAGATTGAGAAGAATAGTGCTTTATGAGTGTTTCACCAAAATTCATGAGTGGAAAGAGAGATATTTTAAGAGAGATAATAAGTTAAAAGTCATGATTGATCGTTGCTTGTAATGCATGTGAAAGTGTTCACATTGTTTTGTCCCGAAGATAGTGCAATTTATGTTTGTTGCTACCAGAGAAATATGTTGATGACACCATATTAAAAGAAAGTTTTGGCAATTTCCTATGAGAGAATTGTTTTTGGCACTAAAGAGAGACGGTGTTGCATGAGAACTGTCCCTGCAAAGAAGAAAATGCATGGAAGTGCAGGAAGACTGTCTGCGCCAAGATGATGAGCGTGTTGAAGAGGTTAATTAAATAACCTTGAAGGGAGCATAAGGTATGATCATTCATTTTAAAGAGGTATTTTTAAATGTTGAAAATTAAATGGTTTATTTATTTTCACCATAAAATAAATCTTGGGAAAAGTGGATTGCATTTCAATTTAAAGGCTAAAGTATCATGATGTAATTAGTAAGAATGGAGTATGAAAGAGAATTGGTAGAGGGAAGATTTTACATCATGAGAATGTATTAAGGGTGGATGTTCATTGGTATACTGTATAACTTGAATTAGAGTCAAAATATCCACTATTGTAATTATTGGGTCAAGCTTTGAAATCACATAAGATGTTAAGGTCAAATGAAGGAATTTGGATAGCTTGAGTCAAGTTAAACCATTGAGTTATTGTACAAGAGGGTTTATTTTTCCTCCAAGATGAAGAGTTATGTCAAGTCTGGAGTCAAATAATCGTAATCCAAGTCAAAGGTCTGAATGTAATTAGGTGCATGATCGGCGGAGCCCGACACCCAAAGAGTTGGTCATTGTAACGTAAGAATTACCGCCGTTGTTGTTGTAGCAAAGAGGAGCAAGAGAGTTGCCAGAAATGATTCCAAGACAGATAACAAAAGATATCAAGCACAGGAAGAGAGCTTGTATTGTGGGATGGAAAGTATGAAGACTTGCTGAAAATGGGATTTGAATGAAATCCACAAGTGAACAAATGAAGTTTACAAAGGAGGAGAAGATGACTGTTGAGAGTCATTTCAGAGGTTCTGAGAAAGACCGCAACGAAAGAAAGAAGAAGGAAGATGCCAAGGAAAATGGCATATGTAAGCAGTTGACTGATGAAGAGTATGAGAGGGAGAAAGCTGAGATAGCAGTTCACCTTGAATTATTGATGGAATTGTTGCAGAGAAATAAGAAAGACCAGAGACATGGTTGGACCATGAGGAATAAAGTGAAATGATAGAGGCTACACGCAAAGAGGGAACAACAGGTAAACATACAGTTGACAGAAAAGTTGAGGAAGCTCGAGCAGATGATGAGTTTGCAATTGAGATGTGAAGAACTCAGAGAGGCTGAGTTGAAAATGGAAGTTTCCATTTGTGGCCCAGAACAGGGTGAAATTATGGGTGAAGAGATCAATGAGAAAGATCTCATGGACTATTGGAATAGTTCAGAAAAATTGGAAGATATGTTGACAAGAGAAGCAAATGAGGCTATGAAGCCTTGTATTTTTAAAAGTCACAGTTTGTGTATGTTTGCAGGATGTGTAGAAGATGGTGGACAGTCTGGTGAAACTGTCACAGTGATGAATGAAACTCTTAAGGTGAAGTATGATGGAGAATGCCTTTCAGAGAAGGAAGGTACTGATTTATTAAAGCAGAACGAAATCATAGATGAATTTCTGTTTGGTGGAAGACAACTAGTTGAAGCTGTTATGGAGCAGAAGCATAATGAAAATTCTGAAGTGATATTCCACGGAGGTAAACAAATGAATTTGTTTAATGAAATTGATGACAGAATTTTGCAATGTGATGATACAGAAAACATGATAACTCAGGAGGATTGTCAGAAGAAGAATCAAACTGGGAATGAAGGTTGTGCTGAAATGATGGAAATATTTCACATGGAAATGGAGTTCTTGGAAAGATGGCTCAAGGAACCTGAAGGAGAAATGAAGTTTGCAGAACCTGATACAGAAGAGATTGCAGTTGCCATACATGATAAGGATGAATTTTTTTCAACATTTATAGAGTTAAAGTGAATGTTTTAACACTTCAAATAATAATGTGGCTGTAGGTACAGAAGGAAACATAAATAAATATGATGTTGAAATCAGAGAAATTGAGCAGAAAGTATTTGGAGATGAGATGAAAGATCATGAGTGGCAAGAAAGTTATGTCTTTAGAGACATAAAGGAAACATAATTATTGAACCAACAGAATAAAGATGAAAGCAGTCAGTAATTCAAAACATGATCTACTAAAATCCAGAAAGTCTATGATGGGAGATTGGTGCTTGAAGCATCAAACGAGGCCGAAAGGTCTTGTATTTTTAAAACTAATAATTTGTTGGTGAATGCAGGTACAACACCGGATGAGAAATTTGTTACTGTAGGAGCAGTCAGTGATTATAGTTGTGATAAAGGAGAAGTTCTTGATTATTATTCATTTCAAAAAGTTGAGTGTTCAGCGTAATTGGAGACGGAAGCATTAGACAAAGAGGAATTGGTGAAAGAAATTGTTGGAGAGGCCGATGGAATGAGGTTGATAGAATGAGTGATGCTGATGTACAACCAGTTCGAGATTTTTTCAGAGTTTAGAGACCAGAAGAATGGGTATCAGTGATTCTACACGAGTCTATAATTTTCGAAATAAAGATGATGTGGTATGGAAAAGCGAGAGTTACATTCAATAGTATTATGAAAGTACTATTATGGAAATTCTGTGCAAAATTACAAAGTGGAGTTGATACTTTAAAAGACCAGCGGCAAAACAGAGTTTGGAATCCTGGAGGGAGCAAGTTATTTGAGACTTGTGTCTGTCGCATTATTACAGAAAAGTGACAGACCTCATAGACATGAGTCTATGGAAACTTCTCTGCATGGAGTCTGATGCAGGAGCATCGAGCAAAAATTTCATTATTTATTTGTGTGATTTAGGGGGTGATGTTTTTTTTTTTTTATAATTATTTTATAATTTATGCACATTTTTATTTAACTTAAGAGAGAAAAACTGAATGTGAGATTTATTGTAAATATTCTCTTAATTAATTGAGAATATGAGTGGAGATGGGTTGGATATATATTTGAGGGATTAGGAATTCCTTAAATGGAACTTAGTTGAGTAAAAAAAGGGATAAATCTATTTTAGAGTTTGGTTGAGATACTTGTGGAGGAAATTATGGATTGGGATTAATCCATAATTATGTATAATTTTGAAGCTTTGTGTGAGGATAGAGTGACACAAAGAATGGAATAGGAGAGAGAGAGATAGAAATGGTGTGAGAGTTTATGTAAAGGGCCGAGAGCTGAGAGGCCAACAATTGTAATATTTGGGCAAAATGATTTGAATCTGTAATTTTCTTGTATTATTATAAGCAAGTATTATGTTTATGTTCGGTTCTCTCTCCTTTATATATATTTTGAGTTGAATTGAATGTGGTTTTAAATGACGATTTTGATGAAGATTCCATAAAAAGGGAACACACACTCTATTTGCGCAAGTATATGTTTTATCGCAGATTTTCTGCATTAGTGCTCTATTTTCACACATCATTTTCTCCATTTCTTCAATCTAGTGAAAAATTTATCTTCTTTCTTAAGTCATGATTCAACTCTTTGAAGGTTTAGTTGAGTAAATTTTGGAGCATCCTTTGAGGCCATGTGAGAAAATAATAATGCTCTTATTTTTGCCTTTTTATCATAAAATTTGGATTACCAAAAATAGATCTTTCAAGTAAAAGTTATGTTAATTGTAAGTTACATATCTTCCAAACCTTAATTTGGATATTCTATAGATAGCATATCTTCTTATTGATGATCTTTGAACTTTTAACTCTTTTGAATGTAAAATTTTGATGTGCATTATTTTAATATGCTTTCTTAAACTTTTGAAATTTCACAATCTGAAACTTCATTTAAAAAAAAAAAAAAAAAAGAAAGAAAGAAAAGAAAAGAAAGAAAAAAAGAAAATTGCAACAATTTTTTTCAAATTATTTGTTTGAGACTAACTGAATTAATAAAAAAATACTGACTTTCAAAAATAAAATATAATGATTCAAAATGCTATATTACACTATCTTTCTATGAAGAGAAAAATATATTTTGATATATTTGAAACTTGCTAATATTAATGGATGAAACCTTTTAAAATGCAATTCTAAGTACTGCAACGTTTTAATAATTCTTCTTTAATGGTTAATTGAATGCAAGGTTCCCAATTTATTATGTACTTAAATCTAATAATGACAGATACTCTACTCATGTGAAGGAAATCTTCCTTGACTATCTCCAAACTCAACTTTGTGGTTAATTGAATGCAAGGTTCCCAATTTGTTACATACTTAAATCTAATAATGACATCTACTATTCATGTGAAGGAAATCTTGGTTGACCATCTCCAAACTCAACTTCACTCAAATATATCATAAATTGAATGAACAACTCGATGGACTATGTAAGAAAAGCCTCATCCTATCACCAAATGGTTTGCACTTGAGGAAACCTAAGGATGGAGAGACTAACAACATTATAATTTTCTTTACATAATTTAATATGCAAATAATTAATCTAAATATGTAAAAAATTAATTTTATTTAGAATACTTTTGACCATTTAAGAAGTGTAGAATAATTAGTTTGTGTGGGGTTTATTTATTATTAAATTATAACTTAAAATCTTATGGGAAGGGATTGAGGATGGGAGTCAATTTTGAAGAAATTAAACTATCTTTTGTTCAAATATCATGGAGAAGAATTGAAAATAAGAATCAACTTTAAAAGAATTAAGATAAATTATTTTTGTTAATTCATGTATTCAAATATCATGGAAAAGAATTGAGCATAAGAACCAACTTTAAAGCAATTAAGATAAATTATTTTTGTTAATTCATGAAGTGTAGAATAATTAGTTTGTGTGGGTTTTATTCATCATTAAGTTAAGAACCAACTTTAAAGGAATTAAGATAAATTATTTTTGTTAATTCATGTAAGTGTAGAATAATTAGTTTGTGTGAGTTTTATTCGCTATTAAGTTAAAATCTCATAAAGAGAAATTGAGAATGAGAGTCAATTTTAGAAAAATTAAACTATCTTTATTCAAATATTATGGAAAAGAATTGAAAATAAGAACTTACTTTTAAAGTGTCCAAATAGACCAAACCATTTTTAATGACAACATACTAGTAAAATACTATTTCTATTATTAATGATAACATGACCAACATGCTCTACTATGATGTTATTTCAGGATTATTTTTAAATACATATTTGTTCCTTTTAGTAATAAAACCGATAAAAATAAACAAAATAAAACGTTAAAGGCACATATTTATCACTTGCTAAAAATATTTTTTATTGACTCTTGGATGCTCATGTGGTCCTTTGGATTTTAAAGAAAGAGGCTCACCTACAATGGGGAAATGAGGGAGCCTATCTAAATTTTGTGTGTGGAGATCGGCATTTGACCCGATAAAAAAAAACTGCAATCTACGGCGGAGATGATAAAAAAAACTGCAATCTACGGCGGAGATTAAGCGGAAGCCAGCGATCCGTGCCGGACTCAACCATCCAATAGGAGAACACGAGTTTCCCAATATAAATACAGAAGCCGACACCCTAATTTTTCATCTTGCTTTTTTTGGACTGCGATAATTTATAGTAAGTAGTTTTACCCTCGTGCGATTCGAAATCCAGCAATGGCGCCCAAGGTAGCAGAAAAGAAGCCCGCAGAGAAGAAGCCTGTGGCAGAGAAAGCTCCTGCAGAGAAGAAGCCTGCTCCCAAGGCAGAGAAGAAGCTCCCTAAGGAGAGCGGAGACAAGAAGGGGAAGAAGAGGCACAAGAAGAATGTTGAGACCTACAAGATCTATATCTTCAAGGTTCTCAAACAGGTTCACCCTGACATTGGCATCTCCAGCAAGGCCATGGGAATCATGAACAGCTTCATCAATGATATCTTTGAAAAAATGGCGAGCGAGGCATCAAAGCTCGCACGCTACAACAAGAAGCCAACAATTACTTCTCGGGAGATTCAGACCGCTGTAAGGCTTGCTCTTCCAGGGGAGCTCGCAAAGCATGCTGTATCGGAGGGAACCAAGGCCGTCACCAAGTTCACCAGCGCTTGAGTTCGGTATTGCTTTGAATTAATTCCAATGGTGTCTTTTGACACCACATCTGCTATGGAAGTTTGAATACATTCTTTTGAGTTGCGTTGGTAGATCGATACAACAATTTGGGTAAAAATGAATGCATTTTTTTGGTTATTTTCGGGTGAGCATTGAAATTAATCACTAGGGTTTTAACTGATTACATAGTAGGGTATTGTAGTACGAGCTCTCTTCTGCGATTTTTGTAGTAGACGAATTCTTTTTTGTTAGGTTTTTTTGGTCACATTTTGGGTAAAGGAATGAGTCGAGCTCTTAGGGTTTTGACCGGTTATATCATAGGGTATTGTAGAATGAACTCTCTTTTGCGATTTTTGTAGTAGATGGATTCCTTTTGTTAGGTTTTTTTGGTTACAATTTGGGTAAATGAATGTTCTTTTAGATTATTTTCAGGTGGTCATTGGAATTAATCGCTCGAGCCCTTAGGATTTTGACTTGTTGCATCACAGGGTATTATAGAATGTACTCTTTCTTCTGCAATGTTTGTGGTAGGCGAGTTCCTTTTTGTTAGGGTTTCTGGTTATCGGATTATTTTCAGGTGGGCATTGGAATTAATCATCTCTTTTGAATTTTGATCGATTATATCATGTACTTTTGCAATTTTTGGAGTAGACGCATTCCTTTTCGTGGGTATTGGAATTAGTCACTCCAGCTCTTAGGGTTTTGACCCATTATATCACGAATTCTCTTTTGCAATTTTTGTAGTAGGCGAATTCTTCCTTTTCGTTTGGTATTTTCAGTTAAGGTGAACTTGTTTTTTTGTTTTGTTTTGTTTTTTGTTGGGTTAAATTAGTTGGGGCTGGTCTATTTTGAGTTCGATGTTGGCTTTGTATTTGCACTGGGGACCGTGTTAGGATATTTTTGTGGTCTTTTTTTTTTTTTCTTTAATATATATTTTGTTGTGGTTTGTTTGTTTGTTGGAAAGGGTGGTTGGGTTGATTTTGTTTTGTTTTGTTTTTTAATTTATTTATTTTTGTTATATTGCTCTAAAAGCTTGGTGGCTCTGTTGGCTATCCTTTTATTTATGTTGCTTAATGTTGGTCTCAAAATTATCCATCTTTAGCGTGATTTTTTTTTTGTCCACATTTTTTAAATTGTTGGCCTTCTCGTTATAATGTGGATCTCATATTGTTTGAGCTATTACCAATCTTAACATAGTTGGATTGTTTTTCCCACTAAATTCTGAATTGAGCCAGACCAATCTTTAACATCTTTTAACATAGTTACATTTTTTTTTTTCCTTTTTGCATTAAATTTTGAATTGATGACATTTTCACTAAAAAGTATTTAAACAGGACATTCTGTTATTCTCTATTTTACATCAAGTTTACAATTTATTGTTTTAAAAAGATAATAATAAAATTATATTATAACATATTTACTTTTCCTTTATTTACCTTACTCTATAAGCTTGACCGACGAGTGTAAACTTTTGCCTAGTGGAAAATGGCGTTTTGTGGGGATGGACGGAAAATTAACTTCACCTTGCTTAAAGGCCTTGCTGCTTGGTGTTTACCATGTTTTATTTTACCTTGCTCCGTGATATTTGCCTTGCTTTGTAATTATGTTCAGTGGAAGATAAGGGGTTTCTATAGGTGGGGAGAGAGTGACTGGCTTAAAAGTAAGCTTGCCTGCCGATAGGGCGCTCTACGAATTGTTGGAAAAATTTTTCTTAGCTTAAAAGCCTGGCTGCTTGGTGTTTGCTATGCTTCTATTGACCTTGCTCTATGATCGATGGTGGGGGAGAGGTTGGGTGAAAAGTAAGAGGGGCAGATGGATGGGTCAAAAATAAAAGAAATGGAAAATTATTTTGGTTTGAAGTAGATAATAATATTCATGATTTATACTATACATTGAAACTATATGAGTTTTAAATGAAATATGAAAATTAAAACATAAAATATTTAAAAGTTATATTATAATAATTGAGAGGGCCGTGAAGAATTGAGTTGATAAAAAATGTGAAGGTTCTTTGAAAATTAAAATATAAAATATTCGAAAGTTATATTATAATAATTGAGAGGGCCGTATAGAATTGAGTTGATAAAAAATGTTAGGTTCTTTGACTTTGTTTGCATTATTGGAATCATGGTGGATGAGATGTGTATCAATTAACATTGTATTGATGTTAATAAGTTAGCATTGGAAAATTGATAATTTTTGGGAAAAGTTTTATTTTTATAAAAAATATCAAATAAGTTATTATGTAAATTTACATGTTCGGAAAATTGATATTTTAAAGGATTTTTATATTTTAAAAATTAAAGAAATTATATTTATATATATAAAATTTAATGTGTATAAATTAAAATTATATTTTTAATAATTGCTTTTTATTGCTTAAACATTTTTTATTAATTTAGATGTGAAAGTTAATTTTATATTTTATAGATTAATAAAAATTGATAAAATATGAGAATGTTTGTATTATAGTGTTGCTGGGAAATTAAAACAAATTCAGAATTTTAAAATATATAAACATGTTATTTATATGTATTAGATTGTTTAAAAAACTAATAGCTAAATTTAGACCATGAAAGCTATAGATAGACTATAAATCTAGACATTGAAATAAAAAAAGACACAACATTAAACGTAAGGAAAGTGATCATTTGGACCTACTAGAGTATGACTTCAATTGTAATGGGTTCTTGTTGCTTTTAAAAAACTAATAGATAAATTTAGACCATGAAAGCCATAAATAGACTATAAACCTAGACATTGAAATAAAAAAGTCATAACATTAAACATAAGGAAAATGATCATTTGGGTTCTTGTTGCTTCAAGGAGAGCAACCAAAATTAGGGGGTAGGCTAAGGTGGGTTTCCACATGGTTAGGGACTCTAAAAGTAAATTGCATGTCATTTAATATGAACAAAACCTTTTCTTTAGTTTCATTTATGTCCAATAACACTTTGCCCAATAAGAGTTTAATATGCTAATAAATGTCTATAATACCCTAGAAATGACTAGTGTTAGCTACATAGTCAATCACCTATGTTAGAACCTCAATGTTTGAAAGAAATCAATGTTGCTCCATAATTTCATGTTAAGCTCGCTTAATTTTGACTTGAATGAGAAGTGGGGTGTAGTGTATAATAGAGTTAGCAACTCTCCACTAGACACATGAATTCTCCTGCGTACTTTGGAAGGTTACTTGTCTTACTTGTGCTCTTTGATGACGCATGACAATTGATAGGGGGAATGCATATTATTAAGGGAAGTGGTGCTTGATAGCTAATGGGAGAGGGGTGACATAGATGGAATAAGAATGGTTGAAAGGAAAAGCCCAAAGATGAGCCACAAAAGTACAAAGTGTCTAAGAGGAGGGAACAATAGGGAAAGGTCGTCAAACACTCGACAACTAATAAACACAGAGAAGAAATGGGAGCATGAGAAAAAGAAGCTGATAAAGGCTTTATGTTGTAAGGGAGAGGATAGAAGATTGTGCTATTGTAGAGCCCCCACATTGTGACAAAAATTCGACAAAGTAAAAAACACATAAAATACCAAGATATATTGACAATGTTCCATTATATGTGATTATTATCGAAAGAGATTTTACAATTTTATATGGATCACAGAAGCATAGATTCTAAAAATACCAAGATATATAAGGAATTGGAACGAATAGTTGTTGGGATACACTATTTCTAGAGATCTTTAGTCTCATGAAGAGCCATGGTGTTGCCAATCAGGTTGTATTAATTTGTTGTCTTGTGAGATGAGATGACCATTCATCTAGTGAGGTGAAAATCCATCCGTTCAATGAGATGGTAGTTAACCTATTATTTGTTGTCTTTGATACCAGTCAACTTATAAGGGCTAAAAAAATGCTAGATATAAACCTCATAATTTTTTTTTTAAACAATACAATTTAAAATTTTCAAATGAATTATTTTTTCTAATTTATTGCACATCTTCAAGGCTAAAATTCTTTTAAAATATGGAACACAATGAATATTTTAGATCTATGAGAGGTATACTTCTATAAGTTGTGCTTGATTTTTTTTTTTTTTATGTACCAAATCCCATTTTAATCTTGCAATTGTGTATAACACTCATTGGTCTTATTAGGGCTAGGAAAAAATAGAGCCAATCGAGGATCTTGGTTGTTTAGAATGGAATAGAAACTTAGTAGCATATCTCAACCCAAAGCAATCGTTGGAGTTTGCGGATTATTTGAAGAATATGCTAGATCACCCTCTCTAGTAATATCTCATGTGTGAACCTTTACCAACATATACTTTTAGATCCTTCCTTTGACCCACGAAGTTAGAACCTATGCCAAAACATCCAAAGCCTTGATGTACAAGGACTAAGAAAAAACATAAACCAGTGGGGACTTTTGCTTTCTAGAATGAAGTAGATAAAAGATCAAAATTATAAAGAGAGTAGCTATTGAGTGCATAGTCCAAGGAAACTTCTAAAAACTAGTATAATAATATTACCATTGGGATAATTTTTCCAACATAAAGAGCGAAAACTATATAACAAAGTGACAATTGTTGAAGAATATTAATGTTTTGAAAAGAAGTAGGTTAATGAGTCGACGAAACAACCTTCGTGTTTCACGCTCACTCGTCGGCGGCGAGCTCCTTCGCGACATCAACGGGAGTGGTGAATTAGTGAACAAAGGTCCAAGATGAAAAGGATTTGGTGGAGGCGAATTCCATCAACAGCTAGGGTTCTGTCGGCACTTGCAACAACCCTTTGTCCGACCTAGCATGGCGGCGGCCTATGCGCGACCATGGTGTTTTGATTGCTAAACATTGCGGGCTTTGATGCAGTGGATACCATATGGGGCCACATTGTTTCATACATTTGTGGCGCGGTATTCAGATTTCAAACATTTGATTGGCTCCCTGTCCGATTACTCGACCACGTCTACTGCTTTTGTCGGTGAACACCCAGTTTTCTTGGCCCACTCTTGCATCATAACACTGCAATTGTCAGTGCTCTATCCGCCGTCATCACCTTTCGTTTTGCCTCCGGTGATCTCCCATACTGGTATTTTACAGGATTCCCATGACTGTTTTTCTAACTGATGGTTTGTTTCTGGCATTAACAACATTTTTCTTGGGGATAACGATGGAGGGGGGCCAGGATGAGAAGTTGATCGATTACTCGGAGGACCCATATGCCCAGGTGGACATATGGACCCTTGCACATTGCTTTTCATCTGCGATGTATGTTTCCCACACCGCATCCTCTCCTTTTACTTGCCCTACTTTATTTGGTTTTTCTCCTTCTACATCCTTACCTCTTCATTACTTCCTTGCACTTGACTCTTTTCTGGTTTCGGACCTCACCCACGACTCCCCTGCTATTCTCTCGGCTGCTGACCTCGATCTTATCTCCTCCCCGGACATCTATCCTCCATCGCCTGCTTGATTAGGCTCCTTCTTTGCGGTTGCTCCCTCTTACAACTACCTTGGCTCCCTCGCTTCGACACCTCCGCTCACTACCACCTCATCCCCCCCACACTGCTCTTCCCCCCCCGCCGCTCCCTTCCCCTCCTCCCCTTCATCCCAATACCATTCACAACCCTGCTACTACCCCCTCTCGCCGCCCATTTGGTCGCTTTGTCATCCCCCCACTTGACTCCCTTAATCCCCCTCTCGACTCCTCATTGTCTCCTCCACTCACCGCATCTGCTCCCCTAACTCTTGGATCACTCCCTTGTGCCCCCTGTCGAACGAAATGTATGCGGGCTTGTAAGCGTAGAGGCCTCCTCACCCTTGACGTTGGCATTCAGATCGTTAATAGTCTGGGTACAGTGGATAAAGTTATGGCGGGGTGTGTTTGTGGCCGAAACTATGGGTTTAAAACACTGACACAGTGGGTACAAGAGATATGGGGTGATCTTTTACATGAGTGCCACACATTCATACTCTTATGAAGGGATGGTTTGCCCTCCGTTTCTCTAATAGGGACCCTACTGATTTGATTTTAACTCGATTTTGGCACATTGAGATGGCTCCAGTGTTTCTGAAGCATTGGAGTCCCTTATTCAATCCTGATCGTGAACCATTGGGAGCGGGACCTTTTTGGGTTTGTCTGCCTAGCCTTCCGCTTCACTTATGGAATGATCAGATATTTAGGGATATTGGTAACCTTCTGGGCACATACTTGGACCATGATCCCTCATACATTGAATCGGGTAAGATGGCATATGCTCGCATTCTGGTACAATGGATACAAGGGAAGGACTTGAAGAATCCATCAATATTCAATGGTGCAACTCCTCCTAGACTCTGTTATTGGATTATGAAGGGGTTCCTTTCCGCTGTAATAAAGTTGGACATGTTTTTAAAGATTGTCCATTAAATGGATAGGCATCTGGTACCAACACTCTGGGTAATTTGCAGCATATTGAACCAGTATCCATCTCGTTGCAGCGGCAGGCACATCTATCCGGACCCCTCTCAGCGCCTGCTCCTTCTTCACAGGTGGACTTTGCACAGGGGGATGAGGCTGCCCCTCACAAAGTCACTCGATCAATCACTGTTGCTACTCACTCTGGACTCTCCAGATATTGGTACTCCCTCTTTACCTCCTCTCACATTTTTATCTTTTTTATCTACTGCGCTTATTCAGTACACGGAGCCCTCTCTAGTTGGATTCTCTACATCTCCCATTATTTGTCCCCTGTCCTCCCCTTCTTGCCTATTTTCCCCTACTCCCCCTTCCACACCTAACATTTCATCTACAACCCCCTCCCCCTCATCATCTGTATCTCTTACTCCCCCCCAACACCCTCTACTCTCCCCCTCTCACCTCCCTTACCTACTTTTACTGTTGAGTTTCACTATTTTGGAGTTTATGATGATTTTTCACAAAAAATTCACTATTTTGGAGTTTATGATGAATTTTTAGAGTTAGCACTCATTCTCAAAAGGAAAGAAAATTTAAAATGGTCCCTATATATCAGTGTAAATGAGGTTTTTTGTATATTACAACACGTCCCAACTAATCCTGTTAGTTTCTTCTCTTTGTAATTCTCTTCAAGAAGTATGAAGTATTCACCCTTACTTCTATTATCCTTTTGAGATATACTTGTGGAATTCGTTTCAAGGGAATACTTTTGTACATAAATTGTCTTTTTATAACTTATTAGGGGTAGATGTACATAATTATGTTTCTATTTCATGCAACTTTGTTTTGTCACTTTTACTAATGCATGATAAATCATTCCTTATAGGGATAACGTTGGAAACATGTGTATATTTGATCGAGTTTACTTATGCAAATTTTGTACATAGTGTATATACTAGGATTAGAATTGGTTTAGACTATTTTGTGTTGATTTGTTTTATTTCTTGAATAAAATAATCATGATAACTTTTTAACTAAGATATAATCATTATTAAGGTAATACTTGTTTAAAATTTAAGCTCCATCCTCAAATACTTACTTTAAAAAGGGCTTATTACAAGGACCTAAGTATCTTGGTTATGATATCATAAGCAAATGTTGAACATGATTACATCTTAGTTAGGTTTTGTAGAAAAACCTTTTTAATCAGAACTCTATAATACATCTTTATCTTGGTTATGATATCATAAGCAAATGTTGAACATGATTACATCTTAGTTAGGTTTTGTAGAAAGACCTTTTTAATCATAACTCTATAATACATCTTTATCACCATCTCAACCTATCAAATCATGTTTATGAACCTCTAAGTTGAGATTTTTTCACTTGTCTAACTTTTTAAAGTCTTGTTAGTTTAATCTTTTGCCTTGATTCGTTGGAATGTTTGATTTTTATAGTTTGTTTTCGTTTGTTTTCATGACATCATCAAAATTTTATATGAAGGAACTTTATTTCTAGGCAACAACAACTGGTCAACATGGGGAAATATTTACTCTTTATCCATAATAGGATTTCATCTTATCATACCTTAATTGTTTATCACGGGGAACATTGAGTCACAATCAAAGTATTATAAGTAAAAGAATATAGAAGAAAGAATGAATACCCGTCTGAACTTTGAATCCCTACCATACTCCTCCACATAAAACTACTCTACTTTGATAGATGATAATAAGTCTAGGGAGGTCAATCATTAATAGTTTTCTATCTGTATTTTAGTACATAACCTCTCGTACCACCCCAATCTCTTTACCTTAATGATAAAAGCTAATATTCAAACATATAAATGGGGACATAAAAAAGAGAGTTGAAAGCACTCATGCATGGGAGGTGTATGCAAACCCATTGAGGAACTGAACAAGCTTGTTCGCAGTGGGTCCATGCATACATGGTACCATGAAAACTTTGCTACGGTACTCAACAAGATTGCTAGCAAAAAAACAATGTCAGGCAAGGAGGTAGCTTATATCAGATGCATACTAAGCTTCAATAATCAAAGGGGATCTCCCCTCTTGGACAAATTTTAAAGGTGTCCATTGCTGGCAATCAATACCCTCCAGAATAGATATGCACAACAGTGAGAAGTTCACAAAAACATTGGAAAAATGTGGACAAGTTTAAAGTGTAAATTATTAATACTTTATGGGGCTCAATTTTCTCATGTGTTTTTCATTTAATTTGTAAAAAGGAAATTGATTAAGTGGGAGAATCCTCCTCACAAACAATTTCCTAATCTCAAGTTGGAAGTTGAGATTTTCATGAGATTGTTTCCCTTAAAAATGTGGATTAAGTCCTTGATATGTGGATTTGAGAGTTTTTCTCCTTAAGAATCTCATATATCCTATTTTAATGGAGTTATTATCTCCTTGGAATGTGGATCTAAGAAGATATCGTCTCCTTTATTGTGTATCTCTAAAAGTTATAAATTCCTCTTATGAACTCTTTGGAGGGGTGAGAGCTTGTTTGAGAGAGTTTTGTTTGGAGATTTTTTTTTTTGAGAGCTAAATAGAAGTTTTTCCGAGGGATTGAAGAATTGTTTGTAATGTACAAGCCTTAAAGAGTCTTTGGTAGTAGAAGGCAACTCTAGGTTTTGCATCCCTTTTTGATAGAGCATTGTATACATTCCTCTTTTGAAGAAAGACAATAAAGCGACTTGACATTTTGAGGTGACTCCAGAGAAGTAACCTAGTGAAGGGGGTGAACATTGTCATCATCTTTGTTGTTGAAATTTGGTTACCAGAGGACAGGGGGTTCCCTAAGGCTTTGATCTTTGGCCTACGGAAAAGTGTCCAAAATAATTTAATTTTTCTTCTAAAGTGACTTTATAAAGTTATGAAGTCAAATTTAATTTAAAAGTGACTTTAAGTGATAAAGTTACTAAGTCTAATTTTAAAGTGATTTTAATAAAATCAATGTGAAATTAGAAAGTGAAAAATGACTTTAGAAATAAATCACTGAGTGGGTTTTTATTAAAGTGGGGTGAATTAAAAAATAGAAAGTGAGATTTAAATGAGCATTTAATCTCAGCGATTAGATTTAGGGATTCTTTAAAATTCACTTAGGGTTAGGTTAAAGGAGGAAAATGAGGGAAAATGTCATTTATTATTTCATGGGCAGATTGAGAGAGGAGGAGAGAAAGCTGAAGAGAAATTTCTGAGCGGAGGGAGAGCAGCGTAACTACACAGAAAATTCGTACCACAAGAGGGCACAATTCCCAAGACAACATTTTCAGACAACATTTATTGACATGTTTATCGAGACAGAAAATTCATACATCAATATTGCACGCATTTCAAGGCAAGGTATAATGTAGATTTTGAGGAGCGGTTTTTAGCAGCAAAGGGCACAAATTTCGACGCTGTTTCAGGGCTCGAAAATCGAGAAGCTGATGTACATTTTCGTATAGAATCTGTACAGTTCGTACAGACAGATTTTGGTAGATTTTTTCGAGGTTGCAAGTACAACATTTAATGCTATAATTTTTCTTCAAATTTTTGTTTTGTTGTTGGCACGATTTTCTAAATTGGAAGTTGACACCGAAATCGAGATAAGTGGGTTTTGTATTTGCTGTAATTTTTCTTTGTTTTACTGTTCACTGTAAAAACATATTCAGAAATAAAGGGGAGTTTTCGAACTAGTTTTCCCCAAGAGTTGTAGGGAGTTTTTCCAGGGTCAAGTTGACAAAAAATCAGCGTGTCTATTTTATTTGTGTCGCTGATTTATTTTTTCGAGTTTTTATTTTTGCGTTTCAGCATTGTAAAATTTCCAGAATTTGTGTTTTCAGAAAACATTTATTTTTCCAGCTTGTTGCATGTATGGCTATGGGAATGAACATTTAACTTTATGGGAGAAATAAAGGGAAACTAAAAACCAGGGTTGGTTATTAAAATTTCTACATGGTATCGGCGCTATTTTGCTGAAAAGTGTAGTTTGGGACAATAAGAAGAAAAATTATAAACTGTGTTTTCGCACAGAAAACAGTACCTTTACTACAAGAATGTTATTTTCAGTTTATTAGGACAACAATCATGTCTTTGGGCTTGAGGGTGGAGGATAGGTTGGATGAGCATAGTAACTACAGTGTTTGGAGGAGAGAATGCAGTCTGGGAGAAGTCTGGGATATCATGGTGCATACCGCACAACACCCTGTGAATGTGCCTATTGATGTTGTTCGGTTGACAACATTTAATAAGAATAATAACAAGGGTAAGAGACTGAATCTAGATGAAATCAAAGACCATTGCATTCCTAATGTGAAAGGAAAGAGATATGCTCATGAGATGTGGACAACATTGACCAATCTCTACCAGAGTACCAATGAGAACATGAAAATGGTCCTAAGGGAGACACTGAAGACCATTAAGATGGGTAAGACTGATAGTGCAGCTGGATATCTCACAAAGATTACTAATGTGAGAGATGCATTGACAGCAATTGGGGAGGTCATTCCACCTACTGAGTTGGTGCAGATTGCAGTGAATGACTTTCCCAGTTCATGGTTGAACTTTGCTGATGGGGTTTGTACACGTGAGACCCTTCCCTCTTGGGAGAGGTTATGGGATGATTGCATACAAACAGAAATAAGAAAGAGCCAGCTTGGGGCAACCAAACTAGTTGAGCAGGATGAGGATGTAGCACTGTTGGCAGGAGGCAAGAAAGGCAAGGGAAAGAAGCAAGCTTCCACAAGTGTTGATGGGGGCAAAGACAAAGGTAAATAGGGGAACACGCAGGAGGACTATTCCAAGGTGAAGTGTTGGAATTGTTAGAAGATGCGACATTATGCAGTTGTGTGTCTGGAGAAGAAGAATAATGGGAAGAACCAGAGCATGGCAGCATCAGCAGAGATAGAGGAATTTACAGATAGTTTTGACCAGGAGTTTGGGTTCATTGCTTGTGAGTCCACTAGTGCAGGATCACCTGCCACGGAGGTTGAGATGGAGTGTGCATTTCCCTCCACTAGCGGAGCATCTTTAGGTATCTGGGATGTTGACAGTGGGGCTTCACGTCATATGACAGGAGTCCGTGAGTACTTCTCAGAGCTTTTAGAGAGTGGCACTGATATAGAGGTAGTACTCGGAGATGACAACGTTGTTAGAGCAGTCGGTGTGGGGACATTGACATTTGATAAGGAACTCAAACCTCCCTTGAAGGTGTCAGATGTTCTATATGTGCCAGGGACGAGGAAGAACCTCATATCCGTCTCAACATTGGAGGACAGAGGATATGAGATATTATTTAGGAGAGGACAGGTGCTGATATATCCTAGGGGTGCTCTCGCTGATTCAGCCAGAGTGATTGGTGTACGCCATGCAAAAGTGTACAAGTTTGCATTTCAGCGCCTTTTGGCATTGAGCAATAGTACCGGTAACAAAGCTAGCAGTTTAGAGCTATGCGAGATTTGGCACCGCAAGATGGGGCACAGGTATCATGGAGCCTTGAGGACATTGCGGGAGATCACTACAGGTGTACCAGATTTCCGTACTGATCACTTTGATACATGCAGAGGATGTGCTATGGGCAAGTTTGCCAAATCCCCTTTTTCCAACAGTGACAATAGATCGACTGGGATACTTGATTTGATTCATTTCGATGTGAGCGGTCGGATGTCTCATGTTTCCTTGAGTGGATATGAGTATTATGTTTTATTCATTGATGATCACTCTAGGAGGACCTGAATTTATTTCTTGAAGACTAAGAGTTAGGTCTTTAAGCGGTTTCAGGAGTTAAGAGCTCTTGTGGAGACTCAGACAGGTCGGAAAATCAAGTCCCTGAGGTCGGACAATGGAGGAGAGTACACTCTTGGTGGGTTTGTTGAGTATTTTGTGGAGGCAGGCATCATGAGGGAGTTCACAGTTCCTTACAACCCCCAGTAGAATGGGGTTGCAGAGAAGAAGAACAGATCCATCGTTGGGGCTGACAAAGCCATGTTACATGATCATGAGGACCATGTTATGATATTTTTGTGGTCTCTTTTTTTTTTTTTTTTTTGGGAAAAGGTGGTTGGGTGGAAATTGTTTTGTTTTGTTTTTTAATTAATTAATTTTTGTTATATTGCTCTAAAAGCTTGGTGGCTCTGTTGGCTATCCTGGCTATCCTTTTATTTATGGTGCTTAATGTTGGTTTCAAAATTATCCATCTTTAGCGTGATTTTTTTTTGTCCACATTTTTTAAATCGTTGGCCTTCTCGTTATAATGTGGATCTCATATTGTTTGAGCTATTACCAATCTTAACATAGTTGGATTGTTTTTCCCACTAAATTCTGAATTGAGCCAGACCAATCTTTAACATCTTTTAACATAGTTACATTTTTTTTCTTTCCTTTTTGCATTAAATTTTGAATTGATGACATTTTCACTAAAAAGTATTTAAACAGGACATTCTGTTATTCTCTATTTTACATCAAGTTTACAATTTATTGTTTTAAAAAGATAATAAAAAAATTATATTATAACATGTTTACTTTTCCTTTATTTACCTTACTCTATAAGCTTGACCGCCGAGTGTAAACTTTTGCCTAGTTGAAAATGGCGTTTTGTGGGGTTGGACGGAAAATTAACTTCTCCTTGCTTAAAGGCCTTGCTGCTTGGTGTTTACCATGTTTTATTTTACCTTGCTCCGTGATATTTGCCTTGCTTTGTAGTTATGTTTAGTGGAAGATAAGGGGTTTCTATAGGTGGGGAGAGTGACTGGCTTAAAAGTAAGCTTGCCTGCCGATAGGGCGCTCTACGAATTGTTGGAAAAATTTTTCTTAGCTTAAAAGCCTGGCTGCTTGGTGTTTGCTATGCTTCTATTGACCTTGCTCTATGATCGATGGTGGGGGAGAGGTTGGGTGAAAAGTAAGAGGGGCAGATGGATGGGTCAAAAATAAAAGAAATGGAAAATTATTTTGATTTGAAGTAGATAATAATATTCATGATATATACATTAAAACTATACGAGTTTTAAATGTGAAGGTTCTTTGAAAATTAAAACATAAAATATTCGAAAGTTATATTATAATAATTGAGAGGGCCGTGAAGAATTGAGTTGATAAAAAATGTGAAGGTTCTTTGAAAATTAAAACATAAAATATTCGAAAGTTATATTATAATAATTGAGAGGGCCGTATAGAATTGAGTTGATAAAAAATGTGAAGGTTCTTTGAAAATTAAAACATAAAATATTCGAAAGTTATATTATAATAATTGAGAGGGCCGTATAGAATTGAGTTGATAAAAAATGTTAGGTTCTTTGACTTTGTTTGCGTTATCGGAATCATGGTGGATGAGATATGTATCCATTAACATTGTATTGATGTTAATAAGTTAGCATTGGAAAATTGATAATTTTTGGGAAAAGTTTTATTTTTATAAAAAATATCAAATAAGTTATTCTGTAAATTTACATGTTCGGAAAATTGATATTTTAAAGAATTTTTATATTTTAAAAATTAAAAAAATTATATTTATATATATAAAAGTTAATGTGTATAAATTAAAATTATATTTTTAATAATTGCTTTTTATTCCTTAAACATTTTTTATTAATTAATTAATTTATATGTAAAAGTTAATTTTATATTTTATAGATTAATAAAAATTGATAAAATATGAGAATGTTTGTATTATAGTGTTGCTGGGAAATTAAAACAAATTCAAAACTTACAAACTATATAAACATTGTTATTAATATGTATTAGATTGTTTAAAAAATTAATAGCTAAATTTAGACCATGAAAGTCATAGATAGACTATAAACCTAGACATTGAAATAAATATATAAACATTGTTATTAATATGTATTAGATTATTTAAAAAACTAATAGCTAAATTTAGACCATGAAAGTCATAGATAGACTATAAACCTAGACATTGAAATAAAAAAAGTCACAACATTAAACGTAAGGAAAGTGATCATTTGGACCTACTAGAGTATGACTTTAATTGTAATGGGTTCTTGTTGCTTTTAAAAAACTAATAGCTAAATTTAGACCATGAAAGCCATAAATAGACTATAAACCTAGACATTGAAATAAAAAAGTCATAACATTAAACATAAGGAAAATGATCATTTGGGTTCTTGCTCCTTCAAGGAGAGCAACCAAAATTAGGGGGTATGGTAAGGTGGGTTTCCACATGGTTAGGGACTCCAAAGTAAATTGCATGTCATTTAATATGAACAAAACCTTTTCTTTAGTTTTCATTTATTTCTAATAACACTTTGCCCAATAAGAGTTTAATATGCTAATAAATGTCTATAATACCCTAGAAATGACTAGTGTTAGCTACCTAGTCAATCACCTGTGTTAGAACCTCAATGTTTGAAAGAAATCAATGTTGCTCCATAATTTCATGTTAAGCTTGCTTAATTTCGACCTGAATGAGAAGTGGGGTGTAGTGTATAATGGAGTTAGCAACTCTCTACTAGACACATGAATTCTCTTGCGTACTTTGGAAGGTTACTTGTCTTACTTGTGCTCTTTGATGATGCATGACTATTGATAGGGGGAATGCATATTATTAAGGGAAGTGGTGCTTGATAGCTAATGGGAGAGGGGTGACATAGATGGAATAAGAATGGTTGAAAGAAAAAGCCCAAAGATGAGCCACGAAAGTACAAAGTGTCTAAGAGGAGGGAACAATAGGGAAAGGTTGTCAAACACTCAACAACTAATAAACACAGAGAAGAAATGGGAGCATGAGAAAAAGACGCTGATAAAGGCTTTATGTTGTAAGGGAGAGGATAGAAGATTGTGCTATTGTAGAGCCCCCACATTGTGACAAAAATTTGACAAAGTAAAAAACACATAAAATACCAAGATATATTGACAATGTTCCATTATATGTGATTATTACCGAAAGAGATTTTACAATTTTATATGGATCACAGAAGCATAGATTCTAAAAATACCATGATATATAAGGAATTGGAACGAATACTTGTTGGGAGACACTATTTCTAGAGATCTTTAGTCCCATGAAGAGCCATGGTGTTGCCAATCAGGGTGTATTAATTTGTTGTCTTGTGAGATGAGGTGACCATTCATCTATTGAGGTGAAAATCCATCCGTTCAATGAGATGGGAGTTAACCTATTATTTGTTGTCTTTGATACCAGTCAACTTATAAGGGCTAAAAAAATGCTAGATATAAACCTCATAATTTTTTTTTAAAACAATACAATTTAAAATTTTCAAATGAATTATTTTTTCTAATTTATTGCACATCTTCAAGGCCAAAATTCTTTTAAAATATGGAACACAATGAATATTTTAGATCTATGAGAGGTATACTTCTATAAGTTGTGCTTGATTTTTTTTTGTTATTTATTTTTTATGTACCAAATCCCATTTGAATCTTGCAATTGTGTATTAACACTGATTGGTCTTATTGGGGCTAGGAAAAAATAGAGCCAATCGAGGTTCTCTGTTGTTTAGAGTGGAATAGAAACTTAGTAGCTTATCTCAACCCAAAGCAACTGTTGGAGTTTGCAGATTATTTGAAGAATATTCTAGATCACCCTTTTTGGTAATATCTCATTTGTGAACCTTTACCAACATATACTTTTAGATCCTTCCTCTGACCACAACCAAATGTAATAAATCAATTTTTGAGCTCAAAAAACTCTAACGAAGTTAGAACCTATGCCAAAACATCCAAAGCCTTGATGTACAAGGACTAAGAAAAAACATAAACAAGTGGGGACTTTTGCTTTCTAGAATGGAGTAGATAAAAGATCAAAATTATAAAGAGAGTAGCTATTGAGTGTATAGTCCAAGGAAACTTCTAAAAACTAGTACAATAATAATACCACACGAATAATCTTTCCAACATAAACAACGAAAACTATATAACAAAGTGACAATTGTTCAAGAAAATTAATGTTTTGAAAATAAGTAGGTTAATGAGTTGACGAAACACCCTTTGTGTTTCACGCTCACTTGCCGTCGGCGAGCTCCTTCACGACATCAACAGGAGTGGTGAATTAGTGAACAAAGGTCCAAGATGAAAAGGATTTGGTGGAGGCGAATTCTGTTGGCACCTAGGGTTCCGTTGGCACCTACAACAACCCTTTCTCCGACCTAGCATGGCGGTGGCCTATGCGTGACCACGGTGTTTTGATGGCTGAACACTGCAGGCTTTGATGCAGTCGATACCATATGGGGACACACTGTTTCATACATCTGCGGCGCGATATTCGGATTTCAAACATTTGATTGGCTCCTTGTCCGATTACCCGACTGCGTCTACTGCTTTTGTCGGTGAACACCCGGTTTTCTTGGCTCACTCTTGCATCAGAACATTGCAACTGTCAGTGCTCTGTCCTCCATCATCACCTTTCGTTTTGCCTATGGTGATCTCCCATATCGGTATTCTATAGGATTCCTGTGGTTGTTTTTCTAATTGACGGTTTGTTTCTGGCATTAACGACATTTTTCCTGAGGATAATGATGGAGGGGGTCTAGGATGAGCAATTGGTCGATTACTCGGAGGGCCCATATGCCCAGGTGGACATATGGACCCTTGCACATTGCTTTTCATCTGCTATGTATGTTTCCCACCCCGCATCCTCTCCTTTTACTTGCCCTGCTTTATCTGGTTTTTCTCCTTCTGCATCCTCACCTCTTCATTACTTCCTTGCACTTGACTCTTTTCTGGTCTCGGACCTCACCCACGGCTCCCCTGTTATTCTCTCGGCTACTGACCTCGATCTTATCTCCTCCCTTGACATCTGTCCTCCATCCCCTGCTTCATTAACCTTTCTCTCGCAGTCGCTCCCTCTCTGCAGCTGCTCCCTCTTACAACTACCCTGGCTCCCTCGCTTCGACACCTCCGCTCACTACCACCTCATCCCCCCCACACTACTCCCCTCCCTCCGCCGCTCTCTTCCCGTCCTCCCCTTCATCCCAATACCATTCACAACCTTGCTACTACCCCCTCTCGTTGCCCATTTGGTCGCTTTGTCATCCCCCCCCGACTCCCTTAATCCCCCTCCCGACTCCTCATTGTCTCCTCCACTCACCGCATCTACTCTCCTACCTCTTGGATCACCCCCTCGTGCCTCCAGTTGAACGAAATGTGTGCGGGCTTGTAAGCTTAGAGGCCTCCTCACCCTTGACATTGGCATTCAAATCGCTGATATTCTGGGTACAATGGACAAAGTTATGGTGGGGTGTGTTCGTGGCCAGAACTATGGGGTTTAAATACTGACACAGTGGGTACAAGAGATATGGGGTGATCTTTTACATGATTGCCCCACCATTCATACTCTTACGAAGGGATGGTTTGCCCTCCGTTTCTTTAACAGGGACCCTATTGATCTGATTTTAACTCAATTCTGGGACATTGAGATGGCTCCAATGCTTTTGAAGCATTGGAGTCCCTTATTCGTTCTTGATCGTGAACCATTGGGAGCAGGACCTATTTGGGTTTGTCTCCCTGGCCTCCCACTTCACTTATGGAATGATTAGATATTTAGGGATATTGGTAACCTTCTGGGCACACACTTGGACCATGATCGCTCATATATTGAATCGGGTAAGATGGCATATGCTTGCATTCTGGTACCACTGGATACAAGGAAAGGACTCGAAGAATCCTTCAATATTCAATGGTGCAACTCCTCTTGGACTCTGTTATTGGATTATGAAGGGGTTCCTTTCCACTGTCATAAAGTTGGACATGTTTTTAAAGATTGTCCATTAAATGGACAGGCATCTGGTACGAGCACTCGGGGTAATTTGCAGCGTATTGAACCGGTATCCATCTCGCTGCAGCGGCAGGCACATCTATCCTGACCCCTCTTAGCTCCTGCTCCCTCTTCGCAGGTGGACTTTGCACAGGTGGATGCAGCTGCCCTTCACAGAGTCACTCGATCTATGACTGCTGCTACTCACTCTGGACTCTCTTCGGACATTGGTACTCCCTCTTTACGTCCTTTCACATTTTTATCTTTTTTATCTACTGCTCCTATTCAGTGCACGGAGCCTTCTCTGGCTGGATTCTCTACCTCTCCCATTATTTGTCCCCCATCCTCCCCTCCTTTCCTGTTTTTCCCTACTCCCTCTTCCATACCTAACATTTCATCTACAACCCCTTCCCCTTATCATCTGTATCTATTACTCTCCCCCCAACACCCTCTACTCTCCCCCTCTCACCTCCCTTACCTACTTTCACTGTTGAGTTTCACTATTTTGGAGTTTATGATGAATTTTCACTAAAATGTCACTATTTTAGAGTTTATGATGAATTTTTAGAGTTAGCACTCATTCTCAAAAGGAAAGAAAATTTAAAATGGTCCCTATATATCAGTATAAATGAGGGTTTTTGTATATTACAACACGTCCCAACTAATCCTGTTAGTTTCTTCTCCAAGTAATTCTCTTCAAGAAGTATCAAGTATTCACCCTTACTTCTATTACCCTTTTGAGATATACTTGTGGAATTCGTTTCAAGGGAATACTTTTGTACATAAATTGTCTTTTAATAACTTATTAGGGGTAGATGTACATAATTATGTTTCTATTTCATGCAACTTTGTCTTGTCACTTTTACTAATGCATGATAAATCATTCCTTACAGGGATAAGGCTGATGTAATGGCTCCATTGGAAATATGTGTATATTTGATCGAGTTTACTTATGCAAATTTTGTACATAGTGTATATACTAGGATCAGAATTAGTTTAGAATATTTTGTGTTGATTTGTTTTATTTCTTGAATAAAATAATCATGATAACTTTTTAACTAAGATATAATCATGATTAAGGTAATACTTGTTTAAAATTTAAGCTCCATCCTCAAATACTTACTTTAAAAAGGGCTTATTACAAGGACCTAAGTATCTTGGTTATGATATCATAAGTAAATGTTGAACATGATTACATCTTAGTTAGGTTTTGTGGAAAGACTTTTTTAATCATAACTCTATAATACATCTTTATCTTGGTTATGATATCATAAGCAAATGTTGAACATGATTACATCTTAGTTAGGTTTTGTAGAAAGACCTTTTTAATCATAACTCTTTAATACATCTATATCACCATCTCAATCTATCAATTCATGTTTATGAACCTCTAGGTTGAGATTTTTTCACTTGTCTAACTTTTTAAAGTCTTGTTAGTTTAATCTTTTGCCTTGATTCATTTGAATGTTTGATTTTTATAGTTTGTTTTCGTTTTCTCTCATGACATTATCAAAATTTTATATGAAGGAACTTTATTTCTAAGCAACAACAACTGGTCAATATGGGGAAGTATTTACTCTTTATCCATAATAGGATTTCATCTTATCATACCTTAACTGTTATAAGTTAAAGAATATAGAAGAAAGAATGAATACCCGTCTGAACTTTGAATCCCTCCTATGCTCCTTCACATAAAACTACTCTACTTTGGTAGATGATAATAAGTCTAGCGAGGTTAATCATTAATAGTTTTCTATCTGTATTTTAGTCCATAACCTCTCTTACCACCCCAATCTCTTTACCTTAATGATAAAAGCTAATATTCAAACACATAAATGGTGACAATAAAAAGAGAGTTGAAAGCACTCATCCATGGGTGGTGTATGCAACCTGCTGAGGTACTGAACAAGCTTGTTGGCAGTGGGTCCATGCATACATGGTACCATGAAAACTTTGCTACGGTACTCAACAAGCTTGCTAGAAAAAAAACAATGTCAGGCAAGGAGGTAACTTATATCAGATGCATACTAAGCTTCAATAATCAAAGGGGATCTCCCCTCTTGGACAAATTTTAAAGGTGTCCATTGCTGGCAATTGGTACCCTCCAGAATAGATATGCACAACAGAGAGAAGTTCACAAAAACATTGGAAAAATGTGGACAAGTTTTAAGTGTAAATTATTAATACTTTATGGGGCTCAATTTTATCATGTGTTTTTCATTTAATTTGTAAAAAGAAAATTGATTAAGTGTGAGAATCCTCCTCACAAACAATTTCCTAATCTCAAGTTGGAATTTGAGATTTTCATGGGATTGTTTCCCTTAAAAATGTGGATTAAGTCCTTGATATGTGGATTTGAGAGTTTTTCTCCTCAAGAATCTCATAGATCTTATTTTAATGGAGTTATTCTCTTCGTGGAATGTGGATCTAAGGATATATTGTCTCCTTTATTGTGTATCTCTAAAGGGGAGAGAGCTTGTTTGAGAGAGTTTTGTTTGGAGATTTGTTTTTGGGAGCTAAATATCTGTCTTTCTGATGGATTGAAGAATTGTTGTAATGTACAAGCCTTAAAGACTCTTTGGTAGTAGAAGGCAACTCTAGGTTTTGCATTCCTTTTTGATAGAGCATTGTACACATTCCTCTTTTGAAGAAAGACAATAAAGTGACTTGACATTTTGAGGTGAATCAAGAGAAGTAACCTAGTGAAGGGGGTGAACATCGTCATCATCTTTGTTGTTGAAATTTGGTTACCGAAGGACAGGTGGTTTCCTAAGGCTTTGATCTTTGGCCTAGGGAAAAATGTCCAAAAGAATTTAATTTTTCTCCTAAAGTGACTTTATAAAGTTATAAAGTCAAATCTAATTTAAAAGTGACTTTAAGTGATAAAGTTACGAAGTCTAATTTTAAAGTGACTTTAATAAAATCAATGTGAAATTAGAAAGTGAAAAGTGACTTTGGAAATAAATGACTAAGTGGGTTTTTATTAAAGTGGGGTGAATTAAAAAATAGAAAGTGAGATTTAAATGAGCATTTAATCTCAGCCATTAGATTTAAAGATTCCTCAAAAGTCACTCAGGGTTAGGTTAAAGGAGGAAAATGAGGGAAAATATCATTCATTCTTTCATGAGCAGATTGAGAGAGGAGGAGAGAAAGCTGAAGAAAAATTTCTGAGTGGATGGAGAGCAACATAGCTACACAGAAAATCTGTACAGCAAGAGGGCACATTTTCCAAGGCAACATTTTCAGACAGTAGCATTTATTGGCATGTTTATCGAGACAAAAAGTTCGTACATCGATATTGCGCATTTCAAGGCAAGGTATAATGTATATTTCGAGCGGTTTTCAGCAGCAAAGGGCACACATTTCAAGGCTGTTTCAGGGCTTGAAAATCGAGAAGCTGCTGTACATTTTCGAACTGGTTTTCCCCAAGAGTTGTAGGGGGTTTTTCTTGGGTCAACTTGACCAAAAATCAATGTGTCTATTTTCTCTATGTCGCTGATTTATTTTTCCGAGTTTTTATTTCTGCATTTCGGCACTATGAAATTTCCAAAATTTGTGTTTTCGGAAAATATTTATTTTTTCAGCTTGTTGAATGTATGGCTATGGGAATGGGCATTTAACTTTATGAGAGAAATAAGGGGAAACTTAAAACTGGGGTTGGTTATTAAAATTTCTCCATGATATCGAAACTATTTTGTTGAAAAATGTAGTTTGGGACAATAAGAAGAAAAATTACAAAACTTTTTTTTCACAGAGAAAAGAATACCTTTACTACAACAGTGTTATTTTCAACTTATTAGGACAACAAACATGTCTTTGGGCTTGAGGGTGGAGGATAGGTTGGATGAGCATAGTAACTATAGTGTTTGGAATGAGAGAATGCAGAGCATCTTTGAAGAGGGAGAAGTCTGAGATATCATGGTGCATACTGCACAACACTCTGTTAATGTGCCTACTGATGCTGTTCAGTTGACAACATTTGATAAGAAGAATAACAAGGGTAAGAGACTGATTCTAGATGGAATCAAAGACCATTGTATTCCTCATGTGAGAGGAAAGAGATATGCTCATGAGATGTGGACATCATTGACCAATCTCTACCAGAGTACCAATGAGAACAGACAAATGGTCCTAAGGGAGAAGCTGAAGACCATTAAGATGGGTAAGACTGATAGTGCAACTAGATATCTCACAAAGATTACTAATGTGAGAGATGCATTGACAGTAGTTGGAGAGGTCATTCCACCCACTAAGTTGATGCAGATTGTAGTGAATGGCCTTTCTAGTTCATGGCTAAACTTTGCTAATGGGGTTTGTACACGTGAGACCCTTCCTTCTTGGGAGAGGTCCTGGGATGGTTGCATATAGACAAAAATCAGAAAGAGCTAGCTTGGGGCAGCCAAACCAGTTGAGTAGGATGAAGATGTAGCACTGTTGGCAGGAGGCAAGAAAGACAAGGGAAAGAAGCAAGCTTCCACAAGTGTTAGTGGGGGCAAAGGCAAAGGTAAACATGAGAACACGCAAAAGGACTATTCCAAGGTGAAGTGTTAGAATTGTCAGAAGATGCGACACTATGCAGTTATGTGTCTGGAAAAGAAGTAGAAGGGGAAGAACTAGAGCATGTCAGCATCAACAGAGATGGAGGAATTTACGGATAGCTTTGACCAGGAGTTTGGAGTTATTGCTCGTGAGTCCACCAGTGCAGGATCACCTGCCACGGAGGTTGAGAGGGAGTGTGCATTTCCTTCCACTAGCGGAGTATCTTCAGGTATTTGGTATGTTGACAGTGGGGCTTCACGTCATATGACAAGAGTCCGTGAGTACTTCTCAGAGTTTTCAAAGAGTGGCACTGATATAGAGGTAGTACTTAGAGATGACAACGTTGTTAGAGTAGTCGGTGTGGGGACATTGACATTTGATAGGGAACCCAAACCTCCCTTGAAGGTGTCAGATATTCTATATGTGCCAGGCATGAGGAAGAATCTCATATCCGTCTCAACATTGGAGGAGAGAGGATATGAGATATTATTCAGGAGAGGACAGGTGCTGATATATCCCAGGGGCGCTCCAGCTAATTCAGCTAGAGTGATTGGTGTACGCCATGCAAAGGCGTACAATTTTGCATTTCAGCCCCTTTTGGCATTGAGCAATAGTACCAGCAGCAGAGCTAGCAGTTCAGAGTTGTGCGAGATTTGGCACCGCAGGATGGGGCACATGTACCATGGGAGCCTTGAGGACATTGCGGGAGATCACTACAAGTGTACCAGATTTCAGTGCTGATCACTTTGATACATGCAGAGGATGTGCTATGGGTAAGTTTGCCAAATCCCCTTTTCCCAGCAGTGACAGCGGATCGACTGGGATATTTGATTTGATTCATTCCGATGTGAGCGGTCAGATGTCTCATGTTTCCTTAAGTGGATATGAGTATTATGTTTTATTCATTGATGATCACTCTAGGAGGACTTAGATTTATTTCTTGAAGACCAAGAGTGAGGTCTTCAAGTGGTTTCAGGAGTTTAGAGCTCTTGTGGAGATTCAGACAGGCCAAAAGATCAAGTCCCTGAGGTCGGACGATGGAGGAGAGTACACCCTTGGTGTGAGTTTGTTGAGTATTGTGCGGAGGCAGGCATCAGGAGGGAGTTCACAGTTCTTTACAACCCTCAGTAGAACGGGGTTGAGGAGAGGAAGAACAGATCCATCGTTGGCGCTGCCAAAGCCATGTTACATGATCAAGGGTTACCATTGTTTTTGTGGGCAGAGACCTGCAACATTGTTGTATATTTGCAGAATAGGAGTCCGCATCGTGCCTTGGGGCATGTGACTCCGGAGGAGGCTTTTTCTGGGAAGAAGTTTGATGTAGGTCATCTTCGTATATTTGGGTGTATTGCATGCTTCTACGTACCCAAGGAGAAGAGGACCAAGCTAGAGTCCACCGCAGAGAAGAGTGTCTTTGTGGGCTACAGTGAGACCTCAAAGGCCTTTCGGATTTATATTCTTGCACAGAGGAGAGTTGTTGTCAGGCGGGATGTGAAGTTCGAGGAGGACAGGGCTTTCAGGAGGTCACATGAGATAGAGTATCTGGATCGGCCAGACCCTCAGGAGAAGCTGAGTCAGGGACAGGGATCCAGTGGGCAGGGATCAGGAGGATTCGAAGGTACATTGATTATGGTGTCAGGTCCATCAGTGAGCAGTGGCTCGCAGAGTCAGAGGGGTGGTGCTTCGGGCAGCATGCAGAGCAGTTCACTAGGGAGTCCACCGATGGATAGTTCACATGGTACTTCAACGTCTACAGGTTTAGATTCAGGCAGGAGGACAACAGACAGATAGTCAGGAGTTCAGCCTCCTGATGATGATGATGAGGAGTTTCATTCTACGGTGGGAGAAGTGTGCTCAGGGAAGAGGAAGCCCAAGTGGCTTCATAATACCTTGAGAGAGGCCACATCTGTTGCTGGGCCAAAGAGGCCGGTCAGAGAGAGCAGACCACCTGATATGTTCTATAGTTATATGGCAATGGTTGCTAACATCGTTGACTCTGAGCCTTCTAGCTATGAGGAGGCAGCGAGCCAGTAGGTCTGGAGAGAGGCCATGCCAGAGGAGTATTCTTCTATCATGAAGAATGATGTTTGGGAGGTGCTACCGAGACCTAAGGGCAAATTCGTGGTTACTTCCAGATGGCTTTACAAGGTAAAGCATGCTGCAGATGGAAACATTGAGAAATTCAAGGCAAGGTTTGTGGCTAGAGGGTTCTCCCAGGTAGAGGGAGTTGATTATGAGGAGACCTTGGCTCCCGTGGCTCAATATACTTCGATTCGCTCCATCATATCGATAGCAGCAGAGATGGGTTGGAAGATCCATCAGATGGATGTGAAGACTGTATTTCTCAATGGCTTCATACAGGAGGAGGTGTACATTGAGCAGCCACAGGGCTTTGAGGTGCATGGGAAGGAGTCCCATGTGTGCAGATTGAAGAAGACCCTTTATGGCCTTAAGAAAGCTCCCAGAGCTTGGTACTCCAGGATAGATACATACTTGCAGGAAATGGGTTTCACAAAGAGTGAAGCAAGCTCCCAGAGCTTGGTACTCCAGGATAGATACATACTTGCAGGAAATGGGTTTCATAAAGAGTGATGCAGATCCGAATCTTTACTTTATTGTGATAGGTGAGGAGCCTTTCATTCTGGTGCTGTGTGGATGACTTGGTCATTACGGGTGTAGAGAGACTCATAGAGCACTGCAAGAGAGATCTTGCGTTGGAGTTTGAAATGAAGGATATTGGCTTGATGCATTACTTTTTGGGTTTGGAGGTGTGGCAGGAGGAGGGGCACTTCTTCCTGGGGCAGGGGAAGTATGTTGTGGACATCCTTGGCAGATTCCACATGGAGGATTGTAGACCCATGTCGACACCGATGATCACCAACTGGAATAAGCTTCACGCTTCAGATTCCGAGTTGGTGGATCCCACATTGCATAGACAGCTGATTGGTTCCTTGATGTATTTGGTCAACACCAGACCAGATATATGTTTTGCAGTCAACACAATGACCCAGTTTATGTGTGAGCACATGAGGGTTCACTGGGTTGCTGCAAAACACATTTTGTGGTACTTGCAGGGGACAATGGATTATGGTCTGGATTATAAGCAGGGAGATGGAGTGATATTGGCAGGTTACACTGATTCTGATTGGGCAGGTTGTGCTTCTGATAGGAAGAGAACTTCAGGGTGTTGTTTTGGGTTGGCTTCGACAGTGGTGTCATGGTTCAGCCAAAAGCAGCAGTCAATAGCATTGAGTTTAGCGGAAGCAGAGTACATGGCAGCCAGTCTAGCTAGTTGTGAGGCCATTTGGCTTCGCAATATGTTGTTTAGCTTATTTGGTCAGCCGTTGAGACCTTCAGTGATATAATGTGATAATCAGAGTTGCATTAAACTAACGGAGAATCCAATATTTCATGACAGGTCAAAGCATATGGGCATAAGATATCACTTCATCAGAGACTATGTTCAGAAGGGAGCTGTGAAGCTTGAGTATATTCCCACTAATGAGCAGGTTGCAGATATTCTTACCAAAGCCTTACCATGGGGCAAGCATGTCTACTTCAGAGTTAAGATGGGTGTGGTGAGGAACACCTTCCTCGGTAAGAGGGAGTGTTGAAATTTGGTTATCGAAGGATAGGTGGTTCCCTAAGGCTTTGATCTTTGCCCTAGGGAAAAGTGTCCAAAATAATTTAATTTTTCTCCTAAAGTGACTTCATAAAGTTATAAAGTCGAATCTAATTTAAAAGTGACTTTAAGTGATAAGGTTACTAAGTCTAATTTTAAAGTGACTTTAATAAAGTCAATGTGAAATTACAAAGTGAAAAGTGACTTTGAAAATAAATGACTAAGTGGATTTTTATTAAAGTGGGGTGAATTAAAAAAATAGAAAGTGAGATTTAAATGAACATTTAATCTCAGCCCTAGATCTAAAGCTATCTCAACCATTAGATTTAAGAATTTCCCAAAAGTCACTTAGGGTTAGGTTAAAGGAGGAAAATGAGAGAAAATGTCATTCATTTTTTCATGAGCAGATTGAGAGATGAGAGAAAGCTGAAGAAAAATTTCTGAGTGGACGGAGAGCAGCATAGCTACACAGAAAATCTGTACAGCGAGAGGGCACATTTCCCAAGGAAGCATTTTCGGACAACAACATTTATTGGCACGTTTATCGAGACATAAAATTTGTACATCAAGATTGCATGCATTTCAAGGCAAGGTAGAATGCAAATTTTGAGGAGCAGTTTTCAGCAACAAAGGGAACGAATTTCGAGGCTATTTCAGGGCTTGGAAATTGAGGAGAAGCTATTGTACATTTCCTTACAGAATCTGTACAGTCCGTACAGGCAAATTCTGGCACATTTTTCGAGGCTGCAAGTACAAAATTTATTGCTATAATTTTTCTGTAAATTTTTGTTTTGCTTTTAGCACGATTTTCCAGATTGGAGGTTGACACATAAATCGAGATAAGTGGATTTTGTATTTGCTGTAATTTTTCTATGTTTCACTGTTCACTGTAAAAGCATATTCAGAAATAAAGGAGAGCTTTAGAACTGGTTTTTCCCAAGAGTTGTAGGGGGTTTTTCCAGGGTCAAGTTGACAAAAAATCAGCGTGTCTATTTTCTGTGTGTGGCTGATTTATTTTTTTGAGTTTTTATTTCTGCATTTGAGTATTGTGAAATTTCCAGAATTTGTGTTTTCAAAAAATATTTAATTTCTCAGCTTGTTGAATGTATGGCTATGGGAATGGACATTTAAATTTATGGGAGAAATAAGGAGAAACTGAAAATTGGGGTTGGTTATCAAATTTCTACATTTGTCTTGATGCTTCATGTTTTTCCTTGCTTATGGTTTGATAAGTTATTACTATGCATCTCAATGTTACATGTTTATGTGTTAGTTTAAATGTTTATGTCACAATTTTGTAACTTAATTTCATAAGCCCATATATTCTGGTAAAATTATTTTATTGCAAGTTTTATGCTCTCAAGTTTTCATATCATTTGGTATCAGAGCAGTTGATTGTTTCACTTAGTGGGTACATTTTCAAAGTTTAATTCTAGCGAGGAGGTTTAAACTGGTTTTGATTGTAAATGTCAATTTGGACAAATAGGTCTTTTTCTGATATTTTCTTTGCAAATATTTATCAAGACTCAAAGCTTTTAAAAGACTTATTAACCATGAAGAAAATGGTAGAGTAGTTGTATAATGAGGACATAGAAACTAATGAGTTGCGAAAGCAAATGAAGATATTGGAAGACAAAAAGAAAGAATTCCAAAACAGACTCAAAGAAATGGAGTTTCAATTGCAAGATGCAAAAGAGAATCTTGCGAAGTGTCAGAATGCTAATGTAAATGAGGTAAGAAACACTTGTTTGCATTCAGTTTCCTCACAAGAAGATGGTTTTTTTGGTTCCTTCGATAACCACACTCAAGGAATTAGATCGAAACTGTTATTGAAAATGGGTTATGAAGGAAAAGGCTTGGGAATCCATGGCGAAGGTATAACATAAACCATCGAGGTCGAATATAGACCTCGATATGTTGGGATAATGTACAACAAAGAATATATTGGAGAGTGTTCGAAGACTGTTGAAGCAAGTGATGCTTCGAAGGGAACCTCTACGCTATCTGGTTCACCTCGTTAAAGTTGTGACAAAGGAAAACACAAAAGGTATAGCCCTGAATAAACTAAAGTTTGTTTCGATTACAAGAAACATGGAAATAAGAATCATGGTTTTTAGCATAAAATTCTGTATTCATTTTGTGGGCTGACTAATCATAAAGTTACCAAATGTTGGAAGGGATTAACGATGTACATGAAATTCATGAAGGAGAAATGAAAAAAGGGCCAATCTCGAGATCATGAGAAGATAGAGACCAGAGGAAGTTGAAAATGGAAAATTGTTGCACGCATTTTCATTGAAGTTGTAATTTGGTTGATAGATGTTGGAAGCTTCATTCCAAGTTTCGTCATATGCTCGACAAGAAGGCCGTGCAAAAATACATGCCAAAGGAGGATGCAAAAGTGAAATATTTGATCAGTATTCCTAAACAAATTCATCAAAAAATTGAGCCTCATTAAATCAAGTTTAAAAAAATAAATCTTAACTATATTGGCAAGAAACGTTGGAATTTCCACAAAACTAATATCTATTTTCTAGTTGCTAAAAAAAAATATGCATATTTCACTTCAAAACGACATCATTTTTTCTACTTTATGGCATTTATCTTTAAGTTTTGATTTGAAATATGTAGAGAGCCTATACCATGTGGTTTTATATATCAATGACAATCCAGAGCTCATGGAGGGGCACACAACCCCTAGGCAGTTCGTGCATGTTAGGGTTGGAGATAACAAGCCAACGTTTCTAGCAATCGCTTCACCCCCTCGCTACATCTAGAGGAGGTTCTCTAGCGTTTTTGATTAATTATGTCGAGGTATCCAAGACAAGGTTTCTGTGAAAAAATCATAAAGGACATGTAGTATAGTTAAATCAAGTTTTAGGCAATGGTTTCAATATTCATCAAATATCGGCCCTCGAGAAGTATTCAACATTTTTTATTTTTGCTAACGACTCTGGAATCAACCCCATTTTCTCACTTTTGGAATTTGGATTAGAATCGAGAAGGAGATATGATATGACACTTTATTGTGGTGCCCGTAATATTCAGAGGATGGCTTACCAGAAAATATTAAAGGAATGAGAATCTTTTGGGTTGAAAATAGTTCCAGTTTTATCTCAACCTGATGATGATTAGATTGGAGAGCGAGGTTATGTGCAGGAGGAATTTTCCAGAGAAAAATAAATACGAAATCCTTCAGCCATTGGTGCATTTTTATGGGGGAACAAAGGGATGGTAGAGGATGTTACGTCGATTATTGTATCATATGGTGTACAACTTCTTGCTTGAACTAGGACTAGCAACTTCGTATGACAATAAGTCTCCTAAGGAAGTCCAAGATAGTTAAAAAGAGGCCATAAAAGGTATAGCCCTGACTACAATAAAGTTTATATAAATTACAAGAAACATGGCAATAAGAAACCTGATTTTTAGCATAAATTTCTGTATTCATTTTGTGGGCTGACCAATCATAAAGTTACCAAATGCTAGAAGGGATTGACGATGTACATGAAAGTCATGAAGGAGAAATGACAAAAGGGCCAATCTCAAGATTGTGAGAAAGATAGAGACCAGAGGAAGCTGAAAATGAAAAATTGTTGCACGCATTTTCATTGAAGTTGTAATTTGGTTGATAGATGTTGGAAGCTTCATTCTAAGTTTCGTCATATACCCAACAAGAAGGCCGTGAAAAAATACATGCCAAAGGAGGATGCAAAAGTGGAACATTTGATTAGTATTCCTAAACAAATGCATCAATAAACTGAGCCTCATGAAATCATGTTAAAAAAAAAAAATACTCTTAACTATATTGGCAAGAAACGTTTGGAATTTCCACAAAACTAATATCTTTTTCTAGTTGCTAAAAAAAAAGGTGCATATTTCATTTCAAAACGACATAATTTTTGCTACTTTATGGCATTGATATTTAATTTTTGATTTGAAATATGTAGAGAGACTATACCATATGGTTTTATATATCAACGACAATCGAAAGCTCATGGCAGGGCACACAACCCCTAGGTAGTTCGTGTAGATTAGGGTTGGAGATAACAAGCCATCGTTTCTAGCTATCGCTTCACCCCCTCACTACATCTAGAGGAGTTTATCTAGAGTTTTTGATTAAGTATGTTGAGGGATATAAGACAAGTGTGTTGGAAATGTTGTCATTGATGGCAAAGGAGATGACAAATGAGGAGCACCTGAAACATCATTCAAGGGGCAGAAAGGCAGCAGAGACATCAGAGGAAACAGAGACAAAGAGAGATAACAAAAGAAAGGAAAAGGAGATAGCAAAGAGAGAAGCAAAGTGGCAGAGAGGTGGCAGAGTTAGAAGAGGCAGACAACAGTGAACCGAAGTAGAGAGCTATTCAAGGTGCAAAGTAGTGAGGACAGTAGAAGAAGGCCATTTGATAGCAGATCTGGAGAGACAGAGTAATGAGGATATAAAGGCCACTGTTTAATATAGAGATTAGTTTATGAGTGATGGAGTATTAGTGGAAGTGTTAAAATCAGTTGAAGCTTGTCAATTGTACTCTGGAGCCATAGGGAAGAGCTGCAGAGGGTGGTGTTCTGAAAAGCTTTGGACAAAATTGTTAGAAAGGCCATCTACTGAAGACTAGGCCATAGATGAATGTAAGTGATTCCATATATATATATATAAGAATTAATTCCTGAACCAGATGTGCATTGTCGGAACTAGTCCTGTCTGAATATGCCTGAATTCAATAGATATATGGTAACCTCTGAAATAGGCTCTGAGATGAAACCCTGCAATTAAAGGAAGAATCAATGTCAATTAAGGTCGATTTTATGTTTCGAATTAAATGCGATTAAGGCTTGTATATGCTGTGGAGAAGTTAATTGAAGTGTTTTCTGTATCGAAATTCCACGGGAGGCCGAAGAGAATCACTCTGCAATAAGAACCTTTGTTTATATGTGAACCTCTGTTTATATTAATGCTGCATAAAATTTCATGAATGGTGTCGACTAGAAGTAATTCAAGAGTAGAGTAATGAATTAGAGTGGTTCAGTGCACAGTCATAGGCGGAGTTAATTACAATAAAATGTTGAAGCGTTGAACGGAACCCTGAGCCAAAAGGGAGCGGAACCTCGTACTAGACGGAACCGGATCAGGGAAGATGGAACTCGGAAGATGGTAACCGGAAGGCGGAATTTGGAAGACATAACTCTAACTAATGAACAGTGAAGGGGATTTCCGGTTTTCATCGCACCGCTTTCGTCAGGCAAGCGGTATTTATGAAATCGAAGCGATTCCATAGAACGAGCGACACGCGTCCCTGAACGAATCCGTAAAACCACTCTCATTGTGCGCCATCGCGCGTTATCGTCCGTGCATCTTCGCTGAGCGATATCCGTCAGATTAGTGTTGGCTGTGCGATATGTTATTAACCTTCGATTGAAGAAATGCATTAACAAGTGGGCTCCACGGAATATGTATGTATTATAATATGCATCGGGATTGATATGAAGGTTTAATATGGTGGATTAACGCAGATACTTATATGCGATGGGGCTTCCTTTATTCAATTTATTATAAAGCGGGCTATCACATTCTACGCAATGGCCACTATATAATACATTTTATTATAAAGGTTGAAGGTTGACCCGAATTCTTATTGCATATAAATGAAATACAGTCTGATGTTATAAAGGTTATAAAACTTTTGATTGGGGAGCAGATGTTTGTTTTATTAATAAGTCAAAGCGTTTCTTGTAAATACGGAACCAAAGATTATATTGTTGATGGTTCATGATAAAGGTGGTGAGTACTGATATATTCGGGTTGTTAAAAAGGTTTTTATAAAAACGCCGAGAGTTATTTTTGTTTGATTAAAAGGCAGTTGTACATACAACAGTTAAATAACTACAATGAACAGGGAACTGAATAAAAGAAAAAAATGAAAAAGAGAGTGAGGTTGGATGAATGAGGAAGGAAAAGAGGAA
This sequence comes from Pinus albicaulis, assembly GCA_034641835.2. NCBI lineage: Eukaryota > Viridiplantae > Streptophyta > Pinopsida > Pinales > Pinaceae > Pinus > Pinus albicaulis. The sequence continues at coordinate 1,607,372,732 of CM076581.1, forward strand.
GAGAGGAGTGCTATTCGAAATATACACTGTAATTGAATGAATGTTTTTAACTATTTATATTGTTTGTGATGTAATTGGCAAGTCTCTAGAGAAAGATAAAATCCCACTGTAAAGTTGAAATGGTACATTTCTCTGAGTAGATTGATAAAAGAGAAGAGAATGCAGAATTGAAGAAAAATATATAATCAAGCAGATGAAGATTGGAGTACAGTAAAAGAAATCAAAGGTACAAAACAGAGCTGATATCCAAGGTAAATCAACAAATGTTTCTTTATGAAAAAGAGGGAGTTGAAGCTTCCTTGCAAGTTGTAGCTTGCAGAATTTGAGGTTGGAGCCTCCTGTAGGTTGGTGCTTACATAAAACCAGTGGTGAGAGGGAGTTGGAGCTTGCCTTTACATCACAGCAATAATAAGATGTGGTTTTCTCCCTTTATGGGTTTCCACGTATATCTGGTGTCTCTGTGCATGATTTTTATGTGTTGATATGGTTTATCTAATCTTCTTAATACTTTCTACTGTCATATTAAGTCTGCTCTTACATTATATTAATACTTGCTACTCACATTCTAAGACTACTCACATATTAAGTTTAATATGAAATGAAGGTGTAAATAAGTTTTATGAAAAAGTTTTAAAAGTCCATGAATGTGTTAAAATGATTCACCCCCCCCACCCTCCTCTCAGTTTAACTAAGGGTTCAACAATTGGTATTAGAGCCAAGTTCCTTTTTGTAGCAGTTTAACAATTGAAAGGAGATCCTAGGTTATTGAGATGGCTAGTCAAGAAGGATCCTCAACGAACAAAGCCCCTTTTTTCACTGGTGCAAGTTATACCTTCTGGAAAATCAGAATGAGAACATACATAATGTCCTTAGGAGTAGAAGTTTGGGCTGTTGTGGAATTTGGATATGACTCTAAGGAAAATGTCTCAGAGAAATAAGCCAAACAAGATTTTGTGGCTAATGCAAAGGCAATGAATGCAATCTTGAATGGACTGTGTGAGGCAGAATTCATCAAAGTAATGCACAGCGAGACTGCCAAAGAAATGTGGGAAACTCTAGAAAATATTCATGAGGGAGACAAAAAGGTGAAGATAGCTAAACTTCAAGTCTATAGAGCCCAGTTTGAAAATTTAAAGATGAATGATGATGAAGATATTGCTAGTTTCTTTTTAAGGGTTGCATAAATTGTCAATAATATGAAAGCACTAGGTGAAACCATGCAAGAATGTGTAATTGTTCAAAAGATCCTAAGATCTTTTCCATCTAGTTTCCCAAGGTCTCTGCCATAGAAGAAACAACAGATTGGGAAACCTTGACCATGAATCAGCTTCTTGGAAAACTAACAACGTATGAGATGAGACTGCCACAGAAGACGTCAAATGTAAGTGAGGCAACTTTTAAGGCAGAAGAGAAGAAAGAAGAAAACGATGAGATAGGCTCCTGTTCTGATGGAGAAGAGGCCAAATTTATCAGGAAGTTGGATAAAGGCTCAGGTAAGTATAAAGGTAAACTTCCATTTAAATGTTTCAATTGTGGAAGAATTGGACATTATGCTTCTAAATGTCGTTATAAGAAAACAAAGAATCAGGCTCAGGAGTCAGAGATTCAATAGAAAATATTTCTATGCTCAGCAAGACAACAGTGCATCAGAAGACTTAGCTAAATTCTCAAGTGAAGAAGGAACATAAGAATTTGTTTTGATGGCTATAGAAGAGCTGGAAGAATGTTTTTTAGAAGATGAGGAAGAAGGTGAAGTGGACCTTGAGGGGGAGCTAAGAAGTGCCTTGGAGGAAATTGACAGACTAAAACTGAAGTGCAGAAAACAGAAAGACATTCTTCTCAAATACGTGAGAGAGGAACAAAATTCAGAAGCCCTCATTCAGTTGAAAGTAGAGCTTGAAGAAGCCAAGAAGGTAGAAGATATTTTACTTAAGCAGATCAAGGATAAAACTCAGGAGCAAGAGAAGTTGGAAGAAGAAGTAGTGGGCCTAAGAAAGAACTTAGAAAAGGCCCAAAGAGAACTATTAATGAATACACCTCTAATGAAAGGCTCAGGGCAATTGGATCAGATTCTAAATGCACAAAGGTCACCTCTGATCAAAACTGGGATAGGCTATGAAGGAGAATCAAGCAAAGACAAAGAAAAAGAAAACAAAAATATTATTTTTGTAAAAGCGGATGAGAATATCCAAGCAGCTCAGAATATTTCAAAGGAAGAAGAATCCTGCAATAAAGTAGATAAAAATCAGAAGGAAGCTCAAATGACAAAGGATGAAGTAAATAAACTGTCAACTGAAAAAACCTTGCATATTCCTGAGTATGTCAAATTTGGAAGTCATCAAAGGAGATTTTTTCCTTCTATGAAAAATGCTACTTGTTATTCCTGTCACAAATTAGGACACATTGCTGCATATTGTCATACAAGAAGAATAAATACAAACCAGCAAAGGATGCAAACAGTAAAAAGTTTTACTCAAGCAGGAAGATGGAGAAGACAACCTTTTATCAGGTATGCAAATTGTTTTTATGGATACTGTTTTTATTGTAATGATTTTGGCCATAAAATCATAGAATGCAGGAAATATGAACAAATACTGTTGTTCAAAACCTCAAGAAGGTTTATGAATCATGGAGAGTTTATTCCTACTTATAATCCTGCTAAGGATATATCCAAATGCTGTGTATGCAATAAAAATGGACATATGTCTTCCAAATGTTCTTTAAGAGAGTGTAGTTCATCATCTCAGAAAAGATACCAAACAAGAAGATGCTTGCAGTGGAAAAAGAAAGTGAATAAATGTGACTTGGCTCTAATAGCTCAAGATCTAAAAAGCCAGTGGTATTTGGACAGCGGTTGCTCAAAGCATATGTCAGGAGATAGAAGCAAGTTTATAACCTTTGACGAAAAGAAATCTGGAAATGTTACTTTTGGAAATGATAAAGCAGGAAAGATCAAAGGAAGAGGCTCAGTCAGTCTGAACAATGGTAGAGGAAAAGCCCAGGATGTATTGTGGATGGGCTGAAAGCAAATCTGTTGAGTGTTAGTCAAATGTGTGATAAAGGTTGTGAAGTTCTTTTTAGAGCTCAAGACTGTGAAGTAAGATCAAGCACCACTGGAAAAACCCTGATCAAAGGTGTTCGAACGGAAAGCAATGTCTATGTAGTAAAAGAAGAAAATGAAGCATGTCATCTTAGCAAATTTGAGGAGTCTTGGTTATGGCATAGGAGATTGGGACGCCTAAACTTTGATCATATCATAAGTCTAAGCAAAAAGAATGCAGTCAGAGATATGCTAGTCATCAAGAAGCCTTCAAATACTATATGTAAATCCCCTCAGCTAGGTAAGCAGACCCGTACATCCTTTAAAACCAAAGAGAAGTTATCTACAAGCAGACCTCTTCAACTTGTTCACATGGATTTGTGTGGGCCTTCGAGAACTAAAACACCAAGTGGAGAATCCTATTTCATGCTAATAATAGATGATTTTTCTAGAATGACATGGGTTGCATTTCTCAAACACAAATCGGAAGCATTTGAGAAATTCAAAATATTCAAGGCTTTGGCAGAAAATCAAACAGGATGCAAGCTAAAGTGCATCAGATCAGATAGAGGAGGTGAATTTACAGATTATGATTTTGCATACCTGTGCAATGAGCATGGGATAAAGCAACAGTTCACAATTGCAGGAACGCCTCAGCAAAACAGAGTGGCAGAGAGACAAAATAGGTTTGTACAACAGATTGCCAGAGCCATGATGCAAGAAAGTAACATTCCTCAAACCTTTTGGGCAGAAGCAGTACACACAGTTGTGCATATCCTAAACAAAGCTCATTTAAGACCAAATAGTGACAAGACTCCTTATGAATTATCGCATGGTAAACCTGCATCAATCAAGCATTTTAGAGTTTTTGGAAGTAAGTGTTTTATAAAAAATAATGATGAAAATTTGGGAAAGTTTGATGCAAGAGAAGATGAAGGAATATTCTTAGGATATGCATCTAAGAGTAAAGGTTATAGGTGCTACAACAAAATACTTCACAAAATTGTAGAAAGTATTGATGTAAGATTTGATGAAGAACTATCAGACAAGTTAAGAAGTACAAATTACAGCAATCCTCCGGAAGTTCATGAAGAAGAGAATCAAGATGATGATGAAATAAACAAGCCAATAGAAGATATAGATCTAAGATCAAAAAGCTCCTCAAGATACATTCATAAGAATCATCTAGAAGATCAAATCATTGGGGACAAGAGTGTAGGTGTACAAACAAGAAGACAACTAACTGAACAGACTGAAGAGTTATACCTCGCAGTGTTGTCACAAATAAAGCCAAAGAAGTTTGAAGAAGCCAGCAAAGACAAACATTGGGTGAATGCCATGAATGAAGAATTGGACCAAATTGAGAAGAACAACACTTGGGAACTAGTTCCAAGACTCAGTGAGAAAAATGTCATTGGCTCAAAATGGGTATTCAAAAATAAGATGAATGAACAAGGACAGGTAATCAGGAATAAAGCTAGACTTGTGTGCAAGGAATATTCACAGGTTGAAGGACTTGATTATGATGAAACATCTGCCACTGTAGCTAGAATGGAAGATATCAGACTGTTTTTAGCTTTTGCTTGTTATCATGACTTCAAGGTATATCAAATGGATGTGAAGTCTGCCTTCCTGAATGGAGATTTAGAGGAATAAGTCTACATGGAGCAATCGGAAGGGTTCTCTTTAACAGATAATGTAGACTATGTTTGCAGATTAAAGAAAGCATTATATGGGCTGAAACAAGCTCCTCGAGCATGGTATTCAAGGCTGGACAAATACTTGCAAAAACAAGGGTTGAAGAAAGGGGGAGTAGACAGCGACTTGTACATAAAAGCAAATGAAGATGAACTTTTGATTGTAGTAGTGTATGTAGATGATATCATGTTTGGAAGCAGCAAAGATGAGTTAACAAAAGGATTTGCTGAAGAGATGAAATCAGAATTTGAAATGTCTATGATTGGAGAGCTTACCTTCTATTTAGGACTACAAATTCAACAAAAGAGCACAGACACATTTATCTCACAAGAAAAATATTTAAAAGAGATGCTGAAAAGATTTAAAATGGAGGACTGCAAACCTGTGTCAACTCCCATGACTACTGGATGCAAGCTTTGTGCAGATGATGGAACAATTGATGTAGATCAAAAAATTTACAGATCCATGGTTGGAATTCTGTTATATCTAACAGCTTCTAGACTAGACACTGTGCTGGCTGTAGGACTTGTGGCAAGATATCAAGCAGCACCAAAACAAAATCACTTACTAGCAATTAAAAGAATATTCAGATATCTACAAGGGACTGCACATTATGGGCTATGGTATCCAAAAGGAAAAAAATTCATTTTGACAGCATATACAGATGCAGATTGGGCCAGCTGTGTTGATGACAGGAAAAACACAAGTGGAGGTGCATTCTATTTAGGAGAGAGTCTGGTGGCATGGCTAAGCAAGAAACAAACATCTATTTCTCTATCCACAACAGAAGCAGAATACATAGCAACAACAACATGTTGTACACAAGTCACGTGGATGAAGCAAACCCTCCAAGACATGAAGGTAAGCATTGATGAACCTATTTCAATCAAATGTGATAATACAAGTGCTATAAGTATATCTAAAAATCCTGTGCTTCATTCAAAAACTAAACATATTCCAATCAAGTATCATTTTCTCAGAGAAGAAGTAGCTCAAAAAGTAGTAAAGTTGGAATATGTGCCAACAAAAGAACAGACAACAGATATATTTACGAAACCTCTTGCTAGAGAACCATTTGAATATTTGAGAGATAGACTAGGGGTAGTATCTGTAGCTGCTACTCTTTGATATGAAGAGAAAGCACAGTTTCAAGGGGAGAACAAAAACAACAATATCATTCCAGGGGAAGATCAACCAGTAAGGAAAGCATAAAACAGGTCCTCAAGATCAAAAGCTTATGGAAATAATACATCCAGCATAAAAGAGTCAATGACAAGGCTAAAGAGTCAGTGTTTTAAGATTCAATCCGAAGTTTGGAGCAGCAAGGTACAAAGTCAGCAGAAAACATAACTCAGAGAGAGGAAATGCAGAAAACAAACTAGGAAATGAGCAACCCTTTGCCATTGATGTCAAAGGGGGAGGAAAAGAAAAAATGGGCTTCTAAAAAGAAAGCAGAGGTTATTTCCATCAATGCCACAGGGGGATACTGTTGGAAATGTTGTCATTGATGGTAAAGGAGATGACAAAGGAGGAGCACCTGAAACATCATTCAAGGGGCAGAAAGGCAGCAGAGACATCAGAGGAAACAGAGACAAAGAGAGATAGCAAAAGAAAGGCAAATGAGATAGCAAAGAGAGAAGCAAAGTGGCAGAGAGGTGGCAGAGGTAGAAGAGGCAGGCAGCGGTGAACTGAAGCAGAGAGCTATTCAAAGTGCAAAGTAGGGAGGACAGTAGAAGAAGGCCATTTGATAGAAGATCTGGAGAGACAGAGTAATGAGGATAGAAATGCCACTGTTTAATACAGAGGTTAGTTTCTGAGTTATGGAGTATTAGTGGAAGTGTTAAAATCAGTTGAAGCTTATCAATTGTACTCTGGAGCCATAGGGAAGAGTTGCAGAGGGTGGTGTTCTGAAAAGCCTTGGAAAAAATTGTTAGAAAGGCCATCTACTAAAGACCAGGCCAGAGATGAATGTAAGTGATTCCATATATATATATATATATATATATATATATAAGAATTCATTCCTGAACCAGATGTGCATTGTCGGAACTAGTCTTGTGTGAATATGCCTGAATTCAATAGATATATGGTAACCTCTGAAATAGGCTCTGAGATGAAACCCTGCAATTAAAGGAAGAATCGATGTCAATTAAGGTCGATTTTATGTTTCGAATTAAATGCTATTAAGGCTTGTATATGTTATGGAGAAGTTAATTGAAGTATTTTCTGTATCGAAATTCCACGGGAGGCCGAAGAGAATCACTCTGCAATAGGAACCTTTGTTTATATGTGAACCTCTGTTTATATTAATGCTGCATACAATTTCATGAATGGTGTCGACCAGAAGTAATTCAAGAGCAGAGTCGTGAATTGGAGTGGTTCAGTGCACAGTCGTAGGCGGAGTTAATTACAATAAAATGTTGAAGCGTTGAACAGAACCCTGAGCCAAAAGGGAGCGGAACCTTGTACTAGACGGAACTGGATCACGGAAGACGGAACTCGGAAGATGGAAACCGGAAGGCGGAATTCGGAAGACGAAACTCTGACTAATGAACAGTGAAGGAGGTTTCCGGTTTTCATCGCACCGCTTTCGTCGGGCAAGCAGTATTTATGAAATTGGAGCGATTCCATAGAACGAGCGACACACGTCCCTGAACGAATCTGCAAAACCACTCTCATTGCGCGCCATCGTGCGTTATCGTCCATGCATCTTCGCCAAGCAATATCCGTCAGATCAGTGTTGGCTGTGCGATATGTTATTAACCTTCGATTGAAGAAATGCATTAACAAGTGGGCTCCACGGAATATGTATGTATTATAATATGCATCGGGATTGATATGAAGGTTTAATATGTGGATTAACGCAGATACTTATATGCGATGGGGCTTCCTTTATTCAATTTATTATAAAGCGGGCTATCACATTCTACGCAGTGGCCACTATATAATACATTTTATTATAAAGGTTGAAGGTTGACCCGAATTCTTATCGCATATAAATGAAATACAGTCTGATGTTATAAAGGTTATAAAACTTTTGATTGGGGAGCAGATGTTTGTTTTATTAATAAGTCAAAGCGTTTCTTGTAAATACGGAACCAAAGATTATATTGTTGATGGCTCATGATAAAGGTGGTGAGTACTGATATATTCGGGTTGTTAAAAAGGTTTTTATAAAAATGTCGAGAGTTATTTTTGTTTGATTAAAAAGCAGTTGTACATACAACAGTTAAATAACTACAATGAACAGGGAACTGAATAAAAGAAAAAAACAAAAAAGAGAGTGAGGTTGGATGAATGAGGAAGGAAAAGAGGAAGAGAAGAGTGCTATTCGAAATATACACTGTAATTGAATGAAAGTTTTTAACTGTTTATATTGTTTGTGATGTAATTGGCAAGTCTCTGGAGAAAGATAAAATCCCACTGTAAAGTTGAAATGATACATTTCTCTGAGTAGATTGATAAAAGAGAAGAGAATGCAGAATTGAAGAAAAAGAAATAATCAAGCAGATATGAAGATTGGAGTACAGTAAAAGAAATCAAAGGTACAGAACAGAGCTGATATCCAAGGTAAATCAACAAATGTTTCTTTATGAAAAAGAGGGAGTTGAAGCTTCCTTTCAAGTTGTAGCTTGCAGAATTTGAAGTTGGAGCCTCCTGTAGGTTGGTGCTCACAGAAAACAAGTGGTGAGAGGGAGTTGGAGCTTGCCTTTGCATCACAACATTAATAAGATGTGGTTTTCTCCCTTTATGGGTTTCCACTTATATCTGGTGTCTCTGTGCATGATGTTTATATGTTGATATGGTTTATATTATCTGCTTAATACTTGCTGCTGTCATATTAAGTCTACTGTTACATTATATTAATACTTGTTTCTCACATTCTAATACTACTCACATATTAAGTTGAATATGAAATTAAGGTGTAAATAAGTTTTATGAAAAAGTTTTAAAAGTCTATGAATGTGTTAAACTAATTCTCCCCCCCACTCTCAGTTTAACTAAGGGTTCAACAAAGTGTTGTTGTGGTTTTGGTGCACAAGTGTACCAATCCACACTTGCTTAGGAGGAGTGGTTGCTAGCTCTAAGCTTACAGTCACAGGGAGAAAAACAAGAGTTAGCAGGTTAGTGAACATGCTATAAACATTGAACACACTCAATCATGATATAGTATGCATATGTAGAGAGAAAATAAAACTAAACTAAATATAAACACAAAATCTCATAAATATTCAGACATAACAATAATACTAATGGTGGAATCAAAGTCACCTCTTATTGCTTGCTGTTAGGAAGAAATATACTACGTTTACACATTTGGCAAAGGACCCTTAGAACTATGGATTTATAAGACCCAGTGCAAGGAAGTTTTACCCCTTTAGCTGCTGGCACAAGGTCTCTCTCTCTACTCCAAAAGATTGAAGTTGTTGGGTGGCCAACAACTGAATCCCCTCTCTACTTCTGCTCTGGATTGGACATTGCTGGTTTGCTCAAGGGAAATTTGGCTAGCATAACAATGTGCTCTTCATTTGCTCATCTCTTGGTGGAAATTTATATATGAATTCAAATTCTCCTTCCATCTCTTGGTACATTGATGGATGGTGACCCAAGAGAGGGGGTTGATTCCATTGTGTGCCACTTGATTCCTTTGTGTGCTCCCAGGGTGGCTGAGGCAGCTGTCCTTGGGAAACCTCAAGTGTGGGATCATTTCCTAGAGTGTGCCAAGTGGTCTCGGAAAGTGACTTTCGCCACTCTTAGGATCGCACGGATTTTTGAGGGAAAGGAGCATAAAGTCGCGCTTATCGAAGAAAACTGCGCTCAAAAACGCATTTTTCCAGTGTTTTGAGTGCACAATTTGATTTTTCTTTTGGACCTTAGAGATTTTTTAAAATTTTCAGATTCTTTAATGTGCCTCAGCCTTGTAAATCCTTTTGCCTGACATTTAATAATATCGTCTTTGCTTGCCCGATTTTCTAGTGATAAAAACAAGATTTCTGTGCAATCTTCATAAAGGAAATGTAATATAGTTAACCTGGTTTTAGGAAATGGTTTCAGTATTCATCAAATTTCGGCCCCCGAGAAGTATTCAACAATTTTCCTTTTTGCTACTGACTCTGGAATAAGCCCCATTTTCTCACTTTTGGAATTTGGATTAGAAGCGAGAAAGAGATATGATGTGACACTTTATTGTGGTGCCGTAATATTCAAAGGATGGATTACCAGGAAATATTAAAGGAATGGGAATCTTTTGGGTTGAAAATAGTTCCCGTTTGATCTCAACCTGATGATGATTAGATTGGAGAACGAGGTTATGTGCAGGAGGAATTTTCCAGAGAAAAACAAATACAAAAATCCTTCAGCGAGTGGTGCACTATTATGCGGGAACAAAGGGATGGTAGAGGATGTTACGTCCATTATTGTATCATATGGTGTACAACTTCTTGCTTGAACTAGGACTAGCAACTTCCCATGACAAGAATTCTCTTAAGGAAACCCAAGATAGTTAAAGAGAGGCCAAAGAAAACCATTGCAGCCAACATCATGTGCGGTGAACGTGTACCAACTCAACCAATCCATTTGGCCTCAAACTTCTTCATACTTCTTCCACGTGGAAAACCTTTTAGTTTCAATCCTTCCGCTACACCATAACATGGAATGAAATATGAATTTACAATGTGCATTCATACACCTGGGTTCATATTTCTACATGGGGACTCAATTAGGATCTTAAGCGACGATCTCTCATGTAATCCAAATTTTTATAACTAAAACCTCGTTCTAGGAAAATATGTGATAGATTATTATTCACTGATCCAGAAATCTTGTCGATTTACCATGAATCTATTGAGGAGTCTGTTAAGGAGGCTGATTTCAAGTGCTATCTCATCCATATCCGTATCACTATTTTGACCATCCTATTGGACATGGATGTGTATATCTGCACTATAGATGCATTTTTAAGAACGTCATTCAAATATGTTGAGGCATGATATTCATGATTTCAGGATGAATATTATCCAGCGCTAGGGTATAACTATGGCTATTATAATCCATTTCAAGGTGGTCATCCCCACACATTCCATCGTATTATGACTAGAGCATAGGGAACAAGAGGCCATGTTGTCCACCTGATTAATAAGCATACATACCACGATGGTATTCCCCATCAACATATATAGTGGTAGGTCCATTATTAATATTGGGTCAACAAAAGAGTTGGTTATGACATGCCCCATGAAGGTGGATAAAATGGCATTGCCATGCCACAAGACCCCATGGTTTTTGGAAACATCCATATCCATGGTACTCTAGCATGGTCGAGGTATTAATCAACAACCATAATCAATAGACAATTGAACAAGGATAAAAAACATATTTGTTTTGAACGGGTTTCTATTGGTAGAGATCTAGAATGGATGTATTACATGCTAACACAATAGACCACGTGTCAACGAACCACGCATCAAGTTGAACTTGATATCAACGACACAAAAATAAGCGAGTAGTCTATAGTGCGAATTTTTGAAGGTTTTTACGGTTTAAATTCTCTAAATTCCAGTAGGAATTTATTGAAAATAGAATTTTTATGGGTAACCTTGCACAATCGAAGTGCCCTAGAGGTTTTTTAGGGTGTTGAATCCATATATATAGTAAAAAAACCAGTGTAAATAACATAAATCAAGATTATACCTCAATTTTTTTCGCCGGATTCCAACACCTGAAACTCCAAAAAGTCGCACTAAAGACAACTCCAAAAATAAGGTGTACAATGGATGAGATGAGGAGTTTCTAATGGCTTGAGAGTTGGTTGCACAACGATCAGTCAAGAGATCCATGACACGTGGCGAGTGATAGTGTTGATGAAATTGAATATACGATGGAAAAAATTATGGCGTGGATTATGCGAAACCCCGCGAAGAGGTATGTGACGTTATATCCAACTATAGATTATTATGGTGGATTTGTTATATCCAACTATAGATTAATATGGTGGATTTGGTTCATGATCCAACGTGAGGTCAATGTTGTTATATGGACCATGCTACAATCCATGTATTCAAATCGCATGCCACAATATATGATCCAAGGCCGAAATCAATGACAAAATGTTGGATATATGACCACAGAATCGGCCTCAGGGGTGCTGATGGCACATTACAGTGGGATTGGCCCACATTTTTGGCAGAGTTTAGATATCCAGGTCAACGTGAAAACCATGATGGGAAGCATTCCATATTATAGTCGACAAATATTACCTCACAATACACAATGAATGGTGGGATTTTCCCCATGATTTATGCATCGATTTTGGGCTCAATAATTTCTGTGAGCAACTACAGACTTGGAGAGGTAGATTGCATAGAGGAGTTGGTGAGATTGTCCATGGTGAGCTGCAAGTTTTCTTGGTATTGAAGATGAAAGAGCGTATGAAATGGATTGGAAACTTATTTTGCACGCTCAATCGAGGGATTATTGACTAGTGACTCCATTTCACAATTCATTAACTACAACAACACCACCAAAACCTGATGCTAGTACATAACCTTCAGAGACTACACAGAGGCCTATGCATTTCAGAATTAAAAAGAGATCCAAAGTGAAGATATTGTCAACCTTTTATCACATGGTTGTTATGCCTCATGGCCATCATGCTCATAATTCTCTCTACGTGATTTTTCTACAACAACTGAGCACAATTTGTCTTGCGCCAAGATTTACAACGTTGAAATCTTAGTGTCATTTATTTGGGAAGTTACTCCTGTTCTAGTAAGTAAATGATTTTCAAGATTGCCTTTTTTTTGGGCTCTGATTTGAACACAATTGTCGGTGTTCCACAAAAGGATTTATAGTAATTGCACAATGTTGTGCTAAATCTAACGTTTTACGTGGAGAGTACGTTGGTTATGCCACGAGTCTTAATCAATGCCAAACCGACTTTTCTGGAGCAAGCAAGCAACATATATCTATCTTATATGATTCTGTGAAATTTACATGGGAAATTTTTTTTGACATGCCACTGCTCTTTCTTATATTAATAGTTCAATTGGAGATGTTGTAGCAGTGGTTTCAAACATTCCAACAATATATAAGTTACATTTCAATGAAATACTAGCAGAGGAGTATTCACCATGATCTCATAATATAAATACTACAAGAGTTTGAAGAAATGTTCAGGACAACTTTTAGCTTCTATTTTCCATTGTTATCACTGGAAAATCGGACGAGCAAAGATGACATTATTAAATGTCAAGTAGAAGGATTTACAGGGCTAAGGCACATTAGAGAATCTGAATTTTTTTAAAAAATATTTAAGGTCTAGAGGAAAAATCAAATTGCGCACTCAAGACACTAGTAGAATGTGCTTTTGCACGAATTCCCCTCAAAAAGCTGCGTGGACCTGAGAGTGGCAGAAGTCACTTTCCAGGACCACAAGGCACACTCCAGGAAAATGATTCCACACTTGAGGCCACCCAAGGACAACCGCCTAAGCCTCCATGGGACCTCAAGGGAGCACACAAAGGAATCAAGCAGCATACAATGGAATCAACCCCCTCTCTTGGGTCACCATTCATCAATGTACCAATAGAGGGAAGGAGAATTTGAATTCATCTATAAAAGGTCACCAAGAGATGAACAAAATGAGAGCACATTGTTATGCTGGCCAAAATTGCTTTGAAGCAATCCAACAGTGTGTAATCCAGAGAAGTAGGGAGGGGATTTGGTTTTGGCCATCCAACAACTTCAATCCTTTGGAGTAGAGAGAGAGGCCTTGCACTAAGCAGCTAGAAAGTAAAAATGTTCTTGCATCGGGTCTTAGAACTCTATAGTTCTAAGGGCCCCTTGGCAAGTGTGTAAACGTACTATCTTTCATTCCTAATAGAAAACAATAAGATGGGACATTGATGCCACCGTTAGTATTATTGTTTTGTTTGACTCTATATGAGATTTCGTGTTTATGGTTAGATTAGTCTTGTTTCTCTCTACATATGCATACTATATCATTGTTTAGTATGTTTAATGTTTTATAGTGTGTTCACTAACTGGATAACTCTTTTGTTTATCTGCCTGTGACCAAAGCTTAAGAGGCAGCGACCACTCCTCTTAAGCAAGTGTGGATTGGTACACTTGTGCACCAAAACCACCAACATAGCCATGATAGCCACGGTTCAACATTTGTGGACCCTTTTGATGGGTACATTGAGGGTATTTTTCTTCACATTTTCAAAGTGATATTTTTTATTGCAGAATGCTGCAAACAAAGGGAATAGTCGCTGAAAAACAAACTTTAGTTTTTCGAGGATGTTTAGTATTGATCTAGACTTTACTCTTTTGTGGGGAGGATTGATCCAGGAGGACCTCTCCTCCTAGAAAAATTTTAAAGGTGTCAATTGTTTGAAATTTATAACCTCCAAAACAACCATGCACAATAGAGAGAAGTTCACAAAAACTTTGGAAAAATGTGGAAAAGTTTAAAATGTAAATGCTTAATACTTTATGGGGCTCAATTTTCTCATGTATTTTTCATGTAATTTGTAAAAAAGAAATTGACTAAGTGTGAGAATCCACCTCACAAACAGTTTCCTAATCTCAAGTTGGAAGTTGAGATTTTCATGGGATTTTTTCCCTTAAAAATGTGGATGAAGTCCTTGATATGTGGGTTTGATAGATTTTTCTCCTTAAGAATCTCATATATCCTCTTTTAATGGAGTTATTATCTCCTTGGAATGTGGATTTAAGGAGATATCCTCTCATTTGTTTATGGATCTCTAAAAGTTATAAATTCCTCTTATGAACCCTTTGGAGGGGAGAGAACTTGTTTGAGAGAGTTTTGTTTGGAGAAAGTTTTTTTTGAGAGCTCAAGAGAAGTATTTATGAGGGATTGAAGAACTGATTGTAATTTACAAGACTTGAAGACTCTTAGGTAGTAGAAGGAAACTCTAGGTTTTGCAACCCTTTTTGATAGAGCATTGTACATATTCCTCTTTTGAAGAAGGACAATAAAGAGATTCGACCTTTGGAGGTGAATCTGGAGATGTAGCGTAGTGAAGGGGGTGAAATCCGTTATCATATTTGTCTTGATGCTTCATGTTTTTCCTTGCTTATGGTTTAACTAAGTTATTACTATGCATATCAATGTTACATGTTTATGTGTTAATTTACATGCTTCTGTGACAATTTTGTAACTTAATTTCATAAGCTCTTACAGTAAAGTAAAAGGATTTTGTTGCAAGTTTTATGCTCTCAAGTTTTCAGATCATTGAATGACCTCCTAGTTGTTTTTAGTCTTTGATAGTAGATATGTGATTTTGGATTGGATTCAATGATTTAACACTAGACATTCAAGTACCCTGATCTTTCAGTCCCTCACCTTCTTTTGTTTCTATCTCATGTGGGATCCTTGGAAATGACATAAGATACAATACTCTTTTGGAAACTTCTACCTAATCCTATCATCTAAGCCAAAGATAACTGTGTCGTCCTCGTGTTTTTCCATTTGTTGTGACTACAATATCTCTTAAATTCGAGAAAATTTAAGGAGTCCTTGTAAATTCTAACATAGTTCGCTTTAACATTTAATGATTCGTTTTCGTATTTTTTGGCTTCTTTAAGTTTGTTTACAAGTATCTGCTAATTCTATTGCTTTTTAATGTATCATTAACTCCCTAAGAATTTAAACTTTTCTCAGAATATATCGCTTCAAAAATTTGAATCCTTTACTAAAAGATTCTTTGAAAAGGTCTTCAACAATTATGTTACATTCTCCGAGGTCAAAATTGCGATGATATCTAGACATAAATAATATAGCTATTGTTCTATGGAAAGAGCGATGGCGAAGCATTTGAGCCTACATCGTAGTTTTGTTATGAAATATTGGAATGATAATATTTTGGTTACTCATCACAAATTCTTAAGGTGAAATTGCCATGGCATGATACCACAAATTTATGGAATGAGTATACATTAATTATGCGTGGTAATCATGTTGTAAAATAAGTCAAAAGTCATGATCTCGTTTATTTTTACAGCATCATTGTGACAAAATCCACAATTGATTTCTCACCTTTACTTCACATTCCTTGGATTGATCAAAATAAAGAGATTTCAGTTTACAATTTAATCGCCATTCAAATTAAATCTCGTTAAAATATTAATCACCACTGATTTCGTAATATTCAATGCAAATACGATGGTTATGATTATTAAAGTGAGATATGTACAAGTCTATTACCCACGTTGCAGTTGATAGCTCTCATGTGCTTTGTTTGATTTACACAATTTTTGTAAGAGTTGATTCCATCAACCAGATTTTCCCTAAAAATTCATACGCGATCCAGTCCTAAAGTTACTATTTGTCTCGACGATAGTGTACCATCAAAATAATCTCGTTGATTGTTTTGGTAATTGTAATAATAGCCACATGAATTAAAAACACAAATTAATATTACTCTATATTGAATATATATCGTGCTTGTGTCATCATTTATCACATGATTAGGATACCTCATTCATATTCATCACAACTTCCAATGGAAAATTGTGAGAGAAAGGGTTCACATTAATTGCAATGACAATACATTGAGGTAGTATGGGAAGACTCATCACATCCACATGTAACTAAGGTGCTACGAAAGAGTTTCAACGCAATCAACGCAATCGTCAGTTAGCACAATACAATGCAAATTTCCATTATGTTGGAGAGTAACGAGGACTGTTTTCTCACTAATCTCAACAACTCTTTGAGGAGGCCAGAAGCCATTACCATTGTGCCAAATTTAGAAGAAGGTACTATTTTATCTAAGATAACAATTTATTCGAAAAGGTATTTAATAAAATATCCTTCAACATATCTTATAAAAAAATGAAAAGGAGGTTTTGTAGGAAAAAAAAAAGGAGTGGGGATTTCATGAGTTTGTAATAGGAAGGGGTTGGATCCACAAAGTGGCAGACTATAGAATAACCTTAAAACAATAATTTTTAACCCTTGTAGCCTAATTAGAAGGGGATTTCTCCAATTTTTTTTTGAAAATTGCACTATTGTAATTTTTGAAGAAATTTTCTATGGATTAAAGAGGCCTCGAGCTCTATGAGGAGGTTCTTGGCACTATTATCGAAACACTTTCTGAAGGAGTTCAAGCGTCAAGAAATTTCAATTAAAAGGAAATTGAGCTAACATAAATGTAATTTACTTACACTGTTGTAATCCTTATGATCTTGTGTTGTGTTCCTCTGTCTTATTCAGGTTTTGGTTCAATTCTTGTATCAATTAGTATATTAATAGGCAATTAGAGAACCTATTTCTATTTTGTTTTTTATATTCTAATTGTGTTTCCGTATAAGATATCTTTTTAGGTACAAATAGGATTGTATCAAAACTGGAAATGAGTTCATGAAGATCAATTTGTTTTATTGGTCTTTAACAAATATGTCTTACGTTATATTACATTGAATTCAAAGAATTATTTCCTTTGTTCCATGTAAACCCTATATATATATATATATATATATATATATATATATATATATATATATATATATATATATATAACTGCCTTTAGGTATGTAGATGAGACTATTTTGGTAGCTAACTATCAAGATTGTTCTTGCTGCATTTGCACTTGAGCCATTTGTGAGTTTTCAAACTATTTTGGAATTTACAATTGTATCTTTATTCTAAAACCAAATACAACTATTCCCTTTTTTGTTAGATTACATTTAGCTCTTGGCTTGGAGTAAGACTATCCTTCTCTTTGTTAAGACACATTTCTTTTTTTTTTGTTCCTTTGCATCTTAAGATGAGGTTGCATCTAGATTCTTTCATTATTTTGAAGTTTGCTTTCACGGGAATAAGACCCATTGTGGCTTGACTGAGCCCTAGTTTTATTCAATATAAATGAATTATCATTTTTAGAATATTAACATATACATAATTCCTTTCCCTTAAGTTTGTTAATTATAATATTCAACATCTTACATAAAAAAAAACTCAATACATTGTACATAGCTAGCTTCACATATAGGATAACTTAAAATAGATTAAATTTAGGTTAGTCTTAAGATAACTAGAGACCCATTGAACCAATCATGGTGTCCATTTCAATGGAAATGAGTCTAATTGGGACTTTGATCAAAAAATTCCTCCCATGTTGAGCGAAGACATTTCCAGGCTTCAAGACTGCTCCTCTCCATTATATATAGGGAACCTAAATACTTGAATCACACAAACAATCAACTCAAATTTAAGCATCGGCGGGCTTAGATATTTGTACCTGGAGTGGATAACCCACAACAATTCTGAGGCCGAGTCCACATATGTTGCTTTGAGCTTATAGTATTTATTCTCCTTGACCAGTCTCTTGTTGTGCAACTTAATGTCAAATTTCCATATATCCTCACATTGGAGTTCAACCTCGCTATGGATTTGAGGGAAAATTTCGTGCATGCTTCCCTTTTTCGCCATCGAATTAATACTCAAAGACTTTCCCTTGTAATTATTTTCCTTCTTTTGTGAACAACCATACAACCTCTCACGCAACCTCCTCGCCATTATAATTAGATTCATCCACTGTTGACGGGCATGCAAATGACCTCTCCGCTGGTACATAATTCCAATGATTGACATGAAAAGCATACAAACCATTAATTGTGACCCTTCACTGGCTTTGAACTTCACATGGGGACGCATACTACCCATCTGCCTATTATTAATATACTATTTATTGAGAGGACTCATGGGGTGGTGAACCCCCTCCACAATCCTTGATGCACTATGATTTATCACCTCTACAGGAAAAGAATGATAATATCTTCATCAAAAGACTTTAAATATATCTCGAAAATAATTCTTCAAGATAATTAAAAAATGATAAAGAATAAAAAAGAGCTTGAATAAGTCATCCCCAATAAATACGAAGAAATTTCTCGTTTAAAGTATCATAGTCAGAAACTACTTGCAAAAGTCAAGAAGTTTAAATCTATTGTTATCCATGATGAAATTTGGTTGGTCTTAAGTTAATTAGATTGAGTCGTTTAGATTTGAATAGGGTCTTTTGAAATCATAATCTTCAAAAAATGCACATATGTGAGGGGTCTTAATGGTTATCATTCGTGTGATAGGAGTCAATGTTAAAGAATAATCCAAAAATATCTCATGCATGAGAAAATCTGGTCATTACAGTGAAATTTGACAAGAATATCAAATTTCGTAGTGAAATCAGTGTAAAACAGTCAGAATTCGTTACGAACTTGCCTAAAAACTCTATTTTTGTAGCGAGAGAGAATTTTAAAGTTTTTCTAGCATTAAATGTGTTTTTGAAGCACGTCAATCATCTGGAATGGTTAAAGTGTATCAATGGAGACTTTGGTTAGTGAGAACACTCATCATAAAGGATGATTGGGCTACCATCTCATCATGTTGGACACATCATCAAGCAATACAACACATCACTTTTGCCACCTCACCATTGGATAGCTCACCATCTCAATTCAAGTTTACAAGGTCTTAACTCTAGTGTATCAGTTGGCTAACACCTCAAGATGTTAGTTTGGTTCGATGGAGATGGTACAAGCTAAATTGAAGAAAAAGGGTCTTAAAGTGATTATGCAAGATGTTGATGCTAAACATGGTAAGCCACACATTTTGGGTAACTTTTTTTTTCTTGAGCTATCATCACAAGACATATGCAAGCTACAAAGATGATTTTTGGGCAAAGAAGAATAAATTACAAAAAAATATGCCAAATTAGGTGAGTTCGTAGCATGCTCTAGGCTTGAAGCTGAGTTTTCACTACGAACTCGTTGTAGGTTTCCTTAAGCTAAAAATCCTTCAAAAAACACATGGCAGAGGGTGATAAAGACATGTATTTAGCTTATTGGACCCAAGGAAGATCGTCCAACAGTGATAAATGTCAAAGTTTATGCAAAAGGTGGTGAAATGAGAACTCTACGAACTCTCCTAAAATTTTCTTTACATGACTGTTTTAGCAGTCAACTTCGACTTCAATTTCAATTTATGACCAAATGAAAATTAATTTTGGAAATCTGAAGGAGGTTTTTCATCAACAGAAGCCCATCTACAACAAATTCTCTTAGTTTCTGCATAGATACCAGGGTTTGGAAATTATGCACTCATATTTGAGGCCTATTTTTCAGAATTTTCACTAAACATATTTGTGTAAAATTTGTAAAATTCTACTTGGAAGAGGTCCAAATCAGCATCCACATGGCATAATGACACATTAACAGTCCAGTACACTCAAAAAATTAGTTGGTTGCAGTTGATAATGGTTATTAAATATATATTTTTGAGTTATTTAATGGAAGAAGAGCCCTTTTTGTATTCAAACTCTACCAAACAGAAAATATCCCAGGAAGTCTCCAAGTGATGTAATTCTATTTGAAATTGGTCTCTTAGGTAGGAATTCGAAGCTAGCTAAGGTGGTAAACCATTTGTATGAGTCCTCACTCTACAAATAGGTAGATGAGAGGATTAGATGAGGTTGATTGGTGTCATGTTACTAGCTACTTTTGTAATATTTTCCAGTCGGTAATATACAGTTGCAGAAAGCTTCTATCAGACCCGAGACTCATCATGTGTTCTCATATGTTTTTGTCTTATCTATCTATTTTATGTTTATTCAGTTTTCTTTATGTATAATCACTTGGAATTTGTGTTTTAATGAGAATGCACACATGACTCAACTTCCATGTTAGATGTTTTTCATGTAATTGAGTTCCCTCTGACTCCATGTCCAATGGTAGCTACTTATTAACATCCTTCACATGCATAAAAACATTCAAAATACATTCAGAGTTAGGCATCTTTGTCTCCAAAAAATTCCTATTGAATATCAATATACATTACCTTGAGAGAGCCCTCTCAGGTTGGGTTCCAACTATAAGTGGTCTGAAATAGTTACTCGAAGTTGACTGTTGAAGCAACCCATCAACCTCAATTTGGTGATAACAACTATGAAGCATAAACTAGAACAAGAAAAAAAATCTCTCGATAAGAAGCTCAATGGAAGTCTATCAGAAACTGAAGAAATAGGAACAAAAACATATTTATATAGATTCATGAATTAAAAATATCCCAATCAAATTGAGGTAAAGACATACTTAGATGTTGTAGTTCAAACTAAAATAATTTAAAGTGAAGATCCAAGGATTAACCAAGCATCATCCATGTGTGAAAAAAACCAAATACCTCAAGTAAAACATTGTTGTGTATGTGTTAAATTCTTTCCACGAATAGTCGTATGCGCGGGGGGGTCACAGTGGGTCGATAGCCCCCCCTGTCCATGGGTTTGCAGGGGATGGGTAGCCCCCTGCACGGGGTTCGGGGTAGTGCCTCAGGGATTTTTTTTTGGACTCTATTGTAGGTGGGCAGACCCACCTATGGTTTTGTGCATGGGTTTGCACATGGTTTTGAGGCATGATGGTTTTCGACCCCTGGTATTTTGTAGATCCGGTCAAGGGAACTACAGTTATGTTCTAATCCAAGGTTAATGGATTGAGGTTTATGAATGCTTCGGCATGTATATATGTGTTATAAAACTGAAAGGAATATAATGAAAAATCAAGCTGGTAGTCCCGATTTTGGATCTAGGGGAAAAATATCTATGTATATTTGTTTTATGTTTTATGCTCTCGCTATTGTTTACTTTCTGTCTTTAAGAATTCGTTTGTAGATAATTTTTGTACAGGGTTCAAACCTACAAACATTAAATCACAACATACAAGATAAGGGGAAATTAGATCACAGGAACTCCTTATCAACACCCAAATTATCAAAGTGGACATCTCAACCAGTCTGCATATCTATGCCACTCATACCATAAACAATTAACTTATGTTCCAAATAATATGGATGTCAACACAATTAGTCTTATGATAAAAATTTATCTCGGGTATCCAATAATTGAAAGGTTCCATAGAAGATTTATTTGGGATGGTTAGATCATAGTACAATGCAACAATTAGGTACCACACTTAGAATTTCATATAGTCTTGTATCCTCAAAGATGATAGTTCCAAGAATTGAGAAAGAAGAGAATAATTTTCATCAATAAGATTTGAGGACAAAGCTCTTTTAAAGGGGAAGGAAATGTTATGAACATAACCATGTATAAATAATAATAATAATAATAATAAGTGATAGTGTAGTTAGTTATGAAAGGGTATGTCTTAAAAGATATGACTATTCATGAAGGGGATCCTACATAGGTATATAAACGGGGCCCTCTTTTATAACCAACCAATATCTATTGCACATTCAACATTCTTATATATAATTATTACTTGTCCTTATGATTTCATTGATGATTTATTCCATAATATATTTCCGTTCACTTATCATGAGGAATATATTTGAAGGAAATACATAGGCATAATAAGGAAATGGTCCATATATTTGAGAGAGCTCTAAAATGATTTCATTTATTAAATATCATAAAGTGTCATATGAAAAAAATATATGAGATCTTAAATGCTTAATCAAAAGTCTATGTAACCACAAATGTAATGCAATCTCAGAAATAACTCGTTGTGTGTGTGAAAAATAACAGTGTCAACTTTAAGTTCAAATAGGGCATGTGTCTAAAACACTCTACACAAATTTTAATACTTGAGTATAATTTGAATGCATTTGTCCATAAGGGAATGGGATAGGGTTCTCGTGGACTTATAAATAGTTTATAGTAACATGGAAAACAAATAAAAAACTGTAGTTAGAAATCGATTTTACAACCATATAACAAAATTTACAAAGTTGGGTGATCTAAGACTGGGAAGAAAGAAATAGAAATTGCTTCAAATAAAATATAGAACCCTCACAAAATTGCATAAAGATGATCAATTGAATGAATCCTCTCTATCTTTGTAGCATTATATGTTGGGCTTTATATATTTGTTAATGTAACCATTGAGACAGTGAATCAGGAATACCGATTTTATTTAAAGATATTTTAAGTCATTCTCCAATATAATATTTCATAGGCAAGATGATTATATCTTGTTTTATCCTTAATGTAAATATTTATTCTTCTATTTCATTTGAATCTGAATGTAATTGTTCAATAGTTGATAGTTGGTCTTTATTTTCGTGAACAAATGTTATTAACTACATTTTTATTTTTTCCTCTAGAAAGTCTATTAAGTTGTCGAACTCATTACTTGATGATGTATTAATAAATTTCAAATATTTTTGTAGCACATCTTTTGGAACTCATATGGAGTCTCTAATCATCTTGGCCTTTGAATATATTCAATGATTTTCATATCTTAGAATAAATAATTGCTCCTTCGACCATTAATCTTTGCACACTCAGAAATAACATGCTTTAACATTTTGATCTTCGTAGACCATATTCCCTTATCCTTTTTTATTTGATTCGCAATTGGAAGCCCTTCTTGCAATTTCTGGAAGTCACTATGGGTAACACTTATAGTAATAAAATTCATATCATGTTCCAAGTTCTTTAGAAAATAGTTTGGAAAAAACCATATCATTTGAGAAATATTGATCAAATATAGAGATATCTCCCATGCCTATTTAATGACATTTATTTTCTTATTTATATTATCTATGACGTAAGTCTCAATTCCATTAAGTGGTTTTATATTTTTTATTTGATTTTATTTGGTGTTCCGAGTGTGATTGTTGGTGCAGGTTTTGGGGTTGCAATAGGCAAAGGGGGCATGAACAAAGTTAGAGGATTGAGAGCTTCTTCAAGCTCATCGATCTTCCTTTTCAGTGGCATGTTCTTGACCTCTTTCTTTTTGACTGAATGAGTAAATGTATCTCTTGTAGCCATATATGTATTTTAAGAAGTCAAGTAGGCCCAACTCTAGATACATTTGTTTTTGATTTTCATTTCTTTGTCAACTTATTATTCCTAACACACGCCTTATTAGTTTGTAACTTATTATCAACCTTGTCATAGTGAGTATTATGCATACTTAATTATTGTTTTTTGAAAATTATTGGCTCTTTTGCAACCAATTCTTCTACCATTGTTTGAATTTTTAAGACACAGTGCTACCGAATCGAGGATTGTAGCACTATCTACTTCCATGTTGGTGAGTCCTTTTTCTTCTGCAACCCTTTCTTACTAGAAATTTTGTTACTTCTTGATGAAGTAATAACAACATAAGATTTTTCCAAACTACTATTGAAATTTGGTTATCGGAGGACAGGGGGTTCCCTAAGGCTTTGATCTTTGGCTTAGGGAAAAGTGTCCAAAAGAATTTATTTTTTCTCCTAAAGTGAATTTATAATGTTATAAAGTCAAATCTAATTTAAAAGTGACTTTAAGTGATAAAGTTACGAAAGTCTAATTTTAAAGTGACTTTAATAAAGTCAATGTAAAATTAGAAAGGAAAAGTGACTTTGGAAATGAATGACTAAGTGGGTCTTTATTAAAGTGGGGTGAATTAAAAAATAGAAAGTGAGATTTAAATGAGCATTTAATCTTAGCCCAAGATCTAAAGCTTTTTCAACCAATGGATTTAGGGATTCCCCAAAAGTCACTTAGGGTTAGGTTAAAGGAGGAAAATGAGGAAAATGTCATTCATTCTTTCATGAGCAGATTGGGAGAAGGAAAGAGAGAGCAAGGGAGATTTCTAGGCAGTGAGGAGAAAGAGGCAGCACTTTGGCACACATTCCAAGGTAGGATTTTAGCAAGTCCGTACAGCGAGGAGAGGCACACATTCCAAGGTAGTTTTTGGCATGATTTTCTAGAGATCGTACAACAACTTTTTGGCATGTTTCCCAGGAGGTCGTACAACAAGTTTGGCTCAGTTTTTGAGGAGAAGAAGGCTCTTTTCTGGCACGAATTTCGAGGCAGGACGTACAACAAGTGGCTGTCCTCTTGCATGGATTTAGAGGCAGATATCGTACAACTGTGTTTGCTATTTTTTGGCACAAAAATCGAGATTCTGTACAATAACATTTATTGCTACTTGCACAAAAATCGAGGAGGTCGTACAATGACATTTAGTGCAGAAATTTTGGGCACGAAAATCGAGAAGGCCATACAACATTTATTGCTGTTCTGTTTTACTGTTTGCACGTTTTTCGAGGTGGTGTAAAGCACAAAAAATGAGATAAGTTGTAATTTGTACTTGCTGATTTTTCTAAGTATTTCTCTCACTGTAAAAAGCATTTTTCCAAGAAATAATAAGGAGCTTTCAAACTGGTTTTCCCCAAGAGTTGTGGGGGGTTTTTCCAGGGTCACCTTGATAAAAAATCACTGTGTTAAAATGTGTTGAATTGCTGTTTGTGTTTGCTGGTTTTATTTCTACATTTTCCAACATTGTGAAAAATTTCTAGAATTTGTGTTTTCAGCAAATATCTATTTTCCAGCTTGTTGAATGTAAGGTTATGGGAAATGGCATTTAACTAATTGGAGAAATAAGGTGAAACTGAAAACCCGGGTGGGAAATCATAAATTTCTACATGGTATCAAAGCTTGGGTGCTGCAAGTGCAGTTTGGGATAGCAAAGGAGAAAAATATAGTTTTCTGTTTTTTCACTAAGAAAATTCCAGCAAGCTGATTTTTCACACAGAAATTTTATCTTTACTACATCAATGCTATTTTCAGTTTTTAGGACAGCAAGGATGTCATTGGGATTGAGGGTGGAGGATAGGTTGGATGGGCATAACAACTACGGTGTTTGGAAGGAGATAATGCAGAGTATCTTTGAGGAGGCAGAAGTCTGGGATGTCATGGTGCATATTGCACAACACCCTGTTAATGTGCCTACTGATGCTGTTCAGTTGGCAGCTTATAATAAAAAGAATAATAAGGGTAAGAGATTGATTCTAGACGGAATCAAAGACCATTGCATTCATCATGTGAGAGGAAAGAGAAATGATCATGAGATGTAGACAAAATTGACCAATCTCTACCAAAGTACCAATGAGAACAGAAAAATGGTCCTAAGGGAGAAGCTGAAGACCATTAAGATGGGTAAGACTGATAGTGCAGCTGGATATATCACAAAGATTACTAATGTGAGAGATGAGTTGGCAACAGTTGGAGAGGTCATTCCATCCATTGAGTTGGTGCAGATTGCAGTGAATGGCCTCCATAGTTCATGGCTAAACTTTGCTGATGGGGTTTGTGCACGTGAGACCCTTCCCACTTGGGAGAGGTTTTGGGATGATTGCATACAGACAGAGATCAGGAAGAGTCAGCTTGGGGTAGCCAAGCCAGTTGAGCAGGATGATGATGTAGCATTGTTGGCAGGAGGCAAGAAAGGCAAGGGAAAGAAACAAGCTTCCACAAGCAGTGGTGGGGGAAAAGGAAAAGGTAAAGGTAAACAGGGCAACACGCAGAAGGACTATTCCAAGGTGAAGTGTTGGAATTGTCAGAAGATGGGAAACTATGCAGTTGTCTGTCCGGAGAAGAAGAAGAAGGGGAAGAACCAGAACATGGCAGCATCAGCAGAGGTAGAGGACTTCATGGATCGCTTTGATCGAGAGTTTGGGTTCATTGCCTATGAGTCCACTAGTGCAGGATCACCTGCCACGGAGGTTCAGAGGGATCATGCATTTCCCTTGACTAGCGGAGCATCTTCGGGTATCTGGTATGTGGACAGTGGGGCTTCACGTCATATGACATGAGTCCGTGAGTACTTCTCATAGCTTTTAGAGAGTGGCACTGATATAGAGGTAGTACTCGGTGATGACAGAGTTGTTAAAGTAGTCGGTGTGGGGACATTGACATTTGATAGGGAACCTAAACCTCCCTTGAAGGTGTCATATGTTCTTTATGTGCCAGGGATGAGGAAGAACGTCATATCTATCTTAGGTTGAAGGACAGAGGATATGAGATATTGTTCAGGAGAGGGCAAGTGCCGATATATCCTAGGGGCGCTCTAGCTGATTCATCTAGAGTGATAGGTGTACACCATGAAAAGGTGTACAAGTTTGCATTTCAGCCCCTTTTTGCATTGAGCAGTAGTACCGACAATAGAGCTAGCAGTTCAGCGCTGTGTGAGATTTGGCACCGCAGGATGGGGCACATGTATCATGGAGCCTTGAGGACTTTGCGGGAGATCACTACAGGTGTGCTAGATTTCAGTACTGATCACTTTGATACTTGCAGAGGATGTGCGATGGGCAAGTTTGCCAAATCCCCTTTTCCCAACAGTGACAACAGAGCGACTGGGATACTTGATTTGATTCATTCCAATGTGAGCAGTCGGATGTCTCATGTTTCCTTGAGTGGATATGAGTATTATGTATTATTCATTGATGATCACTCTAGGAGGACCTGGATTTATTTCTTGAAGACCAAGAGTGAGGTCTTCAAGCGGTTTCAGGAGTTCAGAGCTCTTGTGGAGACTCATATAGGTTGGAAGATCAAGTCCCTAAGGTCGGACAATGGAGGTGAGTACACCCTTGGAGAGTTTGTTGACTATTGTGCAGAGGTAGGCTTTAGGAGGAAGTTCACTGTTCCTTACAACCCCCATCAGAATGAGGTTGCGGAGAGAAATAACAGATGCATCGGAGGGGCTGCCAAAGCCATGTTGCATGATCAGGGGTTGCCATTGTTTTTGTGGGCAGAGGCCTGCAACAATGTTGTTTATTTGCAGAACAGGAGTCCGCATTGTGCCTTGGGGCATATGAATCCGGAGGAGGCTTTTTCGGGGAAGAAGCCTAATATTGGTCATCTTCGTATCTTTGGGTGTATTGCATACTCCGATGTACCCAAGGAGAAGAGGACCAAACTAGAGTCCACTGCAGAGAAGGGTGTCTTTGTGGGCTACAGTGAGACCTCGAAGGCCTTTCGGATTTATATTCCCGCACAAAGGAGAGTTGTTGTCAGGCGGGATGTGAAATTCGAGGAGGACAGAGCCTTTAGGAGGTCACGGGAGTTAGAGTATCTGGATCAGCCAGACCCTCAATAGCAGCTGAGTCAGTCGCAGGGATCCAGTGGGCAGGGATTAGGAGGATCCGGAGGTACATCGATTACGGTCTCAAGTCCGTTAGTGAGCCGTGGCTCGCAGAGTCAGAAGAGTGGTGCTTCGGGCAGCACGCAGAGCAGTCTGCAGAAAAGTTCACTAGGGAGTCCACTGATGGACAGTTCACACGGTACTTCAACATATACAGGTTCAGGTGCAGGTAGGAGGACAGCAGAGAGACAGTCAGGAGTTCAGGCTCCTGATGATGAGGAGGAGGAGTTTCATTCTCCAGTGGGAGAAGTGTGCCCAGGGAAGAGGAAGCCCAAGTGGCTTCAGGACACCTTGAGAGAGGCCACATAGGAGGAGTATTCTTCTGTCATGAAGAATGATGTTTGGGAGGCAGCTAGCCAACAGGTCTGGAGAGAGGCCATGTAGGAGGAGTATTCTTCTATCATGAAGAATGATGTTTGGGAGGTGGTGCCGAGGCCTGAGGGCAAATCCGTGGTTACTTCCAGATGGCTTTACAAGGTAAAGCATGTTTCAAATGGCAACATTGAGAAATTCAAAGCAATGTTTGTGGCTAGAGGGTTCTCTGAGGTAGAGGGAGTTGATTATGAGGAGACCTTCACTCCCGTGGCTCGATATACTTCAATCCGCTCCATCATATCGATAGAAACAGAGATGGGTTGGAAGATCCACCAGATGGATGTGAAGACTGCATTTCTCAATGGCTTCATATAGGAGGAGGTGTACATTCAACAACCATAGGGCTTTGAGGTGCATGGGAAGGAGTCCCATGTGTGCAGATTGAAGAAGGCCGTTTATGGCCTGAAGCAAGCTCCCAGAGCTTGGTACTCTAGGATAGATACATACTTGTAGGAGATGGGTTTCACAAAGAGTGAGGCAGATCCCAACCTTTACTATATTGTGATAGGTGAGGAGCCTCTCATTCTGGTGCTGTATGTGGATGACTTGGTCATTACGGGTGCAGAGAGACTCATAGAGCACTGCAAGAGAGATCTTGCGGTGGAGTTTGAGATGAAGGACATCGGCTTGATGCATTACTTTTTGGGTTTGGAGGTGTGGCAAGAGGAGGGGCATTTCTTCCTGGGGCAGGGGAAGTATATTGTGGACATCCTTGGTAGATTCCACATGGAGGATTGTAGACCCATGTCGACACCGATGATCACCAACTGGAAGAAGCTTCATGCTTCGGATTCTGAGTTGGTGGATCCCACATTGTACAGGCAGCTGATTGGTTCCTTGATGTATTTGGTCAACACTAGACCAGATATTTGTTTTGCAGTCAACACGATGAGTCAGTTTATGTGTGAGCCTAGGAAGGTTCACTGGGTGGCTGCAAAACACATTTTGCGATACTTGCAGGGGACAGTGGATTATGGTCTGGACTACAGGCAGGGGGATGGAGTGAGATTGGCAGGTTACACTGATTCTGATTGGGCAGGTTGTGCTTATGATAGGAAGAGCACTTCAGGGTGCTGTTTTGGGTTGGGTTCGGCAGTGGTGTCATGGTTCAGCCGG
Source organism: Pinus albicaulis (assembly GCA_034641835.2). Taxonomy (NCBI): domain Eukaryota; kingdom Viridiplantae; phylum Streptophyta; class Pinopsida; order Pinales; family Pinaceae; genus Pinus; species Pinus albicaulis. Next base: position 1,607,401,920 of record CM076581.1, read on the forward strand.
AAGCAGCAGTCAGTAGCATTGAGTTCAGCGGAAGCAGAGTATATGGCAGCCAGTCTAGCTAGTTGTGAGGCCATTTGGCTTCGCAAGATGTTGTTTGGCTTATTTGGTTAGCCGTTGAGACCTTCAGTGATTTACTGTGATAATCAGAGTTGCATTAAACTCACGGAGAATCCAGTATTTCATGACAGGTCAAAGCATATCGGGATCAAATATCATTTCATCAGAGACTATGTTCAGAAAGGAGTTGTGAAGCTTGAGTATATTCCCACCGATGAGCAGGTTGCAGATATTCTTACCAAAGCCTTACCACAAGGCAAGCATGTCTACTTCAGAGACAAGATGGGTGTGGTGAGGAACATCTTCCTCGGTAAGAGGGAGTGTTGAAATTTGGTTACCAGAGGACAGGTGGTTCCCTAAGGCTTTGATCTTTGGCCTAGGGAAAAGTGTCCAAAAGAATTTAATTTTTTTCCTAAAGTGACTTTATAATTTTTATAAAGTCAAATCTAATTTAAAAGTGACTTTAAGTGATAAAGTTACTAAAGTCTAATTTTAAAGTGACTTTAATAAATTCAATGTAAAATTAGAAAGGAAAAGTGACTTTGGAAATAAATGACTAAGTGGGTCTTTATTAAAGTGGGGTGAATTAAAAAATAAAAAGTGAGATTTAAATGAGCATTTAATCTCAGCCCTAGATCTAAAGCTTTTTCAGCCATTGGATTTAGGGATTCTCCAAAAGTCACTTAGAGTTAGGTAAAGGAGGAAAAGGTCATTCATTCTTTCATGAGCAGATTGGGAGAAGGAGAGAGAGAGCAAGGGAGATTTCTGGGCAGTGAGGAGAAAGAGGCAGCACTTTGGCATGCATTCCAAGGCAGGATTTCAACAAGTCCGTACAGCTAGGAGAGGCACACATTCTAAGGCAGTTTTTGGCACGATTTTCTAGAGACCGTACAACAACTTTTTGGCATGTTTCCTAAGAGGCCATACAACAAGTTTTGCTCAGTTTTCGAGGAGAAGGTTGTTTTCTAGCACAAATTTCGAGGCAGGCCATACAACAAGTGGATTTTCTCTTGCACAAATTTCAAGGTAGATTTCGTACAACTGTTTCTGCTATTTTTGGCACAAAAATCAAGATTTTGTACAACACCATTTATTGATTCTTGCACAGAAATCGAGGAGACTGTATATCGCATTTAGTGCAAAAATTTTGGGCACGAAAATTGAGGAGGCCGTACAACATTTATTGTTGTTTTGTTTTGCTGTTTGCATGTTTTTCGAGGTGGTGGTAAAACACGAAAAACGAGATAAGTTGTAATTTGTACTTCATGATTTTTCTGAGTATTTCTCTCGCTGTAAAAAGCATTTTTTCCAGAAATAAGGAGCTTTCAAACTGGTTTTCCCCAAGAGTTGTAGGGGGTTTTTCCGGGGTCACCTTGACCAAAAATCACTGTGTTAAAATGTGTTGAATGGCTGTTTGTGTCTGCTAATTTTATTTTTGCATTTTCCAGCATTGTGAAAAATTTCCAGAATTTGTGTTTTCAGCGAATATTTATTTTCCAGCTTGTTGAGTGTGAGGTTATGGGAAAGGGCATTTAACTAATTGGAGAAATAAGGTGAAACTGAAAACCAAGGTGGGAAATCAGAAATTTCTACAACTACCATGAAAAGGTGGCTCTTCCCTATCATCTCTATTATAATGTCCTTCATTACTCTTTCCTTGGGTTGCACTTTCCTCTTATCTTTTAGGGTCCAAGGAGGAACTTTGATGAGTCTATTAAGATGAAAAGGACTATATGCTTACAATATTCTTTCCTCTTTGCTTAGTTTTGGTCTTCCCTTCTAAGTTGGTAGTGATTTGTGTGACTAAATTATCATTCTATACCATTTGTTCTTTTTTATTTTCTCTTGAAGTATCTACTTCAATATCTCCAATTCCTTTCGTGATGTGATTAAACAAGTTTCCATATTTTAAACAAGGAACAATACTACCTACATATTTCTGCAACAAAATATCTATCATAAATAAAAACATGGAGTAATAGAGGTCTATTTTGATAACCATGAAGCCGTATGTACACTTCTTTTCTATTCAAGAACTCTCGTGCTTCTTGATTCAACCTCTTGCGGTTCAATTTTAGTCAACATATATTTAAATTGCTTAAAAAATCTATCCTCGACAATACATAAATGGATTGATGCCTTATGTTTTCATAAAATAGGATACCTAAATTGTATTGGATCTACTTTAGGATTCATATTATTTTTAGCTAACTGAAAATAAATATCATTAGAGATTACAATGGCCCAATCGAAAGTAGTTTCCTTATTGAAAGAAAAATATACAAGATATATAAGATTGACTTTGCTATACGAGAATCATGTTGATTTACGTCCCATAATATGAAAAAACAACCAAGACGATTCCTTGTAGGGATTTTCTAGAATTGAGATGTCGATGGAAGAAAGGTTCACTAACATATGAATAGACAAAATCATAGATTTTCTAATGACATTCATTCAACCACCCTAAGAATCAAGGAAATAATCAACCTTTGGTACTTATAATCTTTCTAAAGGATTTTAGAATCAAAAGGGTTGAGTTCTTTCCTTGTAAAAAAAAACTTTGATAGTTCTGGTCTCAGGGTTGAACCAACAAACACACTAGTAAACAAGTTCTTTGAAATCAAATACCTCAGGAAGACATTCAACATTAATGAGACATGTAGTCCAAATTCTATTATTTAGCTTCTCCTTGGAGGTTAAATTATGTTGTCGACCAATGAATTTTTTTTGTCTTATTGAGCAAGTGAATTTGTTGTATCCCACAAAAGGAATTTGATTTATTTTTTCAATGCGATTTTATATACGTGACAAGTAAGTGTGGCTTTATGAAGCTCCTAGCTATTTAAAATCTCATTTTAAAAGTAACATCTAGTAATACATCTCTTCATTACTTACCGTCTTTATTAAAACATGCAAGAATCATAACAATGAGGTAATATTGTGGTTTTTATTTTATTTTATTTTGTAAGTTAATATGCATACATCACTAATACACACATTACACCAAACTATATTTACGGTATCAATCCTAAGATTGATCATATATTTTTCCTTTTTTCCTTTTCTCTTTCGGACGCCAATCCATTCCGTGGAATTATCAAGAATAGTTGTAGATGGAACAATGACATCATTTATTTGAAAAAGTTCCATTGCCAAAGGCTCTGCCATATTTTTCATTTCCTTATTACTATCTGAGTGAACTGGCTCGTGGGTACTTTTTTTCCCACCCATTGCAGAAGCCACAATTATGGTTGAGTGTCTTTCATTTTCATTTGAAGGATGGGTATCCTCCACTAAAATATGAGATGGTGCCACCTGACGATGAGTTGAGTCTGGAGGAGTTGGTTTGGTAGTAGTTTTCTTTTGTTACTGAGGGTTGTCTTACTTTTGACCCAAAGTATTATTGTATCATTTTGCTGCCTCTAGATCTTTCCATCCATGGCTCATTTTCTTTGTATTCTGGGGAGAAAAGGCCCCTTGCATAAAAGGGGCATGAATTTTGAAAATGATTGGGATATTAACAAGTCCTGCACTAAAAAATAGTATTTTCATAATGAAATGGTTGCAAATAAACCTTACCCCTCCATTTGAGTAGGATTTTATTTGGAAACCCTTTACTGAGGTCCACTTCGACACATATACGAAAAAATGTGAAAATACCTTGTGAAAACCTTTAAATGTTTATTTTGATGAAGCAACCTATTAAGTTTCCCACACCTTCTAAGATATTTGGTTGTGTCAAATGGTTGGGTAAGTTAGGAAGCCTTACCTAGACTAGAGTTTCTAGAGACGTCATGGAAAGAGGATTAAAATAAGGAAACCGTGGTTGCATTGTTAGATCAGATCAACCCCAAAACCAGGGTCCCTGGTTTAAAAAAAAATTGTTGGCCCTTTAAATATTTGAAGAGAACCATAAAGAATTCTTTTGAGAAAAATAACAACTCTGTATTCTGAGACCAGTTATGGTGTACTCGTTCCAGAAGAGAAGATGAAAAGGACAAAAATCCTTTAAAATGGAAAATAATTTCTTGTCATTCATAATTTGTAGCCATGAAGTTGGTTATAACATTGTTCACTTCAAGAGATGGAGTGTCCATTGCTTGATCCATAATGAATGTTGGCCTCAAGAGATATTTAGGGTTCATAGGTGAATGTCCTGGATTTAGGGCCTCCTTAAAAGACTTCGGTTGGGAGAGGGAGAACATCTTCCATCCTTTGGCTCCACCTCTCAATTTGTCGACTGAAGAGATAAAGAAATCATTGGCTATGCCATATTCTCTAAGGGATTTCAGGTGTTGAAGCTTCCTTCCGACATATAAGAGTCATAAAATGCTAGAGGAGATTCACAATCGATCCTTGATTATGGAGATGAATGAAGAGATAAGATCAGAGGTTTTGACCAACATGCAAAAGGAATCCCTTGAGAATGGTCTTACAAAGATTGGAAAATTCGCCATATCTAGGATAAAACCCTCGTATGAGGTGCAAGAAATATTGTTAAGTGAATAATAATTACTCTAATTGGCCAACCCTTGTGGTTGGATATATTTATTTAGAACCTCTTACGAAAGAAGACTAACGCCCTCTACAGGTACTAATTTGACAATAGAGTCGAAAATGACATTGAAATTAAACCCTGTAAGACCATTTTATTTTCCATAAACCTGCAAATATCCAACTACACCATTGACAAAAGTTGGATGGAGGGTATTAGTGAGAGATCGAGGATTGGTCATGGTGGGGTGAAAACCACCACACCATAAGTCAATGCAAAAGTAACAAATATGGGTTTAGGGTTATCTCCGATGACAATGATCACATTCATAACATAGACCGGCTCACAAATCCGGATTACAGTCGTAACCTTGCAAAAAAATAATGAGTTATTGGATAAGGTGGCCTTCACCAAATCTTGTTGAGTAGTTAGGATGGATGGATGAAGATTTGTTGTTGGTGCATATGAGGTCACCATGCTCAGACCAAGACCCTCCCCTTCGTATTGGTTGCTGATGCCGCTTCACTTTTGCTGGACATTGTATGGTATTGCGCTCATGTATTGGTCCTCGAAAAATCCCCACTGTAACCGCACTGCTGGCTTTCTGCCCTCGCCGGCTGTGTATCACTCATCGGTCGTGCTCGGTTTTCCCGAACCCATTGGGATTATTGCGGGGTTTGACTGACACTACTATGACCTCTCTTGTGATTATTGCTGCTGAACACCGAGATCTCTTCTTTTTGTGACAGTTGGGGATCGTTTGGAATTTTATCAACGGTATTTTGTCTTGGATTCTGTTATGGAAGGGGCCCAGGATGAACAACTGGTTGACTATTCGGAGGACCCATATGAGGATATTGAGATTTGGACCCTCTTGAATCAGTTGTCCTCGGTTATGCAAGTCTCTCTTCCAGCATCTTCTCCTTGTTGTCTTGCTCCTGTCGACTCATTTTCCTCAGTGCCCTTCCCTATCTCTTTCCCTAAGCTGGACTCTTTTATGGTCCTGTTGTTCCTTGAGAACAATTCCTTGATGTGTAAAGGAATCCGTGCTCAAGACATTAAATATTTTGTCACAAACAAGTATATATCTGTCTCTGTTTATTAAACCTTCAAATATTAATAATATATTCTCCAAATATCAAATCCCTACAAGTTCTGCAATGCCATGTTCTCTTTATGCTGAAGTGAATGAATGGAAGGCGATGAAAGAGAAGGACTTTAAATTGATATGCTGCTTAAAATAGAATCTACCATTAAAAACCCTGAAGAAGTGAGCAACAATAAAGTTAAAATAGAGGAGCTCCCATTAAGGATGTTTAACTCTTAGATACACAGATATCAAGAGACCTGCAGCTCAAATCACTCTACTTATTCATTGATATGGAAATGAAATGAAAACTGGAAAACTATTCAACACAGATAGAATGATGGAAACTTGCAAAAATTTTCATTGATTCATTATTTTTCAGTACAAAATTAGGCTTCAAGGTCCAAAACTCGGAACCTTCTTTCTTCTTCAAATTGTCTTTAAATACAATATGACCAAAATGGTTTCCAGTAACGAAACTGATTCTAACTCTAACTGCTTAACTACTCACTGTAGTGGAGGTACATGCCTCGTAAAAGTTCTATTACATTTACATGACTTCATTTAAAACATGATAAAATGTGATAATTCCTAATCTAAGTGAGCTGATGCTCCTGAAATAGTCACTGTCTCAATGACTATTTGTGACTGAACGGCTACTTGTGGCTGAGTGGCTGGAGTTCCCTTTTCTGTGTCCATAGAAAATCTCTTGCATTCTTTCCAGAGCTTATCCTGAGTCGTCGAAGCATTCTTATAACTATGATATTCCAGTGTAAATGCAACAACTTGACTGTGAGTAAGATTACCTGTGAATAATGTCTTCACCATCCATAGCAAGAGGAAATGCCTTTGTAAGAAGTTAAATACTGTTTCTCCCTTTAAAACCTGTGTCTCTTCATGCCTGCCATCTGCTCTGCTTTTTGCAAATATCAACTGATCTTCATAGAACTTCCATGACATGATCTCCCCTTTCTCCTTCCAGCATGAGGGCAAACCTGTTCTCGTCAACTTGTCGAATGATATATCAAATTTTTTAATTATCTCTTTAATTCCCAGTAACCGCTTCTCTGCGACCTTTCGAAGGTCATTTTTTATTATCATTTTATTCACCTCCTCAGCATAAAAGTACCTATCCTGTATCCCCATATCTCCTAACTCTTCATCTGTCTTGGCATTAATAAAGTTTATGAATTTTCTGGCCCAATTCGCTCTTTTAATAGCGGCCTGCTTCGTTCTCTTCTTTTCTAACCATATCGTTCCAGAGTAAAACTGACTGCTTATTTTTATTACTATCAACTATATTTAAACCCACACTCATGAACTCTTCAACATTTTGATACAAAAATAAGTAAACAACCAATGATGGAAATCTGAAGAAACCTGTTAGAGGGAAGGCGATCAATTGGGAATTTACTACTTCCTGCCAAAAAGACGGAATGTCAAGGACCACCCCTGGTTTCATCATCAGAGCGAACATCCCCAAGACTGATTTATCAATTTCGTGATCATCGTCTTTTCCCAAAATCTCTGTAATGCAGCTAAGAAATGGCCTATACTGAACACTGAACGCCTCAAAACTGAACTTTCCTCCTTCAAATTGAGTTTTCTCTGGATTTTATTTCGAAAATGACATACAACAACTGAACTCTTCGTTTGAAAGATCTTCAAAATACTGAACCAATGAATCTTCGGAGAACTGTAACGGAGACTCATCTTCTGGAAAACATAATGCTTGACGCATTAATTGTGTTGATACCTGCAAGACATTTCCCCCCTGAGAATTCATGACGAAGCATTTGCCAGGGTACATAGATGAGACTAACCATGAGATGAACTCGGGGAAGAAGTGAGTTTTCGGAACACAGGTGGACAACACACCAGAACTTTTCATAGCAGAGAACACAGGGGATTTGTCAGTGTTTAGGGTTACTTGGTAATGCAGTAGGGGATGATTGACGGATGACGCGGTATCATGAACATCCTTTTCACTATCCAGGAGGGGACTGAGGTTTGATGAACCAGCCAAAGATGTTCGTTTTTCCATGACTGACAGGAACTTGAAAGAAATTCGCGGGGTAACGGATAATGCAAAGGTGGCGGGACATGGTTAAAAAGGGCGAACAGTCACAAATAGACAACAACGGGACGTAAAAACCCTTTAATAGGCTACAGGAATCCATAATAAATGTTGGAATGACGTGGAAAAACAGTTGAGAGCGGATGACAGCTGCTTTCCACCTCAGCTGATGACGTCATTGCGGGGGGTCTGTGAGTACGACGGAAAACTTTAACCCATACCCCCCATAATAAATCCAGGCCGTTTATCACGGTAGAACCAAGATCTGACTAGTCAACTACGGGGGGTCAGGATTTGATAACCGTCGGGCTAATTCTCCCCCCGCAATAGCTTATCCGTAAGCCCTTTTCTGTGATCATGACTTCCGCTCGGGAAGCTTCTCGGGGCTTAATCTTGAAATCATACATATTGAACTAAAACTCATGACCACTTTATGTTCATCGAAAATTCGAAATACATTGCATTTATTTTTTATGCTAAAGTATTAATAACTTCATACTATTGCATATTTTCGAATTTTTATTTTATTTTATTTTTTTGTTAGATTTTCGAAAATAAAATATAAAAAGGATATGCAGATAATGATCCACAACATCTGGCTCCACCTGGGGATAGTGTTTTTACCACGAAACACTAAGAACCTGCATATTAGTGCCTTCACCTCGGGCATGGAGTCACACTTGCTTGATGAAAATGTACAATGGCCACACCGGATATATACAATGATGAACCAGCAACTGCTTAATGTCGAAAATAATGCTTGAGATATTGCCCGTTCACAGGCATATCCAGCACTTCTCCTTCCAGATTTTCCAACATGAAAGTATTATTTCCTCTGACTTCATTAATTTTGAATGGGCCATACCACAAGGGATCAAATTTACCGTGTTTGCCTTTATCTTCCCTTCGTGTATCCCATCTCCATACTAAATCTCCTTTCTGAAACAAAACTTCCTTTGCTTTTCTATCAAATATTACCTTCATCTTCTGCTGATAAGTGAGAAAGTTGTCCCGAACTTGATTTCTGTTTTCACTTAGTTCCATCACATTGTTCATTCTTCTTATCATGGCATTTGGTTCTGCTTGAGCATCTTGGAGAAAAGAAATCACAGATTTTACCAATTGTGTGGGGAATAAAGCTTGAGTGTCGTATACGAGCTCATAACGAGACTTGCCAGTGGACCTCCTTGCAGTCATCCTTGTTGCCCACAAGGCAAAAACTAACTTCGTATCCCAATTCTTTTGATTCTCACTGATTGTTTTCTTCAAAATTCTTACCAATGTTTTGTTGGAGGATTCTGCTAATCCATTTCCCTGCGGATGATAAGCTGTAGAATGCGACAATATTACATTGTACATTTGACAAAAATTAATAAACCTGAGTGAACTGAAAACTTGGGCATTATCTGTCACAATCTTCACTGGGCATCCAAACCTGCTAAAAATATTATCCTCCAAAAACTTCATAACAACCAAATCATTTGCTTTCCTAGTGGGAATTGCCTCCACCCACTTTGTAAAATAATCTGTAGCAGTAAGGATCCACTTAAACTGCCCACTGGATGGTGGATTTATTTCTCCAATGAAATCCAACCCCCATTGTCTAAAAGGTTCTTCAATAAAAACAGGGAGAAGAGGTAATGGGGCTAGCTTTTTCTTTTCTGCAAATAATTGGCATTTTTGACAACTTTTGACTGTTTTGTAAACATCAGCAAACACAGATGGCCAATAGAAACCTGATTTGAATATTTTATGAGCAGTTACCTTCCAGCTGTAATGCCCTCCGCACAAGCATTCATGATATTCTTTGATTACTTCTGAAATTTCTACCTCTGTCAGACATAACAACAGCACACCAGCCGGATCCTTCCAATATAATTTCGCTTCAATTATGACATAAGGCTAGGCTTTAAGTTTCAAAGCCCTGTATTTAGCTCTATTTATTGAAGGGGGACATGAAAGAAAGCATAAATAATGTACAATATCCTTATACCATTCTGAGCAGAGAAATTTATACTTAATTGCTGTCTTTGACTGATTATCACGCGTTTCTCCATCGACTTCCTCTACAGGGGCCAACAAATTGATTCCCAATGCTTGGAAATTGGACTCTGTCAATAATTTGGCCAATCCCAATCCTTTAACCAGCTTGGTTGGTTTTACATCCAAGTCATATTCTTGGATTTTAGCAATCCATTTTCCCCTTTTACCTTCCACATCGCTCTGTACTAGCACATCTTTTACAGCTGAATTGGGAACGTATGCTAAGATTTGAGAATGAAGGATATAAGTTCTGAAAGCTTTCAGTGCTTTCACCAAAGCATATACTTGTTTCTCCAATATATTATATTTTAATTCTGCATCTCGGAGAACTTTACTAAAATATGCTACAGGTTGTTCATGCTTTTCTTCATTTCTCTGTAATAACACAGCAGCAATTGTTGAAGGAGATGCAAACGAGAAAATTTGAAATGGCTTCAAATAATCTGGACTAATGAGAACAGGCGCTTCCTTTAAAGCTTCTTTAATCCTTTGAAAAGACTCTCTGGCTTCTTTGTCCCACTTCACTTTGGCATCTTTTTTCAACATGTCTGTTATCTTCTTGACGATTTCTGCGTAATTGGGAACGAATCTTCTTAGAAAATTAATTTTTCCAAGAAATCTCTGAATATCTTTTTTGCTTTGGGGCAGTGGGATAGACTGTATTGCTTCAACTCTTGTTGGATCAATCTTCACACCTTGCTTTGAAACAATATGGCCCAACAGTTTTCCTTCTTCCAGGGAAAACAGAGATTTTTTAGGATTCAACGACAATCCATACTTTCTACACTTCAGGAAAGCTTTCTGCAAATGTTGTAAATGCTCTTCATCGGAATTTGAGAAAATTGTGACATCATTTAAATAAACCACCACAAACTGATCACCTACGAATGCAATATCCATCGCTCTTTGGAATGTGGCCCCCGCATTCATCAGGCCAAATGGCATCCTGACGTACATGAATGTTCCCCAGGGCGTAGTGAAGGCAATTTTATTCTGATCTTCTTTCTCCACAGCCACCTGGTTATACCCTGAAAATCCATCCACCATAGATAATCTATAAGCTCCAGTCACTTTTTGTAAGACAAAATCCATTTTCGGCAAAGGATAATTATCTTTTAATGAAGCCCTATTCAAATTCCTGAAATCTACGCACAGCCTTATCTCTCCATTTTTCTTTCGGACTGGTACAAGATTGGAAACCCAGTCTGAATATCTGAGTGGAACAATTATCTTAGCTTGCAGCAATTTCTTTATTTCCTTTTCGATCGGATCCAATAGCAATGGATTAATCTGTCTGAGCTTCTGTTTATGTGGCTTGACTCCATCCTTCAGTGGGATTTTATGTTGTATGATACTTTTATTATATGTTTTCAGATCATCATAAGACCAAGCAAATACGTCTTTGAATTGTTTGAACAAATCCACATACCTTTCTTTGTAGTGCTTTGGGACCCCTTTGAACAACTTAATCATTTTAGGCTCCTGTTGAGTCCCTAAATTGAAATCTTCCACCTGTTCATCTTGATTTGCTTTCTTCTGATTCACTGCAACGTCATTGGTATCAAACAGTCTTTCAAGAGGCACCATACCTCTTGGCAAAACGTTATCTTTCAAATGAATGATATCCTGACCACCAATATTCTTTTTCAGAGTCTTACCTGCCAATTCATCTTCATCAGATTCCAAATCAATCTGATGATCTTCAAAATCTTCAACCATCAACTGAAACTTCTTAATCTGTTCATCATCCTCAAAGACCTGCCAGTGTTTAATATTGTCAGGAATCGAAGGTCTATGTCTCATCTCAATTTCATACCTTAGTTTCAGACTGATAGGAGGCTTGAATGTACTTGCTGCAACCGCCAAAGAATCAGCCATTCTATTTTCTTCCCTTGGAACAAATTGTAAGTTGAAAGCTTCAAAATAATTTTCGATCAGATCCCAGACCTCATTCCGATATGCTCTTAACCTGGGATGTTTAGTTTGACATAAATTCTTGATCTGTCTTATAATTAATTCTGAATCCCCAAACACAGTTATAGACTGAATTCCCATCTGCTTAGCCGTCTGCAAACTAATAATTAATGCTTCATAATCTGCGACATTATTAGTGGATTCGAACTCCAATTTGAAAGAAAAAGGTACAAGATTACCTTCCGGAGAAACAAAAATGAAACCAGCTCCCGTGCCTTCTTTGGAAAACGCACCATCAAAATAACACTTCCACAACTTATCTGAATGTAGCTCCTTATGTACAATTGCTGAATCGATCTTCCCTTGAGATTCTTCAGCAAATTCTGCATCTTCGTGCAGTATGAAGCAAGAAAGGTCATCCTTCTCTTGACCATAAATTGGTGAATTACTTGCATCTTTCTTGGTAGCAGTTTTTTGAAATCTAGTCTCTCTATACAATCTTCTTTCTTCACCATTAAAAACGGGAATGATAGCATATGTAAAGTTCAGCTTAAAAACTCCTCCAAGTTTTTCCCCCCATGATCTAGGTAATAACATACCAAACTTGGCTGGAATATCTGCCACTACAACATCCATCATAATGATTTTGGCTGGGATTTGAGCCAATGAAACAACCATATCCTTAATAAGACCCACACACTTAACCCTCTTTGAGTCAAAAGAGTAAAGGTCTCTGTAGGGCTTAGTGATTTATAAATTTAACTCCTTCATCACACTCAATGGCATCAGATTGTGTGATGCGCCAAAATCTAGCATACAATTATGTAGAACAAAATCATGTAACAGAAGTGATATATAAAAAGGAGGGACAGATGAATCTACCTCTTCAACATGAGGTCCAAATGTAACCACTGGTTTCTCTTCTTGCAGATTTACTATATCACCTACTTCATCAGACTGAGATAAATTGATAAACTCGGCAATCTCTTTCTTATAACCAGGTGTTTTCATTAACTCAAGAAGAGGTACTTGAATCTTTACTTTCTCCAATTCTTTCGACAAACTGAAAGTTTGATTTGATTTTGTCAACTTTTCAGGATCTTCTTGATCTTTCTTGGAATTTGAGTTTTGATTAGAAACAGTAACCACTTTTTCCAAAATATTAGAATCCCTAACTTTTGTTTCAGAGGTTTCAACTTGCTGTTTTCTTTTCTGTAATGGAGTCGCCATTGGAGTAGGTGCTGCTTCTGATTCTTTTTCTTCATTATCTTGCGTCCTTAACCTCTTTTTTGACCTCAAATCATACTTTTTATGCAACTCAGATTGCATAAAGTCTGTGAATTGTCTGCAGTAATCATCCATCTCTTCTTGATCGAATGAGAGATCAACTTCTTCATCTTCCTTCACCCCTTCTTCATCTACTTCTTCTTCTGTTTCATCATCTTCCATGTACACAACAGAGATCCGAGCATCATCTTCTCTCTCATCCTCATCATCTGTTGAACGGGACGGGGCTGCCTCTATGTACAAAGGTGCTTGCACCTGATCTTGATCTTTTCTTTCTCTTTGTAGAATTTGAAGGGGCTGTTTTTTAAATTGGGGATTAAAAACCCCTCTATTCTGTCTTGCAGGCTTACTATCTATTTCCAACTTTACCAATTTATTTGAAAGATTCTTTATGACCTTAGTCATGTCTTCAATTCTCTGATCTTGAGCTGAGGCTTCTTCTTTAGCCTTTCCTTTATCTGAAACTTTACCAGCAGGGGACATATTAGCCTCAATCTCCAGAGCATCAGTTTGAATCTTTTCCAACGTAGGGGACCTTCTTTCCCTCAATGTGAAATTGAATTCTGGTTCAAAAGCACCAGCAAAAACAACCCTTGCTCCAATAGGAGGGGGTTTCATTTCAACAGGCAAACTATTATACAATTTGTTAAATTTCTTAACAAAATCATTCATATTTTCATCGGATTTCTTCTTGATTGCATTAAATTCTGTCAAAGAATAGCCGTGGTTCCTCTTTTCGCCCCACCTTTCAATGAAACGTATTTCTAGGGCATCCTAATCGTTAATGGAACCATTAGGTAATCCTTTGAACCATTTCCTTGCCTCTCCACTTAGAGACTGAACAAAGAGTCTCATAACAACATCCAAATGTTCAACGTTTAAATTCTCTGTAAAAGTGAAAAACAGGGGCAAGTGCTGTTCTGCGGTTATTTCATCTTCACCAGTAAATCTAGGGAGTAACTTGAGATACTCTTGAGGCATATCATGCAGTGGTTGTGGTAGATTCAATGGTGCATATCTAGTCATCAAGAAAGCAGAGGCTGTAGGAACTGCCATGTTTACGCCCGGGTTAACTGCTCCTTGAGCGGGGGTAAAATGAATACCAGTTGTAGGAAAGGATGAATGAGGTGAAACAACTGATATAGGAATTGGACTATGAACGATTTGCAGAAGAGCTGGCAGCTATATGGGGATGAGTTTCTATAAAATGAAAAGACACAAACTCCAAAGATTGCTCTTCTAATGTGGGTTCTTGAAAATGAACGGGTGATGGTGATGATTCTTCTTCCAAGAAAATGAGTTTCTTGGAAGCTTTCTTGGATGAGAAAATGTGCGAACAGCTGCCAGGTGCGAGCAGTGTAGTTTCAGGTGTATCTAGTATTTTTGGTTTCTGGCCCTTCTTTGAAACAAGCTTCTCAGGATCAGACAAAACAGGAACTTTTTGCTGAGAGGTATCTGACCTCGTGTGAGGTTTCTTGGGAGCCAGAGCTATTTTCAAACAATCACAGCGTACTATTTCCTCCTCTCTGAACAACCAGAGGAAATGTAAAACAAAACCCAGTGAAAATCTTCGAATCTTCGTTCCCCGGCAACGGCGCCAATTAATGTTGTTCCTTGAGAAACAATTCCTTGATGTGTAAAGGAATCCGTGCTCAAGACATTAAAGATTATGTCACAAACAAGTATATATCTGTCTCTGTTTATTAAACCTTCAAATATTAATAATATATTTTCCAAATATCAAATCCCTACAAGTTTTGCAATGCCATGTTCTCTTTATGCTGAAGTGAATGAATGGAAGGCGATGAAAGAAAAGGACTTTAAATTGATATGCTGCTTAAAACAGAATCTACCATTAAAAACCCTGAAGAAGTGAGCAACAATAAAGTTAAAATAGAGGAGCGCCCATTAAGGATGTTTAACTCTTAGATACAAAGATATCAAGAGACCTGCAGCTCAAATCACTCTACTTTATTCATAGATATGGAAACGAAATGAAAACTGGAAAACTATTCAACACAGATAGAATGATGGAAACTTGCAAAACTTTTCATTGATTCAATATTTTTCAGTACAAAATTAGGCTTCAAGGTCCAAAACTCGGAACCCTCTTTCTTCTTCAAATTGTCTTTAAATACAATATGACCAAAATGGTTTCCAGTAACGAAACTGATTCTAACTAACT
Organism: Pinus albicaulis; assembly: GCA_034641835.2. Taxonomy (NCBI): domain Eukaryota; kingdom Viridiplantae; phylum Streptophyta; class Pinopsida; order Pinales; family Pinaceae; genus Pinus; species Pinus albicaulis. The sequence continues at coordinate 1,607,417,068 of CM076581.1, forward strand.
CTAACTGCTTAACTACTCACTGTAGTGGAGGTACATGCCTCGGAAAAGTTCTATTACATTTACATGACTTCATTTAAAACATGATAAAATGTGATAATTCCTAATCTAAGTGAGCTGATGCTCCTGAAATAGTGGCTGTCTCAATGACTATTTGTGGCTGAACGGCTACTTGTGGCTGAGTGGCTGGAGTTCCCTTTTCTGTGTCCATAGAAAATCTCTTGCATTCTTTCCAGAGCTTATCCTGAGTCGTCAAAGCATTCTTATAACGATGATATTCCAGTGTAAATGCAACAACCTGACTGTGAGTAAGATTACCTGTGAATAATGTCTTCACCATCCACAGCAGGAGGAAATGCCTTTGTAAGAAGTTAAATACCGTTTCTCCCTTTAAAACCTGTGTCTTTTCATGCCTGCCATCTGCTCTGCTTTTTGCAAATATCAACTGATCTTCATAGAACTTCCATGACATGATCTCCCCTTTCTCCGTCCAGCATGAGGGCAAACCTGTTCTCGTCAACTTGTCGAATGATATATCAATTTTTTTAATTATCTCTTTAATTCCTAGTAACCGTTTCTCTGCGGCTTTTCGAAGGTCATTTTTTATTATCATTTTATTCACCTCCTCAGCATAAAAGTACCTATCCTGTATCCCCATATCTCCTAACTCTTCATCTGTCTTGGCATTAATAAAGTTTATGAATTTTCTGGCCCAATTCGCTCTTTTAATAGCGCCCTGCTTCGTTCTCTTCTTTTCTAACCATATCGGTCCAGAGGAAAACTGACTGCTTATTTTTATTACTATCAACTATATTTAAACCCACACTCATGAACTCTTCAACATTTTGATACAAAAATAAATAAACAACCAATGATGGAAATCTGAAGAAACCTGTTAGAGGGAAGGCGATCAATTGGGAATTTACTACTTCCTGCCAAAAAGACGGAATGTCAAGGGCCACCCCTGGTTTCATCATCAGAGCGAACATCCCCAAGATTGATTTATCAATTTCGTGATCATCGTCTTTTCCCAAAATCTCCGTAATGCAGCTAAGAACTAGCCTATACTGAACACTGAACGCTTCTAAACTGAACTTTCCTCCTTCAAATTGAGTCTTCTCTGGACTTGATTTCAAAAATGACATACAACGTCTGAACTCTTCGTTTGAAAGATCTTCGAAATACTGAACCAATGAATCTTCGGAGAACTGTAACGGAGACTCGTCTTCTGGAAAACATAATGCTTGGCGCATTAATTGTGTTGATACCTGCAGGACATTTTCCCCCTGAGAATTCATGACGAAGCATTTGCCAGGGTACATAGATGAGACTAACCATGAGATGAACTCGGGGAAGAAGTGAGTTTTCGGAACACAGGTGGACAACAAACCAGAACTTTTCATAGCAGAGAACACAGGGGATTTGTCAGTGTTCAGGGTTACTTGGTAATGCAGTAGGGGATGATTGACGGACGACGCGGTATCATGAACATCCTTTTCACTATCCAGGAGGGGACTGAGGTTAGATGAACCAGCCAAAGATGTTCGTTTTGCCATGACTGACAGGAACTTGAAAGCAATTTGCGGGATAACGGATAATGCAAAGGTGGCGGGACACAGTTAAAAAGGGCACACAGTCACACATAGACAAAAACGGGACGGAAGAACCCTTTAATAGGCTATGAGAATCCGTAATAAATGCTGGAATGACGTGGAAAAACAGTTGAGAGTGGATGACAGCTTCTTTCCACCTCACCTGATGACTTCATTGCGGGGGGTCTTTTATTACGGCGGAAAACTTTAACCCATACCCCCCGTAATAAATCCAAGCCGTTGATCACGGCAGAACCAAGATCTGACTAGTCAACTACGGGGGGTCGGGATTTGATAACCGACGAGCTAATTCTCCCCCCGCAATAGCTTATCCATAAGCCCTTTTCTGTGATCACGACTTCCGCTCAAGAAGCTGCTCGGGGCTTAATCTTGAAATCATACATATCGAAATAAAGCTTATGACTACTTTATGTACATCAATCATTCGAAATACATTGCATTTGTTTTTTTATGCTAAAGTATTAATAAATTCATACTATAGCATATTTTCGAATTTTCAATTTTTTTTTTAGATTTTCGAAATAAAATATAAAAAGGATATGCAGATAATGATCCACAACATCTGGCTCCACCTGGGGATAGTGTTTTTACCACGAAACACTAAGAACCTGCAGATTAGTGCCTTCACCGCGGGCATGGAGTCACACATTGCTTGATGAAACTGTACAATGATCACGCCGGAAATATACAATGATGAACAAGCAGCTGCTTAATACCGAAAATAATGCTTGAGATATTGCCCTTTCACAGGCATATCCAACACTTCTCCTTCAAGATTTTCCAACATGAAAGTATTATTTGCTCTGACTTCATTAATTTTGAATGGGCCATACCACAAGGGATCAAATTTGCCGTGTTTCCCTTTGTCTTCCCTTCGTGTATCCCATCTCAATACTAAGTCTCCCTTCTGAAACATGACTTCTTTTGCTTTCCTATCAAATACTGCCTTCATCTTCTGCTGATAAGTGAGCAAGTTGTCCCGAACTGGATTTCTGTTTTCACTTAGTTCCATCACATTGTTCATTCCTCTGATCATGGCATTTGGTTCTGCTTGAGCATCCTGGAGAAAAGAAATCACAGGTTTTACCAACTGTGTGGGGAACAATGCTTGAGTGCCGTATACGAGCTCATAAGGAGACTTGCCAGTGGACCTCCTAGTAGTCATCCTTGTTGCCCACAGAGCAAAAACTAACTTCGTATCCCAATTTTTCTGATTTTCACTGATTGTCTTCTTCAAAATTATTACCAATGTTTTGTTTGAAGATTCTGCCAATCCATTTCCCTGTGGATGATAAGCTGTAGAATGAGACAATATCACACTGTAAGTTTGACAAAAATTAATAAACTTGAGTGAACTGAAAACTTGTGCATTATCTGTCACAATCTTCACTGGACATCCAAACCTGCTAAAGATATTCTCCTCCAGAAACTTCATAACAACCAAATCATTTGCCTTCCTGGTGGGGATTGCTTCTACCCACTTTGTAAAATAATCTGTAGCAGTAAGGATCCACTTAAACTGCCCACTGGATGGTGGATTGATTTCTCTAATGAAATCCAACCCCCACTGTCTAAAAGGTTCTTCAATAAAAACAGGGAGAAGAGGTAATGGAGCTAGCTTTTTCTTTTCTGCAAATAATTGGCATTTTTGACAACTTTTGACTATTTTGTAAACATCAGCAAACACAGACGACCAATAGAAACCTGATTTGAATATTTTATGAGCAGTTACCTTCCAGCTGTAATGCCCTCCGCACAAGCATTCATGATATTCTTTGATCACTTCTGAAATTTCTTCCTCTGTCAGACATAACAACAACACACCAGCCAGATCCTTCCAATATAATTTCGCTTCAATTATGACATAAGGCTGGGCTTTAAGTTTCAAAGCCCTGTATTTAGCTCTATTTATTGAAGGGGGGCATGAAAGAAAGCATAAATAATGTACAATATCCTTATACCACCCTGAGCAGAGAAATTTATACTTAATTGCTGTCTTTGACTGATTATCACCTGTTTCTCCATCGACTTCCTCTACAAGGGCCAACAAATTGATTCCCAATGCTTGGAAATTAGACTCTGTCAATAATTTAGCCAATCCCAATCCTTTAACCAGCTTGGTTGGTTTTACATCCAAATCATATTCTTGGATTTTGGCAATCCATTTTCCCCTTTTACCTTCCACATCTCTCTGTACTAGCACATCTTTTACAGCTGAATTGGGAACGTATGCTAAGATTTGAGAATGAAGGATATAAGTCCTGAAAGCTTTCAATGCTTTTACCAAAGCATATACTTGTTTCTCCAATATATTATATTTTAATTCTGCATCTCAGAGAACTTTACTAAAATATGCTACAGGCTGTTCATGATTTTCTTCATTTCTCTGTAATAACACAACAACAATTGTTGAAGGAGATGCAAACGAGAATATTTGAAATGGCTTCAAATAATATGGACTAATGAGAACAGGCGCTTCCTTTAAAGCTTCTTTAATCCTTTGGAAAGATTCTCTGGCTTCTTTGTCCCACTTCACTTCGGCGTCTTTTTTTAACATGTCCGTTATCTTCTTGACGATTTCTGCGTAATTGGGAACGAATCTTCTGAGAAAATTAATTTTTCCAAGAAATCTTTGAATATCTTTTTTGCTTCGGGGCAGTGGGATAGACTGTATCGCTTCAACTCTTGCTGGATCGATCTTCACACCTTGCTTTGAAACAATATGGCCCAACAGCTTGCCTTCTTCCAGGGCAAACAAAGATTTTTTAGGATTGAGCGACAACCCATACTTTCTACACTTCAGGAGGGCTTTCTGCAAATGTTGTAAATGCTCTTCATCGGAATTTGAGAAAATTGTGACATCATCTAAATAAACCACCACAAACTGATCACCTACGAATGCAATATCCATCGCTCGTTGGAACATGGCCCCCACATTCCTCAGGGAAAATGGCATCCTAGCGTATATGAATGTTCCCCAGGGAGTAGTGAATGCAGTTTTCTTCTGATCTTCATTCTCCACGGCCACCTGGTTATATCCTGAAAATCCATCCACCATAGATAATCTATAAGCTCCTGTCACCTTTTGTAAGAAAAAATCCATTTTCGGCAAAGGATAATTATCTGTTAATGAAGCCCTATTCAAATTTCTGAAATCTACGGACAGCCTTATCTCTCCATTTTTCTTTCAGACTGGCACAAGATTGGAAACCCAATCTGAATATCTGAGTGGAACGATTATATTAGCTTGCAGCAATTTCTTTATTTCCTTTTCGATCAGATCCAATAGCAATGGATTAATCTGTCTGAGCTTCTGTTTATGTGGCTTGACTCCATCCTTCAGTGGGATTTTACGCTGTATGATACTTTTATTATATGTTTTCAGATCATCATAAGACCAAGCAAATACGTCTTTGAATTGTTTGAACAAATCCACATACCTTTCTTTGTAGTGCTTTGGGACCCCTTTGAACAACTTAATCATTTTAGGCTCCTGTTGAGTCCCTAAATTGCAATCTTCCACCTGTTCATCTTGATTTGCTTTCTTCTGATTCACTGCAACGTCATTGGTATCAAACAGTCTTTCAAGAGGCACCAAACCTCTTGGCAAAACGTTATCTTTCAACTGAATGATCTCCTGACCACCAATATTCTTTTTCAGAGTCTTACCTGCCAATTCATCTTCATCAAATTCCAAATCAATCTGATGATCTTCAAAATCTTCAACCATCAACAAAAACTTCTTAATCTGTTCATCGTCATCAAAGACCTGCCAGTGTTTAATATTGTCAGGAATCGAAGGTCTATGTCTCATCTCAATTTCATACCTTAGTTTCGGACTGATAGGAGGCTTGAATGTACTTGCTGCAACCGCCAAAGAATCAGCCATTCTATTCTCTTCCCTTGGAACAAACTGTAAGTTGAAGGCTTCAAAATAATTTTCGATCAGATCCCAGACCTCATTCCGATATGCTCTTAACCTGGGATGTTTAGTTTGACATAAATTCTTGATCTGTCTTATAATTAATTCTGAATCCCAAAACACAGTCAGAGACTGAATTCCCATCTGCTTAGCTTTCTGCAAACTAATAATTAATGCTTCATATTCTGCAACATTATTAGTGGATTCAAACTCCAATTTGAAAGAAAAAGGCACAAGATTACCTTCCGGAGAAACAAAAATGAAACCAGCTCCAGTGCCTTATTTGGAAAACGCACCATCAAAATAACACTTCCACAACTTATCTGAATGTAGCTCCTTATGTACAATTGCTGAAGGGAGTTGCCCTTGAGATTCTTCAGAAAATTCTGCATCTTCGTGCAGCATGAAACAAGAGAGGTCATCCTTCGCTTGGCCATAAATTGGTGAATTACTTGCATCTTTCTTGGTAGCAGTTTTTTGAAATCTAGTCTCTCTATACAACCTTCTTTCTTCACCATTGAAAACGGGAATGATAGCATATGTAAAGTCCAGCTTCAAAACTCCTCCAAGCTTTGCCCCCCATGATCTAGATAATAACATACCAAACCTGGCTGGAATATCTGCCACTACAACATCCATCATAATGCTTTTGGTTGGGATTTGAGCCAATGAAACAACCATATCCTTAATAAGACCCACACACTTAACCCTTTTTGAGTCAAAAGAGTAAAGGTCTTTGTATGGCTTAGTGATTTGTAAATTTAACTCTTTCATCACACTCAATGGCATCAGATTGTGTGATGCGCCAGAATCTAGCATACAATTATGCAAAACAAAATCATGTAACAGAAGTGATATATAAAAAGGAGGGACAGATGAATCTACCTCTTCAACATGAGGTCCAAATGTAGCCACTGGCTTTTCTTCCTGTAGATTTACTGTATCACTCACTTCGTCAAGCTGAGACAGATTGATAAATTCAGCAATCTCTTTCTTGTAACCAGGTGTTTTTATTAATTCAAGAAGAGGTACTTGTATTTTCACTTTTTCTAACTCTTTCGACAAACTAAAAGTTTGATTTGATTTTGTCAACTTTTAAGGTTCTTCTTGATCTTTCTTGGAACTTAGATCTTGATTAGAAATAGTAACCACTTTCTCCAAAATGTTAGAATCTTTAACTTTTGTTTTAAGTTTCAAATTTGTCGTTTTCCTTTCCATGGGAGTCGCCATTGGAGTAGGTGCTGCTTCTGATTCTTTTTCCTCATTATCTTGAGTCCTTAACCTCTTTTTGACCTCAAATCATAATTTTTATGCAACTCAGATTGCATAAAGTCTGTGAATTGTCTGCAGTAATCATCCATATCTTCTTGATCGAATGAGAGATCAGCTTCTTCATCTTCCTTCACCCCTTCTTCATCTACTTCTTCTTCTGTTTCATCATCTTCCATGTACACAGCAGAGATCCGAGCATCATCCTCTCTCTCATCATCATCATTTGCTGAACGAGCCGGAACCGCCTCTATGTACAAAGGTGCTTGCACCTGATCTTGATCTTTATTTTCTCTTTGTAGAATCTGTAGGGGCTGTTTCTTGAATTGGGGATTAAAAACCCCTCTGTTCTGTCTTGCAGGCTTACTATCTATTTCCAATTTCACCAATTTATTGGACAGATTTTTTATAACCTTAGTCATATCATCAATTCTTTGTTCTTGAGCCGAGGTTTCTTCTTTAGCTTTTCCTTTATCTTGGACTTTACCAGCAGCGGACATATTAGCCTCAATCTCCAGAGCATCAGTTTGAATCTGCTCCAATGTAGGTGACCTCCTTTCCCTCAATGTGAAACTGAATTCTGGTTCAAAAGCACCAGCAAAAACAACCCTTGCTCCAATAGGAGGGGGTTTCATTTCAACAGGAAAACTATTATACAATTTGTTAAATCTCTTAACAAAATCATTCATATTTTCATCAGATTTCTTCTTGATTGCATTAAATTTTGTCAAAGAATAGCCGTGGTCCCTCTTTTCACCCCACCTTTCAATGAAACGTCTTTCTAGGGCATCCAAATTGTTAATGGAACCATTAGGTAATCCTTTGAACCATTTCCTTGCCTCTCCACTTAGATACTGAACAAAGAGTCTCATAACAACATCCAAATGTTCAACGTTTAAATTCTCTGCAAAAGTGCAAAACAGGGGCAACTGATGTTCTGCGGTTATTTCATATTCACTAGTAAATCTAGGGAGTAACTTGAGATACTCCTGAGGCATATCATGCAGTGGTTGTGGTAGATTCAATGGTGCATATCTATTCATCAAGAAAGCAGGGGCTGCAGGAACTGCCATGTTTACGCCCGGGTTAACTGCTCCTTGAGCGGGGGTAAAATGAATACCAGTTGTAGGAAAAGATGAATGAGGTGAAACAAGTGATATAGGAATTGGACTATGAACGATTGCAGAAGAGCTGGCAGCTATATGGGGCTGAGTTTCTATAAAAGGAAAAGACACAAAATCCAAATATTGCTCTTCTAATGTGGGTTCTTGAAAATGAACGGGTGATGGTGATGATTCTTCTTCCGAGAAAATGAGTTTCTTGGAAGCTTTCTTGGATGATAAAATGTGCGAACTGCTGCCAGGTGCGAGCAGTGTAGTTTCAGGTGTATCTAGTATTTTTGGTTTCTGGCCCTTCTTTGAAACAAGCTTCTCAGGATCAGACAAAACAGGAACTTTTTGCTGAGAGGTATCTGACCTCGTGTGAGGTTTCTTGGGAGCCAGAGATATTTTCAAACAATGACAGCATACTATTTCCTCCTCTCTGAACAACCAGAGGAAATGTAAAACAAAACCCAGGGAAAATCTTCGAATCTTCGTTCCCCGACAACGACGCCAATTATTGTTGTTCCTTGAGAAACAATTCCTTGCTGTGTAAAGGAATCCGTGCTCAAGACATTAAAGATTATGTCACAAACAAGTATATCTATGTCTCTGTTTAGTAAACCTTCAAATATTAATAATATATTCTCCAAATATCAAATCCCTACAAGTTCTGCAATGCCATGTTCTCTTTATGCTGAAGTGAATGAATGGAAGGCGATGAAAGAAAAGGACTTTAAATTGATATGCTGCTTAAAACAGAATCTACCATTAAAAACCCTAAAGAAGTGAGCAACAATAAAGTTAAAATAGAGGAGCGCCCATTAAGGATGTTTAACTCTTAGATACACAGATATCAGGAGACCTGCCGCTCAAATCACTCTACTTTATTCATAGATATGGAAACGAAATGAAAACTGGAAAACTATTCAACACAAATAGAATGATGGAAACTTGCAAAACTTTTCATTGATTCAATATTTTTCAGTACAAAATTAGGCCACAAGGTCCAAAACTCGGAACCTTTTTTCTTCTTCAAATTGTCTTTAAATACAATATGACCAAAATGGTTTCCAGTAACGAAACTGATTCTAACTAACTCTAACTGCTTAACTACTCATTGTAGTGGAGGTACATGCCTCGGAAAAGTTCTATTACATTTATATGACTTCATTTAAAACATGATAAAATGTGATAATTCCTAATCTAAGTGAGCTGACGCTCCTGAAATAGTGGCTGTCTCAATGACTATTTGTGACTGAACGGCTACTTGTGGCTGAGTGGCTGGAGTTCCCTTTTCTGTGTCCATAGAAAATCTCTTGCATTCTTTCCAGAGCTTATCCTGAGTCGTCGAAGCATTATTATAACGATGATATTCCAGTGTAAATGCAACAACTTGACTGTGAGTAAGATTACCTGTGAATAATGTCTTCACAATCCATAGCAGGAGGAAATGCCTTTGGAAGAAGTTAAATACCGTTTCTCCCTTTAAAACCTGTGTCTTTTCATGCCTGCCATCTGCTCTGCTTTTTGCAAATATCAACTGATCTTCATAGAACTTCCATGACATGATCTCCCCTTTCTCCGTCCAGCATGAGGGCAAACCTGTTCTCGTCAACTTGTCGAATGATATATCAAATTTTTTAATTATCTCTTTAATTCCCAGTAACCGCTTCTCTGCGGCCTTTCGAAGGTCATTTTTTATTATCATTTTATTCACCTCCTCAACATAAAAGTACCTATCCTGTATCCCCATATATCCTGTATCCTGTATCATGTATCCCCATATCATAAAAATAGAGGAGTTTTATGGAGAAAAAGGGGAGCAAAATGAATGTTAGTTTTGAGTGGAGGAAGGGGGAAAAATGATGATTTTGCAGCAGTTTTTCACTCATGGAAACAACAGAAATTCTGAGTATAAAATAGGAACAATAGCAAATGAAGATTTTGGACAGAGGCATGAGGCCTTCAAGAGTCTTCAAGAGCCAGCACTTTTTAGCAATAAAATTTGTTCCTTGAAGGCTCAAAAAGTTTTAGCCACCTTTTGATATAACAAATTTTATAGGTAGCTAACAGTGGCTCCACTTGGGGATGGTGCCTTCTTGAAGGCATCAAGAACTTCAGACTTGCATTCTCTGGGAGGCTGACCTGTGCCACATCCATTGTGTTCTCTGGGAGGCTAACTTGTGCCTCATACATTGGGCTGCCCTTCCTTTCCTGGGATGATCTTGCTTTGAAATCATATTAGCAGCCAAAAAAACAATGGTTCTTTTATCAACAAGTTTTCTACCTACCCAATCCTACTGATTTAACATTTTTTCTTCATTAGAGTGCACTTGGATTGGAAAAATCTTTTACAACATTTTATTCTTTTGAAAGCAGGAAGAATAATCTATTTCTACTTCTTATTTCTCCATGGACTCAGATTAAGCAGTTGAGCCCGTATGATTCTCTACCTAATCTACTGTCGGTTGGGATTAAACTGTCCAACAGACTTTATTCTCTAAATTATACAACAGAAATTAAAAAGCATACAAGTCAGGATTAAACAGTCTAACTTGATGCTGGTCTATGGCATAAAAAAAAAGTTTCACATAGATCTTATTTCGCAGAAAATTAAAACAAAATGGAAGGCTTAAGATCTAAAAATTCAAGCACTTCCTTCATCCTTTATAGCTCTGACTTGACTCTTGTTTGAGCTGTTTAGAACCAGTTTATCTTTGTTTCTGACTCAAGATTATAGAACATATTTGAGTCATCTCTCTTTGGAAACTTAGGTTCAGATTTTGAACATGTTTGAATCTTTAATTTCTGTCCTAATCTATCTACTGATAAGCCAAGATTAAACAGTTTGGCAAATTGAATTCACTATCCGATCAACAGAAAATTTAAAACTAATTAGTCAAGATTAGGTTGTTTGACTAACTAGAAGTGTGTTTTGCAGGAGTGGCATTTAAGATTGCACACTTTTAGATTTGTTTCTCTTTTTGGTATGGGGCTGTACCTTTATTGTTTTGACAATCTGCCCTCTTTTCTTTCTTTCATTGTTTTTGTATTTTTGAATTTTTTATTTTTCTTCAAAGCAGAAAACAACAACTAACTGCATGCTCAGAACTGAGCTTTATTGACATTCCTATCTAACCTATTCTAAACATGGAGTATTTACATATTCATATGATACAAAAGTGCCAATGCAGCCAGCTGAGTAATGTCGAGAAGAAGAAGAAACTTTGGCTGCTTGTCAGAGGTATCCATAGTATATTTTGAATATTAATCTTCAAAACCAAGACTATCACAAAAGGTGACAACTTTTCATGTCTCTGGCTCTTGCAAAGGATCACTGCTTGATAATTTGAGCCAGTTGGGATTTCCACACACTCTTCCATAGGATCAACAAATAAAAGATGAATACTCTCTTCCTTTTGGCCCTCCATGTCTGGTAGATTGTCTGATTCCAAGGCTTCAAATTTGAGGAGTATATCTTCAAAAAGTTGCTTGGAAGCATCATCATTCTTAATAGAAAAAAAATATTCTTCTTGAGAAGATGGTATATCCTTAGTAGGACAGTCTTCTATCTGTTTCTCTCCCTCTTCTTCATCATCATCTGAACTGGAGGAATCATCATATTTGGCAGTGTTGTCCTCTTGTAGCCCTGGTATGCTTGGTTTCAGTGGGCTGAACTCTGTGAAGAGGTTATTATATTCTTGAGTAGGGGTGTATTCAATGGTTTCCTCTTGCTCAAAAATTTCTTCATTACTCTTCTCTTCACCTTCTGAGTTGAAAGGCTGTTGATTCCCAATTAGGTGAAAGCCATTTATGATGGATCGAAAAGGATGATTGCGGCTTTCAAGCTGATGATGGCGAAACTCATAACACCAATCAAACGCTGATTGCCCTGCATGATTAGTTTCTGCTTGGAAATCATCATCATCATAACACTGATTGAAGTTTGAAAATATATTATAATAAACATTTTCATCAGTCAAACATATTTGGATATCAGTGGGTCCTTCTTCATTCTAATCGACAAAAGAAATTTCTAAATATGTACAACAAAGTTCTCTATGTGAATGGGCAAGAGCGTTTGTTTCGCAGAAAGTTTCAGAGACTGACTGTTTATAAATAGTCTGACCTATCTCTTTTTCTGTCAAAGGGGAAGATGTTTCTATGTTCCTTTGAACAGGAGTACAACAGTTCTCTGTCTCTTGTGAAGACTGATTTCGAGGCTGGATGCCTTCTTGAGCCTCAACTATAAGGGATGATGAATCAATATTTGAGTTTTCAGGGATATCTTGAGGAATGTCCAGTATTTCTTGGTTGTTTTATTCCTCAAGTGATTCATCTATGTTCTTAAAATTTTTCAATAGGATATTAAACTCATGAATGGCTGTTAAAAGATCTTCAGGATGCATCTCTTCCAAAGCTTCATCATTATCTATGATGTGTTGGGAGATGTTTTGTGATGGATCATAATATATTGCACCCCATGATAATGATGTAGTGTTTTCTTTATAGTTCTCATAGAACACATATTCAAGATCTTTTAAAGAAAACAAACTACTAGATCTCAAGCATTCATACCAATCCCTAGCTTTTCCTTCTAATGTTAACATGAACATTTTCATTAGGCAGTATTCATGCCATTCAACTTTCAACCTCCGTACATGTATGTGAAATTTGATAAGATGTAATAAAGGGTCATCAAACTTTTCACCTTGAAAAACAGGCAGGTTGTCATCCCAATTCACCTGGGGCATCTTACGTGGAAACCCAGGGATATGATCTCTACTCATTGGGGCATATCTTCGTTGTATTCTTGGAATCATGTTTGTAAATCAAGAAAGAGGTCACTGTGTCTGGTCAATCAGTTCAGGGTATTCTATCAGTGGAGTCATTTGGTCTTCTGGGAGTTTCAGAGTGTGGAGTCGCCAGGTGGAAAATTTTTTTAGCTCGTAAGGAGGTAAAATGTTTTATGGTTCCGCCACCATGTGTTTCTTGTAGAGCTACAAGGTTTTCAGGAACTGAATTAGCTCTCAAGGGTGATCTGCAAACAGTTGATAATTTAATATTAGGAGACTTCCTAAGGATACTTTCTGTATTATCTACTATCTTAGGTGGATCAGGGTCAGGATGGGCTCTAGTGTGAATCTTTCTAGGAGCCACTATGCTGTGTTTTTTAGACCCAAATAAACAGGAAAAGTTCAACCAGGTATGACAATATTTGAGAGTTTAACTAATCTGTTTACACAAAATTTAATCCTACAATCCTCTAACTGAGTTTGAATGATATTACAATGACAAAGGTTCTTCCCAGTGGAGTCTTAAGGTCTGTTAAGGATTGTGGAGTCGCCAAGTGGAATTTTTTAGCTCTTTTCAGAGGTAAAAGGTTTTATGGTCCACCACCATGTTTATTGAATACCAATCTGAAATATTTTTAGGTTTTTCTAAGTTATTTTTCAGTTGTGTGGTTTTTAAGAATATCCTAACTTTGTTTCAAAACTTAGCTACGGTCATGAGACAAAGACAATCCACTCTTATGGCTAAGCCAGCTGATTTTTCAAGGTTAGATAAAGTCTTATGAGAATCCTAGGGTTTACCTAGTTTGTCACTGATTCAAACAAGTTTCACCATGATTACCATTATTTGGTAGTGCTTGAAAAGGCTGCTTTCTACTCACCAGGTTTGTAATGAACTTCTAAAGGGAACCAGAGATTACAACTGGGTTCGTTCCCCAGCGGAGTCGCCAGAAATGTTAGTTGCTGGTGGCTCAACTGGCTAACACATCAAATATTCTTAAACCAAGGGATTTCTGGTATCTTATGATTTCCTTTAAGCTAAAAAATACTCAGACTTCCCCAGTGGAGTCGCCAGAAATGTTAGGAATATGTAATTTTTGCAGATTGGTGAGACTAAAACTGCAGAAGCAACATTATTTCAACCACTTTGGGATTCTAGGCTCTAGCCCTCCTGAATCCGGAGAGGGATCTCTCCAATAAGTGAAAAGATGGATTTGTCTTTGAAATTTGGGGTAATGATATTAGGCTAGTTATGAAGGCCAAGGGTTTGTTTTGTTTTTGGATGGTTGAGCATGATTACTGTTTGAGGTGGAAAGTCATAAATGCAAAGAGTTTCAAAGGTGTGAAGTTGCAAGCAAATAGAACAAGCTTTGGCCAGGAAAAGATAGATAATTGCAGGTTTTAGTCCATTGGGCTATGGAGTCATAATAGGGTTTAATTGGAACAGCGAGAGGCAAGAGTGGTTCATGGGGCAAGTCATCTATGTCTAAGGATCTCTCTGAAGATTGATTTATGGAATGAAATGATACAACAAGAAGGAAATTTAAACAGATGCAGAACAAAGGGCAGCCCAAGATCTGGTAAGTACTTTTAAACTAGCCAGCGTTTGACAAACACTTAAGAAGAACATAAAAGCAAACTAGGATCTGGTAAGTAATTTTAAACTAGCCAGCCTTTGATACACTTTCAACAGAAAACATTTTTAAAACAAAGGGAAACTTGAAGGCAACTGTTTGGAGTAGAAACTAGCGGGCTGGGCTCACCACAAATCCTCTCTTAGCTCTGCTTTACTTGGTTACTTTCAAGACAAACACAAAGATAACAAAAAATGGCCTAAGATCTAGTAAGTACTTCTAAACTAGCCAGCTTTTAACACATTCCAAGGGAAACATTCAGACAGCTTTTGGGGATAAAACTAGGACCAGGGCACACCATATCTTCCATAGTTCATCTCTACTTAACTAATACTGAACATAGCATTCAAGAATAATATTCAGCTAAGGCAATAAGACGAGGGAATGCCAGCATTCCTATGCTTAAACTGAATTAAATCATTCCCAAATAACACAGATTGGAAGAAAACATTCAGATAAAGATTTTCAGTCAGAGAAGGTTACTGATATACAGTAGGTCCTAACTCTATGCATGCTGTTCTTTATAAGAGAAGATAAAACACAATGAAAACATAAACAAAATGACAAGTTACAATGAGAAAAAACATCACCGTCAACATAGACCAGGATCCCATAAATCAGCTTGTATTGATGCTCCAAACAAGTTACAACTTTAAGTCCAATGCTTTAGTTTAACAATCATCTACACATCTCAGCCTAAATTATCTATCACAAGCAGAGCTCCAAGGGCCAGTGAACACTATTTACAATAAGAAGTTTAAGCTCAAATGTATTTCAAAGTTCCGCAACCAACAATTTCTGATCTTCTACAGAAGTATTTATACAAGAATGAGGAGGTGAGATCTGATAAAATATCTCTTAGGAAAATTAATACAGATTAATGACTTCTCGGCCTTTTAGGGGCTTGATGGAGAAGTTTACAGGTGTGTTACTATATTAATTGATTTACATTTATGAATTAAGCTCGGTGGGAGCTTTTGTTGACCTTTGAGGCTCTGTTTCATGTTGGAGTAACTCTACAGACATTTTTTGCATTAAGTTCCTTGCAAAAGTAACTATCTGGCTGCGCTGAGGCGAATATTTGATTCCAAACAATAACTTCGGCCTCTGTTTGAATGGTTTGAGGCACAGGTGGCTTTGTGGTAGCTGGAAGAAATCAATTCGCCTCAAATGTGGCAGTGGAAACCTTCTGTCTGATAGATCTTTTGATTTACCTTTAATTGTGTTTTAATTCTGGGGATTAGGCTTTTGATAATCATTCTTAGCCGTAATCCCCATAAATATGTCTTCAATCTTCTGTTCTGCCGTGTTCTTCCTTCAACATTGATACTCTTTTAATTGTGTTTTAAATAACACAGTGTCTTGTTGATGTGCAGGCCGCGCAAGGTTCTCAAGGCATCAACGCCCATGAAGCATTGAAGAAACGTGGAATTCGAACCCCGCGAATGGTCTCCTTTGATGAATCAAAGGCACGGGAAACGTCTTTCTTGGCCTTCGGCCTTTCTTTTGATATAATGGAAAACCATTAATTCCTGCAAAATACAAACAATAATTATAAAATCCTGCTTTTTTGGTATACTGCTTTCAGAGGGCGTGGGGAGCGATTATGGCCATTGGATGGCATCATCCAATGGTAGAGATAAGTCAAGAGAAGGTAAAAGGGAGAGCGGGGGGAAGAATAAAACGAAATGATCTTGGACAGTTCGATCTGGACATGTGGACGGTCCAGATCCAATCGGAGGATCGCAATCGGGGGCAACACTCAAATGGCACCGATGTAAATTTGCGATGCGATGAAGCGATGACTGTTGATCTGAGGATCAGATCAACAGTGGGGGATGAATCAGCGGGTTTTGAAGCGGAGGTAAGACTTGTGATCAGAGGGAATGAGGGCCATTGGATCACGAAAGGCGGAGAGGAGATCAACGACGAACAACAATTCGGGGATCGACAATCGGGGGTGGCAAATAAATGCGCCCGATGTAAATTTGCGATGCGATGAAGCGCTGACCGTTGATTTGAGTATCAGATCAATGGTGGGGAATGTATCGGAGGGTTGGCCGATCGGAGGGAGTAAACAAATGTATGCGATGGAAAACTCCGATGCAATTTTGTGCGGGACGTTGGATCGGCTTACGATCAACGACGGAGATTTGTTTTAGAACAAATCGGCGGAAAAACCCTTATGATATATGAAAAACAAAAAATAATCTAAAGTCTTAATACTTTCAGGGCGGGATATATATTTTATGGTATGTTCTGGCGCCCGACTGCGGGGCCTTCGGATGTATGGAACGCAAATAGACCCAGGGCTATATATATGGGGGCCAATCGCATCAGAACCATCGGTCCCGGTCTTTCAATCAACCCATTGAACTTTTCCGATGCAATTATGCTTCGGGACTTTAACTATCGGTCCCAGGCGTAGGTTATATGAATGGAAAGCGGCGGGGCCCGGGGTTTATATATATGGGACCCAATCGCATCGAAACTTTTGATGCGTGTCTTTCAATCAACCCATTGTGAATTTCTCCAATGCGATTGCGCGATCGGGTCTTTTTAATCTAACCATTTTCATTTAACACGTCACTTTGGCACATTAGATCAAAACTTTGGAAAACATGGTTTTTTGTATTTACAAAGGAAAAAATGGATCAGGCCTGGATTTTTCAATGTTTTAAGCGTTGAAGGCGGGCCCACGGGTTATATGAAAAAATAATATGATCGGAGGTTGTGAAACAGAGGGATAATTGCATTGAAACTTTCGAAACATGGCAAAATACCTGCGCACTTGGATCTTTGCGATGCGATTAAGCGCCTTGTGGGCCTAGTGCTTGGTTCCAGGGTGTGGGCATGTGGGTGAAATGGTTTAAAGACTTAGCCCAAGGGGGCTTAAGTCCTTAGTAATAAAAACTTGTTTTTTATGAATTTTTTCAGAGTTTTCAATGGATTTGGGGGTTTTGGTAAGGCTAAAAAGTGAGTTTTCAACCTTGTAAAAAATGATTTTCATGAAGGGAGGAAGAGGGATCATGAAAATAGAGAAGTTTTATGGAGAAAAAAGGGAGCAAAATGAAGGTTAGTTTTGAGTGGAGGAAGGGGGAAAATGATGATTTTGCAGAAGTTTTTCACTCATGGAAACAACATAAATTCTGAGTATAAAATAGGAACAGTAGCAAATGAAGATTTTGGACAGAGGCATGAGGCCTTCAAGAGTCTTCAAGAGCCAACACTTTTTAGCAATAAAATTTGTTCCTTGAAGGCTCAAAAAGTCTTAGCCACCTTTTGATATAACAAATTTTATAGGTGGCTAACACGGAAAAT
Source organism: Pinus albicaulis (assembly GCA_034641835.2). NCBI lineage: Eukaryota > Viridiplantae > Streptophyta > Pinopsida > Pinales > Pinaceae > Pinus > Pinus albicaulis. Next base: position 1,607,434,720 of record CM076581.1, read on the forward strand.
AAAAATAATTTTTCAGCACTGCCACTACTTTCTCTACTCCGAAATTTCCAATGACCCTACTATAGTGGACCTCCAAAATCATATTTTCACGCTCTCATGAGGGAACTATTGAACCTCAGAATTATCCTCTCTCTGACATCCTTTGTCATCTTTTTCCCTTACTTTCTCATAAGTTCATATACTCCAATCAATGATAAATTTCATGTTTTATCTCAAGGAATGCATTTAAATGATTTCCATGTTATATTGTGATGTTCTTGCTATTCGAATGGATTTTTGTAATTTGGCTACAAAATGCAGTCTATTCTGCAGCTAATCATGGGTTCTGCAACTAATTTCATGATCTGACAGGTTCCAAGGATCAAATGGAGAAATGAGCCACATGGGCATTTCTATAATAATCTACACATGGATTTCGTCCTATCTACTTGATCGAGATCGATAGAAAATGATGCCTAAGATCGTGGTCAAAGTATGGTCAAAGGACGTAAGCCGAGAACATGACTCTTGATTTGCTCGATCGCAGAAACTCAAGATTTAAACAATCAAACTCCAATTCTATAAGTCAGTTAAGATTAGCCACCTGTAGGCATAATTAGCTCATAATAGTTATGTTTGTTTGATTTAAATACCAGTTGTACAGAACTGAGATTAAATACGTTTTTACTGAAAATCTGTGTATTGTTTTAAAACTCTGTTCTATTATAATACAAGGACTCTGTTCATGGTACCAGTGATTGTTTAAGTGCGTATATAACAAGCTAGGATCTCAACCGAATCTGTTGCAGAGGGCCCCTGCACAGGAGGAGGTTTTTCGTTCATTGTTTTAATTGAAATTCCTTACTCTGTTTTTGTTAATTTTGTTTTATGAGTAGATTAATATTACATTACAATTTTGATAAGTGGCATAGAATTAGATCATGAATGTCTTCCTAGCATCAATAGAATAACTGTGTAATCATTTATCTTCTAAAAACATTCCATTAGAATAGATCTATCTATTTTTAAATTGGATTAAGTTTGAAGTGATAGAGCTCACAGTTATCTAGTTTCCTTTATTGTTTTGTTATTTAATTTCTTAGATTAAAACTATGAATTAATTGTACCAATGGATGTTTTTAAAGGTAATTTAAAGAATATGATTCTAAACTAAATGATTGAATATCTAATTCATGCAGTTATTGAGTTTTCCTCTGCATACTTTACTTGTTCTTCTAGGACATTAGAAACTAAGGTATAACTGTTTTCTTACACATCATCTCAAGAGGATAATACTTCATATTGAATGTTGGAGTAATCAAACATACATTAGTTGTTTACAATTAGTTGAGCTTTAAATTTGCATGCTTTCACATTTTCTTTTAGATCCTCATTTAATTGAGTCACTGGATGTTCTTAAAAGTCATTCCAAGAAGTTGATTTTATCATATTTCTAGACTGAATGATTGAATATTTAATTCATGCAATTACTGAGTTTTCCTCTATACACTTTATTTGCTTTTCTAGAACATTACAAACTTAGGTGTGATTGGTTGCTTACACATTATCTCAAGAGGGTGACACTTCATATAAAATGTTGGAGTAACTAAACACAAATTAGTTATTTTCTTTTGAATCTGCTTTCACTTAGAGTAGCACTGCAATTTCAATTTCAGTTATAATATTTATATCCATGGAATAGGAAAAATGTTAAATTATAAGTCATTAGAATAGATCTATTTTTCAGATCAGATTCTAACCAACCAATAATATTTGATTCATTTTTATGCAAATTAGTTTAACTTAGGAACATTTCCTTTTCTTCCTTCTTAAAATTCATTAGGTTCATTTGATTCCTTTCATAGTTTTAGATTAACGCTCTTAGAGATAAAGAACAAAACCCCCAAAACAACATAAAAATACATACAAAAAAGTAAGAAGAAGGTTAAATAAGCACAAATAGTGCACCACACTTTATCAGCTTACAAACCTCGGTTGATAATTTATGTAGGCAATTTAAGACATTAAATTTACTAAACAAGAACAAATAGGTGTCCCAGGTTGCATAACAATGCACCCTAGAGGTGAAAATTTGGAAGTTGCTTGCCTTTTAGGAGTTTCTGGTATGTTTTACTGAATTCTAGATCACTCTTGTAAAGATGAGGCCACCTCGAAGTCTTGTGCCCACAACAATTGAGAACAATGGTTAATTCCATGACCAGTGGTCGGTTGAAGTAGTATACAAAAATATTGATGTTTTCGTTCTTGTACTTAATGTTAAAATGGAATTGTTGCAGGTATGTGGACCATTTCTGATGGTGATCGTTCTGCAACTTTCCTTGTGTCTGTATGAATTGCAGGGGTCGGTGTTCTATGTGGATGACCATTTCCTTCCCTAGAATGTAATGCTTCCATTTTCGGTAGGCTTGCACAATGGAATACATATATTTTTCATAGGTGGGATACTTTCATACTATGTCTGAACGTGTCTCATTGTGATATGGCATTGGACGCCCCTGCTAAGTAAGAACTACACCAATATCATAGTCAGAGGCATTTGTCTCAATATCAAATGGTTGCTGCAGGTATAGTAATGTGAGCACTAGTGTAGAGCAGAGGCGATGCTTCAACTCGACAAACACCTTCTGTTGGGATTCTGACCAAAATAAAATTGATTTCTCTCTGCCCTTTGTGACTTGACTTAAAGTCTAAGTTCTATGAAAGACCCCCTACATGAACCTATAGTAGAAATTGGCAATACCTGGAAATATCCGGAGCTTTCTTAGAGTGGTTAGGGATGACCAATCCTGAATGACTTTTATTTTGGTTGGGTGCACACGCACACCATCCTCACCAATGATGTACCCCAGATATTGAACTTCGATCATACCGAAAGTGAATTTATCCAAATTGGTGCACAATTTGTGTTGTCACATGGTTTGAAGGACCTATTGAATATGTTGGAGGTGCTCCTCCCAACTAATCTGACTGAAGATCAGGATGTCATCCAAATACACCACCACGAATGAGTTGGTGAAGGGTCACAAGATGTCTTCCATCAACCTCATGAAGGTTGAGGGGGAATTCGTCACCTTTAAATGCATGAAAAACCATTCAAAAAGGCCCTCCCTTGATTTTTAGGCAGTCTTCCACACATCAGAAGGTTTGATTGGTATCTGGTGATAACCGGAATTCAAGTCAATCTTGCTGAAATATTTGACACCCTTGAGCTGGTCCAGAAGGTCATCAATCCATGGGATTGGATACCTATTTCCGATAGTGATATTATCCAGTGCCTGGTAGTCAATACAAAGTCTCCAGATCCCATCCTTCTTCTGTACCAACACGATCGAGCTCCCACAAGGTGATGAAATTGGCCTGGCGTGCAATTTATACAGTAACTCATTGTGCCTTGGCTTTGTCCTTTGTTCTGTGGTTTGGGGGCACCTTTCCCTTCCTTCAGATTCACAGATCCAAAGTCTCGCTTCTTCTATTTAAATTTATGATTGATCTTGACAATGTATCTATAGGAGACGCCAAGCAAGGAGATGTCCAGGAATTTCATCTCGTCCTGGATGTACTTGTGTAGACAACCGCAGTACTTGAGTACCAAATGCTGCAAAAAATACTTGATACCCAATTTCGTGTAAAGGGTATGAAAAATATTTGTGAACTCTGGCACGTCTTGGTCCCTTCATTGCTGCATCATCATCCAATTTATCTATTTATATTCGTAGCTCCCGAAAGGGTAATACTACTCCTTGATTGAATCGTGGAAATAATTCTAAGTGGTTGCTGCTGAAAATAGTGAGGGTTCCCTCTCATCCCTCTTCTCACAGTAGGTTTCCCACTAGTACCTGATGTGGGTGGAGGATTTGAGGAGTGCAAAATAATATTTTCCCAATTAGAAAAATAATGAACCAAAAAATATCCTTGTAAAATATTTAACCATTTATCTACGACATATGCATCTATATGGGCTTCAAATATGTGGATATCAAATTTAGCTTGTACCTTAAAGGGAGTGGCGCCTCTAGAGTGGCTGTTGGATGAAGATGCGCTGCCTATGGGTAGTCGCCGAAGGATTTGGGAAATGTTGTCCATGATCACATTCCCTTGTCGCTTGAGGGATTATTCAAGAAATTTTTTGAAAGGATATCCTACTCCCTCATATTTATTTTCTTTCGCCATGGGAGGTTGTTGGGGTTTGCGAGGCTGGTCTTGCAAAAGCTCAACCAATTTGAGCCCTAACTCCTTATACCCTAACCTCGTTGGGGACATGAAAAGAAAATTCGACAAAGAGAAGACCGCTCTAATACCATTGTTCTATACTTATACAAGAATGTAAAAATATATAGATATAACCATAAACAGAGTGATGCAAGAAAAAAAAACCATAATTTCATTAATATCAAAGAACTAAAATATGCTTACATACAAAATGGAAATAAACTGTCTCTGGCGATGGTAGATTATATTTGAGAGGAGATGTGGTGGCTACATGCCTATGAAAAGTGTTACAATGAGGCTCAAAGGCCTAATTATTATTAAGAAATAATGGAAAACCCTAAACATCCAAAAACCTAACCCTAGGAGATGAACTGCCAAAAATGTGGGCCCCGTTGGGGTAAATTGGAACATCAACTTCCTGGGGTCCTAACATTGGCACACGATCTTTGTTTGACATGCACAATACTTCGCTAGAAATATATATTTGAGGACTACAAATTTTGACTACAAACATGAGACTCATATTTTCTTGTTTTAAAAAAAAATCGCTTAGGGCCTCAAAATGACTCCATAAGTTTAGGACCCAAAAAACTGCCAAAAATAGTAAATTGTGCTACAATTAAGGAAACTCAAAAAATGAAAGAAAAAATGGTGGGGGTCCAAGTGGAATAGGTGGGTGTCCACCAATATCCTCCTAGATCATCCCTCCCCCATTAGGAAGTAATGGTCCCCATTGTGATGAGTGCCTCCATGAGACGAGGAAACTTCGGTTGAACTTAGCCCCTAGTGAGCCACTTGCCTTAGTTTATGAGGTTACCATCTTTGACAACCCGATATAGTTGGATATTCTACTAGCAAGTGTTATTGATATGCATGTCCATGATATGATTAGTTTTGGCCTATTCCATGTAGTGTGGTTTTAGCTCTATCGATGTGAGATGTTCTGCAATGTTTGATGTGTCCAGTAATGGCAGAAAGTATGGTCGAAGGCAATCCACATTGAACATTGGGTGTAGGCCAAGTAAAGGTGCAATTTTGAGCTCAAAATTCTCCCCTACATCCTTGGTGATGGTGTACGACCCATATCAGAGTTTAAGAAGCTTGCAGTGAAGCCCAACGAGGCGCTCCTTCTGCAAATGTAACCAAACTTTTTCACCCACCTGGAATTTGTGTGGCACCCGATGATGATCATGACAGTGATTGTACTTAGAAATGGATTTGTCTAATATGTCATGGAATTGGTGGTATATGTTCTGAATGTGCTCAATGAAGTTGTTAGCCCTGTTAGCTTCATACAGGACATGAGTCGAATCTTCTTGAGTTGCTGCAAATGGTATGGCCACATCAATGGGACATAGTGGTTGGAATCCCAACCCCACCTGAAAGGGGTTGTGGCTAGTTGAACTATGGAGAGCTCTGTTGTAGTTGTGTTGGACATAGGGGAGGCTTTCATCCCATGTGTGTGGATGATTCGAGTTGTACATGCATAGAATGTGTGTGATCATCCTGTTGACGACCTTTGTTTGGCCATCAGTTTGGGGGTGGAAAGTCGTGGACTTAGTGAGCTTTGTATCCAGCATCGGCTATAGGATTGACCAAAATGTACTCAGAAATTGTTGTCTATATATGACATAATGGAATGTGGGATCCCAAAGTGTACCCACACTCATTGAAAAAAGAGATTACTAGTGGCTTCTACTGTGATACTCTTCTTGCAGGCTGCCAAAATGGTCATTTTAGAGAATCTGTCGACGACCATGGAAACACATTTGTTGACATGCTTAGTAGAAGGAAGCCCCGACATGTAATCCATGGAGATGGATTCCGAAGGTCGACTAGGAGTAGGTAGAGGAGTATATAGGCCTTCCTTCTCGATGGTCGGTTTGGAAATGACACATGTAGTGCAGGAACTGATGTACTTTCCAACATCCTGTTGAAGGTTTGACCAATAAAAATACTTTTGTAGCACTGCCACTATTTTCTCTACTCTGAAATTGTGACTTGACTGTAGTGTGGCTCACAAATCGTCTTTGCATGCTCGTTTGAAGGAACAAAATGGTGTTCCAGGTGGCATAAAAGTGCATCCTAGAGGTGAGAATCTAGAACTTTCTTTCCTTCCAGGAGTGTCTGGTATGTGTTGCCGAATTCTGGATCACTCTTGTAAATATTCGACCAGCTCAAAGTCTTATGCCCACAATAGTCGAGTATAGTGGTCAGTGCCATGACCGATAGTTAACTGAGGAAGTATGCAACATTATTGGTGCTGCATTTATTGTACTTAATATTCAAATGGAACCGTTGCACATATGTGGACCCTTTTTTATGGTGATCATTCTGGAAATTTCCTTGTGTCTATATGAACTGCATGGAGTAGTGGTCTGTGTGGATGACCATTTTATTCCCCATAATGTAATGCTTTGATTTTCCACAGGCTTGCACAATGGAATACATGCCTTTTTAATAGGTGGTATACATTTGGATTGTGTCTAAAAGTGTCTCACTGTGATATGCCACTAGATGCCCTTGTTGAGTAATATTGCACCAATAACATAGTCAGAGGAATCTATCTCAATCTGAAATGGTTGTTGTAGGTATGGTAATGTGAGCACTGGTGCAAAGAAAAGGTGGTGCTTCAACTTAACAAACACCTTCCATTGGGATTCATACCAAAATAAATTTTCTTTCACTTCACCCTTGGTGACTTTACTCAAAGGCCAAGTGATATGAGAGAACCCCAACACGAACCTGCGGTAGAAATTGGCAAGACCCAGAAATCTATAGGGCTCTATTAGAGTGGTTGGGGCTAGCCAATTCTGAATGAATTGTATCGTGGATGAGTCCACATGCACACCCCTATCATCAATAATGTACCCAAAATATTGAACCTGGGTCATACAAAAAGTGCATTTCTCCAAATTGGCACACAATTTGTGTTGTCATATGGTGGATGTTCTCCTCCAAAATATGGCTGAAGATTAGGATGTCATCCAAATACACCACCACGAATGAGTTTTTGAAGGGTCGCAAGATGTCGTCCATCAACCTCATGAAGTTTGCGGGGGTGTTTGTCAGCTCGAAAGGCATGAACAACCATTCAAAAAGGCCCTCCTTGGATTTGAATGAAATATTCCACACATCATAGGGTTCGATTGATACTTGGTGATAAACATAATTCAAATCAATATTGCTAAAATATTTGGCCTCGTTGAGCTGCTCCATAAGGTCATCAATCTGTGGGATTGAATACCTATTCCACACAATTATCTTATTCAACACCCGATAGTTAATACAAAGTCTCTACTTCCCATCATTATTCTGTACGAACATGATCGAGCTCCCTCAAGGTGATTAAATTGGTCTGATGTCCCCTTTCTGCAACAACTCCTGAATCTAACTCTTGAGCTCATCGTTCTCTAGAATACAAAATTGATAGATTGGTCCGTTGGGTAGAGGCATGCTCGGGGTCAGATCGATGGAGTGCTTGACATAATAGTGTAGGGGTATCCCTGTGGGTGAGCTAAATATGTCCATGTACTCCTCCACGACCTTGTCCATCTATTACTTCCATGTGGAGGAGCCATTTTTGGAGGTCGTGGATGTGGCAACGATCTTCTTCTTGCCCTGAGGGTGAATCATAAGGAAGACAAATTTTCTGGTCTAAGAAATGATGTTATTGCTTTACTTTGCTGAGATCAAAGAGATGGCAGTAGGCGGTGCTACCTCCAGTGTCCTGTATAACTTATTTCCAAAAGTAATAATAACAACACGAGGCATGGACTCATACATAGCATGGTTTTCCTAATAATACATCAAAAAATTCAAGAGGAGCAACATCACACATTACCTCATCTGTGAAGGGCTTGATGTTGTAGAGAAGGCAACACTACTAGATAATGCATATATCTCGTCCTTGGTGAAGCCACCCGATGGTGTACAACTGCAGGTGTGTTATGGTCGGTAGGGTGAGTTTCTTCATGAATTTTATTGAAATGAGGTTCTTTTGGATCTCACTATCGATAATGAACTACAACGGAGAATCATTCACCCATATTTGTGAGTGGAAGAGGCAGTCCCCATCCTCTGGATCTTTGGGCTCAATATTCTGGATCTTGGTGGTTGCAACAATGGAACTGGGCTTTGCGTCAAGGATATTCTTACCTTCTTCATTTCCCTTGTCAGGTTTTGACTTAGAGTTAGAACATGCATCTGATTCAGAAGCCTTCAGCTCGACCATTAGTGACTGCTTGGCCCGACACTCACTTGTGTTGTGAGTGGGGTTCTTATCGAACTCACATCATTTTCTTATGTCCTTCTTTGTCTTCATGGTGTTTTTCTTTTCTTTCGGTTTCTATGGGCTGTCCTGGGTTGCCACGCCTTGGCTTTGTCCTTTATTTTTTGGTTTGGGGGCACATTTACCTTGCTTCAGATTCACAGATCCAAAGTCTCACTTATTTTGTTTAAATTTCTTCTCGATCTTGACTGCGTATCGATAGGTGACACTAAACGAGGAGATTTCCAAGAACTCCATCTCATCCTGGATTTACTTGTGTAGACAGTCGTGGTACTTGAGTACCAAATTCATCTCATAATCCTTGATACAAAACTTCATGCGAAGGGTATGAAAAATATTTATGAACTCTAGCATGTCTTAGTCCCTTCCCTGTCGTACAGTGGTCCAGTTTATGCATTTATCTTCATATCTCTCGACAGGGTAATACTGCTCTTTGATGGCATCTCGAAAAGAATTCCAAGGGGGGTCAACTGAAAATAGTGAGGGTTACCTCTTGTGATCCGGTGGATTAAAATTATGCTAAAAATTGAAAGTTGTTGGAATGGATTGGAACCTGAATGACCACGTATATCTCGTCGTTTTGAATCTGGCGTGAATCGTTTCGCAAAAACCCAAAGTTGTATGCTCCTATAATAAAGTTCTGTTCGTTTGGGGAAACAACAATTTTTTTTAGTTTTTGGGTTTGCATAGCTACACAGTCAGCAGTCTGTACTACTCAGTGGGCCTTGAAATGGCATGATGATTTGTCTCCTGCAGCCAATCTCCGTGTTACAAGGGTTAACCCCGACCCAGAATGTGTTTATGTTAAACCATATGCTAACACATTTAAACCAAAGTCTGGCATGGTTTATATGTTGGTCGAACAAACTATAATTAAAACCTACATAAATTATATGCCAAAGTTTTGTGGCATGAATTGGATCAGCAGTTAAAACCTTATCACAACCTGTTTAACAAAAGTTAAAAGAAATATAAAACCCGACGGTTTCGTGATGGTTAGGTTAGGCGGGAGTAGATGTTCACATGGCCTAGTTTAATGCTATGGTTAGAGGGTGGGAATGTTAACTCGGTGATCAGGTAGAATGTTAACGAATGTGGTTTGTCCCGTTCACATGTCATACGGTTGCACTTGTGGTACCCACGGTGGAATTAACCATTGCAATGTTGAATTTTAAAGCCAGGTCGAAAAGTGTTCACATGGTGCAACTGTAACGTTTATTGCCACCGTTAAGTATCGGTTGGGGAGCAGAACCTACCCCATGCAGGATTCATGAAACCCAACCCATGGTGAAACCCAACCACCATGAAACGCAGGGTCAATACACCACCAATGGGAAAAAGTGAAATCAATGGTGATTCTTGCATGACGTGGAAAATTTTTAGCCGGTTAATGGGCTCACCGACTCGATTAACTAGGTGACAAATTGCACCTGGCACGACGGGAATCTCAGTGGCGTGGGGAAAATTTGTTGCCCCACATGGCCGATAAAGCACGGATTTGTAGGATAGTTTTCAGACAAGTGTGTTTTGTAGGATGAATAACATAAACACTTGGAGAGATTATAAATTTTGCAGTTTTTGAACTTTTGTGGAGAAAAAAGAGGCTAAACAGTGGTTTTTGACAGTTTTAAAGCCATTGGAGCTATCAATACAGACATTTTAGCAATTTAATTTTTAGCATAATTAATAAGGCCCAACCATTGGAAGTTGGACCAGGAGATGTAGTCCAGGAGGGGTGAATTGCTTCATCATTTACTGTTGTGTGTTTGATATTATGGTGATATTGTCTCTTTCTTTTTGCAAAAACTGAAATTTTATTTCATGTTTATGTGTAAAATAATTTCACAAAAGAGGCTTAAAAACACTAATTAATCACTTGCAAAGTTTAACATAATCCTCAAGCAATTTCACATACAGATTAGTTTGATATGAGAGCTTAGGTTTTATTTTTTGCTGTGAGGGTTTAATTTCTTGCAAGTGTATGGGATGCTTACAAGGTTGGAGCTCAAGAGAGGAGAAGGAAAGCTTGTAGTTGCAAGTCCTCAAGTTAGGTCAAGGACAAGGAGAGAAAATTTTCCACAATCTCCACCATAAATTCCACATCAAATTGCAGTTGAAGCTTCAAAAAGTACGTCACATGAAGGAGAGCCTAAAAATATGCCACTGGATGAAAAGGATTTCAAAAAATCATTTTTTGATATGAAAAAAATGGTGAAATTTCTCTATGAGGAGAGAAACACAAGATTGCAAGGTGAGAGCTCCAATCCTTCAAAGGGAGATACGTCTTCAAAAGAAGATGGAAGACATAGGGACAAGACTTCGAAAGGTAATGGGAATGGTCATAAACCACCTTTTACATCACCATTTTCTTCAATTCCATCCTCACAACCATTTTTACGATCATCTTCATCCACAACAAGCCCTTCACAAACCCCTGCACATTCTCCAAAAGGCCATTATAAAACTGCATTTCTAAAACTTGACATAAATTTTGATTTGCCTATGTAAGATGGAGAGGTAAATGGTTAAATATTAGATAATTGGGTATGTAAGCTTGAAATGTATTGTAGGATACAAAGAATCAAGTATGATGCCATTGAGATTCAATTTGCTTCACTAAGATTGGAAAGTGAAACTCTTATTTGGTGGGAAGCCAAAACTCTAGAGGACATGAAGAAACATGGTAAGGTCTTAACCTCTTGGAATGATTTTGTTTTTGCATTGAGAAGATAATTCTATCCATTATCATACATGAAAAATTCTATAATGGAGTGGAAAAACCTTAGGCAAGGTAAATGACAAAGTGTGCAAAGCTATACTCAAGAATTTAGGAGAAGATCACTAATATTGGGTGTAGATTTGAAATATCATGAAACTTTGCTGAAATACATTGGAGGTTTTCATAGTTAGCTAATACATAATATTATCATGTTTAATCCTTCAATTTTATATGAATTTTGTGTACAAGACACACATCTAGAGGCAAGAGGGAAACATGTTTCAGATGAGAAAAGTGAGAATACCTTTGAGTATGGAGAAAAAGGAAAGGGTAAGTTTAAGGGAAAAGGTAAGAAAAATGCATCCATAAAATTGGAGAAATATAAACTCACATGTAAACATTTTTCAAAATATGGATATGACGAATATCATTGCTGGAAACTTCATCCAGAAACGAGACCCAAGAAAATGAAAAACAAGCAGAAGGAGAAGATAATTGCAACAATACAACATGATTTAGGTTTTGATTCTGAAGATGAAACAAAGATTGCAATGATTGGTTGGAAAGGTAAGGAAATTGCAAGTACTATTTCTTCAAGTTGTCTAAATGATACTCTAGATGAAGGAACAAGAATTGAACTTTTCCATATTAGAGTTGTTTCAAAACATACCAAGATTAACACATTGTTTGATAGTGGTTCACAAGAAAATATTATTTCAGAGGACATTGTCAAGAAGTTATATTTAGAGACCATTCTACATCCTAGACCTTATCCTTTGGGTTTTATATGTAAGAATGAAAATTTTCATGTTACAAGGAGGTGCATCCTTAGATTTGCAATCACTGAAAACTTTCTTGATGAAGTTGAACTTGATTTAATTCTCGTTGATATTTGTGGTATAGTTTTGGGAAGCCCATATATTTATAATAGAAGATAAACCTTTCATCACCATGAGAATAAATATCTCTTGCTCAAGAATGGGATTGAGTATATTGTTAGAGCACATAGTAATAAGATGAGTTTGTCTCTTATGAATGCTGGACAAATGAAGAAAATTGTGAATGCTAGTCAAAATTATGCTTTGTTAATGTTCAAGAATGAAGATGTTGTGAATGAGGCCTTTAAATAATATGCATAAAATGAAAAATATGTTTTCATTGAGGTTACTAATGGTTGTGATAAGATGTTTCAGGATTCTAATATGTTGCCTTAAGAAACAGGTAAACAGGATGAGGTAAAATTGCAGCAACATGCATCATTGCTGGACAATGATGTGATCAATATGCCAGTGCAAGTGAGTGCAAAGGTCAAGGAGCAAGTGCCAAAGAAATTTGAAAAAGAGGGAATTGGGTTCAAAATTTCTTCTTGTGGATCTTTGAAATGGGATGTTGCATGGCGATGACGATCACATTTGGTCAAGAGTTGAGTTAAGCACAAGGCGAGACATGTTAAACATTGTCGTGTTGACAATGTTCAAGGTGAGAATAATTTGAGGTTGTTTAAGTTTTCTTTGATTAACGATCGAGGAGGGAATGTGTTTTTTTCTTCAAGGATGGGTTGTTGTTTTCCAAATTCTGGGAAATTGCAGCAAAATGGTATTTATAACAACAAGTCAAGGTCTACAAAGTGGGGGAAAATTTTGCATTTTCATGAAAAACTCAAATTATCGCATTCAATAAAATTTCAATGGATCGAGACTGGAAAGGTAACGGAGCTGAAACCCCATCTATTTGTTTATGGATAAAGAGATTTTGGAGGTCCAAAAGCTTCTAGTGGCAAGGAATGATCCGGTCGATCAAAATTATGCTCAAATTTAAAAGTTTTCGGAATGGATTGGAACCTAAATGACCACGTAGATATCGTCATTATGAATCTGGCGCAAATAATTTCACAAAAAATCAATGTCGTATGCTCTTGTAATCATGTTATGTTCATTTGGGGAAATAACAATTTTTTTTAGTTTTTGGGTTTGCAAGGCTACACAGTCAATAGTTTGTACTGCTAATTGGGCCTTGACATGGAAGGTTGGTTTGTCTCCTTCATCTAATATTCGTGTGACACTTGGCAGGTTTGGAGTGGTTCATTGGAGGTCGATTTTGATTGGTTGAAGTGGCCCAACCAGAGGCTTCCATGTGGCCTCCTTGTGGCCATGTAAAATTTTGTATGGGCAAACAACAACCCAAGGGAGGATCGAACACACAACCTCTGTTACACAAGACAAGCCATATACCATGTCCAATATGAATATTTCTTAACCCTATTGTTTCTCACTTCTATTTAACCTTTAATGGAATTGATAATGGAGGTTGGGATTGGGGTTAACCCCCGACCCTGGTCCATAGACTAGGGTTAGGGACTAACCTCGACCCATAATGTGTTTATTTTAAACCATATGTTAGCACATTTAAACCAAATTCTGGCATGGTTTATATGTTATTAGAGAAAATATAATAAAAACCCACATAAACTATATGCCAAATGTTTGTGGCATGAATTGGATCGGCAGTCAAAACCTTATCACAACCTCTTTAATCAAAGTTTCAAGAAATATAAAACCCAATGGTTTTGTGGTGATCAGGTTAGGCAGAAGCGGATGTTCACATGGCCTAGTTTAATCCTATGGTAATATTGTAGGAATGTTAATTGAATGGTTAGGTAGAATGTTAATGGTTGTAGTTTGTCCTATTCACATGTCATATGGTTGCAGTTGTGGTAGTTAGATCAGAATTAACCACCACGAGGTTGAATTTTGTTGTCATGTTGCAAAGTGTTCACATGGCAAAATTGTAGCATTTATTTCCACCATGAAGCACCGGTTGGGGAGAGGACCCTGCCTGGTGCATGGTTCGCGAAACCCAACCACCATGAAACCCAGGGTTAGTACACCACCAGCGGGAAACCACGAAATCAACAACGGTTCTTGTGCGACGTGGAAAATATTTTTCCGGTTAGTGGGCTCATCGACCCAATTAACTAGGCAACAAATTGCACCCGGCGTGACGCGAATCTCGTCGACGTGGGGAAAATTTGTCACTCCACATGGCCGACAAAGCGCAGATTTGTAAGACGGTTTGCAGACATGTGGGTTTTGTAGGATTAATAGAAGAAAAACTTGTGGAGATCATAAATTTTGCAGTTTTTGACCTCTTTAGGAGAAGAAAGAGGTTAGACAAGGGTTTTTGACAATTTTGAAGCCATTAGCGCTCTTCGTACAACCATTTTAGCAATGTAATTTGATATAAATACCATTTTTTTATCATAATGAAATATCCCCAACCATTGAAAGATTGACTAGGAGATGTAGCCCAGGAGAGGTGAACTCCTGCATCATTTGATGATGTGTGTTTGTTGTTATGGTGATATTGTCTCTTGTTTTATATAAAAACTGAATTATTTCATGTTTATGTGTTTAATGATTTCACATAAGAGGCTTAAAAACACTAATTAATCACTTGCAAATTTTAGCATAATCCTCAAGAAATTTCACATACAGATCAATTTGGTATCAGAGCTTAGGTTTTCTTTGTTGCTGTGAGGGTTTAATTTTTTGCAAGTGTATGTGATGCTTACAAGGTTGAAGCTCAAGAGAGGAGAAGGAAAGCTTGTGGTTGCAAGTCCTAAAGTTAGGTCAAGGGAAAAGAGAGAAACTTTACCACCATCTCCACCTCAAATTTCAGTTGAAGCTTCAAAAAGTATGCCACATGAAGGAGATCCTGATAATATGTCAAAGGATTAAAATTCTTTCAGAAAATCATTCTTCGATATGACAAAAATGGTGAAATTTATCTATGAGGAGAGAAACACAAGATTTCAAGGTGGGAACTCTAATCCTCCAAAGGGAGACAAGTCTTCAAAAGGAGATGGAGGAGATGGGGAAAAGACTCCAAAATTTAAAGGGAATGGTGACGAACCACCTTTTACACCACCATTCTCTTCACCTCCATCCCCACCATCATCTTCATCCACAACAATCCCTTCACGAACACCTCCACATTCTCCAAAAAGTCATGGAAAACTCCATTTCTAAAGCTTGACATAAAGTTTGATTTGCCTATGTATGATGGAGAGGTAAATGTTGAAAGATTAGATAATTGGGTACGTTAACTTCAAGTGTATTGCAGGATACAAAGAATCAAGGATGATGACACCAATATTCAGCTTGCTTCACTAAGATTGGAAAGTGAAACTCTTATTTGGTGGGAAGCCAAAACTCAAGAGGACATGGAGAAACATGGTAAGGTATTAACCTATAGGAATGATTTTGTTACTGACTTGAGAATAAAATTCTATCCATTATCATAAATGCAAAAGGCTATAATGGATTGGAAAAACTTTAGGCAATGTAAAGGACAAAGTGTGCAAAGCATTACTCAAGAATTTAGGAGAAGAGCACTAATATTGGGTGTAGATTTGACATATCATGAAACTTTGTTGAAATACATTGGAGTTTTTCATAGATACCTAGGACATACTATTCTCATGTTTAATAATTCAAGTTTAGATGAATTTAGTGTACAGGCCACACATTTAGAGGCAAGAGGGAAACATGTTTTAGATGAGACAAGTGAGAATACCTTAGAGTCTGGAGAAAAAGGAAAGGGTAAGTTTAAGGGAAAAGGTAAGAATAATGCATCCATAAATTTGGAGAAAGATAAACTCACATGTAAACATTGTTCCAAATATGGAAATGATGAATATCATTGTTGGAAACACCATCCAAAAATGAGACCCAAGAAATTGAAAAAGAAGGAAAAGGAGAAGACAACCGCAACAATACAACATGATTTAGGTTCTTATTCCGGAGATAAAACAAAGATCGCAGCGATGGGTTTGAAAGGTAAGGACATTGCAAGTACTATTTCTTCAGGTTGTCTAAATTATACTCTAGATGAATGAACACGAATTGAAATTTTCCATATTAGAGTTGTTAGTATGAATCCTTTGTCGAAGTGTACGAAAAAAGACCACTTTAGCTATGCATAACTAATAGCCCTAACATCAAAAGTGGCTGCCAATATCTTCAGATCTGCGGTTAGTTGATCAAGAAAAGAGCTGCAAAAAACCAGATCTATGCATAGAAAGACATTAAGCAGTAAAAAGAAGGGTTTGCTCCATATATCCAATAGAGAAGACAAGAACAATTTTTGAAAGAATTTTTGTATTAAGGGCACCTGGGAGGAAAACAAGAAGGCGTATCCAATTATCCTCAATGGGATGGGTTCTTGGAAGTCCTCAGCACTTCAGATCTAGAATCTCTCTCTCTTGTTGGTGTAGAAAACCCAGACAAAGATAGAACTCAAAGGGAGCTCACAGAGAAAAATAATGTAGAAAAATGTGACCAAGTGTATAGATCCAGAGTGATCTAATAGGCAACAAAAGGTGAAGAATGGTAGGAAAAACCCTCCTATTTATAACAAAATATTGGGTCATTCTAGATCTTGGTGCATGATTAAACTAATGTTAACCAAATCTAGATCCACCTTTTATGGGATATTTTATTATATTTGTTGGAGGGAAAAAGTATTTGACTTGGGTCAAATCCCTTTATTTGTTAATAATAAATAAATAAATGATTTATTTATCTTTTTAAGGAAGTGGTTGAAGGGTAATTAAATAAATAATGATTTTTTTAATTATTTGTAGGTGATTTGGTCATATTTAACAAGGAATATTATCTAAATAAGATTTAAATAATTATTCCTAGAAAATAATAAGATAAATAAAGGTTTATCTAATTAATTTCTTTGTTTTTGGGTTAAACATGACTAGGAATAATAATTAAATTATGGTTTAATTAATTATTCCATGAGGAAAATTAAACAAGATAGGTTTGTTTAATATTTCCTTTTGGGGTTTCCTGTTTAGACCATAAACAACCTAATAAATGTGGTTTATTAAGTTATTTTACATAGTGAAAGCAATTTTACTTAGGGTAAAATTGGTCTTACATGGTGTACTTGGGTCCATCTAATGATAATAGGTTAGATGACCAAAAAATGGTGTAACAAGAGTTGTTTCAAAACATACCAAGATTGACACACTATTTGATAGTGGTTCACAAGAAAATATTATTTCAGAGGACATTGTCAAGAATTTAAATTCAGAGACCATTCCACATCCTAGACTTTATCCTTTAGGTTGGAAATGTAAGAATGAAATTTTGCAGGTTACAAGGAGGTGTATCCTTTGATTTGAAATCACTAAAAATTTTCTTGATGAAGTTGAACTTGATGTAATTCTGCTTGATATTTGTGGTATAGTTTTGGGAATTCCATATCTTTATGATAGAAGAGAAATATTTCATCGCCATAAGAACAAGTATCACTTGTTCAAGAATGGGATTGAGTACATTGTTAGAGAGCATAGTAAGAAGATGAGTTTGTCTCTTATGAATGTTGGACAAATGAAGAGAATTGTGAATGTTAGTCAAGATTATGCTTTGTTAATGTTTAAGTATGAAGATGTTTTGAATGAAGCCTTTCAAGAAGATACATCAAATGAAAAATATGTTTTCATTGAGGTTCAAATGGTTTTGATAAGATGTTTCAAGAGTCTAATGTGTTTCCTTAAAAAAGAGGTAAACAAGATGAGGTAAAATTGCAGCAACATGCATCATTGTTGGACAATGATGTGAACAAGATGCCAGTGCAAGAGAGTAAAAAGATAAAAGATCAAGTGCCAAAGCAATTTAAAAAAGAGGGCATTGGGTTCAAAATTTATTCTTGTAGTTATCACAAAGTTTTTTATTTGAAATGGGATGTTGCATGGCGATGACGATCACATTTGGTCAAGAGTCGAGCCAAGCACAAGGTGAGACATGTTAAACATTGTCATGTTGACAATGTTCAAGGTGAGAAGAATTTTAAGTTGTTTAAGTTTTCTTTGATTGACGACTGAGGAGGGAATATGTTTGTTCCTTCAAGGGTAGGTTGTTGTTCTAAAAATTCTTGGAAATTTCAGCAATATGGTATCTATAACATCAAGTCAAGGTTTACAAAGTCGGGGAAAATTTTTCATTTTCTTGAAAAGCTCAAATTGTCGCATTCAAGAAAATTTCAATGGATAAAGACAGGAAGGGTGAGGGAATTGAACCCTCACCTATTTTTTTTTATGGATAAAGAGCTTTTGGAGGTTCAAAATTTTCTAGTGGGGAGGAATGATCTGGTGGATCAAAATTATGCTCAAAATTGAGAGTTGTCGGGATGGATTGGAACTTGAACGACCGTATAGATATTGTCGTTTCGAATCTGGCACAACTTGTTTCGTGATTGTTGACGTCGTATGCTCATGTAATCAAGTTCTGTTCGTTTGGGGAAACAACAATTTTTTTTAGTTTTTGGGTTTGTAGGGCTGCATAGTCAGCAGTCTGTATTACGCATTGGGCCCTGACATGGCAGGTTGATTTGTCTCCTTTAGCCAATCTCTGTGTGACACTTGGCAGGTTTGGAGTGGTTTGTTTGAGGTTTATTTTGATCGGTTCATGAGTGGTTGAAGTGGCGCAAATAGGAGACACCATGTGGGCCAACTAGAGGCTTCCATGTGGCCTCTTGGTGGCCGTGTAAAATTTTGTATGTGTGAACAACAGTCCGGGGGAGCATCGAACACATGACCTCCATTACACAATTCAAGCCATATACCATGTCTTCTTTGCCTATTTCTTAACCCTAGTGTTTCTCACTTCTATTTAACCTTTAATGGCATTGATAGCGGAGGTTGGGACAAGGTTAAGCCCCAACCCCAGTCCGCAGACCAGGGTTAGGGGCTAACCCCAACCTAGAATGTGTTTATGTTAAACCATATGTTAACACATTTAACCCAAAGTCTTGCATGGTTTATCTGTTGGTAGAGAAAACTACAATATAAACGCACATAAATTATATGCCAAATTTTTGTGGCATGAATTGGATCGATCATCAAAACCTTATCAAAACCCGTTTAACCAAAGTTCAAAGAAATATAAAACTCGACAATTTCATGGCGGTCAAGTTAGGTGGGAGAAGATGTTCACATGGCCCAGTTTAATGCTACGGTTGGATGGCAGGAATGCTAACTCGACGGTTAGTTAGATTGTTAACGGTTGCGGTTTTTCCTGTTCACATGTCATACGGTTGCAATTGTGGTAGCCACGGTGGAATTAACCACCACGCGGTTGAAGTTTGTTGCTAGGTCGCAAAGTGTTCACATGGTGCAGCTATAACATTTATTTCCACCATTAAGCGTCGATTTGGGAGCGAAACCTTCCCGGTGCAGGGTTCCCGAAACCCAACCCATGGTGAAACCGAACCACCATGAAACCCAAGGTCAATACACCATTGACGGTAAAATTCAAAATCAACGACAGTTCTTGCATGACGTGGAAAATTTTTAGCTGGTTAGTGGGCTCACCGGCCCGATTAACTAGGCGAAAAATTTCACCTGGCACGGAATTTGTCACCCCACGTGGCTGACAAAATGTGAATTTGTAGGATGGTTTGCAGACATGTGCGTTTTGTAGGACGAATAGCAGAAACACTTGGGGAGATCACAACATTTGCAGTTTTTGGCCTTTTTGGGAACAAAAAGAGGCTAGACAGGGGTTTTTGACAGTTTTGAAGCCATTGGAGCAATAATTACAACCATTTGAGCACTGTAATATGATGTAAACACCATTTTTTTTAGCAAAATGAAAGAGGCCCAACCATTGGAAGTTGGACTAGGAGATGTAGCCCAAGAGGGGTGAAATCCTTTATCATTTGTTACTATGTGTTTGCTGTTATGGTGATATTGTCTCTTGTTTTTTGCAAAAATTGAACTTTTATTTCATGTTTGTGTGTTTAAGAATTTCATATAAGAGGCTTTAAAACACTAATTAAACACTTGCAAAGTTTAACATAGTACTCAAGAAATTTCATATGCATATCATCTTGTCCCTCTTCTCACAGTAGGTTTCCCATCAGTCCTTCACATGGGGGGTGGATTTGAGGAGTTTAAAAGTAATCTTTTCCCGATTGGAAAAATCATGAACCGAAAAATCCCCTTCTAACATATTTAACCATTTATGTATGACATCTGAATCTATTTGGGCTTCACATATGGGGATATGAAATTTGACTTGTACCTTAAAGGGAGTGACACCTTCAACGTGGTTTTTGGATGAAAATGTGATGCCTGTGGGCAGCTGCCGAAGAATCGGAGCAAAGTTGTCCATCATTGTGTTCCTTTTTTGCTTGAGGGCTTCTTCGTGCAATATTTTGAAAGGATATCCTGCTCCCTCATATTTATTTTCTTTTGCCATGGGATGTTGTCGAGGTTTGGGAGGTTGGTCTTGCAAAGCTTCAAATAGTTAAGCCCTAAATCCTTATACCCTAACCTCGTTGGGGGCATGCAGAGACAAACAGAGAAAGAGAAGACCGCTCTGATACCACTGATCCATACTTATATAGGAACACAATAGAATACAGATATAACCATTAACATAGAGACGCAATAGAAATAAAACTTCATTTCATTAATATAAAATAACTAAAATATGCTGACATACAAGAAATAAACTAAACTAGCTTGGGCAATGGTAGCTTATATATGAGAAGAAATTTGGCGGCCACATGCCTTTGAAATGTGCTACAATGAGGCTCAAAGGCCTATTTATTATTGAGAAACAATGAAAAACCCTCAACATCCAAAAACCTAACCATAGGATATGAAGTGCCAAAATTGTGGGGCTCGTTGGGGTATAAACTGGTACATCAAATTCCCACGGTCGTAACTTTAACATACAGTCTTCGTTTGATGCTCACAATACCTTGTTAGAAATATCTATCTGAGGACTAAAAATTTCATTTTCTAAAAAGACGTCATTTAGGGCCTAAAAATGGCTCCGGAAGTTGAGGACACGAGAAATTGCCAAAAATAGTAAATTGTGCTGTAATTTAGGAAGCTGAAAAACTGAAAGAAACAATGGTGGGGGTCAAAGTGGAATAGGTGGGTGGCCACCAATATCCACCTGAATCAGTCCTCCACCCTTAGGAAGTAATGGCCCCCATTGCATTGAGTGTCTCCATGAGATGAGGAAACTTTTGTTGAACTTGGTCTGTGGTGAGCCACTTTCCTTGGTGCAGGAGTTGGCCAGCTTTGACAACTCGATATATATGGATACTCTTATGGCGAGTGTTCTTGATCTGTGTGTCCATGATCATGTCAGTTTTGGCCTATTCCATGAAGTTTGGGTTTAGTTTTGTTGGTATGAGATGTTCTACAATCTCTGATGTGTTAGTAATGGTGGAGAGTATGGTTGAAGGTGATCCACATTGAACACTGGGTATAGGCCAAGGAATGGTGGAATTTTGAGCTCGAAAGAATTTTCCCCTATAACCTTGGTGATTATGTACAACCCATATGGAGAGGGTGAAGCTTGTAGTGGGGCCAAACGAGGTGCTCCTTTTGCAATTGTAACCAAACTTTGTTTCCTAGCTAGAACTTGTGTTGAATTCAATGTTAATCATGACACTACTAGTACTTAGCATTGGCTCTGTCCAATATGTCATGGATTTGCTGGAAGATGTGCTTAATGCGCTCAATGAAGTTATTAGCCCTATCAGCTTGGGATTGGGCATGAGTTGAATTTTCTTGAGTAGCTACAAATGGTATGGCCGCATCAATGGGACATAGTGGCTGAAATCACAACCCCATCTGAAAGGGGTTGTGGCCAGTTGATATATGGAGAGCTCTGTTGTATCTTTGTTATACATAGGGGAGTATTTCATCCCATGTGCATCGATGATTTGAGTTATACATGTGAAGAATGTGTACGAACATCCTGTTGATGACCTTCCTTTGGCCATCTGAGAAAATGGATTGTAGGATCCCAAAGTGTACCCACACTCGTTGAAAGAAGAGCTTAGCAGTCACTTCTGCTATGATACTCATCTTGCAGGCCGCCATAATGGTCATCGTAGAGAATCTATCAAGGACCAATAAAACACAGTCGTTTCCATGCTTAATAGAAGGAAGGCCCAACATGTAATCCATGGAGATGGATTCCTAAGGTTGAGTAGGAGTAGGCAGAGGAGTATATAAACCTTAATTCTTGATGGTCGGTTTGGAAATGATGCAGGAAATGCCAGATTTGATGTAATTTCTAACATTTTTTCGAAGGTTCAGCCAATAAAAATACTTTTTCAATACTTCCATTGTTTTCTCTACTCTGAAATGTCTAGCGACCTAACTGTAGTGCGCCTCCCAAAACATATTTGCAAGCTCGCTTGAAGGAACACAGAGGTGTCCTAGGTGGCATAACAATGCACCATGGAGGTGAAAATTTTGGAACTTTCTTGTCTTCTAGGAGCGTTTGATATGTGTTTCCAAATTTTGGATCACTTTTGTAAATATGTGGACATCCCGAAGTCTCGTGCACAGAAGAGTCGAGCACAATGGTTAGCGCCATGACCGAAAGTTAGTTGAGTTAGTATGAAACATTATTGGTGCTACACTTATTGTACTTAATGTTCAAATGGAACTGTTGTTGTTATCTGGACCATTTCTGATGACGATAATTCAACAATTTTCCTTGTGTTTGTATGAACTGTAGGGGTCAGTGGTCTATGTGGATCACTGTTTCCTTCCCCATAATGTAATGCTTCCATTGTCGGCAAGCCTACACAATTGAATACATCTATTTTTCAGAGGTAGGATTCTTTCAAATTGTGTCTCAAAGTGTCTCATTGTGATATGCCACTGGAAGCCCCTGCTGAGTAAGAAATGCACCAATAGCATAGTCGGAGGTATCTATCTCAATCTCAAATGGTTGCTATAGGTTTGGTAATGTTAGCACTGGTGTAGAGGAGAGACGATGCTTCAACTCGACAAATGCCTTTTTTTGGGATTCATACCAAAAGAAATTTTATTTCACTTCGCCCTTGGTGACTTGACTTAAATACTAAGTGATATGAGAGAACCCTAACACGAACTTGCGGTAGAAATTGGAAAGACCCAGAAAGTTGTGTAGCTCTGTTAGATTTGTTGGGGCTAGCTAATCTCGAATGACTTGTATATTCGCTGGGTACACATGCACACGAAGATCATCAATGATGTACCCCAGATATTGAACCTAGGTCATACCAAAAGTGAATTTATCCAATTTGGCACACAATTTGTGTTGTCGTAGGGTTTGAAGGACCTATCAAATATGGTGGAGGTGCTCCTCCCAACTACGTATGAATATTAGGATTTCGTCCAAATACACCACCATGAATGATTTTTTGAAGGGTCGCAAGATGTCGCCCATCAACCTCCTGAAGGTTTCAAGGGAATTTTTCAACCTAAAAGGCATGACCAACCATTCAAAAATTCCTTGCTTGTATTTGAAGAAATTTTTTTGCACATCAGAGGGTTCAATTGGTACTTGGTGATAAACAGACTTAAATTCAATCCTGCTGAAATATTTGGCCCCCTTACGCTGGTTTAGAACAGAGTTTCTAGGTCCGATCGTCAATACAGAGTCTTCAGGTCCCATCCTTCTTTTATACCAACACGATCGAGATCCCACAAGGTGATGAAATTGGCATGATGTGCACTTTCTGTAGAAATTATACAAACATATGTATATCAATGGATTCAATCCAATATAACAATGTACTAAAGCTACATACTGAATCCTTCTACAAATCAATTGTAGAAATTAAACACAATTGCCAATCACATGAAGAAAATAAAGAATCAAATCAAACCACAACACAGATAATTTCGTGGGGAAAGCTTGCTGCTCAAAACCCCTCTATCTTCTATTGTATATTCACCATGGAATCATGAAACAATTACAATGCACTCTTCTCACAAGAGTCTCTTGCACTCTCACAACTATCTCACACTGTCCTAGACAAAAATGACCAACACTTAGCCAATTCTTAGCCTCTAAACAACCTGCCTTGCTTGCACAATTCCTGATGAATGCAATCCCTATTATTTAGGAATTGTTGGCCTTCCAAAACTGCGCAAGGATCATGGGCAATCCAATGGGTGTCTGATTTCATGGGTCAACCTACTAATCACACAATTGATAGTTAACATGCCTTTAACCTTTGTCTCAAGTGGGTCTCCACTGGAACTGACATGCATGTAGCTATTAATAGTAAATCATCAGTTGCATGGAAAATCACTGATTGTGAATTAAATAATATTTAATTCACTTGATCTCTCACTAGTGCGATAAACAGTTACAACTAGTTCAACTGAATCTAACTCACCTAACTAAGTTAATTGGTTACTCATGCATTAAACTAATGCACCAATTGCAATTCGAACTCCATAACTAACAAAATTATTCTGCACACCTCACCGACCACCCTCAACTCGAAATACATGAGCTAACCGATTTTATCACACTTAGTTAACTATTACAAGTGATCATGAGATAATATTACTTTTTATTGTCCAATCTAATTAAGGGAAAATTAAATTAGACACTGCAGCAATTTAATTAATTAAATTGGCCTTCACACTGATGTATCGTTAACACCTGTTGGTCCCACACTAGTGTGTTTGTTGCAATTTCTTGTTGGAATTCAACACTCCCTCTCAACAAGAAAGAGATTATCTTCCACCGCGATCCTGCCTCTATGGTATTTGAATTTTCTCTTGGCGAGTGCCTTCGTCAGAATATTTGCATCCTGATCTTTCGTGGGAATGTACTGAAGTAACATAATGTGCCTATGAACACAATCTTTGAGATGGTGGTACCATATGCCTAGGTGCTTGGACCTATCATGGAATACCATATTAACTGAGAGTTTAATGCAACTCTTGTTATCACAATATTTCATAGTCGGATCCATCTAAGAACCAAACAAACTGTTAGCCAGCTATAAAATTTGTTATATCAAATGCTGGCTAAATAATTTTTGGAGCCTTCAAGAAACAAGTTTTATTGCTAAAAAATGTGATCTCTTGAAGACTCTTGAAGGCCTCATGCCCTTGTCTAAATCTTCACTGCTATTCCCATTTTATACTCAGAAATTCTGCTGATTTCATGAGAAGAAACTGCTGTAAAAATCACTTTTTTTTTTTCCCTTTCCTCACTTGAAAAACTAACCTCCATTTTGCTCCCCCTTTCCTCCATAAAAATCCACTATTTTTTATGATTCTCCTTCTTCCATTCATGAAAATCACTTTCCATAGTTTAAAACTCATTTTTGAAATATACTGAAACCCCCAAATCTATCAAAAGTTTTGAAAAATTCCATAAAAAAATATGTGTTTTTTGCTATGGGTTTAAGCCCCCTTGGGCTAAACCTGAGCCACTTCCCCTCCATATGCCCGCACTCCAGAACCAGGTGCTATGCCCATCAGGCGCTTATCGCATCGGAAGTAATCAGTGAGCGCAAGTCTTTGGCTTTCGTAAAAACCTCCGATGCGATTAGCTCTGTTATATATGAGCCTCGGTCCTTTTGCCGCTTCACAAGACCAAAGGCCCACAATCGGGCGCCCAAATTAATGAATAAACCCTGTCCGATTGATATTTCGCTTTGTTAAGACATAAAACCCACCTACCTAAAGTTTTGTTCTAATCGTGCCGGAGTTATGGTTTTTAATGAAAAATGGGTTGATTGAAAGACCTGCATCGTTTTTCCGATGCGATTGAGCCCCTTTACATAAACTCCGCCCTCTGCTTGGTTCATATGACTCATGAATGGGACCAAAGGTTAATAGTCCCAAAGCGCCTAATCGCATTGGAGGATTTCAATAATGGTTAGATCGAAAAGACAAGGCCCGACCTCCGATTGCGATGGCCCGATCGCACAATCGCATCGGCCTTCCCCGATCGTGCAATCACATCGGCCATTTCCTGATCGCTCCAATCGCATCGGCCTTCCCCGATCGCGCAATCGCATCGGCGATTTCTATTGCACCCTCACTCTCTCCCCGCCGATTGTAAAGCCCCGATTGCCGATCTCCCGATTTAATATCTGCCGTTGATCTCTGGGGTCCAATCTGATCCGACGGCCCACCACCGTCCCAAACCCCAAACTCCTTTCCGCCATGTTTTCCTCCAAAACAAAGGTTTTAAACCTTATTTCTTTGCATTTTCGCCATATCCCTGTAATGTGACCATTTACATTATGATTTCTCCTGATTATTCCTAACCGTCGATCTTTGCGCGATCGACGGATCTGACTTATTTTCTTCCTCTGCTCTTCTTTTAACCTTCTCTTAGCTGATCTCCACCGTTGGACGATGCCATCCTTGGCCACGCATATCCCCACACCCTCTGAAGCAGTAAAACCCAAACAACGCAGGATTTCATAATTAGTTTTGTGTTTTGCAGGTGTTTAATGGTTTATCCATTATATTGAAGAAAAAGCTGAAGGTTGGGAATGACGATTCCCATGCCTTTGATTCATTGAAGGAAACCATTCGCAGGGCTCAAATTCCACGTCTCGTCAATGTTTCATGAGGCATTGATGCCATATGAGCCCTACGCTGCCTGCACATCAACAAGACACAATGCTATTTAATTAAATTAAAAGAGTATCAGTGTCTAAGACAAAACACGATTAGACAGAAGATTGAAGACAAATCTGTGGGGATTACGGCTAAGATTGATTATCAAAAGCCTAATCCTCCAAATTAAAACACAGTTAAAAGGAAATCATGAGTGTTTTATCAGACAAAAAGGCCTCCATTGCCACACCTGAGGCCAATTGATTCCTCTCAGCTACCACAGTGCCACCTGTAGCCACAAGCATTCAACACAGGCCAAATTTATTGATTAGAAAATAAAATATTTGCCTCAGCGCAGCCATAGAGTTAATTCTGCCAAAGAACTTAATGAATAAATATCTGCAGAGTTACTCCAACATGACACAGAGCCTCAAAAGTCAATAAGAGCTCTCACCAAGCTTGAATCTTAAATGTAAAACATTAATACAGACAAAACACCTGTAAACTTCTCCATCGAGCCCCTCAAAGGCCGAGAAGTCATTAATCTGTATTAATTATCTTGGGAGATCTTTTATCCTCTCCCACCTCCTCATCCTTCTATAAATACTGCTGTAGAAGATGAGAAATTTTTGGTTGCTGAACTTTGAAATATACTTGAGCTTGAGATTTCTACTTGTAAATAGTGTTCACTGGCTCTTGAAGCTCTGCTTGTGATATAATAGTTAGGCTAAAAGCGAAGATGATTGCTGAACTGAAACATTGGACCTGAAGACTGTAACTGGTTTGACATCAATAACAAGCTGTTTCTTGGGATCCTCGTCTATATCACTGGTGAAGTGCCCTTTTATTTGTTATTGTTTTTTCCTTCTATGTATGCCATATTGCTCACTATTATCTGATAAAGAACAACAATTATAGAGTTAGGATTTACTTTTTACCAGTACCCTTCTCTGACTGATAAGCTTTATCTTAATGTTTTCCTCCAAAATTGTTTATTTAAGAAGGATTCAATACGGTCTAAGCAACTAGGAACGCTGGCGTTCCCTCGTCCTATTGTTTGCCTTAAGCATTCTTCTTGAATGTTATCTTCATTATTTGCTTATTAAAAGTTAGACTAGAAAAGTGATGGTTTGCCCTGTTTCTAGTTTCTATTCTCCAAAGGCAGATTCTGAAGGTTTCCCTTGGTGTTCGCTGAAAGCAGACTAGGTTTAAAAGTACCTTATCTGATCCTAAGTTTCACTTTGTTTCTATTATGTGTTTTCATACTTTCTGAAGGTAATTATGTAGATTACTGGATTGTTTTTCAATTAAGCTGCTTTAATACAAACTTGCCCAAGAAGTCTATGGTTAGCCCTGTCCTTGGTTGGTTTTAAAAAGTTACTTAAGAGGCTTTTCTTGTTTGGACTGACTATAAATCCTTGTTGAAATTATTATCAGTTTCCATCTCTCCAACACTTTGTTGTTTCCATTCCATCATTTTAATATCAATAATCTTGTGATATAGATGACTTGCCCCTTGGATCACTCTTGATGTTGTTGCTCAATTAAAGCCCTATTATGACTCCATAGCCCAATGGACTAAAAACCAACAACATATCTATCTTTTAGCCAAAGCTTGTTTTGATTGCTTGCAACTTCACACCTTTGAAACTCTTTCCATTTAGGACTTTCCACTCAACTCATAAATCATGCTCAATCATCCAAAAACAAACAAAACCCTTGCTCTTAATAACTAGCCTAATATCATACCCATAAAACCTTTAAAGATAAATCCAATCTTTGCACTTATTGGAGAGATCCCTCCCCGGATTCAAGAGGGATAGATCCTAGAATCCCAAAGTGGTTGAAACGTTGTTTCTCCCTGCGGTCGGACTTTGCCAATCTTGTTGATTACAGGGAGCTAACCTTTCTGGAGACTCCACTAGGGACCTCAATTTGCATTTTAAGGTAATCATAGGATATCAAAAATTTGTTTCAAAGAACATTTGCTATATTAACCAGCTGAGTCACCAGCAACTAACATTTCTGGCGACTCCGCTGGGGAAGTTTGAGTTATTATCTTGTTGAATACTTTAGATATGTCAGAAATCCCTTGATTTAATGACATTTGTTCTGTTAGCTGGTTGAACCATTAGGCATAACATCTCTGACCAACAAACATTGTTTAGTGAGTAAAAAGCAGCCTTTTCAAGCACTACCAAGAAATGGTAATCATGATGAAACTTTCTTGAATCAGTGACAAACTAGGCAAAACCTAGGATTCTCATAAGAGTTTGTCTAACCTTGAAAGATCATCTGGCTTAGCCATAAGAGTAGACTGTCTTTGTCTCATAACCATAGCTAAGTTTTGAAACAGATTTAGGACACTCTTAACAACCAATAGGACTGAAAAATAACTCAGAAAACCCAAAAATATTTCAGATTGGAATTCAATAAACATGGTGGTGGACCATAAAACCTTTTAGCTCCAAAAGAGCTAAAAAATTCCACTTGGCGACTCCAAAATCCTCAATAGACCTTAAGACTCTACTGGGAAAAAACCTTTTCATTGTAATATCATTCAAACTCAGTTAGAGGACTATAGGATTAAAATTTGTGTAAACAGATTAGTTGCCCATAATTAGGGCATTGTGAGAGATTGGGTATAACTCTCTCTTCAAGAATCCAAATTGAGTCAGACCTATGGCATTGGAAAGAAGACTCAGAGGACTACTACAGGACCGAAAATCAGATATTGAGGATCTAAAATAACAGAGATACACCAGATTCAATATCGAGTTTCTAGAAGGCAAGAAAAAGCTAGATCATGTGTTGTCAAGGATTGCAAAGGACCAGACTTTCTACGGCAGAAAAGAAAAACAAGGTGCAGCAGAGGGTAGCATGACAAGAGCAGCAACCAAGGTGCATAACAGCAGCAAGAAGTTCATCATATGAAGTCTTCAAGTGGGCAGCACTGCATACAATCATTGTAAAGGTATCATTGTACTTAGTGATTGTAAATACATTTTTGTACAAATTGCACTAGTGTCTATCTGCCAAGGGTTGAAGAGGCAGTGGTTGTGTCAAAGTTGGGGTTATGGTCTAGTATATCTTCTTCTTCTACATCATTCTATATCATTGTAAAGTGGACCATTTTCTCTGGTACGAGAGTCCATTCTTCTTTTATTCTTCTATAGGGTGGTAGGGTGGTGGTAGGGTGAGTTGTAGCTCATTGGGTGTTGGTGCATCAGTTCAGTGACTACTGAAGAATATCGGGCGTTGGAGCGTCCATCCAGTGGGAGCTGGAGAAGAATGCTTTTCTAGATTCTAGGAAGTTGGATTCTTCACTAAACCTTTACCTTGTGAAGCATTTGAATATCTCCGTTAAAAGCTTGGGATTCTCCCAATTTCTCATTAGAGTTTCCCTTTTCAAGAATATAAAGCGGGAGTGGAAGTGTGTACATGTCTGCAGGATGATTGTGTGTCAGCGGGAGTGGAAGTGTGTACAGGTCCGCAGGATGGTTGTGTTTCAAGGGGAGTTAGGAGAGAATGTTGTAGGAAGAGGTGCCATGATCGTAGGGGGAGTACTTGTGTTGCCATCAATGCCAAAGGGGGAGATTGTTGATCAGCGATTGTCATTGATGTCAACCCAGGCAGCACCAGGGGCTAAAACAATATTGAATGAGAATTTTGACCTACCAAATTAATATATTCTAGGTCAATAATTATTTTTATGGTTTCTACTTGTCAATATGTTTCCGTTGATATATGGCACACCATGTTATTCTTCACAGTTTGAGAGATATCCATGTTTGAAGTTTGTACCCCAGTTAGTGGGCTAAAAACCCATGGGGTTGGGGCATGGGTCATTGAAAAGTCATAATTAATATTTTTTATGCTCCTAAAATCCCTCCCACGTTCACTTGTTGAAGCCCCTCTCAACTTAAGCATTCATATATATTGTGATCTTCATTTCCTCCTTAGGCAAGGGATTCAACCATCTGAAACAGGTCATCGTGGAATTTTCGCTCGAACTTTTTTTCTACGAAGGATCAGAAGCTGAATTTTTATGAGGCGAAGCCGAAATCCTGAGGAAGCTGCAGTAAAAATTTTAGATCAAGTTGTGCAATAGTTTTGGAGATATGATCTGTGGAAGTAAGTGTTTTTGCAGGCTCCTGAAATTCATCTCAAAGAAGTGACCTTGGTAAATTCGTCATAACTCTCTCTCTGAGTATCAGATTGGAATTCCGTAAAAATTGAAGGATAGTGCACAGTCTTTAATTTGCGCTCTATCAATTTCAGAGACAAATGAAGAAACGGTGACACGCGGAACGCCGTACAAGTGCGCTCTACTGAAACAGTCCATAATTAGGGCAGTGTGAGAAATTGGATATAAATCTCTCTTGGAGAATCCAAATTGGGTCAGTCCTATGGCATTGGAAAGAAGAATCAGAGGACTACTACAGGACTGAAAATCAGATATTGAAGATCTGAAATAACAGAGATACACTAGATTCAATATCAAGCTCCTAGAAGGCAAGAAAAAGCTAGATCATGTGTTGTCAAGGATTGCAAAGGACCAGACTTTCTACGACAGAAAAGAAAAACAAGGTGCATCAGAGGGTAGCATGACAAGAGCAGCAACCAAGGTGCATAACAACAGTAAGAAGTTCATCATATGAAGTCTTCAAGTGGGCAGCACTGCATACAATCATTGTAAAGGTATCATTGTACTTAGTCATTGTAAATACATTATTGTACAAATTGTACTAGTGTCTATCTGCCAAGGGTTGAAGAGGCAGTGGTTGTCAAAGTTGGGGTTATAGTCTAGTATATCTTCTTCTTCTACATCATTCTATATCATTGTAAAGTGGACCATTTTATCTGGTATGAGAGTGCATTCTTCTTTTATTCTTCTATAGGGTGGTAGGGTGGTGCTAGGGTGAGTTGTAGCTCATTGGGTGTTGGTGCATCCATTCAGTGACTACTGAAGAATCTCGGGTGTTGGAGCATCCATCTAGTGGGAGATAGAGAAGAATGCTTTTCTAAATTCTAGGAATTTGGAGCTTTATTTTCAATTGGAGTTGAAAAGAATTATTAGAAAAGCATTAGGTGGTTTTTGTCCCGGAGTGGGTTTCCACCTTAAAAATTGTGTGCATTTGTGTTCCTCTTGTTTGCTGCTATCATTGTACAAACACTGATAATAATTGAAGATTAACTAATGCTCTAATTGAAATAAATACTAATTCACTCCCCCTCTCAGTGTTTCCAACAAACCCGCCAGAGATAGTTGATAACCCGGAAAGTATCCTTAGGGAGTCTCCTAGGATTAAATTATCAACTATTTTCAGATCACCCTTGAGAGCTAATTCAGTTCCTAAAAATATTTCAGCTCTACAAAAATCACAAGGTGACTTAGTAAATCCATTTAGAACTAGGTCATTTGATGACGTAATTCAGCTAGACTCTGAGTCTTCACTTTCATCCCCGGAAGCAAGTGAACATCCTGGTAGTAGAGAAACAACACCACTTGATTTACACTTCCTTCACAATTTAGGTGTCTCTCATCCAAGATCAGCTCAACAATCTACTACTGTTCCATCCACATTTGCTCATCCTACATCCACTGTCCAAACCACTCCACTTCAACCTGCTTTACCTTTTGTTAATCCACCTCCACCACATATCATGGCAGCATGGTATACTCCCTTAGTCCTTCCTATTCCATTAGTCAATCTTCCACAAGACTATCAATCCAAAATTCCATTATATGTGCCAACAATACTACAACTGCATCACAACATGTGGATAAGATAAATGACTACTTTGACAGAAATGAAATCGATGATGATTTTGTAGAGTTAGACTATTTGCTCAAAGTCTGGGGGGAGAAGTAAGAAAATGGTTTAAAGGCTTAACCCCCCATAGTATCAATGATCTCCAAGCCTTCCATAAAAAATTCTTAAACAAATGGGAAGTGAAAAAGAATCCTCTCCAAGTCCTTTCTAATTACAAGAACCTCCATAGAAACACTGGGGAAAGTGTACAAGCTTATTGCACCAGATTTAACAGTGTATATAATGCACTTTCCCCAGATCTAAAACCTCCATAAGGCTCAGCTCTAAACAAGTTTCCTGAAGGGTTTGACCCCGAGATGGCCTATCAGCTGAGAGAGAGAGATCCTGCAACTCTTGAAGAGATGCCAAAAGGTGCTCTTGCTGTGGAAGTAAATTTAATGGAGAAGATAGCAAGAATGAAAAATGAGAAGAGAGTATCTTTTAGAGAGGAATCCACACCTTCTACTTCCAACTCAAAGATGGAGAGAATGATGGAGGAGATGATGAAAGAGATGAGCATAATTAAGAGAGCACAAGCAAGCCAAAACCCAAATGCTCCTCAAAAATAGAAATCAGAACCAAAATCAGAATTTTAGAAGGAACCAACCTCCAAACATACCTAGGGAAGATGATCAACAGATCACTCCTCCATTTCATCAAAACTATGTATGTGAGGTTGAGGAAATAGATGAAATAACAGAGGAAGATGATATCAACATGTTGGGGGTAGATAATGATGACTTTGAGATTAATTATGATAGAAAACAAGGTCCATACACACCTTATGGTGACAAAAGAGATTATGATGAAAATTATTATCAAGACATGGAAAATGTCATCATAGTGTTGGGGTTCCTATGTTTTGGCAGATTTGGCAATACCAAAAGATAAGACAACATCAAACCACTTTGGGGCCCCAGGATCTAGCCCTCCTGGACCCGGAGAGGGATCTCTCCGAAGAAAACAAAGAATGATATATCTTTGAAGCTCAAAATGAGATGTTAGGCTAGGTATGAAGCACAAAGGGGGGGTTTTAAATGATTTGGTTGGTGAGTTGCTGGGTTGGTCATGAGATCATAGACCGAGAAAGTAATGGGAGGAAAAGGAACAAAACAACAGGATGTTTCAGCAAAGAGGATAGGTCAAGAAAGTGCCATCCATTGGGCTATGGAGTCATGAAAGGTGATTACATGCAATGACCAGCCAAGGCTTCCAAAGGGCAAGTCATCTAATACTAAAGGATCTCTTTAGATTAGAGGGTGAGATGGAACATTAAGGATTGAAAGTGAAAGAAAGAAAGCAACCTAATTTCTGTCTATAGATCAGATCATAGGTCATTTAACTCCAGATCTGCTTGGACATACTCAAAGGCAGCTCTCGAAAGAGGGACAAAGGGGCAACTTATAGATCAGACCAGAGGTCATTTAACTCCAGGTCAGCTTTAGCATGCTCCAAGGAAAAAATGAGATACGTTTAACAAGAGAGATCTTAGAAAGGCCAGCTGGTTGCACAAGGATCCTAGTGGACAGGGCTAACTCTAATCCCCAGTGTTCCCAAATCTTCCAGCCTAAACCCAACAAGAACATCTAAGAATAGATTCATTTAATTCATACATCAACTAGTAGGCAATGACATCCACTACACTGGTTAAATCAACTGAAATCAACTCTTAGATCACACATTTAGTAGAAAACATAGAAGGAAAGGAGCGCAGAGACATAGGGTACCTAACAAGGGTAAATCCTATGCCATATTTCTGATGCAAGCCAGCAGAAGATGAAACAATATGAAAATGTGATAAACAAAGTTAGAAAAACATCACCAATAGTAATAGACCAGGATCCTGTGAAATGTTCTTTAATTAATTGATGCAAAACCAGTCACATACACTGAGCTCAATGGCTAATAAAATCCAGACTTTCTCCTCCCAGCCTATTAGTACATAACAACTACTTTGCTACTCCCTCCCAAGACTGTTCTAACAGTCACAAATGAATCCCTCTAACTACAACAACAGCAGCCGAACAACAACAGCCCAACAACAACCACAACAATAATTTCTTAGGGATTTTATATCAGAAAGGGAGCAGAGGAGGTAGGTGAAGCACTGAATACAAAATTAATGCTCAGGAGAGGAAGAGAGCCGAGGCCCATTTTGTATTAACTCTTAGCAGTGCTGTGCGTACTCTGTCGGCAGTTAGAGGAGCTTCTGTCAGGTCAAGATTGACCTCTGATATGTTCTTTAAGTCCTTATGGCGGTCTGGAACTCTGCGCTGCCTTCTGGAATGAATGACATGGATAAAATCTGCAGGTCTCTCCATACCTCAATAACTGCTGTCCAGAAGCTTCTGTCCGTAACATACGTTTAAGGGCTCGAGGAGGCATGGAGATTTCTTGTAGGAATGTGTCCTGTCTGGAGGAGAGTACTTTGCTGATATTTAACCCAGTTAAGACTTAACAGTGTGCTTAAGTCTTCAAACTGTGCCTTGATTCCTGTGAATGTGGGATTAGCCCCTTAAATCCTCAATTGCGGGCTTAAATCCCTCAAATCAGTCTCTGCTGTTTTTCCTATTGCCGCGGTAATGGCCTCTCTGCACCTTACTTCTGATTTTTCCAACCGCAGACTTTCCATTGCTGTTGTGTAAAACTGACTTCTTAATAGACATCCCCTTTGAAAAAAATTGCCTTTAGTGAAGGGAAGAACAATGAAGGTAGAGGAATGGAGAGGAGGCGGGAAACGTATAACCAACCGCAATCGCAATCGGAATCGGAGCGGGGCGGGTGGAGCAATATATAAAATGGAACTTCCGATGCGATGGGAAGACAAGCCTTTATATAAATAAAACAAAGGAATTTTGGACTTTTACAAAGGAAAACGAGATTTATAAGGAATGGGCGAAAGAATTAAATGGTGGGACCGGGGGTACGAATCGCAATCTCAAATCGGAATCGGGAGATGGGCGGGACGGAATGATACATAGAAAACTTCCGATGCGATTGGGGGAACACCCTTTGCAATAACAAAATATAACAATTTCCCAATTTACAAAGGGAATGGCCCTATTTTATATGAATGGGCGGAGGTATAGTACGGTGGGACCGGCGGGTCTAATTGCAATCGGAGATCGGGAGCGGGTGGCAATCGCAATCGGGGGGAAGAACATTGCGATGCGATGATCGGAGGGAAGTGCGATCGGGAAATCGGAGGAATGGAGCGATCGGCGGATCGTAGCGGATGGCGCGATCAACGCAATCGTAGCGCATTGCGATGTGATTAATCGCGTCGCAAGCGCTTGCGACAAGCCAATCGGGAGACGCACAAAGGACGTTGCGATTGCGATTGGGGGGGGGGGCTGCGATTAGAGTCTAAGTCGCGATTGCGCGATTGGAGCGTATATAATAGATCACGTGATTGGAAAGATCCTGCGATTGCGATTGCAATGTGACGATATATATATATATATATATATATATATATATATATATATATATATATATATATATGTTGGAACACATAATCCTACATGGGTAGGTGTGGAATATAAAAGTCACAATGGAGTCCAAATGACCTTGGAATATGAAACCAAGAGTCACACCATTCTACTATAAATGTACATCTTTGTATAATGGAAAATAAGAAAGCCTCACGCTTATCTTTCATTGTGTGTTGAGTTTCCTCTTGTGTGTGTGTGTGTTTATCTTCCTCATACACCATGTGTGTGCTTCAACATGGTGTTTAACATGGTATCAGAGCGGGTGATTGCTGGCCCTGCTCCAAATTGAGTGAGCCATTTGTGTTTATGGCCTGTGCATATCTGCAAAAATTCTTGACATTTTTGCAGCACTTAGAGTTTCTGCAGCAGTGTTTTTGCCGCCATTCAGAGGTGTTTTGAAGAAGTGCAGCGTTGGCTTTGAGAAGGAACAGCATTCAAAATCCCAGCATTCAGAAATTGGCAGCATTGGTTTTGAAGAAGGCA
Source organism: Pinus albicaulis (assembly GCA_034641835.2). NCBI lineage: Eukaryota > Viridiplantae > Streptophyta > Pinopsida > Pinales > Pinaceae > Pinus > Pinus albicaulis. The sequence goes on from CM076581.1 coordinate 1,607,471,147, forward strand.
ACACTGCCCATTTGAAGGTTTTCATTCTAATTTTTCTCTGCAATTTTTGCTCATTAAAATCTGCATCATTTTGAAAGAGCTGCTGAAAAGTGTTTAAATTGAGTTTTTGAAGAAGAAGAAGTTTCTGGTTTTTATTGCAAAAGAAATCTGAGTTTTTTCTGCTGGAAAATTCTTCATCTCTGCATTTTTGAGCTGCTGGAAAATAGTTTAAACAGGATTTTTGAAGAAATTTCTGAGATTTCAGAGTTCTCTAAATTCTGGGCTGCTGGGCTATTAGAAAAATTTCTGGGTTTTACTGCTGAAATTTCTGGAAAATTCTGCATTTATCCAATATCTGCTGCTAGAAAAAAAAAAAAACTCTGCTCTCTATTCTTTGCTGTTTTAAATTAAAATAAAAAATAAAAATAATTTTTTTTTTTTTGCAACCCTTATCGCTCCAGCCATACTCTTCCCTACCCCACCGCTCACCTTACGCCTCCCCATTATTAAATTTTGAATTTTAAATTTTTTTTAACCTCTCTGCTCAACGCCTGCCCTTCCATCTTGACACCCCAATCTCCATACCTCCCACACCGCTCTCCATTGCAATCCGTTCACTTAACTGTTGGCCTCACTATACGCTCAAACCGCACTCTGCGTGGAACGCTCCCCACGGCCCCCTCCCTGCACTCATCTACGCCCTCTGCGTGGAACGCTCCCCACAACCCCCTCCCTATTGGCCTCATGGCCTTCAACGCTCCACGGTCTGCAACCGGCCCTCACCTCCCAGTTCGACCCCTTTTTAATAAAAAATAAAAAAAAATAAAAATCCCTCTCCATTTAAAATTCTGCCCCCTCCATTTTTAAATTCCCACCAACTAATACGTTCCTCCCATTTTAAATTCATTCATTTTTCAATTTATTAAAATATCTTTCCATTATTAAAATCACTCCCATTTTTAATTAATAAATCCCCTCCTTCCATTTTTTAATTAAATCACCCCCCTTCCATTTTTTAATAATCCCTTTTTAGATTACCCCCATTTTAAATTAATTCCCTTTTAATTAATATTTAAAAAAAAAAAAAAAAACATTCCATTTTAATATTTCCCCTTCCCTAATTTAAATTCCTTTCCATTTCTATTATAATCCCATTCTCATTTTTAATTTAACAAAAAAAAAAAAAAAAAAAAAAAAAAAAAAAAAAAAAACGTTCCATTTAATTCCCTTCCTAATTTAAAATTCCTTTCCATTTCTTCTAATCATTCTCATTTTAAAAAAAAAAAAAAAAAAAAAAAAAAAACCAACAGAGAGAGAGAAAAGACAAATATGAACAGCAGAGAGGAAGAGAAAATGACATATCAGAAAATGAAGTGAACACATAGAGAAAATTGCAGATTTGACATTGATAAAAGGTTGATTTTTTTGAAGAAATTGACATTTGAAGACAAGTTTGCCATCATTGAAAATAGCTATTTGAAGAAGAAAATTCAGCTGCCATAAGAAGATTCTTGCACGTGTTTTCAGCTACACATTTACAAAATATTTTTGCAGAGATATTGACATTGTATCTGCATCTTCTTCATAGTTGCAATCAGTAAATTCGAGTTGTTGATGTAACTCATTGTTGATTGCCCTCCATCATTTGAGGAGCACATTTTGTACTTCAAGAATTCCTTGGAGTCATTTGTATTTGTTGTTGCATCACATTGTAAACGGGTGCATTTTCGGTTGAACCCGACACCCTTTCAGTTTTTGAGCCTAAATTGTTGAAAATGGCTAAAATCAATGAGGCATTAGTGTTGTTGAGTAACCTCATTCATTCCAATGTTGATGACATGATAAAAATGAGCAAGGATGCTCTTTGTAACATTCAAAATTGCTTGCTAGATGCACAAGAAAAGATTGAGTTTTTGCAGTTGGAATCTCAGCTCCAACAAGACGAACTTCAGCAAAAGAGTCACCATTCTGAACCTGTTTCTGTTTAGAACATTGAGAAAGACTCCCATCAACAGCATGTCAGTAAAGTTGCAGTAGATTCCCATTCAGTTCCTTCTACTAGAGAAGATGTACATGCTGATGCAGCAGTTAGCCTGCACTTCCTAAGCCCATCATCAGACCTTGGGAAGAGCTTGTCCACAACAAGCACCGAACTGGTCTTGTATATGACAAGGATGTGTCCTTTCATATTCTAGACTACACCAAGCCCATCTTATTTCAGAGTGTCGGATTCATGTATGATAGTCCACCTGCAACTGTTTCAGATCCTGTTCCACTTCCACAACATCAGAATGTAAAATGCCAACACTGTGATCGAGTTGGCCATATGAAATATCATTGTTTTGATCTTCATCCATGCAAACACTGTGGTCGACACACTCATTCTTCAGACAGATGCTTCAGACACAAGCCTCCTGCAAGAACCAAGATTCATCTTGGATGGATCGCTTCTTGGCAATGGGCATCAGCAGCCAAGAAGATGTTTAAGACACATGTCAGAACTTGTTCTCAGATATTGAGAAAACTTGCAGTTGAGTTTTCGCCATCATCTCACCTTGTCCCTGACAGGGGGGAAAATGGTGGTCATGTACAAGCTTCAACGACAGATCAAGCGAGCCTGAGCCACAATCTCTCATTCCATGTTCAGAGTTGTAATAGCAGTTTTGCGAGCACATTTCAGTCGTCATTCAGTTAAACACATGCAGGGGTTTCAAATGCTGCAGCTTGCAATTAGTTTTGATGGCAGACCTTGCAGACCTTCCATTCATCATTTTTGGATTTGGTGGATAACCTAAAACCATCACAAAGGTAGTAGACCTCCCTTCTTTTAGGTCGAAGGTCTCCCTTTCATATGTAGGGAACACTTCCTCTAGCGAGCGCAGAAACTGCCGGCTTTGGTTGAGTTCAGGAAGCGCACAAGCATTCCCGAGTTGTTAGTAATCCTAAAACCACCACAGGTCGTAGACCTCCATTCTTTTAGGTCGAAGGTCTCCCTTTTTTATGAGGGACAATTCCTCTAGCAGAAGCCTTTAGCTTCTTGCCAGTTTTGGAAGAGTTCCGGGAACTGCAACAAGTTTTGCGTTCCGGTGTTTGTGGTCATCCTAAAACCACCTCTTTTTTCCAACATTTCAGAGAGTTGATTCAGCCCAAGTGCTGCCATGTATACTTTGCATATTTGTATTACAACTCTTTTCTTGGACTCACACATACCCCTTAGGATTAAGGGGGGATGTTGGAACACCTAATCCTCTATGGGTAGGTGTGGAATGCGAAAAGTCACAATGGAGTCCAAGTGACCTTGGAATATGAAACCAAGAGTCACACCATTGTACTATAAATGTACATCTTTGTATAATGGAAAATAAGAAAGCCTCACGCTTATCTTTCATTGTTGTTGAGTCTCTTGTGTGTGTGTGTGTGTTTATCTTCCTCATACACCATGTGTGTGCCTTAACATGGTGTTTAACAATATATATATATATATATATATATATATATATATATATATATAACACAAAACTTTATAATAAAGTTTATGGGTAAGGAACGGGGAAGTGGTTTATACGGCGGGGGTTATATATAACGTTTTATTATAAGGTTCCACGGGTCATGGAGGGGAAGTGGTTATATTAAATCGCGTATTTTGTTTTAACATGATTCACAATGCGATTTATAATCGGAAAGGGGGAAAATGGGTTTAAAAATTTAATAAAACAAAGTTAAGGGGGATAAAAGGGGAAATAGGGGGTACATGAGGGTATAAGGGATTTTACTTCACTTAGGCATAGAATTCAATCCAGAAGTCAGTTTTGAGAGTGTAGCATACCGTTGGAAAGCTCTTTTCGGGCTCTTCCTGATACCAGCGCTTTAAAAAGTCAAATTCCTTTCAGCCAGGAGTAGGAAATTTCCAAAATTAAAATCTTTGTTCTCCTCACTGAGTTAGCTACCCAATTTGTATATAGAACCCAAATTTTGAAGGCTTTAAACATAGAGGAAAATGATGACACTTTCAATATTAACGATGACCAACCAGAACTGATTTTTGGTCCTAATATTGAAGGTAGATACCAAGAGGGACCAGTTCCTCCCTTTTATGTGAGTTTAAACGTTCATGACAAGATTTTTCATAACACTAGGCATGACTCAGGGCCCTCTCGTAATTTAATGCCAAAAGCTGTAATGGAGAGCCTAGGCCTTGAAATCACCAGACCTTACAAATACCTTTACTCCTTTGACTCAAGCAGAGTAAAATGTTTAAGATTAATTAAAGACCTCTGTGTTAACTTAGCTCAAATTCTAGCCAAATGTTTAGTCATGGATATTGTTGTGGCTGATGTGCCCCCAAAGTATGGAATGCTATTATCTAGGTCTTGGGGAGCTAAGTTATGAGGGACTATGCAGATGGATATGACCTATGCGACCATCCCTGTGTTTAATCAATCAAGAAGATTTTACAGGGAGTCCCATATGCAGTACATGGTTACTAGTCAAGAAAGACCGCAAAACTCTCCCCTATATTCTGTAAACACAGGCCTTGATTCATTTATTCTTTTTAATGATGAAATATTGGATGAACAAGTAACTTTAACAGAGTTAATGGCCGATAGAGAGGAGGTAAAAACCACAGAAATGTCTAAACAATTTGCTGAACCCGTGAACTTTATCAAAGCAAACGCAGGTCTTGAACTACAAATCCTACGCCCATCGTGTTTTAGCCTTGACGGTCAAGAAAGCATTCCTCAGCTTAACGAGAAAACATAGGAATTAAAACAAATTCAACTAAGCGCTGATATTCAAAAACAAACCAAAAGCGCGCTTGTTGAAGAGGATAGTGACCCAATTGTCGAAACCGAAACTAATCCTCTGTGGAGTATGAACTTTGACGGATCCTTCACTAGGAACAATGCTGGTGCAGGGGTCTGGATTTGCAACACTGAAAACAACCACAAAGAAAGCCTTTCCTGTAGATTAAACTTCCAGTGTTCGAATATTATAGTAGAATATGAATCCCTTCTCTTAGGCTTATGATTGTTGAAGAAGTTAGGAGCCAAAAGAATCAATGTGTATGGGGATTCAGAGTTAGTCATTAGGCAAGTCAATGGGGAGTATAACACAAATCATCCCAGACTTAGGGCCTACTGAAACGATGTCATAGACATTTTAAAAACTTTCGAGGAGTCCAAACTAATTTTTGTCCCGAGAAAAAGAAATATCGTGGCCCACAATTTAGCCTTTGCAGCTAGGTGTTGTGACCAGCAACAACCCCCCTTTTATTTATTATTAGTAATAATACTAAATAAATGGGGACCCTTAGTTAAAAATCCAAAAAAAATCAATTAGGATTTGTTTGCCTTTCAAATAAAACTTTCTATCATAAACTTATAGAAATCCCTTAGAAAGAATATTTAGAAACACTTAAGTTTATGATAGATTATAATAAAATTGCTCTTGAAACAAGATAGCGCATCCATAACAAAATAGTATATATAAAACGCATTGATCGCAGATCGCATAGCGCAGAAAACAGAAATGATTAATAAATATCTTTTGCGCTCTTATCAATTCTGCGCTTTTGCGATTGTGCGCTTTTGCGATTGTGCGCTTTTGCGCTATTGCGCTTTTGCGATATGCGCTATTGCGCAATTTCCACTTTTGCGCTATTTTTATGACTGCGATGACTTCATTTTGCGATATTGCGACATTGCGATATTGCGATATTGCGCAGCAAATCGCAGATCGCAATGTCGCAGATTCATATAGGCGCGCTATCCCAAGGCAATCTTCCCATATGTCAAATCCGTTATACGCTTTAATGATTATATTAAATGATTAGATTGATTATTAATGTGAAATGAGATTGTGTTTAGATTGAAAGTCGTTTCACAATTTAAATATTATATTTCATCCGCTTTCACATTCAAAACAGTCTCATCACCTTTCTTATATCATTACTCTCATTTATTCGTAAAACGCAGGCATGAAGGAGCAGACCACTATACAAAGCTTCCGCTAAACACCATGGGTAAAAAGGAGAAGAGCTCAAGTTCTGAGAACAAAGAAATGGCTTCGCTATACGCAGACACCGCCTGTAACAAGGACGCCGGTATATCCACTTGGGAGGGAATGTATAAACTGTTAGAAGATGAAAACCCTGTGGTGATAAAAGTTGCAGGTACAGCAGGTTCAAAGAATACGTCTGAAGCAACCCTTAGAGACTTGGCTTGCTCATTTGCATAGAATAGCAGCAAGGCCAAGGATTCTCCCATACACAGACATGGTGAGATGGGTGCTGGATAGCACAGATATTTCAGACAGACAATTCAGAACTCCATCTGAAGAACTAATCGGGTCATTCACCATAGAAGATATGAGATTAATGTATAAGCTGCCAGAACCTCAGGCAACTTTCAACAAGCAATTTATGGAAGAGTTTGCCAAAGAACACTCAAATTTGGCAGAATGCACAAAGGAGTGGACCAAAAGAAGTGAACCATTGAAGAAGAACAAACAAGGTATGTACAGCACGGGTTCACTTACCTCTCCTTATTGTTTTACTGCTGCTATGTTATGCAGGCTTTTTGGAAAGCCTGACATAAATATAATATTACCCGAATGGCTTCCTTTGTTAAATGCGGCTGTTAATTCTACAATTGTAGATTGGGCCAAAATCCTATCTGATAATCTCACCACTGCTATATTTCATTACCAGTCTAAACGAAATGTTTCCCAACGGGTTTATCCGCCTTTTTATTTATCTGCTTATGTCATGGACGCCATCTGCTATGTCTCTAAATTCCCTGTGATGGGCTGGAAATGGACTATCCACGATCCTTTGCCCATTCATGTGTACCGTAAAGAACTATGGGAGTCTAAGTTTGTCCCCCATTTTTACCAAATATGTCATGGAATAATGCTGCCATTGTACAGAACATTGTATAATAAGGATGCCCCAAGGTTATCCTCAGAAACAGAAGTTGATATTCTCCCCATCGCAAGATGGTTTGGAGAAGAATTGTTCACCTATATTAGGGTTTTTGGAAGTTATGCTTCTCCCCATGTTTTACCCTTATATGTTCCAGATAAACTTATAGCTCGGGAAATTGCTTATCAGACCTGTGGCCAGGGAGGTATGACAAAAGATTTAAAAGACAAGAAAAGGGCATTTGGCCACAATTTCCCATAAAATGTGGAACATTTTCACTGTTGGATATTGGTCATGCATTTCAAGAGATAGGCAACGTTACATGCCTATAGCTGTTCAAATTCTCAAGAAGGTTATTTGACCAAAATGATATTGTTAAGAATTTTACCAATGCAATCAAAGTAAGGGAATTTGTCGGGGAGCAGGATATTTTTGATGATATGTTCCAAGCAAGAAATTCATTCAAAGAGGTTTTGAATTCAGCTAAAGCGCAGCTATCTCCAGAGGATTTTCAGGAATTCAAGCTGTACAGAGAAAGGAGACTAATTCCTATTCCTTTGGATGATCTACGCTTAGAGGCCACAAGGGAGAAAACTCCTAGTGTTAGTCTTAACGGCAGTTCAAGTACAGGTAAATCCAAATCAAAATCTGACAGAGATTCTGAACACTCCAATAAGTCTAAAGAAAAGGAAGATAAAATGGAAGAATCCATTAAAGATTCTGCACAATCTAAAGAGCTTACTCAACATCAAATTTTGACTTCTCAACAAACAAATCCTCCTCTACCCAATGTACAGCAACAGCCAGTCACCATTGAGTTAGATAAAGAATGGGAAACCTTTAATCAATTGATTAATGTAGAAGGACAGAATGTACAGACCCCTGTCCAGACAACCAAAGTTTTGAACGCAGGAACAAGCAGCACAGCCGCAGTAACAGAGCACATACCAATCACACCCTCCTCTGAAATTGTACTTAATGTAGAGGAAATTCCTCCTCTGGATGTATTTTATAGCCCAAAATACAAAGCAGTAGTAAAGAGACAAAGGAAAAAGAGAAAAAATAGAAAGTGCAATTGCTACTGAAGCAGAACAAGTAGATGTTTTGTGGAAAGATCCTGCCACAGAGCCTACTCATAATCTCACTAAGTTATCTCAAATAACATGAGCTTATGCTTCTGCAACAATTGATAAAGCAGTTGAGATACAACTTTTGTTGGATGAAAAAGAAGAACAGATAAAGGCTCTGCAACAACAATTGCAACAGGTACAGGCCAATAAGGAAGCACAATTAAAACTTGAAGAGTTACAACAACAACTTCAAGAAATCCAAGAACAACATAAGGATGATCCTAAGCTTCCAGAATTCATTTCAGAAACCATCTCTTTGAACAATCAACTACTGCAACAAGAGGAAGTTTTCTGCCAAAAAATATTGCAATGGAATTCCTTGTGCCAAGAAAGCGATAGAATCACAAGTCATGTCGTAGATCTACGAAATGATTATGATTTGATTAATGAAAATATTAATGATTATTTAGCATGGCAAAAGACAGAAGAAGGCAGAAAAGCTGGTGCACCCATCATTAATGAAAACCACAAAGAAATATTGTTCAGTAATTGGGATGCACAAATCAGAAGAGCAGAAAGGGCAGCAGAGGAGGCATCTACAGTGGCAAACACTCTCACTGATTGTGTAAATGACAATTTACAAAAAGCTAACTTGATTTCTGAAACTGTTCCAGGTTATCTCCCACAGGCAAATCAATTGCAAGCAGAATGGAGGCAAAAGGCAGAAGAAAGAGCAAAATCCATCCAAGGGCTGACAAGATTGAATTGGGACTCATACTGGATGTACTTGGTAAAGCCACACAGTCAGCACAGTGCGCTCAATTGTATCATAAATGCTACAGAGAAGATTGCTCCTACGCTTGCCGACTCTGTCTTTTCAGGACAGTTGAATTCTGAAGTCGGTCAACCGCATCTTCTCAAAACTATGCTAGATGCCTGAAAGCTGAAAGATCAAGTTAATATATAGATAGATTTAGTTTTAATTTCACTGTATTTTAGCCTATGAAAAGGACGGTCATTGAACCGAATCCTTAATTTTTGTAATAAACTATTTTTGATGTTAGTTAAGTAGTATTTAAACCCCTCTCATGCATTTAGAGAGGGGTCCTGGATCTTAATATTTTTGGACTTGGAGATTGCATTTCTGTACTCCATTGTCTTATATATTTTTTGAAAAGGATCACATTTGGTGATTTTCATGCGGAATTATCTTTGAAGTGTTGCATTTCTGTACCTTGGAATTTGGTTTTGCATTATAGTTACTGGATAGAGTATCAGATTTCATTTGAAGTCATCAAGATGAGCAAGGATTTCTATCTGTTCACTGTTGATCTCTTTTGTTTTATGATATTCGTTTTAAAATTGCTATCATTTATATGTATATTGGTCTTCACAACGCTTTCTTTTATATATCATTTCTGAGTATAATTGAAACGTTATTTTTCATAGTTACATGTAAGTGGTATACAATGATGAATGCAATATGTTTATATAACTCTGTTTAATTTCTTAAACAGAGTTATCTTTATTTGTTTCTGCATATTTCAATTTAATTAATAATACATTTTCATGGTTATTGTTGAATTGAAACAATCTTAAGTTGTATTCACATATAGCTACCCGGGTTAGTATTAGAGTTTCTTTATCAGTATTTAGTTTAAATTAGATAGTTTTATTTCAGTTAGTTTAGTCCCATTTCCACCCATCCAATCCAATCCATTTAGTTACAAGGAAACTGGTCCTTTAAATCCAGTTGGAGCCACCACACCAAACGGAAAAGGCGCTGTCTTAAGGTCTCGACCGGGTGGTTTTCCCCGATGTTCGAAGCAGAGATTTTCTAGGCTTCAACATTTTTGGCGCTAGAAGGAGGGCATGAGCTATGAATGGCAAGTAAATCTTTATCCACAAGCCATTCTGAGAGCAAAACACCCTCATTAACTTCTTTAATTTCTTCTGAAATTCAAAATCCAAGAGAAGAAATTGCAGAAAATATTCAGACACCCACTACCAAAATCTCAAAACATTCAGACAAACAACATCCTGAGTCTCCTGAAGTTCAAGATCTAATTCATAAATTGAAAGGATTCTCATTATCTTTAGAAGAGTCTGAAATATCTGAAGGTAGTGTAAGCTCAAAATTTATTCCTTGAAAACCTCTTACTAGATTGCAAAGTGAAAAACTTGGTATTCCTCCGAAAGAATTTCCTTTACCTAGTAAGGGCAAAATAAAAAGAATTCAATCAGAAACAGAAAGTGATACAAGTTCATCATCTCATATTCAATCACCTGTTTCCAAAAGCACAACTCAACAAAGTGCAGTTGTTTCATCATCACAAACATCTTCTACTCAATCCTCATCAATCTCAACATCATCTATTCCAACCACTTCAATTCAAATACCACCAGTTTCTGGTATTCCTCCAATAATCATCCCAATAATGGCACAAAGACCATGGTCTACTCCAGGAGCAGTCAACATGGCTGCACCTTTACATGATTTACCAGACAATCCTGGAAAATGGCTTCCAAAGTTTAGCCCAGATCTTAACATTCAAGCTGAAGAACATATCAATAATTTTATGTTGGCTATTAATTTGAATGGAGTCATACATGAAGATGTTGTAGTTAGATTATTCCCATATACTCTTCAGGGAGTAGCAGGATCATGGTATTTTTCATTACCATCGGGATCTATAACAAGTTGGGACATTTTTGCAGATCATTTTTTGACCAAATTTGGAGATGATCGATCAATTGCAACTTTACTCAATGATCTCTCAAATTTGAAAATAGAACCCAAGGAACCTATAAAAGAATTCAATGCTAGATTCAACAAACTTTTGAACAAAATTCATACAGATTCACAACCCAGTGAACAAGTTAGAATTGAATGGTATATAATTGCCTTACCCTCAAACATAGCAATTTTCGTAGAAAGAGCTGCAAAGCCTACATTGGCTGAGAATATGAAAGAAGCTATTGCAGTAGAAAAACGTATCACTTCTCTGGAAAAGAAAAATGCTATTGAAGAAAGGAAATCAAAGAAGGTCAGCTTCAGAGATGATTTAAGGAAAAATACCAAAGATCCATATGACATGGAAGGTTTACAGAAAGTTCTTAAAACCATGTCAAATGAAATGGTTGAAATTAAAAAACAAGTGGCTGAAACTTCTACCAAGAAACCATTCCGAAATTTCAGAAGAAACCAAGTTGAATCTAAACCTCCTAATGCAATCTCTAATGCAGAGTCAGAAGAAGAGGAAGAAGAAGAAGATACATCTATAGTATCAGATGAGGAAAATGAAAATGAAGAAATCGCTGAATTAAATGGAATGTGGGATTTTATTCTCCATAATTCTGATAGTGAAGAAGCTATGCCTGTAAGTACTAGGAGTAAATCTACAGCAGAACCAGTGCAAACAGTTCCAAAAAAGAAAATTACAACTCCAAGTACCAAAGACAAATCCACTATAAAAAAAACTTCTCAATTACCTACTCAAAATCAGCCATCTTCTTCTAATCCTCTCACATCAACAGCGAAAACTTTAGTAGTGTCAGATCCTATGGAATACAATATTGTTGAAGACATGAAAAAGATTAAAGCCAACATTTCCTTACATGAACTCAGCAAACTGAAACACCAGCAAAAGTTGCTATTGAAAGAATTAAACGCTACACCAATTGCTCCTTTACCAAGCGGTATAGTTGCAAAAGTAGCAAGAGGAACTGGTAAGCCACCAGATAAGGTAGATGCTACTGATACTGTGCTCATTGGGAAAAAGTCAAATTCTCAAACTCCTCCTTTTCTTTTGACTTATGAGATGTACAATAAAAATCTGCACAATTGTTTGATTGATTCCGGAGCTTCCTCCAATATAATGCCTACTTCTGTCTGTGCTAAATTGAATATTGAACCACAGAAATCAGCAGTTCATATCGTTCAGTTGGATCGCTCTAAAGTCCAAGTGGTAGGAGAAATCAATTCAGTTACTATCAGATTAGCTTCAGATCCTAGGATTGTCCAAAGAATTGATATTCTAATTGCTGATATTCCTGAATTCTATGGATTAATCTTGAGCAGGGACTGGTCTGCTAAACTTAACGGTTATATCTCAACCGATTATTCACACATGTGGCTTCCCTACAAAGGGAAACCAAATCAAATCAAAATTGAACGAGAAAAACATATGATGCACACTGTCACTGAATTTGAATAACCTAATGAACCTGTAGCATTCAACAACAATATTCTTGGAGGCTATTCTGCTGAATCATTTCTTGGAAATTTTAAAGCTCCTCAATCACCTTTTTCTGTAAATACTTTTGTTTCTCAGATAGAAATTTTTTCACAATCTGATACTTCTAGAATTGTAAATATTTCGGATGTAATTGTAGATAAGCCAATAGATAAGTCTTTATTTTGGTCATTATATTTTGATGGATCGAAATCTAGTGATGGAGCTGGAGCTGGAGCTGGATGCATCCTAATTGATCCAAATGGGGAGAAAACCATGTTGTCATGTAGATTAGAATTTGAGTGTACTAACAATACCGCAGAATATGAAGCCTTGGTTCAAGGACTTTATAAATCTATAGGGTTAGATGTTAAATACTTGAAAGTTTTTGGTGATTCCGAAATTGTCATTAAACAAGTTAGGAATACTATTCATTTCCTTTCAGGACATCTTAAACACTATCAAACCCTAGTACAAGACCTCACCACTCATTTTTAGCATTCAATATTTCTCCTATTCCTAGGAATCAGAATACATCAGCTGACTTGTTAGCTAATGTTGCATCTAAACTCTTACCTGCTGAAGATTGCAGTCCTGATAGGTTTTCTGTAGAATTGATTTTTCGTCCATCAGTCCCAGATAATGTTACAAATTGGAGAGTATTCTATCATGATCAAGATATTCTAAATTTCATGACTTCAAAGAAATCATATGATGAGAAAATTATTGACGAAGATGATCATGATTTACAAATTGCTTCAAAAGGTAATGAAAACCCCATTCCAAAATCTGTTGTTAAATTAGAGGATTTATATGACATTAGAGACAGATTCAAGAAAGTTGTTAATACGAAACTCCAAAGTTCCACTTTGAAGTTTGAATTAGTAAATCTTAGTTCTGATTCTAAACCTCAAAACGTTAACTTACGACTCAATTTAACACGGAGGAAAGGAATGCATTCATTAAACTGCTGAACAAGTATAAAAACGTTTTTGCTTGGAATTACGATGATTTAAAAACATATGATACTTCGATTATTCAACATACAATTCCAATGCTTCCTGATATTAAACCTGTTCAACAGAAGTTGAGAAAGATTCATCCAAATCTCGAAAGTCAAATCAAATCAGAACTTAATAAACTTTTAAAAGCCAAAATCATTTTTTCGGTCAGGCACTCCAATTGGGTTTCCAATATGGTACCTGTCAGGAAGAAGAATGGTGATATAAGAATCTGTATTGATTTCAGAAATTTAAACAAGGCATGTTTAAAAGACAATTTCCCATTGCCAACCATGGAACAAATACTTCAAAAGGTAGCTGGTTCTGAACTTATGTCTTTTCTCGATGGATTTTCAGGCTATAATCAAGTTTTAGTTCACCCAGATGACAGATTGAAAACAACTTTCAGGACAAAATGGGGAACTTATGCTTATCAGAAAATTCCTTTTGGTCTAATCAATGCAGGAGCAACTTTTCAAAGAGCCATGGACATAGCATTCAAAGGTCTGATCAATAAATCAGTTTTTGTTTATCTTGATGACATAACAGTATTTTCAAAAAAGAGAACCAATCATCTACATGATTTAAAACAAATATTTGAAAGATGTAGAAAGTTTGGTATCTCCTTAAATCCCAAGAAATCTTTCTTTGCTTTAGATGAAGGAAAACTTTTAGGATTTGTTGTGTCAAAATATGGTATATATATTGATCCAGATAGAGTGAAAGAAATTTCTGATATTTCTTTACCACATAACAAAAAATCCATGCAATCTTTTCTTGGACAGATAATTTTTGTTAAAAGATTTATTCCTGATTTTTCTTTAGTTGTTTTATCTATGCAAAATATGATCAAGAAGAATTCAATATTCAAATGGACGCATAAAGAAAAAGAAGCTTTTGATTCAATCAAACAAGCAATCATTAATGCACCAGCATTGAATACCCCGGATTTTTCTAAAGATTTTACTTTGTATACTCTGGCCACTGAAACATCCTATGCAGCCGTTTTAACACAACTCAATGATCAAGAAATCGAAGCACCAATTTCTTTCTTTAGCTCAAATCTACAAGGAGCTGAGCTTAATTATTCCGATGTTGAAAAACAAGCCTTTGTTGTGTTTAAATCAATCAAACATTTCAAACATTTTCTCTTAAAAACACATACAAAAATCATTGTCCCATTCTCTGCAGTGAGGCAATTATTAATTCAAAAAGAAGTAGGAGAAAAGAGAGCTAACTGGGTAACAGCCTTGCAAGAATATGTTATTGATATTAAACCAGCTAAGATTGTTAGAGGACAAGGTTTTTGCAGATTATTGGCAGGAGCTCATAACGTACCAGAAAATCAAGATTCAAATCAAGATATTCAAGTAAGTCAGATAAGTGTTACAAATTCCGGATCTCAGTATGCTGATCTTATCTATTACTTGAAAAATGGGTATGCTCCTTCTAATCTTAGCTATAAGAGTAAACGTGCTTTAAGGTTAAAGACTATTAAATACCAGATCGTTGATAATGTGTTATTTAGAAAAAATTATGATTCAATTTTATTAAGATGTTTGGAAAAGACTGAAGCTGAAAAGGTTTTGCAGGAATTGCATGATGGACCAGCAGGAGGTCATTTTGGAGGTGATACCACGGCTCACAAAATAATTCGCGCTGGTTATTACTGGCCTACCCTTTTTAAAGATACGCATGATTACATAAGGAAGTGCCAAATTTGTCAAACTGCAAGTGGAAGACAAAGGAAACCAGCCTTTCCTTTGCAACCAGTAACTATTGAGCAACCATTCGAACAATGGGGGCTTGACATTATTGGTGAGATTGTACCTCATTCTTCCAAACATCACAAGTACATCCTTACTGCAACCGATTACTTTACAAAATGGGTAGAGGCAATCCCATTGAAGGTAGCCAATTCTGATGCAATTATTGATTTCATAGATCAATTCATCATAACCAGGTTTGGTGTACCTCAAGCTCTTGTATTTGATAATGCATCTTACTTCTCCGGAAATAGTTTAATTGAATTTGCAGTCAAAAGAGGTTTTAAATTAAAATATTCAGCAAATTATTATCCACAAGGTAATGGTTTGGCTGAATCCACTAATAAAAAACTTATCAAAATCATTAAAAGGACCATTGATCAAAATCAAAAGAATTGGCACAAATCTTTAATCTTTGCGTTATGGGCTACTCGTATCACCGAAAAGCTTCAATAGGGACTTCACCTTTCAATCTAGTTTATGGAAAAGAAGCTGTGATACCATCAAATTTAACTCTTCCATCATTAGCCCTAGTACAGTTTATTGAAGAAAATACTTCATCATCCATTCAATTGAGATATGATCAAATCCTTAAACTAGAAGAAGATAGGGATAAAGCAAAAATTACTCATGAAAAACATCAACAGCTTGTAAAATCTTCTTTTGATGCAAGTTCTACCGGCTCAATTTTTTTTTCAATTGGTGATCTCGTTTTGAAATGGGATAAAGCACACGAAGAAAAAGGTAAACATACCAAGTTTCAGAAAATGTGGCTTGGACCATTTCAGATCGTTGAGAAAATAAGCTCAAATACATTCATACTCCAAGATTTAACAGGTAAGAGAGAGTCTCTTCTTGTAAATGGGCTTATCTTGAAGAAATTCTTTTCATAAGGAGGTAACCCCTTCTTAAACTGTACATATTTATTTCTGCAAAATTTTTTGCTTATTTTTGTTTTTACAAATAAAGGTTGTTTATGAGTCTCTGATTGATTGTTTACTATTTGAGAAAATTTCTTCGGAAAAATATTGTAAATATTTATTTTGTGTAAATAATAATTTTTAAAGTAATGATCACAATTTTTGAATAGTTTAAAATAAGATGTTAAACTTTGAAAAGATTATTTCAATCATTTACATGATCTTTTGAAAACTTGAAGAAAATGTAAAGCATTATAAAGTTTATTAAGCAGAGAAAGGTTATCTATCAAAGTATAGATTTTTTTCAAAGTTTTGGAATTCAAAAAACTCTAAAAATTGTCATCCATTGATTCTTAAGGATAAAACTATTTCACCCCATCCATTTAAGTTGTGATTTTTAGAATGTAATTCTAAGAAATTATACGAAAATTTTAAGAGATAAGAGGTCTCATTACGAGCCGACTTACCATGTTCATAAGGAGTAATAAAACTGACATTACCAATACTGCATACCAAAACATGGTAATGGCTTATAAATATAAGACAAGGGGTCTCATCACGAGCTAGCTTGTTCAGTTTAATTATAACTAGTGAATGGCATTGTTATTAACTGGCTACCAAACCAGAACAATGGCTCTTAAAAATAAAAATAAGTAAAAGACAAAAACATGAGATAATAGGTCTTATGAATTTATCTTTAAAAAGTCATAATTTTAGTTGGATGGGACAATGAATGGTTAATGGTTTAAAGGTAACCCTGTCGAGACTATGAACGTTTGCTGGCAGCAGAGGCAATACCTATGGCAATAGAGTATATTATAAAACCAAAACTTGGAGAGATCCATTTACTTCATTATTAACACCAATCAAAGCTTGATATAACCCAAAATGTTTTTATTTATTAAGGAATTAGACAGAAATTATGAAATGATTTTTATTTTTCTTTTTCATAGCAACATTTTATTTGAATTATCCTAAGATAGTTTTCATTATCTTTAAAAACCTTTACTTACTAAAGATAGAATGTTAATTTTATTTTTTCAGAGATAACTGTTTCTTTTAGTGAATCGCCAATTGTTGTGACCAGCAACAACCCCCCTTTTATTTATTATTAGTAATAATACTAAATAAATGAGGACCCTTAGTTAAAAAATCCAAAAAATCAATTAGGATTTGTTTGCCTTTTCAAATAAAACTTTCTATCATAAACTTATAGAAATCCCTTAGAAAGAATATTTAGAAACACTTAAGTTTATGATAGATATAATAAAATTTCTTTTTAAACAAGATAGTGCATCCATAAAAAAATGGTATATATAAAACGCATTGATCGCAGATCACATAGCGCAGAAAACAGAAATGATTAATGAAAATCTTTTGCACTCTTTTCGATTTTGCGCTTTTGCGATTTTGCGATTTTGCACAATTTCTGCTTTTGCGCTATTTTCATGAATGCGATCATTTCATTTTGCAATATTGCGACATTGCGATATTACGATATTGCGCAGCAAATCGCAGATCGCAATGTCGCAGATTCATGTAGGCGCGCTATCCCAAGGCAATCTTCCCATATGTCAAATCCGTTATGTGCTTTAATGATTATATTAAATGATTGGATTGATTATTAATGTGAAAAGAGATTGTGTTTAGATTGAAAGTCGTTTCACAATTTAAATATTATATTTCATCCGCTTTCACATTAAAAACAGTCTCATCACCTTTCTTATATCATTACTCTCATTTATTCGTAAAACGTAGGCACGAAGGAGCAGACCATTATACAAAGCTTCCGCTAAACACTATGGGTAAGAAGGAGAAGAGCTCAAGTTCTGAGAACAAAGAAATGGCTTCGCTATATGCAGACACCGCCTGTAACAAAGACGCCGTTATATTCACTTGGGAGGGAATGTATAAACTGTTAGAAGATGAAAACCCTGTGGTGATAAAAGTTGCAGCTACAGCAGGTTCAAAGGATACGTCTGAAGCAACCCTTAGAGACTTGGCTTGCTCATTTCTACATAGAATAGCAGCAAGACCAAGGATTCTCCCATATACATACATGGTGAGATGGGTGTTGGATAGCACAGATATTTCAGACAGACAATTCAGAACTCCATCTGAAGAGCTAATTGGGTCATTCACCATAGAAGATCTGAGATTAATGTATAAGCTCAGGCAACTTTCAACAAGCAATTTATGGAAGATTTTGCCAAAGAACACTCAAATTTGGCAGAATGCACAATGGAGTGGACCAAAAGAAGTGAACCATTGAAGAAGAACAAACAAGGTATGTACAGCACGGGTTCACTTACCTCTCCTTATTGTTTTACTGCTGCCATGTTATGCAGGCTTTTTGGAAAGCCTGACATAAATATGATCTTACCCGAATGGTTTCCTTTGTTGAATGCGGCTGTTAATTCTACAGTTGTAGATTGGGCCAAAATCCTATCTGATAATCTCACCACTGCTATTTTTCATTACCGGTCTAAACGAAATGTTTCCCAGCGGGTTTATCCGCCTTTTTATTTATCTGCTTATGTCATGGACGCCATCTGCTATGTCTCTAAATTCCCCGTGATGGGCTGGAAATGGACTATCCACGATCCTTTGCCCATTCATGTGTACCATAAAGAACTATGGGAGTCTGAGTTTATCCCCCATTTTTATCAAATTTGTCATGGAATAATGCTGCCATTGTACAGAACATTGTATAATAAGGATGCCCGAGGTTATCCTCAGAAACAGAGGTTGATATTCTCCCCGTCGCAAGATGGTTTGGAGAAGAATTGTTCACCTATATTAGGGTTTTTTGAAGTTATGCTTCTCCCCATGTTTTACCCTTATATGTTCCAGATAGACTTGTAGCTCGGGAAATTGCTTATCAGACCTGTGGCCAGGGAGGTTTAACAAAAGATTTAAAAGAGAAGAAAAAGGGCATTTGGCCACAATTTCCCATAAAATGTGGAACATTTTCACTGTTTGATATTGGTCATGCATTTCAAGAGATAGGCAACGTTACATGCCTACAGCTGTTCAAATTCTCAATAAGGTTATTTGACCAAAATGATATTGTTAAGAATTTTACCAATGCAATCAAAGTAAGGGAATTTGTCGGGGAGCAAGATCTTTTTGATGATATGTTCTAAGCAAGAAATTCATTCAAAGAGGTTTTGAATTCAGCTAAAGAGCAGCTATCTCCAGGGGATTTTCAGGAATTCAAGCTGTACAGAGAAAGGAGACTAATTCCTATTCCTTTGGATAATCTACGCTTAGAGCCCGCAAGGGAGAAAACTCCTAGTGTTAGTCTTAACGGCAGTTCAAGTACAAGTAAATCCAAATCAAAATCTGACAGAGATTCTGAACACTCCAATAAGTCTAAAGAAAAGAAAGATAAAATGGAAGAATCCATTAAAGATTCTGCACAATCTAAAGAGCTTACTCAACAGCAAATTTTGACTTCTCAACAAACAAATCCTCCTCCACCCAATGTACAGCAACAGCCAGTCACCATTGAGTTAGATAAAGAATGGGAAACCTTTAATCAATTGATTAATGTAGAAGGACAGAATGTACAGACCCCTGTCCAGACAACCAAAGTTTTGAATACAGGAACAAGCAGCACAGTCACAGTGACAAAGCACATACCAATCACACCCTCCTCTGAAATTGTACTTAATGTAGAGGACATTCCTCCTCTGGATGTATTCTACAGCCCAAAATACAAAGCAGTAGTGAAGAGACAGAGGAAAAAGAGAAAAATAGAAAGTGAAATTGCTACTGAAGCAGAACAAGTAGATGTTTTGTGGAAAGATCCTGCCACAGAGCCTACTCATAATCTCACTAAGTTATCTCAAATAACAGGAGCTTATGCTTCTGCAACAATTGATAAAGCAGTTGAGATACAACTTTTGTTAGATGAAAAATAAGAACACGTAAAAGCTCTGCAATAGAAATTGCAACAGGTACAGGCCAATAAGGAAGCACAATTGAGACTTGAAGAGTTACAACAACAACTTCAAGAAATGAAAATAGGACATCAAAAAATCTTAGCTGATAACGACAAAAAAATACAGATTATCCAAGATCAGCATAAGGATGATCCTAAGCTTCCAGAATTCATTTCAGAAACCATCTCTTTGAACAATCAACTGCTGCAACAAGAGGAAGTTTTCTACCAAAAAATATTGCAATGGAATTCTTTGTGCCAAGAAAGCGATAAAATCACAAATCATATCGTAGATTTACGAAATTGATTATGATTTGATTAATGAAAAGATCAATGATTATCTAGCATGGCAAAAGACAAAAGAAGGCAGAAAAGCTGGTGCACCCATCATTAACGAGAACCATAAAGAAATATTGTTTAATAATTGGGATGCACAAATCAGAAGGGAAGAAAAGGCAGCAGAGGAGGCATCTACAGTGACAAACACTCTCACTGATTGTGTAAATGACAATTTACACAAAGCTAACTTGATTTCTGAAACTGTTCCAGGATATCTCCCACAGGCAAATCAACTGCAAATATAATGGAGGCAAAAGGCATAAGAAAGAGAAAAATCCATCCAAGGGCTGACAAGATTGAATTGGGACTCATACTGGATGTACTTGGTAAAGCCACACAGTCAGCACAGTGCGCTCAATTGTATCATCAATGCTACAGAGAAGATTGCTCCTATGCTTGCCGACTCTGTCTTTTCAGGACAGTTGAATTCTGAAGTCGGTCAACCGCATCTTCTCAAAACTATGCTGGATGCCTGCAAGCTTAAAGATCAAGTTAATAGATAGATAGATTTAGTTTTAATTTCACTGTATTTTAGCCTAAGAAAAGGACGGTCATTGAACCGAATCCTTAATTTTTGTAATAAACTATTTTTAGAGTTAGTTAAGTAGTATTTAAACCCCTCTCATGCATTTAGAGAGGGGTCCTGGATCTTAATATTTTTGGACTTGGAGATTACATTTCTGTACTCCATTGTCTTATATATTTTTGTTGGACATTGGATAAACCAACACTCCCCGTGTGTTTCGTGACATGGACTAACCGCCTCTCATGGATCCTTATCTCTGGCGATGCGATCGTTGACTAACACCTGCGGGTTTTGGTCTAACGGAAATCGTGATTCCCAACAAGTGGTATCAGAGGGTAGGTCACGAGTTCGATACACACCCAGCTCGTGTTGGGGGGGAGATTGTTGGACATTGGATAAACCAACACTCCCCGTGTGTTTTGTGACATGGACTAACCGCCTCTCATGGATCCTTATCTCTGGCGATGCGATCGTTGACTAACACCTGTGGGTTTTGGTCTAACGACAATCATGATTCCCAACAATTTTTTGAAAAGGATCACATTGAAAAAGGATCACATCTGGTGATTTTCATGCGAAATTATCTTTGAAGTGTTGCATTTCTGTACCTTGGAATTTGGTTTTGCATTATAGTTACTCGATAGAGTATCAGATTGCATTTGAAGTCATCAAGATGAGCAAGGTATTTCTATCTGTTTACTGTTGATCTCTTTTGTTTTATGATATTCGTTTTAAAATTGCTATCATTTATATGTATATTGGTTTTCACAACGTTTCCTTTTATATATCATTTCTAAGTATAATTGAAACGTTATTTTTCATAGTTACATGTAAATGGTATACAATGATGAATGCAATATGTTTATATAACTCTGTTTAATTTCTTAAACAGAGTTATCTTTATTTGTTTCTGCATATTTCAATGTAATTAATAATACATTTTCATGGTTATTGTTGAATTGAAACAATCTTAAGTTGTATTCACATATAGCTCCCCGGGTTAGTATTAGAGTTTCTTTATCAGTATTTAGCTTAAATTAGATAGTTTTATTTCAGTTAGTTTAGTCCCATTTCCACCCATCCAATCCAATCCATTTAGTTACAAGGAAACTGGTCTTTTAAATCCAGTCGGAGCCACCACACCAGACGGAAAATGCGCTGTCTTAAGGTCCCGACCGGGTGGTTTTCCCCGATGTTCGAAGCAGAGATTTTCTAGGCTTCAACACTAGGACATTCTTAACGCCATATGAAACCAAAGACTGCACAACCCATATAAAATTTAGACCAGCCGTTCCTGATAACGAAAAATATTGGCAGGTGTTCGACGAAGATAAACAAATAGAATATTTCATGCAGTTCAGAAACGAATTTGAACTACCAAGTTCAAATTTAGATTATGAAACCGATTGCCCTAGTGAATAAAATCTTCTTGATGAAGAAGAAAAGTCTCCTAAATATGCTAATATAATCATGTTATCTAGAAAACTTGAAAACGAAACAGAGATGAATGCAGAGTTTGAAACAGAGGAGTTAGAAACCCTGCAGTCTAATGATGAAAGTTTGCAAAAGGGTCTGGCACCTTTAGAAGAGTTGTTTGATTTTAACGATGTGGCCAAGAAGCCAAAACTAGAACCTGTAGAGACTGAAGTAGAGGAGTGCAATATAGGCAGTGAGAAAAAACCGAAAATGATTAAACTGTCTAAGACTTTACCAACTCACATTAAACTCAAATACATCGAGATGTTTAAATAATTTTCTGATGTTTTTGCGTGGAGTTACGAAGATCTTAAATCCTATGACACTGAAATAATACAGCACAAAATCCCTCTCAAGGAGAACTAGAAGCCATTCAAGCAGAAACTGCGCAGAATAAACCTTGTTCAGTTGCCTTTGGTTCAGAAGGAGATCATGAAAATGTATGAAGCTAGTATTATTGTCCCTATTAGATATTCTGAGTGGGTGTCTAATCTGGTGTCTATTAAGAAGAAAACTGGAGAGATCAGGTTTTGTATAGACTTTAGAGACTTAAACAAAGCTTCATTAAAAGACAACTACCCTTTGCCTAAGATGGATCATATTTTACAAAGGGTAGTAGGGTCTAGAAGAATTTCTTTGCTTGATGGCTATTCAAGGTACAATTAGATCTTAGTCCACCCTGATGATCAACTAAAGACAACATTCGTTACACCTTGGGTCACTTTCATGTATGTGAAAATGATTTTTGGTCTAATGAACGCTGGAGAAACTTTTCAGCGAGCCATGGACATAGCATTCTCGGAAGAACCGGGCTACTTCATCAATATATACCTTGATGATGTCACTGTGTTTTAAAAAACAGATGATGAGCACTTAAAACACTTAAGAAAAGTTTTCGAGAAATGCAGAAAGTTTGGGATATCTTTAAAACCCAAGAAGACACTATTCAGTCTCCAAGAAGGTAAAATCCTTGGGCACATTATTTCAGAAGAGGGTATTAAGATAGATCCAAAGAGGATTGAAGCCATATTGCAAATCTCTTATCCTCGAAACATCAAAGAGTTGCAATCTTTCATTGGAAAGATTAACTTCTTGAGAAGGTTCATCCCCAACTTGGCCGAGCTCCTTAGAAATATCACAAACATGTTGAAGAAGGAGAAGGGGTAAAATGGACCTTGGAAGCAAATAAGTCCTTTGAAATGTTGAAACAAGCGTTAACCAAAACAACGGTTCTAATAAGTCCTGATTTTTCAAAATATTTTTATATCTTTTCATTTGCATCAGAGCATACAATAGTTGTTGTCCTTCTACGGAAAATCCACAAGGACAAGAGCAGCCTATTTCATTCTTTAGCAAGGATTTGAGAGATGCTCCTTTAAAGTATAACATTATGGAAAAGCAAGCCTTTGCTTTGGTTAAGGCTTTGAAAGACCTCAAAATATACATCCTTCACTCACACATCATTGCCTTTGTCCCAAATTCAGTTGTGAAAGACATTCTAACACAGGACTCAGATGGTAAGAGAGGTAAGTGGATTGCTGTTATTCTTGAATATGATTTAGAGATAAAACCCACTAAACTCATCAAAGGCCAAGGTCTAGCTAGATTAATGGCTGAATCCAATTTTTAGGTTCTCGATCTTAATATGATTAATGCTTTGGACGAACAAGAGGAAATATCAACTCCCATTGTTGAAGACCATTTTATGAATTCCCCTTGGTATGCTGATATTATTTATGTTTTGCTTAATTTGAACACACCTCCTGGTTTGAAAAAAACAAAGGTAAGGTTCTTAAAGTTGAAAGCGGTAAACTATTGCATTCTAGATAGATGTCTTTATTGGAAAAATGCACGTGGTATATTGCTTAAATGTTTGCCTAAGTATGATGCAGAGAAGGTTAAGCACAAGTTCCATGAAGGAGAGTGTGGAGGCCATTTATACTGGAAGACAACAACCAACAAAATTTTGAGGGCTGGTTTCTATTGGCCTAATCTGTTTCCTGAAATACAAAAGATGATCATTGCCTGCCATAAATGCCAACTTTTTGAAGGAAAAAGAAAACTGCTACCCCTACCTCTGCATCCAATCACTGTTGAAGTTTCATTTCAACAATGGGGACTTGACTTCATAGGAGAAATCCATCCACCATCTTCTGCTCAGCATAGATGGATTCTCATTGCTACAGACTATTTCACTAAGTGGATAGAAGCCATACCTTGTAGGCAAGCCAATGATTCTATTATTATAAAATTTATGGAGACTAACATTCTCTCTAGATTTGGCTGTCCTACCAAGATCATCACTGATAATGCAGCAGCATTTGCATCAAAGAAGATGGTTGAGTTCTGTCACAAATATAAGATAACATTGGGGCATTCCACGGCCTATTACCCTCAAGGTAATGGACTTGCAGAATCCTCAAACAAGAGTTTGGTGAACATAATCAAGAAACTGTTAGAGGACAACAAGAAGTCTTGGCACATAAAGCTTGTGCATGCACTTTGGGCTGACAGATTGACATTGAAGAAATCTATTGGTATGTCACCCTTCCAACTTGTGTATGGTACTGATGCAATTTTTCCAACCAGCCTTGGTGTACCAGTTATGAAGTTGATTCAATAGTTGCAAACTAAATATAATGACATGATTAGAAGAATAAATCAGACCATTCATCTTCAGCGAACCAGAGAGGAAGTTTATAACAAGGCATTACAGAAGCAGAACAACATCAAAAATCTTTTTGATAGAAGAAAAAAGGTCGACGATTTAAAAAGTGGGAACAAAATTTTAAAGTGGGACTCAAGGAGAGAAGACAAGGGCAAGCACGGCAAATTTGACAACTTATGGCTTGGCCCTTATCTCATTCATTCAGCTGCTGGTAACAATGCATTTTTCTTACAAGAGTTGAATGGAGTTGAACTGTTTGGGGGTCCTGTCAATGGCAGGATGCTCAAGCATTACTTATCTTGATGCATGTCATGTTTTGAAGCCTTTTTATCTTTTTTCCATTATAAATATTTCATCCACCATTGCATTCAAAGTTAGAAAAAATCAAAAGACAAAAACAATGAAAGAAAGAAAAGAGGGCGGATTGTAAAAACAATAAAGGTACAGCCCCATACCAAAAAAGAGAAACAAATCTGAAAGTGTGCAAGCTTAAATGCCACTCCTGAAAACACACTTCTAATTAGTCAAACAACCTAATCTTGACTAATTAGTTTTAAATTGACTGCTGATAGGATAATGAATTTGATTTGCTAAACGGTCTAATCTTGGCTTATCAGTAGATAGATTACGATAGAAATTAAAGGTTCAAACATGCTCAAAATCTGAACCTAAGTTTCCAAACATGAATGACTCAAATATATTTAAATTTCTGAGTCAAAACAGGGATAAAACTGGTTCTAATTAGCTCAAAATCTGAACCAGAGAAACAAGGAAAACAACTCAAACAAGAGCCAAAACGGAGCTGTAAAAAGATGAAGGAAGTGCTTTGAAATTTCAGATCTTAAGCCTTCCATTTTGATTTAATTTTCTGCAAAATAATATCTATGTGCAACTTGTTTGTCATGCCATAGACCAACATCGAGTTAGACTGTTCAATCCTAACTTGAAGGCTTTTAAATTTCTGTTGTTGTAGAATTTAGAGAATAAAAATCTGTTGGACAATTTAATCCAACAGATTAGTAGTTTAGGTAGAGAATCATATGGGCTCAATTGTTTAATCCAAGTCCATGAAGAAATAATGAGTAGAATTAGATTAGAAAAAAGAAAAGAAAAGAATAAAATGTTGTGAAAGAGTTTTCCAATCCAAGTGCACTCTAATCAAGAAGAAATGTTAGATCAGTAGGATTGGGTAGGTAGAAAGCTTGTGTTGATAAAAGATCCATTGTTTTTCATGACTGCTAATATGTTTCAGAGCAAAGAAGATCATTCAAGAAAGAAAGGTAGCCCAATGGATGAGGCACAGATCAGCCTCCCAGAGAATGCAAGTCTGAAGTTCTTGATGCCTTCAAGAAGGCACCATCCCCAAGTGGAGCCACTGTTAGCCAACTATAAAATTTGTTATATCAAATGCTGGCTAAATCATTTTTGGAGCCTTCAAGAAACAAGTTTTATTGCTAAATTTTTTTATCTCTTGAAGACTCTTGAAGGCCTCATGCCCTTGTCTAAATCTTCACTGCTGTTCCCATTTTATACTTAGAAATTCTGCTGATTTCATGAGAAGAAACTGCTGCAAAAATCACCTTTTATTTCCTTTTCCTCACTTGAAAAACTAACCTCCATTTTTCTCTCCTTTTCCTCCATAAAAATCCTCTAATTTTTATGATTCCCCTTCTTCCATTCATGAAAATCACTTTCCATAGTTTAAAACTCATTTTTGAAATATACCGAAACCCCCAAATCTATCAAAATTTTGAAAAATTCCATAAAAAATATGTGTTTTTTGCTATGGGTTTAAGACCCCTTGGGCTAAACCTGAACCACTTCCCCTCCATACGCCCGCACCCTAGAACTAGGCGCTATGCCCATCAGGCGCTTATCGTATCGGAAGTAATCGGTGAGCGCAAGTCTTTGGCTTTCGTAAAAACCTCCGATGCGATTAGCTCTGTTATATATGAGCCCTAGTCCTTTTGCCGCTTCACAGTACCAAAGGCCCGCAATCGGGAACCCAAATTAATGAATAAACCCTGTCCGATTGATATTTCCCTTTGTTAAGTCATAAAACCCACCTACCTAAAGTTTTGTTCTAATCGCGACGGAGTTATGCTTTTGAATGAAAAATGGGTTGATTGAAAGACTTGCATCATTTTTCTAATGCGATTGAGCCCCTTTACACAAACTCCGCCCTCCGCTTGATTCATATAACTCATGACCGAGACCAAAGGTTAATAGTCCCGAAGTGCCTATTCACATCGGAGGATTTCAATAATGGTTAGATCTAAAAGATAAGGCCCGACCTCCGATTGCGATGGCCCAATCGCACAATCGCATCAGCCTTCCCCGATCGCGCAATCACATCGGCCATTTCTCGATCGCTCCAATCGCATCGTCCTTCCCCGATCGCGCAATCACATCGGCGATTTCTATTGCACCCTCACTCTCTCCTCACCAATTGTAAAGCCTCGATTGCTGATATCCCGATTTAACATCCGTCGTTGATCTCCGGGGTCCAATCTGATCCGACGACCCACCACCGTCCCAAACCCCAAACTCCTTTCCGCCATGTTTTCCTCCGAAACAAAGGTTTTAAACCTTATTTATTTGCATTTTCGCCATATCCTCATAATATGACCATTTACATTATGATTTCTCCCGATTATTCCCAACCGTCGATCTCTGCGCGATTGACAGATCTGACTTATTTTCTTCCTCCGCTCTTCTTTTAACCTTCTCTTAGTTGATCTCCACCATTGGACGATGCCATCCACGGCCACACATCTCCCCACACCCTCTGAAGCAGTAAAACCCAAACAACGCAGGATTTCATAATTAGTTTTGTGTTTTGCAGGTGTTTAATGGTTTATCCATTATATTGAAGAAAAAGCCGAAGGCTGGGAATGACGATTCCCATGCCTTTGATTCATCGAAGGAAACCATTCACAGGGCTCAAATTCCACTTCTCATCAATGTTTCATGAGGCATTGATGCCATATGAGCCCTGCACGACCTGCACATCAACAAGACACAGTGTTATTTAATTAAATTAAAAGAGTATCAGTGTCTAAGACAAAACACGGCAAGACAGAAGATTGAAGACAGATCTGTGGGGATTACGGCTAAGATTGATTATCAAAAGCCTAATCCTCCAAATTAAAACACAGTTAAAAGGAAATCATGAGTGTTTTATCAGACAGAAAGGCCTCCACCGCCACACCTCAGGCCAATTGATTCCTCTCAGCTACCACAGTGCCACCTGTAGCCACAAGCATTCAACACAGTCCGAATTTATTGATTAGAAAATAAAATATTTTCCTCAGCGTAGCCAGAGAGTTAATTCTTCCAAAGAAATTAATGAATAAATATCTGTAGAGTTACTCCAACATGACACAGAGCCTCAAAAGTCAATAAGAGCTCTCACCAAGCTTGAATCTTAAATGTAAAACATTAATACAGACAGAACACCTGTAAACTTCTCCATCAAGCCCCTCAAAGGCCGAGAAGTAATTAATATGTATTAATTATCTTGGGAGATCTTTTATCCTCTCCCACCTCCTCATCCTTCTATAAATACTGCTGTAGAAGATGAGAAATTGTTGGTTGTTGAACTTTGAAATATACTTGAGCTTGATATTTCTACTTGTAAATAGTGTTCACTGGCTCTTGAAGCTCTGCTTGTGATAGAATATTTAGGCTAAAAGCGAAGATGATTTCTGAACTGAAACATTGGACCTGAAGACTGTAACTAGTTTGACATCAATAACAAGCTGTTTCTTGGGATCCTGGTCTATATCACTGGTGAAGTGCCCCTTTCTTTGTTATTGTTTTTTCCTTCTATGTATGCCATATTGTTCACTATTCTCTGATAAAGAACAACAATTATAGAGTTAGGATTTACTGTTTACCAGTACCCTTCTCTGACTGATAAGATTTATCTTAATGTTTTCCTCTGAAATTTTTTATTTAAGAAGGATTCGATACGGTCTAAGCAGCGAGGAATGATGGCGTTCCCTTGTCCTACTGTTTGCCTTAAACATTCTTCTTGAATGTTATCTTCATTATTTGCTTATTAAAAGTTAGACTAGAAAAGTGATGGCTTGCCCTGTTTCTAGTTTCTATTCTCCAAAGGAAGATTCTGAAGGTTTCCCTTGGTGTTGGTTGAAAGCAGACTAGGTTTAAAAGTACCTTATCTGATCCTAAGTTTCAATTTGTTTCTCTTATGTGTTTTCATACTTTTTGAAGGTAATTATGCGGATTACTGGATTGTTTGTCAATTAAGCTGCTTTAATACAAACTTGCCCAAGAAGTCTATGTTTAGCCCTGTCCTTGGTTGGTTTTAAATAGTTACTTAAGAGGATTTTCTTGTTTGGACTGACTATAAATCCTTCCTGAAATTATTATCAGTTTCCATCTCTTCAACACTTTGTTGTTTCCATTCCATCATTTTAATCTCAATAATCTTGTGATATATATGACTTTCCCCTTGGATCACTCTTGATGTTGTTGCTCAATTGAAGCCCTATTATGACTCCATAGCCCAATGGACTAAAAACCAGCGTCATATCTATCTTTTAGCCAAAACTTGTTCTGATTGCTTGCAACTTCACACCTTTGAAACTCTTTCCATTTAGGACTTTCCACTCAACTCATAAATCATGCTCAATCATCCAAAAACAAACAAAACCCTTGCTCTTAATAACTAGCCTAATATCATACCCATAAAATCTTTAAAGATAAATCCAATCTTTGCACTTATTGGAGAGATCCCTCTCCGGATTCAGGAGGGATAGATCTTAGAATCCCAAAGTGGTTGAAACGGTGTTTCTTCCTGCGGTCGGACTTTTCCAATCTTGCTGATTACATGGAGCTAACACAAACCAACTAGGATCTTTTTCATCTAGATGGCATCACATGCAGCTTGACTTGTTGCCATGCACTCTGCCTCGGCTGAACTGAGTGCCACAGATCGCTGCTTCCCGTCAAGAAACTGTTGTCGATCTTATGTTGAAGATCCCTCCTAATGTGCTCTTTTTACCTGATGGACTGCCTACCCAATCTTCATCCGTGAAGCCTTGAAGCTTCACTCCCTCTATTTGTTTGTACCATAATCCATACTTTGTAGTGCCCCTAAGATATCTCAAGACATTCTTCCCCGCCTTCTAAAAAATCTTGGTCGACTTAACCATAGCTTGACTCAGCTGGTTAACTACGTATCAAATGTTTGGTCTAGTGTACACCAAGTACATCAGTGCACCCACTAGCTTCCTGTAGATAGTAGCATCCACTACTTCTCCTGAAGTAGCATCCTCTTTTCTCCAATTTCTTGGAAGAGGAGTGTCCATGGGTTTACAACTCTCATTGTGAAACTTACCCCGTAACTCTTTGGCATACTTTCCTTGAGAAACAAAAAGTTCACCATCCCGATGCCATATTTCCAAACCAAGGAAATAGTGAACGAGTCCCATGTCCTTCATTTCGAACTCCCTTGCAAGATCCTCCTTACATGAAGTTATCAGCCACTCATCGCCTGTCAAAATTATATCATCAACATAAAGTATGATAATCAAGAGCTTACCATCAACCACATGAATTTGGTACAGGTTTGCATCCGCTTTAATTTTGGTGAAGCCCAACCCGGTGAAATAGCTTTCAATCCGAGTGTACCAAGCACGAGGTGCTTGCTTTAGCCCATACAGTGCTCTCTTGAGTCGTCACACATGCGACTCACTGTCAAATATCTCTAAACTTTCTGGATGCTCTATGTACACTTCTTCCTTAATAACTCTATAGAGAAACACAATTTTCACATCCATCTGATGAATGCGTCATTCCATCTATGCTGAGAGTGCAAGGATAGATCTAATGGAAGAGTACCTCACGACTGGTGTGAAAGTCTCCTCATAGTCAATTCCCTAAAATTGTGAGAATCCCCGAGCCACATATCTGACCTTGTACTTATCCACACTCCCATCCATTGCTTGCTTCAGCTTATAGATCCATCTAGATCCAACCATTGATTTCTCAACCGGTCTTAGGACAACCTCCCATGCACTGTTCTTGACGGTGGAGTCATACTCCTCTACCATAGCGTCAACCCAAATTTTTTGTTGCACTGCTTCCTCAAAGGAAGATGGTTTTGTCACATAAAATTTCTCATAAGAGCCATGTATCCAGTAAACCTGTCTAGAGATTGTCTCTGTCTGTGCAGTGAAGTAGGGACTCCTACATTCTCTGTTGCATCAAGTGTCAATCTATCAGCTTCCATGGTGTGGTTTCTACCATTTTTGGTGAATGGATCTGCATGAGTGTTTTATACCACTCCATGATCCTCTACATGTGGCTGCTCCACATCTTGAGGTTCATTCTTTGGAACCAAGAGTTCCTCCTCTACATGTAAATCCAGCTCCCTCTCAAGGGACAATTGCATGGCTTTCTCCTCATCAATTTTTATATCCCGTCTCACAGCAATCATCCTGTTGTTTGGAAAATACACCCGATAGTTGTGGGGAGTATCAGTGTACCCAAAAAATATCCCAATCTCAATTTTTGGTTTGAGCTTCTTCTTGGCGTATTTTCTCACATGCACATAAACATATGAGCTAAAAATATTAAAATATGAAACATCAGGTTTCTTACTAGTAAAAGCCTCCTCTTGTGTACTTATACCAAGTATTTGATGAGGACAACGGTTTCGCACAAATATCGCTGTGTTGCATGCCTCCACCCACAGATGCAACGATAGGCCCTGATCATGCAAAATTGCTCGTGCTGCACCCACAATTGTTCTATTCTTTCTTTCTGCGACCCATTCTGCTGTGGGTTATGAGGCGCAGTCAACTCTCTCTGAATTACTTCTTTGTTGTAGAAGTTATTGAATTAATTGGAGATGTACTCACCACCATTATCGCTCCTAAGAGCCTTCACATGCTTCCCCACGTCTTTCTCCACCAGTGCTTTGAACTCAAGAATTTTTGAGAACATATGATCTTTCTTTTGCATGAAGTAGATCCAATACTTTCTAAAAAATTTATCAACAAATATCACATAGTACTTATGCTTTTCTGTTGAAGCAGTAGAGAATTGTCTACACACGTCTGAGTGAACTCTCTCAAGGGTTTCCGAGGCTCGGTTCTCCTTCTCGTGAAAAGTGGCCATTGCATACTTCCCCATAGTACATCCCTTACATGTGTCTGACTACGCAAGAGTACCCTTGGGAAGACCCATAGAAATCTGTTGCATGACCTTCAAGGCTTTGTGGTGTAGATGGCCCAATCTCCTGTGCGATAACTCACCCTCATCCTGTCTAACCAATTTGTATTCCTTACCCATCAATGTTGTGCATCCATCTACATCAAGTTTATAGAGATTCTTTGCAAGAATCCCAATCTTCTTGGCTTGTCTTGTTGCTTTTCCAGTCGAAGGAAAGATTTCCCTCACTGAAAACAACATCATACCCTCTATTCTCCAACATTGCAACTGAGAGAAAATTTTTCTTCAAGCCTGGTACATGTATTACATATTTTAATAGAAAGGGTTTACCTGACTGTCTCTAGAAGGTAACTGTACCAATCCCGGTAGCACTGTACTGCCCATCATCACCCATTTCGATATGTATCTGGAGGTCCTAGTTCTCCTCCAAGGTATTGAAAAGTTCTCTGTCTCCCTTCATGACACATGTGAAAGGATGCACCACTATCCAAGTACCACACCGATCCCATTGCACTTGACACCATGCATGAAATGAGCGAGAAGTCAAGATTAAATTGTGAGGCCAAAGCCTCACCAGTTGCAGATCCTGAAGCCTTCTTCTTCTTCTTATTTTTTGAACAATTAGTGGCATAATGTCCATGCTCGTGACAATGAAAACACTTCACTCTGGACATGTCGCGCTTCTTACCATATTTACTGGACTCAAATTTGGAATGAAATTTATTTCCTTTCCCCTTATTCGCCTTGGAATCCAAAGCACAATATTCTTCATCATCATCATTCTTAGATGAAGATCCATCCCTGGTATTCTGCCTGAATTATTCTTGCACCAAATCAGACCAAAGTCGTTCCCAATCTGGCAGCTTTTCCCTTCCATTGAAAAAGTCCTGATTACTATTCCAACTCTTGGGAATTCCTAGAAGAGATAGGCTCACCAAGTCATCATCCGCGACAGTAATGTTGACGCTCCCAAGCTCATCCTGACATTGGACAAACTTTGTTAAATATTTCGGCATGGTGTCGCCTTTCTCCATTTTGATTTTCCTAAGCTTGTCCTTCATTACCAATTGTCTATAATCACTGCTGCTCTGAAACAAATCTATTAAAGCTTTCCACATTGAATATGGTGTCGCTTTTCCATGGAGACTTGAGAAAATTTGGTCTTGTAATCCCTCTGGTAAGATCCTCCTCGCCTTTGCAACCTTCTTTTTCCAAGCATTAATATTTGCAGCATCTACTATAGTGGGTTTGGGAACATCATTATCAATGAATTCTTTCAACCCATTGTCCTCAAGTACTGCTTCCATCCTGTATTTCCATGCAATATAGTTAGAGCTTCTCTCGAGTGCATACTCCAATATTAAGCCATTTCGATCCTGATTCGCCTGTCGCACCATGAATACTTTAAATTCGAATTCTATTCAGTCACAAAATCAACTTCTTCTCCACTATAGTGATTTCCTGTGCTCTGATACTATGTAGAAATTATACGAACATATGTATATCAATGGATTCAATCTGATCTAACAAGGTACTAAAGCTAGATACTGAATCCTTCTACAAATCAATTACGGAAATTAAACACAATCGCCAATCACATGAAGTAAAGAAAGAATCAAATCAAACCACAACACATATAATTTCTTGGGGAAAGGTTGCTGCTCAAAACCCCTCTATCTTCTATTGTATATTCACCATGGAATCATGAAACAATTACAATGCACTCTTCTCACAAGAGTCTTTGGCACTCTCACAATTGTCTCACACTGTCCTGGACAAAACTGACCAACACCTAGCCAATTCTCAGCCTCTAAACAACTTGCCTCGGTAGACCCAACCGCTTCACGACCTATACTAAAATGAGGTTCTTCTGGCTATTGTTTTCAACAATGAACTATAACAGAGTACCCTTCACCCACATCTATGAGTGGAAGAGGTGCTACCCCTCCTCTAGATCTTCGAGCTTAATCTTCTCGATCCTGGTGCTGGCAACGGTGGCATCGAGCGTCGCATCAATAATATGCTTCCATTTTTCATTCCCCTTATCGAGTTCTGACTCAGTGTAGAAACATGCATCTGATTTAGTAGCCTTTAGCTCGACCACCAATGACTACTTGTCCCAACACTCACTTGTGTTGTGAGTGGGGCTCTTATAGAACTCACACCATTTTCCCGTGTCCTTCTTTTTATTTGTGGTGTTGTTATTTTCTTGCGGCTTTGGTGGGTTGTCCTGGGTCACCACGCCTTAGATTTTTCCTTTGTTATACAGTTTGGGGACGCCTTTCCCTTGCTTCATATTTGTAGATCCTAAGTCTCGCTTTTTTTTTTAAAATTTCTGCTCGATCTTGACATTGTATTGATAGGTGATGCCAAGTGAGGAGATCTCCAGGAACTCCATCTCGTCTTGGATGTACCTGTGTACACAACCACTATACTTGAGTACAAAATTTCGCTCAGAATCCTTGATACCCAACTTCATGCAAAGGGTATGAAAAATATTTGTGAACCCTGGCACGTATTGGTCCCTTCCATGCCATAGTGTGAGTCCACTTTATGTATTTATATTCATAGCTCCCGAAAGGTTAATACTACTCCTTGATGGCATCTCAAAAAGAATTTCAAGTGGGTGCAACTAAAAATAGTGAGGGTTCCCTCTCGTCCCTCTTCTCACAATATGTTTCCCACCAGTCCTTAACATGGGGGGCAACTTTGAGGAGTGAAAAAGTAATTTTTTCCCAGTTGGAAAAATCATGAACCGAAAAATATCCTTCTAATAGATTTAGCCATTTATCTACGACATCTGCATCTATCTAGCCTTCAGATATGGGGATATCAAATTTGACTTGTACATTAAAGGGAGTGGTGCCTCCATAGTGGATGTTGGATGAAGATGTGTCGCTTGTGGGTAGCCGCCGAAGGCTCTGGGAAAAGTTGTGCATCAGCGCATTCCTATGTCATTCGAGGGATTCTTCAAGCATTATTTTGAAAGGATATCCTGCTCGCTCATATTTATTTTCTTCCACCATGGGAGGCCATCGAGGTTTTCGAGGCTAGTATTTCAAAGGTTTAACCAGTTCGAGCCCTAACTCCTTAAACCTTGATCTCGTTGGGGACATGCAAAGAAAAACAGAGAAATAATAGACCACTCTGATACCACTGATCTAGAATTATACAAGAATGCAACAGAATACAGATATAACCATAAAAATAGGGATGTAGCAGAAATGAAACTTCATTTCATTAATATCAAAGAATTTAAATCTGCTTACATAGAGAATGGAAATAAATAGCTCGAGCGATGGCAGCTTATCTCTAAGAAGATATGTGGTGGCTACATGCCTTTGAACTAGGTTACAATGAGACTCAAGGGCCTATTTATTATTGAGAAACCATGGAAAACCCTCAACATCCAAAAACCTAACCCTAGGAGAAGAAGCATCAAAACTAGGGGCCCCATTGGGGTAGTTGGTACATTAAATTCCCGAGCTCATAAATTTGGCATACGATCTCTGTTTGATGTGCACAATAATTTTTTAGAAATATCTATCCGAGGACTATAAATTTCAACTATGACCATCAGTTAGAGTTTATTATTTTCTCGTTTTCCAAAAAAACATCATTTAGGGCCTCAAAACGGCTCTAGAAGTTCAAGACCCAAAAAACTGCCAAAAATAGTAAATTTTGCTACAATTAAGGAAACTGAAAGAAACAATGGTGGGGGTCCAACTAGAATAGGTGGGTGGCCACCAATATCCACTTGGATCAGGGGAGTCCTCAACACTATATCATGAGCAGTCTCATGCATGTCAAGGATAACTTGGCGTATTGACATCAATGACCATCAATATATGGTGGTGTTTCCATCAATGACAAAGGGGGAGATTGATCCGCATAGTGTTTTCATTGATGTAAAAGGGGATTTCCAAGATAACAACATTGTCAATCATGAGTCAAAGTTAGTAGTATGACAACTAGATATCTTGCATTCCCTCATAAGGTGAAGTCAAAAGAAGTTTGAAGTTTATTGATCTTTTGACAAGTTTATGATTCTATAACAATCCCATAAACAACATGGTTGGTATTCCTCATCGAGACCTTTCCAATGGTATATCCCACTTTTAAAAAATCCTCCAAGGTGAGAAGTTATGTCTATTTAAAAATCAACATTAGTTGAGGATACAAAACCATAGGGAAAAAACCCCCAACCATTAATATGTTAAACAATGCACAACACCAAGGGAGATTAATGGTTAATTAATTAAATCCATGGTGGATGGAAACCAGACTTGCATGAATTTTAACATGATTAAAGAGTGTGCACCTTTTTCCCATCGAATGACAAATATGTGCCAACATGTGCATTGGTTAACCGGAGTGGTCTCACCACAGTGGATAATCCCGATATGAAATGTGGAAATGTTTGAATGGATGGTTTAGCGATGATGTGACCCCTACTACACAGTTACCCATGACATAGCAAAACAAATGACACATGGAAACGTTTGATTGTATCATTGTGGCCTCTTTGCACAATTAGCAAGGATGACACAACACATCTTGGTTGGATGAGGTGATGCTAGTAGGGTGATGTGGCACCTCTAGGGACTGCCACATTGCAAGTCCAAATGGTAGTTTGTGGTTGCTCAAACATCTAAAAATGGGTGACACGTGGCACTCGTCACATGCTGCAATGTAGCATGATGGTGTAATGTTGACATCATCATGCAGATGTCCATGGACCCCTAGGTCAGGGTCACATGGTCATGGTTCTATTGTCAAAAGGGTTATGCCCCCATGTTATATGTCGTCGATGTTATCAAATGAACAAATTGTGGTTGGCCCGAGGTCAACCGTAGAAACTACAGGACCACACCTCTCTCTCTCTACACACACACACACACACACACACACACACACACACACACACATATATAGATGTTATGTCCCCTTTTTTATTTTCCTCTATAGTACAACTAGGGTGGATTTCCAGGGCATAGGATGGCGAGGTCATGAGAGCAGGTTTATGTCATCACGAGTTCCGAGGAGTTTTAAGGAGTTTTTATGGGGTTTTATGGAATTTTCTTGGCATATTATATCATCTACACATCTTGCCTTTCGTTCCGTTGTATTCTTACAACTTTTAGAAAACTGGGTTATTATTGAGCCTGACTTAATTTATTTCTCTTGAGGTGGCATTTGAGGAGAAATATTTGATGGAATACCTCGGTGTAATAGCTCGTTGGAACCAGAATGAGAATATTTAAAATATGGGATGCTATGAAGTAAGTTCCAGTGGCTGTAGAGAGTATGGTGGGATATTTACCATTTTCCTTGATTAAAAATGGCTTTAATTAGTCAAATAATTAAGGAAAAATAATTAATTGGGGGAAAAAGGGCAAAAGTGATTTAAGTGAAATAAAATAAAAATAAATTAAAAGGTCACTTAAGATAAATTCAATGGAGGATATTTTATAATAATAATGAAATAATAATATGAGATGCTTCGAGAGGCTTGGGGATCTATCTATGGAGATCTATAAAAGAGTAGGAGGAAGTCGTTTTGGAGACATCTTGGAGTTGAGTTTTATTTCTTGTGGAGAGGTTTGGTGAACCTGGAGTTCCCAAATTCAGTAGTAGCCCCAGGAAAGAAACCCTCAGGTGATTTAGTGAGAGTGGTTGAGCACCCAACTCTCCTCTTGGTGGATTCATTAAGAATCCATAGGTGTAGTGATTGATTTCCTATTTCAGTTTGGATGCTAGCATCAACATTATAGCATATATTGGAGGATCATTTTCAACTATTGTATTGGAATATATTTCTATATAATAAAGTTGGATTTTGTTATTGTTGCTGCATATCTCATTGTTCCTCATGTTGTGATATTTTAATGATATTTCCGTATAATTTCTGGGTTTATTGTTTCTATCAAATTTCCAGTGTTTTGGTTTTGTTTCTTGGTGACATTGTGCAAAGTTAAAACCCTCATGAAATTTTAATGAAAATACATCTTTGGGATATTATAGTAGTATGAGAACATGATTTTCGCTAGCTGTGGGTTAAAATCAAAGTTGTTGTATTGTTCCTGAAGAATAAGGGAGCCAAGTTTGTGGATCAAAGTTTTTAATCTGTTTTGATGGAGGATAATTGTTGCAGGTGTGTCAAAAAAAATGTTGGACCAGATTTACTGCAGGGGCTAAAATTATTTTGCTAGGTCGATTTCATTTTTCTAGGCCAAAATCATTTTATTGGATCGAATTTATCTTTTTGGACCGAGATTATTTTGCTAGGACAAATTTATCTTGCAGGGAAAAAATATTCTATTATGGGGAATTTCTCTTGATGGGAAAAAAATATTTGTTGGGCTAAGGTTATTTTTTGGAGCCTAATTTATTTTCGTGAGCCTAGTTCATTTGTAGAGCCAAATTTATCTATTGGGGTTAAGTTTAATTGTTAGGCCCAATTTATTTACTGTAGCCTAGTTTATTTACCATAGGTTTTGTAGGGGATTTCTCTCATTTGAACCTGTTATTTTGCAGTAAATTTGTAGGATTAAATATTTGGACCATTGTGGTAAAAAATTATCTTGTTTGAAACAACGTGGAGAGCTGAGAAGACTGGGAAACAAACACTAAATTGAAGCTTTCTAGATTAGCTAGAAATTTCCCAATATTTTTCTGGGTTTTGTGAGAGGAGTCCATGGTTACAATTTCAGAATTTTCCGGGAAATATTCGAGCTAGAAATAAACATTCCTTCAATAATTCATTTTATTAGTAATATTCGAGATATAAATAAACATTCCTTCAATAGTGCATTTTATTAGTAAACTAGGTAATTCACACCACTTGGTGAGCTTGATCTTGGCTTGGAGTTAAGCCAAACCATTTCTGAGTTTTTATGGGTTTGGTGTGAGGAGCTCTGGGTCAAATTCTCAGAATTGTTTGAGCAGCTTTGAGGGTAGAAACTCCTGTTCTTCTTCAACGACAGCGATAGTATTTTCTAGGCAGTGCATGCTACTTGTTTTTGTCATTTTCAGCACTTGGGTCTACTTCATTTCACCTGGGGTTTTCATGCATGTAGTGTGGTATCGAATTCATTTGAGCATTATAATTCCCTCAAGTATTTTCCTCTCATGCTTATTTATGTTGCAAGTGTTTCCACTTTATCTACAAAGTGTTTGACAAAAGTTTTTCTTGTTAATTTCTTGTTAAAATTTCTCAAAGAAAGTTTTCAATATTTGTTGAATTAATGAGATAGTATGGTGAGCCTACATGAGGTGTTCATACTATATTTGGACCTTTATGTAATTGTTGAATTTGAATTGTGAGGGATGAGTATGTGTTATGTGAGAGGTTTATGTATTCAGTCAATCAACCATGTAATCAAAATTTTATTGTTGTTTCGATGAGTAGATAAGGTATGCCAGCTTGATTGAACTAAAGAAAAAACATGGATAAGACCTTCATCAATTCCCCTAATAAACTAGTAGCAGAAATCAACAGATCCTTTTCCAAAGGGATACTGAATTTGCAACAACAAGAGCAGCCATAGGAAGAGCATGAGTTGGGATATGAAATCTATTCACTTGGGAAAATTTTGAGAATTATGGAGTTTTTAGTAAAATCCCTTCTCAAATCGGAAGAACTAGCTTCACTCCTTTCCAAGGTGGACCAGTTAGATGGGAAGAGCTTGATTTGGGCTCTAAAATCAACCATGATTGTCTTAGTACAACACAAGTATTTGGAGAAACCTTGTGTAGGGGTCAAACTTCTAGTTGCTTCTTCTCTCAGTAGTATCATGATGTGGACCACACCTATACCTCATTACAATGATGACATACTGAGGAGAGTCTTCAGATTGAAGAAAAGACCCATACATAGGAAGGGTATTTGCTTCATCCATACATAGGTTTCCATGATTTCGATTCTTTCCATGAGATATATTGGCAGGAGATCATGAGTTGGTATATTATTGATGGAGCGATGTTTTTATTCAAGGACATATTGTAGCAAAAGCCCTTATGTGTGAGGGATACTGGATGTTTTAATTGGCAGTGGGATGCATGTCATCGACTCATTAACATTCCAACACAACGTTAGCATAATGAGATTGACTTTGGTTTATGCCAGGGGTTGGACTGGAGAGAGGTGATGAGTTGGTATTCTACTAGTGGCTTAACATATATGATCAAAGACATAACACAAATCAAGCCACAGGGGATGGACACGGATGATTGGTTATGGTGGTTTTGGGATCTAGGTGGCAGATTGAGTCAACTATTTGTTTGGGATCTGGGTATTGAGGGACCCATTCATGTTTCATTATCTTGGATGCAGGGCATGGTACAATGGTTCATTTGGGATCCTGATATTAGTTTACAGATTCCTTTGCAGTGGATAGATATGGATTGATTTACGGTAAGAAATATCGGGGTGGGAGGATTTTTCATGTCCCCATTTTTATTTTCCTCTATAGTATAACTAGGGTGGATTTTCACTGTACGGGATGACTAGGTCATGGGAGAAAGTTTATGTAATCAAGGGTTCCAGGGAGTTTTGAGGAGTTTTTATGGGGTCCGATGGCATTCACTTGGAATATTATATCATCCGCACAACTTACATTTCGTTCTATTGCATTCTGACAACTTTCAAAAAACTAGGTTATTATTGAGCTTGACTTTATTAATTTCGCTTGAGGTGGCATTCAAGGAGAAATATTTGATGGAATACCTCACTGTAATAGCTCATTGGAACCAAAATGAGAAGATATATAGGATGGGATGTTGAGAAGTGACTTCTAGTGGCCAAAGAGAGTATGGTGGGAGATTTACCATTTTCCTTGATTAAAAGTGGCTTTAATTAGTCATTTAAATAAGGAAAAACAATTAATTGAAGGAAAAAGAACAAAAGTGATTTAAGTGAAATTAAATTAAATGTAATTAAAAGGTCAATTAATATTAAGTCAATGGAGGAGCTTCTAGAATAATAATAAAATAATAAAATGAGGTGCTTATAGAGGCTTGGGGATCTATCCATGGAGATCTATAAAAGAGGAGGAGGAAACCATTTTGGAGACATATTGGAGTTGAGTTTTCTTTCTTGTGGAGAGGTTTGGAGAACCTGGAGTTCCCAACTTCAGCAGTAGCCCCATGACAGAAATCCTCAACTGATTCAGTGAGAGTGGACTAGCACCCAACTCTCCCCTTGGTGGATTCTTACTTTAAGAATCCATAGTTGTAGTGATTGATTTTCTGTTTCAGTTTAGAGGCTAGCATCAACATTATAGAATATCTTGGAGAGTCGTTTCCAACTATTGTATTAACATATATTTCCATATAATAAAGCTAGATTTTTCTATTTTTTGTTGCATATCTCATTGTTCCTCATGTTGTGACATTTTAATGAAAATTCCGTATAATTTATGGGTTTATTGTTTCTATAAAATTTCCAGTGTTTTGGTTGTGTTTCTTGATGAAATTGTGCAAAATTAAAACCCTTATGAAATTTTAATGAAAATTCCTGTTTCGATACGCACAAACACACATACACAATGGTGAGATTCCATTCAAAACCATCAATTGAAACTCAACGAAAAACACATAAATGGTTGCAACGATCCCGAAGTGGTGGCACAATTTTTTTGTTGTGTATTTGTTGAAAAGTTTCAATCCTTGGGCGACTGTTTTGTGTATACTTATGGCATTTGGTGACAGGGCCGAAGGGTTGACATAAATTATTATCTGTAGTTGCGACAAAGTTAAAGTGGTGGCACGATTGTTATGTTGGAAGGCTTGAATCCTTAGATGTTTTTTTTGTGTATACGTATAGAAATTATATAACTGATATGTTATACATCCGATATTCTCCTGATCACACACTATTTTACTTCATGCACAATACATAATCTCTTCTACCATTGATCATTAATTGCGGAAATAAAATCAATTGTATGCACACATTAAAACCATAAAAATTCACACATATGAACACAATAATTTATGGGAAAGCTTAAAGCTGAAAACCCCCAACTATCTGTATATTATATGTCATAGAGATCATGTAACAATCATCATACAAAGCTCCTCACAAGCTCTCAGTACAATCTCCAATTTCTACACACTAATCAGGTCCGATCTAGCAAATCTCATGCTCTAATCTCTGCCACTTGCTACCCTGCCTCTACTACGCAATCACTGCTGAAGAATGGCTCTGAATGAACTCGAATTGGTCTAGCCTTTCTCACGCAATCCTCATTGGCATATCCAACCAATGTGTTTTGCAAATCATGCAACACTATAGTCACAACTGATAGTCACACTGCTCTTTCACCTACCTCTTCACTGGTCTCCACTGAAACTGTCCATGCACTGTAGTTAACTGATGTATTCTTTAGTTGATTAATGAGTTAATAATTAGTGAATTAATTAATAATTAATTCACACCACTCTCACTAGCAATCAGTTAGACTAGATACAACTAGCTCAACTATGTTTAACTCAGTTAAACTGAACACAACTCCATCAACTACCTCAATAACTCCACCAAACTCTGTCACATGAGTTCTAACTGAAGTATCCATGCAATAGCTCCACTTAACCCTCAGGAATAGCGTAATTCCTTCTGTCAGCTCCTGTGCCACATTTGTGCACTTAACTGAAGTGCTCCAAGAAAATAAGATAATGTTTATAGTCCAAATATTATTAAGAGCTAATAATATTCGACATATCTATTTTTAGACTGGAAATCTAAAAATAGATTCCACCCAATATGTCTAAAAATAGAAGTCCATCTATTTTTTTCAACTTTACCAACCATCCAGAAATAGCATCCTGCAACTCATAGAATATGATCGAAATGTCTAAAAATAGACTTGCGCCAAAAATAGCCTGCTGGCCCACTTAGTGAAGGCGACTCTTTTCACTAAGCTCATCATCTTGTTGCAATCTCAACACTCCCTCTCAACAAGATATGGATTCTATGCCACCCCGATCCTGCCCCTGTGGTATTCGAATTTTCTCTTGGTGAGCACCTTCATCAAGATATCAGCATCCTGATCCTCCGTGGGAATGTATGAAAGTAACATGATCTTCTGCTGCACACAATCTCTGATATGATGATACAACATGTCAATGTGTTTAGATCTATCATGAAATACTGGATTAACCGAGAGTTTGATGCAACTCTGATTATCACAATATATCACAGTAGGATCTAAGTGTGAACCGAACAACCCGACCAAGATATTCCTCATCCATATAGCCTCGCATGCAGCCAAACTCGCTGCCATGTACTTGGCCTCTGCTGAACTGAGTGCCACGGATCTCTGCTTCCTGCTGTACCAAGAAACTGCTGTCGACCCGATACTAAAAATACCTCCAGATGTGCTCTTTTTTTCCGTTGGGCTCCCTGCCCAATCTGCATCCGTGAAGCCACACAGCTTCACCTCATCCGACTGTCTGTACCAAAGTCCATATCCCGATGTGCCTCTGAGATATCTCAATACATGCTTGCCTACCTTCCAAAAGATCTTGGTAGGCTTAACCATAGCTTGTGAAAGCTGGTTAATAGTGTAGCATATGTCAGGTCGTGTATTGACTAGATACATAAGCGACTCCACCAATTGTCAGTAAATAGTGGCATCCACTACCTCTGCCGATGTAGCATCCTCTTTCCTCCATCCACCAGGAAGAGGAGTGTCGATAGGCTTGCAGCCATGCATGTTGAACTTCTCCAGTATCTCCCGGGCATACTTGCCTTGAGACATAAACAATCTATCACTGCGCTACCAAATTTCTAATCCCAGGAAATAATGAAGGAGGCCCAAGTACTTCATCTCAAACTCCTTTGCAAGATCCACCTTGCATGAGTGTATGAACAGTTCATCACCTGTTAGAATCAAATCATCTACATAAAATACAATGATCAGCAACTTACCCTCCACCACAATCTAGTATAGGTTCGGATCCTCCTCACTCTTGGAGAATCCAAGTCCGGTGAAACAACTATCTATCCATGTGTACCAAGCACGTGGTGCTTGTTTCAACCCATACAACGCTCTTTTGAGCCTGCACACATG
The DNA here is from genome assembly GCA_034641835.2 of Pinus albicaulis. NCBI lineage: Eukaryota > Viridiplantae > Streptophyta > Pinopsida > Pinales > Pinaceae > Pinus > Pinus albicaulis. The sequence continues at coordinate 1,607,515,272 of CM076581.1, forward strand.
CGACTCACTGCTAAATATCTCGAAACATTCGAGCTGCTCTATGTACACCTCCTCCTCAATCACTCCGTTGAGGAACGCAGTATTCACATCCATCTGATGAATGTGCCACCCCATCTGTGCTGAGTGAGCAAGAATCGTCCGTATGGAAGAATACCTTGCGACAGGTGCAAAAGTTTCCTCATAATCAACCCCCTCAATCTGTGAGAAGCCTCGGGCAAAAAATCTTGCCTTGTACTTCTCCACACTCCCGTCAGCTGCTTGCTTCACTTTGTAGATCCATCTCGAACTTACCACTGATTTCCCTTCCGACCTTGGGACAATCTCCCATGCACTGTTTCTGACAATCGAATCATACTCTTCCACCATGGCATCTTCCCATGCAGGGTCCTCCACAGCTTCCTCGAAAGAGGATGGCTCTGTCACGATACACTTTCTCATAAGAGCCATGTATCCAGTATACCAGTTAGGTGACTGTCTCTGTCTGCACTGTGATGTAGGTGCTCCTACAATCTTCTCTGCATCAAGATTCAGTCACTCAGTTTCTGTAGTGCGCTTCCGCCCTCTGATGGTTGGTGCTGCATGAGTGGTTTCTTCCACTCCATGAACCTCCTCTTGTGGCTGATCCACATCCTGAGGCTCATCCTTAGGAACTAATAGCTCCTCATCTGCATGCAAGTGTGGCTCCCCTCAAGCGAACACTTCATGGATTTCTCCTCATGAAATTTGATATCCCGTCGCACAACAGTCTTGCGACTGTCTGGAAAATACACACGATAGTTGTGGGGTGTATCAGTGTACCCCAAAAATATCCCAACCTCTGCGGTTGGCTCCAACTTCTTCCTGGCATCCTTCGTCACATGAATGTTAACAAGCAAGCCAAAAATCTTCAAATGAGAAATATCAGGCTTCTTACCAGAAAACGCCTCTTCGGGTGTACTCATGCCAAGTACTCTGTGAGGACAACGGTTTTGCACATGAACCGCAATATTTCATGCCTTAGCCCACAAGTGTATGGGAAGGCCCTGATCATGCAACATCGCCCGTGCAGCACCCACGATCGTTCTGTTCTTCCGCTCCGCGACCCCATTCTGCTGTGGGTTATGAGGCGCTATGAGCTCTCTTCGAATTCCTTCTGCATTGCAAAAGTCCTTGAATTCACCACCATTGTCGCTCCTAAGAGCCTTCACCTGCTTCCTCGATTCTTTCTCAACTAGTGCCTTGAACTCACAAAACTTTGAGTATGTCTCGCTCTTCTTCTACATGAAGAAGATCCAACACTTACGAGAAAAATCATCAACAAATATCACATAATACTTGTGCTTTGCTGTCGAAGCTACTGAGAAAGGTCCACACACGTCTGTGTGAATTCTCTAAAGGATCATCGTGGCGGGACTATCCTTCTCGTGAAAGGTGGCTTTCACAAATTTTCCCAAAGTACATCCCTTGCACTGATCTGACTGCGCAAGTGTACCTTTCGGAAGCCCGGTAGAAATGTGCTGCAAAATTTTCAAAGCACCATGGTGAAGATGGCCCAATCTCCTGTGCCATAGCTCGCCCTCATCCCAACTCACCACTCCTTCTGCCTTGCCTACCATTGCTACGCAGCCATCTACCTGCAACTGATAAAGGTTCTTAACTCGAACCCCTATCCTCTGGGTTTCACCACTTGCCTTACTGCACAAGAAAGCCTTTCCTTCGCTAAAGACAACATCATATCCCTTGTATTCCAACATCACCACAGAGATAAGATTCTTCTTCAATCCTGGAACATGCATGAATTCCTTCAATACGAAGGGTTTACCAGACTCCCTCTTAAAGGAAATGGTCCCGATACCGGTTGCACTGTATCTACCATCATCGCCCATCTCGATGTGCACTCCAAGATATTTCTCATCCAGATCAATAAACAAATCTTTGTCTCCGGTCATGTGAAAAGACGCACCACTGTCAAGAAACCACACTGATCCCATCACACTTGAAACCAAGCATGCGATTAGCGAAAATTCCAACTCAAACTGTGAGGCTAAGGCCTCTCCAGCTGCGGATCCAGCAACCTGCTTATTTTTCTTCTTCTGTGGACAATTAGTGGCGTAATGTCTGTGTTGGTGACAATGAAAGCACTTCACCTTGGACATGTCCTGCTTCTTGCCTTTCGCACCAGATTGAGAAGCATTCTTCTTGCTCTTCCCCTTCCTTGCTTTAGCAGCCAAAGCACAATTTTCTTCATCTGCATTCTTTGATGAAGATCCGTCCCTGGTACTCCACTTATCTCCTCTTGCACAAGATCCGACAAAAGTCGCTCCCATCCTGGCAATTTCTCCCGACCATTGACAGAGTCCTGATAGGAATGCCAACTCTTCGGAAGCCCAAGGAGAGCCAAGCTCACCAAGTCCTTGTCATCTACAATAACCCCCACACTTCCCAGCTCATCCCTGCACTGAAAAAACTTCGTGAGGTACTTGGGTATATTGTCGCCTTTCTCCATTTTTATGTTCCTGAGTTTATCCTTGAGCGCCAACTTCCTCTGGTAGCTCTTGCCTTGGAACAAGTATATCAAAGCTTTCCACATCAAGAATGGAGAAGCTTTACCATGAAGGCTGGACACTATGTGATCCTTCACACCTTCCAACAGAATCCTTTGACATTTTGCTGTCTTCTTTTGCCATGCGTCAAGTGCGGCAGCATCGCTAGAAGCAGGTTTTGGAATTTCTGCATCTATGAACTCCTTCAACCCATTGTCCTCCAACACCACCTCCATCCTGTCCTTCCATGCAATATAATTCGAGCTTCCCTCAAGGGCATAGTCCAATCGCAATCCGTTGAAAGACATCTCAAATTCGACACCAAGAAAACTCTGCTGCAAATTCGAATTCCACCAGCACAAAACTCAACCGCTTCAATGCTTTGAAATTGCTCCAATGATCAATACTACTCCGATACCATATAGAAAGTATATAACTGATATGTTATACATCCGAAATTCTCCTAATCACACACTATTTGACTTCATGCACAATACAGAATATCTTCTACCATTGATCATTAATTGCGGAAATAAAATCAATTGCATGCACACATTAAAACCAGAAAAATTCACACATATGAACATAGTAATTTATGGGAAAGCTTAAAGCTGAAAACGCCCAACTATCTGTATATTATATGTCATAGATATCATGTAACAATCATCATACAAACCTCCTCACAATCTCTCAGTACAATCTCCAATTGCTACACACTAATCAGGTCCGATCTAGCAAATCTCATGCTCCAATCTCTGCCACCTGCTAGCCTGCCTCTACTGCACAATCACTGCTGAAGAATGGCTCTGAATGAACTCGAATTTGTCTAGCCTTTCTCACGCAATCCTCATTGGCATCTCCAACCACTGTGTGTTGCAAATCATGCAACACATAGTCACAACTGATAGTCACACTGCTCTTTCACCTACCTCTTCACTGGTCTCCACTGAAACTGTCCATGCACTGTAGTTAACTGATATATTATTTAGTTGATTAATGAGTTAATAATTAGTGAATTAATTAATAATTAATTCACACCACTCTCATTAGTGTATCAATCAGTTAGACTAGATACAACTAGCTCAACTATGTTTAACTCAGTTAAACTGAACACAAACTCCACCAACTACTTCAATAACTCCACCAAACTCTGTCACATGAGTTCTAACTGAAGTCTCCATGCAATAGCTCTACTTAACCCTCAAGAATAGAATAATTCCTTCTGTCAGCTCCCGTGCCACATATGTGCACTTAAATAAAGTGCTCAAAGAGAATAAGATAATGTTTATAGTCCAAATATTATTAAGAGCTAATAATATTCGACATATCTATTTTTAGACTGGAAATCTAAAAATAGATTCCACCCAATATGTCTAAAAATAGAAGTCCATCTATTTTTTTTTCAACTTGACCAACCATTCACAAATAGCATCCTGCAACTCATAGAATATGATCGACATGTCTAAAAATAGACATAGTCTAAAAATAGACTTGTGCCAAAAATAGCCTGCGGGCCTACTTAGTGAAGGCGACTCTTTTCACTAAGCTCATCATCTTGTTGCAATCTCAACAATACGTATAGCATTTGGTGACATGCCTGAAGGGTTGACATAATTTTTTATCTGTGGTTGCGGTGTGGTGACAGTTGTTTTGTTAAAAGGCATGGATCCTCATATCATTGTTCTGTGTATACGCATGGCATTTTGCGACAGGCCTATGAAGGGTTGCCATATTTTTCTGGTTTGGGTTCCTCTCTAGAATATATAATAGTGCCCCACTCACACATTATGAGTCCGAGATTAGGTCAGTTGGTTATGTTATATAATTTGTATAGTGTAGGTCATGGGTTTCAGTTTCGATAGACTAAGTCGGATTTTCTTTGTAGAAGAGTTACTGGCACACCTGATTTGTTCATTTTTTTGAACAATTAAACTTTTCCTACCCTTGTAAATTTCTATTTTGTAGAATGCACTTGGAATTATCCATTCTATAGAAATATTTTTTTATATGGTTTTTATATAGTTTTAAATGGTTTTTGGAAGTTTCTGGGCTCATATTAGGTCCAAATTGGATTTTGGAAGAAACATGATGATCTTGGTTCAGTTGTGAATAATCCTAGAAGCATGAAGAGTCTTGATGATGTATTTTTGATGATTAGAATTCATCTTATCTGTTTTGATAACTTAAGAGTAGGTTGTAGTTGATGTTGAGCATATGGAAGGAATAGGTTGCGAGAATGGTTTTATGTGACCATATTGATGAGTAGTAGGTTGGAACAGAGTATGGATAGGGCATGGCATATTGTTGATAGAAGTATGCCAAAAATAGTTTGTTAAATTTGAATATATATATTGATTGAAGAGAAGTTTGGATAGACTTAGTCGGATTTTTTTTGTAGAAGAGTTATTGGCACACCTGATTTGTTCATTTTTTTTAACAATTAAAATTTTCTTGCCCCTGCAAAATTCTATTTTGTAGAATGCACTTGGAATTATCCATTCTATAGAAATATTTTTTTATATGGTTTTTATATAGTTTTAAATGGTTTTTTGGAAGTTTCTGGGCTCATATTAGGTCAAAATTGGATTTTGGAAGAAACATGATGATCATGGTTCAGTCGTGAATAATCCTAGAAGCATGAAGAGTCTTGATGATGTATTTTTGATGATTAGAATTCATCTTATCTATTTTGATAACTTATGAGTAGGTTGTAGTTGATGTTGAGCATATGGAAGGAATAGGTTCCGAGAATGGTTTTATGTGACCATATTGATGAGTAGGTTGGAACAGAGTATGGATAGGGCATGGCATATTGTTGATAGAAGTATGCCAAAAATAATTTGTTAGAAGTATGCCAAAAATAATTTGTTAAATTTGAATATCTATATTGTTTGAAGAGAAGTTCGTTCAATTTAAATATTTGTATTGATCGAAGAGTAGGTGGATCCATTTTGAAATATTTTAAAAAGTGGTCCATAATAAGTTGAAGAAGGAAGTGGGTGCATCCACTGAGGTTGGTGCCTCAATCAGGTTGGAGCGTACAACACATCGACGCTTGCATATCACTGAGGTTTGTGCCTCAATCAAGTTGGAGCCTAGAGCAAGCTGAAGCTTGCTCATCCCTTGTAGAAATTATACAAACATTATGTATATCATGGATTCAATCTGACCTAACAATGTACTAAAGCTAGATACTGAATCATTTCTACAAATCGATTGCGGAAATTAAACACAATCGCCAATCACATGAAGCATAGAAGAATCAATCAAACCACAACACAGATAATTTCCCGGGGAAAGCTTGCTGGTCAAAACCCCACTATCTTCTACTGTATATTCAGCATGGATACATGAAACAATTACAATACACTCTTCTCAGAAGAGTCTCCTGTACTCAATTAATTGTCTCACACTATCCTGGACAAAAATGACCAACACTTAGCCAATTATCAGCCTCTAAATAGCCTGCCTGCCTTGCACAATTCCTGATGAATGCAATCCCTATTCTTTAGGAATTTTGGCCTTCCTAAAATATGCAAGGATCATGGGAAATCCAATGGGTGTTTGGTTGCATGGGTGCAACCAAATAATCCTACAACTGATAGTTAACATCCCTTTCACCTTTGTCTCAACTGCGTTTCCATTGGAAATGACATTCATGCAACTAATAATAGTAAATCATCAGTTGCATGTTAGATCACTGATTTTGAATTAAATAATATTTAATTCACTTGATCTCTCACTAGTGCAACAAACAGTTACAACTAGCACAACTGACTTTAACTCACTTAATTGAGTTAACTGATTACACATGCATTAAACTAATGCACCAATTGCACTTCGAACTCTATTACAACTAGAATTACTCTGCATGCCTCACCAACTACCCTCAACTCGAAATTTATGAGCTAACTGATTTTATCACACTTAGTTAACTATTACAAGTGATTATGAGATAAGATTACATTTTATTGTCCATTTTAATTAAGGGAAAATTAAAATAGATAGGCACCAAATTTAGCCCACACCAGTGTAGGTGTTGCTAATACCTCCTGGTCCCACACTAGTGTAGGTGCTGCTTGGACCTCCTAGTCCCACACTCGACCAAGTTGTAGCCTATAATGAGTAGTTGCTTGCATATTTTTGAGGTCGGTGTCCCAATCAAATTGTAGCCTATTGCTAGTAGGTGCTTACATATCTTGGGGGTGGGTCCCTCCAACAGGTTGATGCTTGCAAATCTATGTAATGAATTGAAGAGGAAGAAGACAATGAATTTTTGGCTTTATCCCGTATGGGTTTCCACGTAAATTTGTGTGTATCCTTCTGTTGATGTAATGGTTTCTTAATGCATTGTTAATATGATAATGGCTTTTTGATGCATTATTCTATGTATTGATATGCTACAAATAGGTATGATACATTGCTGCATAATTGATCGTTGATGAAAGTTTATGAAATGGTCATTAGGGGAATTTTGAGGTCTAAAATGGGCCTCCTAAGGAAATTAAAAAATAATAGTGGAGATAATAACATAAGATTATAATATATCTTTGAATTTTAGAGGGAAAAAAGGAAAAACTATTTTTCAACTAATCTCCCTATGGGTTTACTCAAATTCCGAGCGAAAACACTTGTTGGATGCAGAATTTGATTCTTCATTCAAGGAGTACCCATGCCACATACTTTCGATAGATCCCGCTACACGAAAAATGAGAAATACATGAAAAACGTGATTGCAATCACATTTTTCATGTTCATTTTTTTAATGCAGCAGGGTCTATTGAAAGTATGCAACATGGGTACTCCTTGGATGAGAAATTAATTTTTGCATCCAACGAGTACTCCCACTCGAAATTTGAGTAAAACCTTAGGGAGATAAGTTGAAAATACTAGTTGAAAAGGTATTTTATTATTTTATTATTTTTTAATTTTTTTACTTTTTTACTCCAAAAATGGTGACTCATTTCCCATGGTTGACATCATCATCTTGCATCCTATTTGTTCGTTTAAAGTTTATTTTGGTTGTACTTTTTTCATAAGTGGCCCTTTTTAGACATACAAATTTATTGAATGAAAATTGTTGATTCACCCCCCCCTCCACCCCACCCCCCCCCCCAGTGTGATTTTTGGTCCAACACTTTGACAGTTGGGGTTTCTAAGAGAATTTGAGTAGGGATGTAAGTATGCTCATCTAAGAGTTTGTGGCTTTGTTAACAGGTTGGGAATTTTCATCAAGTCTTTATCTGAGGGGTCACAAACCTAATTTTACCTCTTTTTTCAATCACTTTCTCGGTTGGGTCTTTTCCCATCGACTAGGACCACTCAACAAAGGAAGAAGGGACTCTTGGCTCATAGGGAACCTCTTCTATCCTCCATCGTTATTGAAGATGCTCCAAAATTATAAAAGACCAAGATCACCAAGGAGCCCTTAGTTCTTAATCCATCAGACCCATCTGGTTATGCTTGAATTTGATTATGATGTTTTTGGATGTCCACTTGTGTTTAGTCGCTACTTTCTATGCTTCACCTATCTTACTATACTTTATATGAGGTCATGAACCTTTGTTGATCTCTTGATTACAATGCTACTATCATAGCAAAACAATGGATGCTTTTTTGGAGTATAGACATCAATCCTATAGTTTTTTGTTACAATATTAATACATAAGTATAATTAGTGCATCAAAATAAAACAATGGCGAGTAGGATTCATGAATTTTATGTTTAATGTTAAACAGGAATTCCCAATGAAAATAGGTGCAGTGTAAGTTTTAAACCTTTACACTAAACACAAACATAGCAAGATAATAAAAAAACACATATATCATTACAAAATAAACATCAGAAATTTGGGAAAACAATGAATGTTTAGAACCACACCTCTAACTCTCATTGTATTAGTTTCACCACTACAATACAATATCTAAGATTTTGTGGTATCCATCCAAAACTTTAATATGCTAATCTGAAACTTTAATATGCTAATCTAGATTAGATTTCTTAACTGAAATTACATTACAATGGACCAAAAAACTATTGACCCAAAAAACACTAAAAACAACCCAAGTTGTTTTTTCAAATAGGTCCTCGTGAACCTTAAAAAGTTTAAATGAACTTCATGACACAATGTATTAAACATAATTCTAACTATGCAAAACATATAACACATTCCTAACATACACTAAACATATATAACACAATCTCACTTTTCTATGTTTTGACTTCCATGACATAGTTCCACATTTTTACATTTTGAATTTTTTTAATTAAAATCTCACTCTTCTATATTTTGACTTCCATAACATAATTCTACATTTCTACATTTTAACCTTTATTGATTCAAATCCAACAATACAATTTAAAAAAAAAATTCCCTATATGTTATAAACTATAAATCTAAAAATTGTAATTTCAACAAAAAAAATTTACTATATTTCAAATAAAATTTACAAAACCTATAAAAAAAAAAACAAAAACCAAAATAAAATAAAATACCATTATATCTATTTCTTTTATTTTAAATCAAACAAATTTTTAAGCATTGAAATTATGGTGGGATAAATCAATAGTGTGTGTAAGATATTGAAATTATGGTGGGATAAATCAATAGTGTGTGTAAGATAGACCTATCCAACAAGGGATAAATCAATAGCGTGTGTAAGATAGACATATTCAACAAAGCTCGAGGTTGACAGTTGTCACAAAGTTTAAGAGCCTTATTAACTACACAATATTGAAATTATGGTGGGATAAATCAATAGTGTGTGTAAGATAGACCTATCCAACAAGGGATAAATCAATAGCGTGTGTAAGATAGACATATTCAACAAAGCTCGAGGTTGACAGTTGTCACAAAGTTTAAGAGCCTTATTAACTACACAATAATTTGGATAAAAAGTTATTCCATTACAGGATTTATGTTATTCCATTTGGTCAAACAAATATGTTAAATGGTTTCTTATTAAGTCATGTTTATATATATATATATAATTTTTTTAAAATACATACCATTTAAAAAAAAAATTAATAAATTTAAAGTTAAAATAAATTTTAATAATTATATATATATATATATATATATATATATATAATATTTGTATATAATTGAAATATTGAAATAGTAAATAAGTTTTAGATTGATATAGAAATATAAAGTATATAAATATAAATATAAAGTATATGTATAAAATGTAAATTTGATAGTTTATGTGAAGTTGAAATATTCTTTTCATAAATATAATCTAAATTTTGTAATAATTTTTTATTATTGATGATGATGATGATGGTTAATGTCCACTCAGATCAAATTTGGTCTATTAGACTTATGATTTTATTAGTTCTTAATTCTCAGGCTTCTCGTCTTTCTTGGAGAGGTTGGTGTTGTAGCTTTCTTTTTCTTCGCTACGGTCTTCCAAATTCCTTTATCTTGCACCTCCTTCATTTCTTATTTATTAATAATTATTGATAATTAAATTAAAGTTTTGAAAATTTTATTTAAAATAAAACATTTTTTAATATAATTATTAAATATAAATGGGTTGGAGTATGCCCTAAATCTATCATGTGAAGTTGAAATATTCTTTTCATAAATATAATCTAAATTTTGTAATAAAAATTTCTTACTATTTATTAATAATTATTGATAGTTAAATTAAAATTTTGAAAATTTTAAGTAAAATAAAATTCTTTTTAATATAATTATTAAATATAAATGGGTTGGAGTATGCTCTAAAACTGTTTTTGCATGGCTAAGAGTTCATCTTATTTTATGTAAAGAAACAAGTTAACAACCCAACCCAAGGGCTCTAACTTGCCTCCTTAAAGGTCACCCACGAATAATTATAGGTGGTGTGATTTTCCTTGAATAATAAAAATTAGCTGATAAAAAGCCAATAATAATTATACCCACAGATGAGTCCATTGAGACCAATCTTTGGTCTATCGGACTTAAAGAAAAGAGTTATTTAATTTGATTTAAAATTTTATTCCTATGCTCAAAAAACTTGGAGAGAAGCCTCCCGAGCTCACTATAATTTTGACATCTTAAAAGGCTATGGAGGTCAGTGTTACAACAAAGATTATGAAATTGAGCTCTAATGTGATTTTCATCCTCGATGTTCATATTCTCACAAAGATGGCAGATCTTTTCCATCCATGGTGTTTGAAGCACTGTCCAATAACCTGTTTCACTATGAAGCTCATAAGAGTTCATTCTAATCTTGAACTTAGAAATAACAATTTTTTTAATATTATTGATGTTTTGCAACCATAAATTTTCGAAAAAAAAAAAATACCAAATATACACCCTACCAAAAAGGCAAATTAACAGATATCATGTACATCAATAAACGCATGAAAGACATGATTCCTGAATACTATCTTTTGTTATTGCATGAAAACGTCGGAGGATTACAGGTGAATATTTAGGCAACCAATATTTCAGCTGCTATTCGCCCATTAATGCCCTTAAGAGTACTACTGGGCATACCATGGGCATGAAGGCTTGCCATCACCGCATGACTCTGTCAGAGTTAAAAAACCTGACATCTTTTCACATCCGGGATTGCGCTTGGGGATCACCGCCATTAATCCTCACTGGATACATCGAGCGCGCCCAACTGAAATTTGAATTTTTATTTGAAATTCAAATTTTTAACCCCGCCCAAAATCGAAACAGAACAACCATTTCAAATCTGAACTTGTAAGCCCGCTTGCAGGAAGCAATGGATTATACGCAACCACTAGAGTTTGGGGACAAGAATACGGCCGACTTAAGATTGAATTTGATCAATTCAGCTGGACTGGAGTATCCCGGAAATCCTCTTTTACTTCATTCTCATGTGTTGAAGAAGGCTGAGTTTTTTGGAACCAAGCTTTCCCAAAGTGGGTCTTCGGCTAAGCGACCATTTGAAATGAAGGTAACATGTTCTTACCATCCAGAGAGTTACGTCAGATGTATTCAGCTAATATATTCTTATGATACAGACGAATGCTTTAATTTCACGGATGTGGATGAAGCACTGGCTATTTTACCAGTTGCTTCTGAAGTGATGTTTCGTGATTGTATGGAGTCATGCATGCGATATTTAGATGCTGTGCGCTGGAGTACTGAACAAGAAGCCAAGCTTCACGTGATGTTGTCATCTTTGAACATAACTGTATTGCCTGATTTAGCTGCCAGACTTGGTATGAGCCAAAGCAAGTCAGATTGCGAAGATATAAAGATGGTGAAGGAATCTCTACAAGAATTGTTGCAGATGACTTGCTATGAATCATCAGAGTTTCGCAGCACTGTGGAGCAACATATATTTGACTACTTAAAGTTAAATCCGTCACCAGTTATTAAAGATGTTTGTAGACATGTCATTTTGAACCAGTTTAAGGCAGAAGTGAAAGCTGTTAAGGCGAAGGGCGAAACAGACACGAAATTGGCTTGTTCTGACTTGTCTTGGCTACTGGGCGTCATTCGGAAGTGCGATGCAAAGTTGTTGGTAACAGTGGTCAAAGAGTTTTGTGAAGATACCGATCTTCGTAATGCACTAGCTGGTGGAGCTCTAGAATATTTCTCTACTAGGTGTGACATGCTTACCATTTTAATTGATGAGATATTGAAGGTTATGGGAAATGGAGAGATAATTACTTCAATGTCATTCCGTGTCGATTTTCTTACCAATTGGGCTGATACAATGGTGAAACTCCTAAATAGTCTTAAACATGGATATGGAATTTCACGGGAGACAGAGGCACGTAGAGTTCGAGAGACATTTCTTAGTGCACTAGAGAAAGGTATTATTGGCGTAGGTGAAACTCTCCCTTTGGTTGAGCAAAAACGCATTTACAGGTTTTGGCAAGATATTTTCACCGAAAATTCCATTAGCACGAGTAGTCTCTCTAAATGGTGGGCTCAGAAACTGCACGACGCCATCATGTTACAGAAGATTTGACAAAAGGCAACCTGAAGAGGCGGCTTCAGCAGTGACATAGTTTATTTCTTTTGTATATTTCTTTATGAAAAAAATATTTTCCTGATCGCTGCTCGTTATTATTATTACCTGAACAAGGCAATGCATTGCTACAGCTAATGTTAACTTAGTCGGTTGTGTATTTTCTGGATGATAATGTTTTATTTACGTTGGATTTGGTATGCAGTTTAATTATACTGAGGAAATATTTTAATACTCCGAGTTATTCTGTAATATCCGAACTCTATGTACGTTGTAGTTTCCCTGGTGACTTGGACTGTTTGGACACGATTGGTTACAGTTTTTTTTGGTGAAGCTTGGCTTTCTTTATACAGGATATGTATGTAACTTTTGATTCCCTCAACATGAATAGCAAGATACAACAATCTTCAATTGATTTAAAAGAAAAAGAAAAATAAAATATATATATATATATATATATATAACTATCTTTTCATGTGTTTTATTTATATTAATTTTAATTTGAAAATATTTTTATTATTATTTTGTAATATATAAGTTCTGATGATTTTGATTTATATTAATTTTAATTTGATAATATATTTTTTTAATTATTTTATTGAGTTGAGAGATTTATTCTACAGCTAAAAGATATTTGCATTTGCAAGTTTGTTAGGTGCCTTTTTAAAATAAAAATAAAATATAAAAATTATGTTTTAAATAGAAAATAATGTTTACTATAATAAAAACAAATGAATATGCTCTAAAGTAATTAGAAGTAACAAGAATGTGTGAATTGTTTAAATCTTATACTTTTCAAAAATATTTCAACAAAATATTTAAATAAACTATATCTATATATCAACTTCATATATATATATATATATATATATATATATATATAGAAGAAAAAATTGTTTTTATGGTTAAACTTTTTATTTGGTCCTATATATACTCTATATAGCATTCATAAATACTATTTAAACAATGTAAAATAACATATTGTATTTTGCACTTTGAAAAAGTTTGTAAGTGAAGAAATTTCATCCCTTTCTACTCATGTTAGATCTGTACTTAAGATGGATTTATGAATTAGAATATAAATTGACATGTTAGATGTGTACTTAAGATGAATCTATGCATATAATATATGAATTATGATATAAATTTGACAGTAATATTATTTTATAATATATGAGTTAGGATATAAATGAATAGTAATGATAGAAGGTATACTTTGAATTTTTATTGGACACTTTCATTTAAGGTTTTGTTATTAGTATGCGTATTATTATTTTTCATTTCAAAATTTAGATTGGCCTAAATAAGGTTTTAGCTTTAATGCAAATTAAAAAGTAGTAATGTATAGGTTAACCAAAATTTTAAAATAAATTGCAAAGTAGTAATGTATGTCCAAAATCCACCTCTTCTTTGCACATGCCCCTACCTCAATGCACCTACATTAATGCACCTGACACATGGGTTTTGTGCACCTGCCACTACTCTTGTCTACCTACCGTCGATGCAAACCACCATCTAAGCTTTATCAATTTTCTTCCTTCTATTGCCATAGAAGTTGTTTGAAGTTTGTTACATTTTGTGATTTGGTATTATTTTGGCCCTCTACCTCTATGTGACATGATTTTAGTATGAGCAATAGCTTCTACCTCCCATATCCCTCCCACCTTGAACAAATTTATTAGGTTGCTAGTAGCTTGGGACCTACTCTACAATGGGGAAGCCTCTACTTCCCATGGGTAGGCCAACTGGTGAGCACCTACCCTTGCCACTATAGTGCTCATGCATAGTGGTCATGGGTATGGCCCAAACTAGTTGAGTTTTGGAAGGAGAAATCTAAGCAACCACTATTGACATCTTATTTATTTACACCAGAGCATGTTGTATTTTCACACCATAGTTCTTCATGTTATATGTTCACCAATGATTCAAGTATTTTTTCATATTCATGTAATATTTCATGTGCTTTTCATTTTACTTTAGGATTATTTCAACCACATAAAAAAATATTCGGAATTGCATGCCTCCAAATCATATGAAAGTTTATCCTAATATGCAAATTACGACTGTGAACTTACTTAAAAGTGAACTTGCAAGTAATTGTAACAATCATCACTTTTTCCTTCCTTATGACTATCTATGGGATTATGTAGGGATGAATCGCAAAATGAACAACCACCATTCTATTTGTTGGAACAATTATGCACATAGTATTCAAAGAATCGCCACCAGAATTATTAGCAACATAAACTCTGTAAACTATGTTGTGGTATCTATGAGCCAAACTTTTTAGGTGCAACCCTCTCCTTTTATAGTTGTGTACTCTACCTTGGAAATATTAAAATATCTTATTTCTTAGCAAAAGAAAAATGCAAAAACGAACAAAAACAAAGGAAGAACATTGATTGCCTCCCTTCATTGGCTAAACAAGAGTGATAACACATTAATGTAGACCTTAATAATTTTAGAATCTTCCGAACATCACAACACATGAAGCATTCCAATGTCTATGAAACCTTAGAAGTAAACGATCTAGCTCATGAGGTTCCCACAAGCTCAAGCCCAATAAAAAGGACAAACAAAAAGGAAAATTCTTGAACTTACATCCTCAAATAGATATATGACTTACTCCATGTGTCTATCAGTGATGTTTATATCGATATAATTGTACATATTCACAACTACATTTTGACCCCATAATTGCATTGATTTCTTCCATGGTTCTTTCTTAGGAGACATATCATAAGTCCATTTCTGTAGTAATTTTCAGATTCAAACTCATTAATCCATCCAAAGACCTTTTCTCTTCCTTCACTCTTAAAATATAGTGGTTGCCCTTTATTTTTATTTGCATCTATATTAAAGGTGGGTTTCTCGAACAATTATGCACCTAGGGTTTAAGAAATCATCTTGCAACTTGAAATTAACTTGAAGTTTGTCAACACTTGTGATAAGGAGACTAGGGTCATGATGAGGGCACTCTGTTGTA
Source organism: Pinus albicaulis (assembly GCA_034641835.2). NCBI lineage: Eukaryota > Viridiplantae > Streptophyta > Pinopsida > Pinales > Pinaceae > Pinus > Pinus albicaulis. The sequence goes on from CM076581.1 coordinate 1,607,530,724, forward strand.
ACTAGTGAGGCTATTAATGATGTGCAATTTCAACATTTTTCACCCTATCAAAGGAGTTTGGGCTAAGATGAAACACTAATAGGTAATTTGCTCAATCGTTCATATGCACACTTATCCTAAGTGTGATGCTTCAAATGGTATAATTTTTCTGTCTATTATGGGTAAATATGATTATTTGGATTGAATGGAATTTGTTCATTTAGAGTTTCTAGTTTTTGTTGAGCATAATGGCTGATGGTTTTATATTCCTAGAGGCTGTCACTCAAAAAATTGGTCATTGGTAACAACTTTAGCTCAATCAAACAAATATTTTGGTTTGAAATTAAAGTTTCATGAATTGGGTTTTGAATGAATTGTTCTACTATAAATTTAAGATACTCCTTTTCCTAGGAGCAAGTATTGCCAATCCAATGGAGAATTTTTCTTTTCATTGCATGATTAACATTCTTTAGGTTGTTTTGTTTATGATGCATGCCAACGATGATGCTAATTTATCCTTTGTAGTTTCAAATCCTACCAAACATTGCGATGTTTTTTTCGCGAAATCCAACTTGAAATTTGATCTTGTACAACAATATTTTGCACCAAATAAGGGATGTATATGCTTAGAATACTATTTAAGGAGTTAAAAATGGTTTCATGCATGTATTCTTCTATATGTTAAACTATTAAATGTTATTTCTCCCCTTTTTTATTTAATGAGGAATTGGGTAGATGTAGAGTTAAATTAGTATTAAACTAAAGAGGATAATGAATATTAACAAGAGGAATGACTACCATGCAACATAGTCCATACCTCTACCACTAATTAATTGATTAAAGGTTGTGCTTTCATAATGAAATTTCTCGATACAAAGCTCATTGCATAATGGAAGCTCTCCGCACAAGCATTTATTAATAAAAAATACAAGTGTGCCATGATGTCTCACACTTTCATATAGGTTGTCAATACTATCTATTGCAAAATGATTTCATAGTTTGGATCACACCTGCAACTATATCGATTCCAGTCTACAAGTGGTAGCATTTATCGTTTCTGATTACAAGCTAATTTATTTATTCGCCAAAAGAATATCGAACTGTATTAATAGTTAACATTACTTTCATCTCTGTGGAATAAATTTCCCTATGCACTCCCTATAGAAAATATTTGATACCTTGCAAATTCTAATGAGAGAAAACTAATAACAAAAGATACAATATTTATCTACCAAAAATCTACGGAAAGGAAACGATGAATAAAAACAAAATCACACATAGAACACAAAATATTTATGGGGAACCCAACTGGGAAAAACTCCTCTCTACTGTATTAAATAAATAGAGAAATCTAATCTATTACATGAAATTTTCTTCAAGCCTAAAGCTCCATGCAATATTGATCAACTCTGTACAAGCATTTCCAAACACTAAGGAAAATAAGGGTTTCTAGGAGCTCCTATTTCCTAGCACAAATTCCCCCCCTAGAAAATAGGAATTTCTCTTATTTCCTTATGCAATTCCTAAGATAAATTTCTCTTCTTTCTTCTAAAGCCCATCACAAAAAAACACGTGTACAATAATAAATAAAATTGTGTCTTCATCCAATCTCAATAAGAAATTTGAATTGCATGACTTACTAGGCTAAATTGAGTAGTTGTTGTTGTTATCTGAGAGTTAGCTGAGTTAACACAAAGTCAAAATACTCAACTAAACTCAAGTCTATCTCTATTCTAGAAGTAGGGATCATTTATCTAATAAACACTAGAGTTAAATCCATTAGATAGCTAATTTTAGCCATCAACTAGTCCACAACTCACTGCATGTCATATAAATTGAATTAAATAACTATAACTCAGTGATAGGCTACGTCACAAATCTTAACTAAAAACTAACTCAAGCAACGATGATATTGAATTCGAATTGGAATAACAAGTCAAATAAGCCATTCCTTGCTGCATATTCAACTCTCCCTCTTATTAAGGAAGGGATTCTTGGAAGAACCTTTTTCATATGGATATGTCTTCAATTCTACCAATTTCTTTGCTACTGCAGCTGCCCCCTATGAACTAGAATACTTATTTGCTTCCTTCTGGGGAAATTTATTTGGAGACCCATTGTTTCCCACCAAGCTGTGTGAGTTCGTCACTTTAGTCATAAGTGACATGTACCCTGTGTACTTAGGTGTCTGCTTCTTAATGCCGGGAGACTCAACTCTCTTTTGAGCTCCCTTAACCAAATCCTCTTCTCACTTGGATAAAAAATTCCCTATACTAGAATCTATGACTGATTGGTTGCCTCCACTCACCCTAGGCTATGATCCTCTTCATCATCTTCATGTTGGTCAACCGAAATTCCACCTAGCTTAACCTAAAAATGAGATGCTCGCTAAGGATCCATCTTGAGAGCTCTATCCTACTCTCGCTCAACCACCACATCTCTACTCTCGGAACTCTTTGTCTTGCTTCTCAAGGTTGCACATGCATCAACCTCCAATTTGTAGAGCTTTTCGATCCTGACACCAATCCGCTTGACCTGTCGTGAAGCAGAATGTTTGAGGTATACCTTCCCTTTACTAAATACTAAATCATACCCTTTGTCTTCAAGGATTATTACTGTGAAAATATTTTTAGTCAGTCCTAGAACATACATCACATTCTTGAGATGGGGAAAGGAACCCAAGTCCCTCTTAAAGCTCACTGTACCAACTCCTTTGGTCATGTATCTGCCATCATTTCCAAGCTTGATATTGAATTGCATGTGTTTCTCATCCAAACTACTGAGAAAATATTTATTCACTCTCATGTGGAATGAAGCCCTTGAGTCAATGTACCACACACTGCCTCGAACTAAGATTGACATGCAAGGTATCAAAGATAATTCCAATTCGAACTAAGAAGAGAGTTCTTCTCCTCCTTCTACTGCTACACCATGCTCGTTGGATTTCCATGCAAGGTCTTGTATCCTTCTTTTCCTTGCATCCATTTTGTCTAGACTTGGTTTTTCCTTGGGCCTTCTTCCCCTTGAATTTATTCCCTTTCCCAGCTAAAGAAAATTCCTTCTCATATTTTGTCTCAAAAGAGACTCCATCCCTTGTTGTCCTCCTTATCTCTTCCTGCACGATATCTAACAACAATCTCTCCCAATTAGGGAGCTTCTCTTCCATTCACCGCATCCTAGAAACTGTGTCGAGATCTGTGAGGTCCAAGAAGAGCAAGGCTCACAAGATCTGTTGGTGGACCTATCTATCTAACACCTCCAAGTTCATCTCTCACTTGAGAAAACCTGGATAAATATGTAACAATGGACTTATTTTTTTCCCATGCAAATGTTCCTCAATTTGTCCTTCAAAGTGAGTTTTCTAGCATGACTACTGCTTTCAAAAAACTTTGTAAGGGCCTTCCTCATCTGGAATGGTGTGTTATCACGCAAAAAATGTTCGCCTAACCATTTCTTACTAGGTTGATGGAAATACACCATGCAAGATGTGTTTTACTAAGGTAAAACTCACATTCGGCATAAGAAATAATTTAGTGAACCATTTTCCTAAATTATTTCTCATTAAAATCCAAAAACCCCATGAGAATAATTAAATAAATCATTATTTATTTAATATTCTCTAGAAATAATTATTAAATTGTTATTTGATGATTACTTCTTATTACTTTTGACTTAGTGACCTTGGAATAATTAAATAATCATTATTTTTTATTATTCTATATTTATCTCCTATTTTCCTTATGAGATAATTATTAAATAAGTATTAAATAATTGTTTCAAGTTCATATTTATCTTAATCTTCACAGAGTGATTAATAAATCATTTTTATTTGTTTATTAATTTAACCACTTTATAAATAAAGATATTTGACCATTTTGGATATCTTTTTCCTCTAAGAAAATATAATAAAATTTTCACAACGGCTAGATTTTGATTTAGTCAATAACATTTTATTATTTTTTAATTTTCAACCTATTCCATTATTTTTTTTATAAATAGAGGGTTTTCTCTAAGATGCTTGATCGATGCTCCTTTGAATGAGACCAAATGCTCTTATATGTAGGCTTCCTTGAGTTCCCTAATAGGGCGACTTGTCCTTTGTTGGAACAGGGTCTCCTGCACGCTGCGAAATTGGTCCATTTTGAATACTTTTCATTAGATTTAGTCTAGTGTAGGGGTTTTGGGGTGGGTCAAAGCCTTGAAAGCATTGTAATGGGTAAAATAACCAGGGGTCCAAAAACCATGGTTTGTGGACCATAGGAAAGTATAGGATAGATTATTATAAATAGAGGAATATTTTGTATTATAAGGGGAGGATTTGAAGAGCTATTGATGCAAATTGTGGTTTAAGTTGTCTGTTTGGGTTTTTGGGGAAAGGACTCCTGTTGGCTGTGTGCGCGGAGATCTAGAGTCCAGCTGTGTGCGGACCTTGCTGCTGTGTGCGCAGGCTAGGAAGGGGATTGTAAGAAGGAACTGATAAATGAACGAATAAGAAAGGTTGATAGAGAATTGAATCTGTGAGTACGATCTGTATGAATCTTGGTAATTACTGCTTTATGTGCATTCTATATTTAAGCTGCGAAAGATCTGTGTAAGTGTGTTTTCTGTATCTAGATTTGTTCTGTTCTATTTATGCAATATTGTGCTACTGTCATAAAAGTATATAAGTATAGATCTAGCACACGTGGATGCGAATAGAGACATCCTTAGCCGTATGCAGAACAAGGTGATCTGGGTATCATAGGACTGAACGCAGCTCTGCTTGTCTTACCTATCCTTTCTCAGGGTGCGGAAACCTAGTTCCAGCACCCACCCATACTACTTCGAGTGAGACTTTGACCTGCGCAAGTAGGTTACTGCCGAAAGGGCCAGTAGTATAGGGGTTTGTTAGCAAACCTTGAACTCCGAACCTGGGTCAGGACCCCTTGAGCCAACAAATGGTTCCGTTTCCAGGACCTGGAGCATAATTAGAATTCTCATTTTCAGAATAAGAACAAAAAATGTGCATAGATTACATTTGCATACTTTTCAAGTGAATTGTGCATAGATTACAACTGCATAGTTTACATTCTAGAAAATCAATCATAGATTTAGATCAATTTATTTGATTTGAATTTACATGTTTTTATGCTTGTTTTAAAAACATAAAAATAAAAATTGGAATTGATAAGCATTGGTTTTTATTGATGAAATTAGTGCATTAGAGAATTTGTTATATTTTCTCTTATTTAACAAGGGATATGCGATCTATTGTCCTACATTTAATCCAAAGAGGTTTTAATGTTACAATGATATGGGACAAGTTCATCTCTTATATGAAGGATGGATTTGGTGAGTTATACACAGGGACATCTCGAGATACATATATGACAAGACAAGATATATTAAACATTTACAATGATACTATAAGGCTAGAGTATGTTAAAGATCAAAGTGATCCAAACAGTGTAGAATGTTGGTATAAGGAACACCCTGAGAGCTTTTTCTTCTACCAGAAACAAGATCTTGTTGGAAACATCCCTTTTATTATAGGCATACAAACAAAGTGGATGCGCTCAATGATGCTAAAATATTCTCACAATAATATAATCTCAATGGATTCAACATTTAGTACAAATAAGTATGGGGTGAGTACAAATTTATTCTAAATTTGATTTATTTATTCAACCTCATTTTAGTGCATGTAACTTACATAAATATAATTATGTACATTGTTTGTAATGTAGTATCAATTGTACACCTTAATGGTTTTCGACGAACATCACAATGGGGTTCCAGTAGCTTGGGTGATATCATCACGCAATACTATAGCTGAGCTTTCTAAATGGATGTCAACTCTCTTTTCCATTGGGAAGAAAGAGAGAGCAGATTGGCAGGTTCAAGCTTTCATCACAGATGATGCTACTGCTGAAATTGAAGCGTTAAGGTGATGTGTTTATTCTTTTATAAGAGACATAAAAATATTGTTAATGTATATTCCCTCTAATAAATTGTGTTATTTCAGGTCTTCAATCAAGTGTAATATATTATTATGTGTGTGGCATGTTCGTCGTGCATGGTTGAAGAATGTTGGAAATAAAGTCCAAGGAAGGGAAAACCAAATCCACATTTTTCATTCTTTAGGAGAAATCATGCACACATGTGAAGATGATGAATCTGTAAAAAAGACAGTTGAAAGATTCTTTGAAAGATTCAAGGACCAACCAAGGTTTTTGGAATATTTTAAAACAACTTGGTTAGCCAACAACAAAATATGTAAGTTTCTTGTAAGTGACTTTAATGACTATTTTTCATGTCATATGTATTATTAATTCATAGCTAATAAATTTCTTTCTACAGATATGTGGGCAAAAGCATACAGAAATTTTCCACATTCCAATCAAGATACAAATAATGCCATTAAATCTTATCATCGGCATATCAAGCAAAGGTACCTAAGCGAAAAGAATAATGCAAGTCATAGACGTGTCGATTGGTTAATATATGTGTTGTTGACAAAGGTTGTATTATATTACAATCATATGCAACGTTTAAAAGAAGCTGGTTTTGTACGGCTTAGAAAAATTGGGGAACAATTGAATTCATCCAAGTGTAGAGCTAGACAAATCCCAAATGAAGATTGCGTGTCTGATGAAAAGAGTAACAATGGTTATTGGGTTCGTAACCAAAATAAGGATACACGTGATATTTGGTACAATGTCATATATAAAGGTTCCAATCTACACTTCTGTAATTGCAATTGGGCCTTGAATGGAAATGTTTGTAAACATGTACTGAAAGTTGAGATGTTGGTGAGTAACATTACTTTGGGTGAAAATGTATTGCCTAATATCACTAATCCTACCACAGAAAGGCTTACAATTTCATTTGATTTGAATGAAACACCTATATTGGGCTTAGAAATCCAAACAGAGCTTCTGCCATGCATTGATTCTCCTCCAAATATAAGTTATTATAATGAAACAAGCATTGATAATGTTCAATCAACCAATGTACGACTAGATAGTGCATTATTTGAAGATGATGAGATGAAACGTGTTAACTTATCAACTCATGAGAAATTGAGATCCATAATACCTACAAATTTGGAGCAAGCAAATGCATTGAACAGTTTGGTAGACAAAGCATGTCAAGAATACAATAGAATTTTTTTCAATAATATAACTCCATCAAAGATCACTACTAAAAGAAAACATAGTTTCTTGAGCCCAGTAAAAAAGAAAAGGCAATGTGGGCGCAAGTCAAAATCAGGGAAAGATAAACCACATTTTGAAAAGGTTGGACGAGTTCGTTTAAAAAAAAAGAAACATGGATGAGCAACTGGAGTTATCTTCTCAACACCAAAGAAGTGTGGGCCACATACCTGAGTTAGTGCAACATTCTATTATACAGAAAAATGGTATGGAAATTTGATGGCATGCATTTTTTTTTATGTGAAATACGATATATTATCATTTTCGATGCATTTTCATAACTATATGAAACTTTTTATTGTTACAGTCGAGGGACCCACATCTCACAACGTTCCAGGTTGTCGAATTCAATTATTTGATGAGCATGTTGGTGAAAAAATCTATAGCAGTTTGAACACTGCTCCACTCATTAACATCCCAATTTCCTCCCCGAGGGTGCTTCCTCCTCTTGTACAACCAGTGGGGATTTATTGTCACCCACACCGACCACCTTTCTCCATCATAAATTCTCCCATGCCTATAATCACCTCCCCAAACTCTTCCCAATCCCCACCCCTACCATTTATTCATCCACCCTTCTCATTGTTTCAATCATCCACCTTTGACATTCCAATTTCCCCACCTAGGGTGATCCCTCGCCCTAGGGTGATTCCCACTATCGTACAACCGGTGGGGGTGTATCACCGCCCACACCCACTACCTTTTTCCGATTTCACTTCCACTATGCCTTTATCCATCACCCATGAACCATGCCTATATCCATCAACAACAGCTCCACCATCTGCAGAGGAAGGACAATCTTCTCCATTGCCTTAGATCTTCATGGTGAGAATGAGTAGTTGATCAAAATCTTATCATGAATTAACGGCAATTGATTCTATGCATTTTGGATTTTACAACTAATTAGTTATTTAATTTTTGCAGCAATATCAATTTTGAAATGCACTTGGGAGTGCGAAGTGCGACGAGGGTGGCATATAGACCCAATTTATAAATCAGTCATGATGTCATTTTTCCATTATTTCATTTATGGGCGCGACCTTTCATTATCTATGTTGGGAAGGCCCTCTCCAATTACAGAAACAACATCGTTTCAACCAACTTTGGGATTCTAGGATCTAGCCCTCCTGAATCCGGAGAGGGATCTCTCCAATAAGTGCAAATATGTTGCTACTTGTTTGTAGGTAGAAATATATTTATGTTTTGATTTTTCACTTTTCATAATCCTTTACTCATAATTATTATTTTTGTTTTAAAAATTTTCTTTTGCTCATAGTTATTATTTTTGTTTTTAAAACTTTGAAATAATGATTTGAATTCTTTAGTGAAATTTAAATTGATTTATTATATTATTTATAATTAACCATAATTATTATTGATTATACTTTAAATCAAAGTGTGAAAATGTTAAGATTGTTTTGTCATTATGTTAGGAAATTATTATCAAGAACCATCCATACATCATTGTGGTCAAAATCATTATAAAAAACCCCACATATATTCACAACTAACACCTTTAAGAATTTTGAGTTTGCATTCAAAATGTGAATACATGTCCAAAAAAGAAAACACTAGAAATGAAATAAATCACGTCCTCCAAATTTAATTAACAAAGTAAATAAAATCTAAATTGTATGTATTGGAGTATATATCAATAAATAATTATGACTTTTCCATGATTGTTTCAATATGATCACTCTAATCTCTATGTTATTGTTATAGGTCACACCTCTTTTCACAAAGAACTTGGAAAACATAAAACAAGATACACAAAAGATGTCAATGTAGTAAAGTAGCATTAGATAGAAAACTTTATAGTATATTGGAAACAAAATTTATTTATTATAAAGCATTTTCTAACCAAAATATAAGATTTAATAAATCATGTATTAAATTCATTTTGTTTTTTTTTTTTTAATATGAAAATTTTTAACATAGTTATTTTGTATTTTTTTTATAATAAATATTGCAAAATTTTTAATATAATTATATTATTGAAAAATAAATTTTTAATCAAAATTTTATTTGTGAAGTGTTGACTTAATAAGATAACATTATTTTTAAAAGGCAAAATCTTAACATAATATTTTTAAAAAAAAACATAAAATCCCAAAAAAATAAAAAAAATAAAAAAAATAAATGTAATTTTTCTTAAAAAGCCAAAAAGATCAAATAAAAAATTATGACCGGTAAAAAAAAATCCAAATCCAAATTCCTTCCTGGGTCTATGCTACGCGGAAATGTTTATTGAGTTTGCCTTGAGGACCGTATACGCGCCTAACCTAAGTGAGCAGTCATTCATTAATTGCCTCCACAGAACTTAGTCGTTGTATTATTAATTGCTCTGTTCAGTATTTATTAATCGCCGTTGTGGTGCAGTTAACCATTAAAGTCAACTGGAAAGTGATGGCGAAGTATCGTGTTGTTGTGGAGAGTGTAATGAGATAGGACAGCCTAATATGGACACCCCATGTACTCCATATTCATCATCATTGTTATACGTGTGGGGTTTGGTTTCTGCTCTGTACTTAGTACTGGTAGTTGATGTGGTGTTCTTGACCATTAGATTCAAACGAAACGTGTAGTCTGGATATTTTTTTTAAAGTATGTTTAGAGATTTTTTAGTTTTTTTAGTTGAATTTGTCTGAAATTTAGTTGGAATTTGTTGGAATCATACGTTTGATATGTAAACTTTGCATAATCTAAATGTTTTAGGATGCTGAATTTCTTTATGGATTAAAAAAACACAACCAAAAAATACAATTTAGATTAGAATTGTTTTGCCAAATTTCATCAAAAACTAGAAAATATAGAATAATTAGACAATGAATTTTTATGAATATTTTAAAAAAAAATATATAAAAGTTATTTAAAAAAAAAAATTAAATTCAGATAATTGCTAAATATTTTATTAAAAACTAATTAATATGTTAAAAGACAATAGTTCGAGTGGAAGTTAGCTAATTTAATTCCCCCACTTCACCCTAGTTCTATTCTCTTTCAACTTGCTAGGATTACTATTTTGAGGTTACTAATTCAACCATTAATTTTAACACCAACAATAATAATATTAATTAATAAATAATTTTTATTTTTTAATAAAATTTATAGACGATTTATTAAAAACTTATAATAAAGTTTAATTTAATTTTATATCAAAACTTGTGAGAATATTATGATAATAGTGATTGGCTTTCATATTCATGTAAATTAAAGATATTGAAAATTATTAATTAAAACTTTTTTCCAAACAATCCAATTACTATATTATTATAAATATAAGTACACAAGTATGTTTATATGGTGTTGTTGATATTTAGGTTTGGGCAAGCCAACAATAGGAGAAACTACTTCATTAAGGTCCCAATTAGACCTATATTCCTTTGTTATGACAATCTTCACTCGTATGTGTGCCCTATTGCCACTTAGGGGTGTTGCTCCTAGATCAAAGACTTTCTAAGAGAAGTTCCTAAAAGTGTAAAGTCTATCTAAAACACATGAATGAAAAGTAATTATCCTAATCTTAATGCTTGAAAAATAGATATTTAACCATACACTATTAATATAACATTTCCCAGGAGTGAACTAGACGATGTATGAATTAAAATGAAATCATTACTAAAAGAGATTTAGATCATCAAATCGAAATCATAATTAAGCTCAGTTGCAGAAAATGTGTGAATCACAGAAATAGTTAAAATGATAACATACAAGCTACAATATTCATACAGGGTACTTTACCTAATCAATTCTAAACATATCATGGTTTTGAACTACTTCCTAACAGTGATACAATAACAACTCATCCACATACATGCCATTGAAAATTGACTAAGCAAACATTTAACACTTTGATTTCATATAGAAGTAAACAAATGTAAATAACAATACTACACTTGTTTCTGCATACGAGGACAAAATACTTAGTGACTCATATATTCTCCAAAAGATAACTCAAATAACAGTGCTTAGAGCATCTTCTACAAAATTCAAAACCCTTTCTAAGTTCTTAGGAGTTCCTTTAAATAATATTACAAAATGACAAACCAAAGGTTCTCCCTATTCTATTTCAACATAAATAATTCATAATACAACAAAATGGTAAGAAAAATTGAGACCGTTAGGATTTTGAAGGAATTCGTTCTACTTGTGTTGATTGCGCTAATTTCTCTCACCTGAAGGTCTAGTTGGTTGAGAAGCTTCCATATATGTTTTCCACTCAGAGTAAATTTCCAAGATCTTAGATATTAAAATAGGAAACTCTAAATGGATATTGATTTCACTGTGAAATATTTTTCCCTCCAGAATTGATAACTCTTGTAACAATATTGAACTAGCTTGTTTGGAGATTAAATAACACCCTTGTGGTTTAACCAAAAATTGATTGATGGCTCTGAGGTCAACTCTTTTTAATTTTTCAATATGTTCGTCGGCGATTTTTCTATGCCTCTGCACACAACTAATGAAAGTTTTTGCTTTAATTGTTTCATTTGAAAATGACACGTTAGCCATGCCCATATCTCTGAAAACACTAATTTATGAATTAATCAAAGAAGAGCAAGGTTCTTCTGCTTCTTTTGCCAATTTCTTTGATTACTTCAAATTTCGATTGCAACTCCTCAAAGCAATTTCTCCTTTTAATTTGTATGCCTCAAAAATTTGGGGAAGATTATGAGGGATTGCCTTGGCCTTGGTCTGTTCAACTTGATGAAATTATTTTTAGCCTAATTTAACTCATTTTCTTTATCTGTGATGTTGTTGAAAAAGTTGTTAGCCAAACCCAATTGATTTTGAACCAAGTGCGAGTCCCTACATAACTGTTCTTGAACTTGATGGAGTTATTCATTAGCCTCGACTGCTTCTCACTTGAATTAATTGATATCCATCCTACCATCTTTTAATTGGTTTATTTGAAGTTGTAATTGGGTTATCCCAAGATATTTCAATTTTTCAGAGTGACTACAAAATTTTTGAACCCTAGTGATTTATGTCCTCAACTCTTGTTATAGAGTTTTCATCAACTCCAAGTGTTGTTGTGCTTCCAAGACCTTAAGTATATTTTGTTCTTCAAACTATGCTTGACGTTTCTTCAATTGCTCCTCTAATTGAGCTATTCTATAATCTCTTTGTTTAATGGTTTGCTTCAAGTTATTAACTAACTATATATTTGTTGAAGCAAATGCTATCATGGAATCTGCCATTTGTCTTGCTAATTCCTCATCGTTGTATTTATAAGCATCCCATACTATTGCTTGTTGTTATAGAGGCTCATCTTTATGTTGAAGCTTTCTATTTTTAGTTATGGCCTTTATGATGGCTCTCTTTTTCACATTGAAAAAAATGATCAATTGGAGTAATGTCCTCCTCTTCAATAGGTGATAAAGAATCTACATGAATAATACTTGGGGTTTAAACCCTAATAATAATGGACATAGGAGTCTTTGATATGAATCTAGATGCCACCATATTGGTCGTTTCTTCTGTTTCTTTTCCTCAAGCCGGAGAATCAAAATCCCGATTGGAATTTTTTTGCAGAGTTAATACATGTTCTGGTTCCAGTTGAGTGACACTTAAGGGGATACATGTTTTTCTTCGTACTTGTGCGTCTATGCTTGTCTCTACATGAAAATTTTCAAACAAGGCCCATTCATCCTACAATTTATTTTCCTCGATCACTTTTCTTGTTTGTTGTGTTATTTTATCTTTCAATAATTCATCTGAGAAGATCTCAATTATCAGATGGATGAATAGTTGTTTAGATTGTTTGAGTTCCTTGCTGAGCTACAAGAGATGTCTTTTCTTGTTGTTGTGGAGGTTTTCCTAGCTATTTTTTCCCTTGTGGTTCTTCCTTTGTCTGAGATATTGTTGCTTGTGTACCGGAGGTCGAGGTATAACTTCCAAGATTTTTGAACCTATTCTTCACTTACTTTCTATAGGATTGGCATGAGGAATCTCCTCTTTATCTTCTGAAATGTTAGAAAATAAGCTCTTTTATTATTAGGTAACTTCTGTAATTTCTGCAAAACTTCATTATAGGATTTGGCTCTAATAAAAACATCATCAAAAGGTGATTCTTCATGGACATATTTATTTATACGTATTTGAATACAATGCCCATATATGACATTTGAGGGATCATTCCTTTTGAATTCGATACATAAAAAATATTGACATTATTATCTAATGTTGCAACTTCAATCTTTGCATGTTTTAAATTAGATAAGGTGTAAAGGTTGATGTGAATAGAGAAAGAGGGCCAAATTTCCTTTGTTAAATCTTGTAGGTCTCTAGCTATACTTGTGGCTACCGTTTGGTAGGATATTTCCACGATTACAAGACTATCTCGGGAAAATCTTGGAAGTGCATGAGGGGAAAGAAATAAAAAAAATCTTATATAAGAAAAAGTTTCTTCTACAAACTAATCCCCTATTTTGTCTAAGCCTTGCATGGATGCATCTGTAGACCTAGGCAGTAAGGAACCAAAAATTCTCTCATGGAGATGGATTATCACATAGTGAAATATTTCATAGAAATGTTCCTTGCACTCTCTTTCTGTAGTTTAGAATGATATTTATGTACAGGTTCAGAACTAGAAGTCCACTTCTAATTCATCAGGGGGAAATGAGTGTGAACACAAATGGCGTATGCTAAATAGGTCAAAATATAAAAAGGAGGAGTTTCACCTTATGCTTTGATCATAAGGAAATACTAAATGTGCTTGTAAGGGTTATTAGATAGGATATCGATGCAATTGAAAACAAAGAGATGTAATGTTTTTTGCATAATGGGTACCCAATCCAGCCAGAAGTGAGAAGGATTCTTCTTTCCATATAGTCGGCTCATCAAAGTGGCAACATAATAAGGTCCTACCTTGCAAGAGGAAGTGGAGTATCTCTTAGAGCTCTCTACATGGAAACTATTTCCTTCATACCACCAATATTGGATTAATTGAAGCATTTCTAAATCAAATTGGACACATTGATCATCATGGAACTGTTGGAGAAACACACTGTTATAAGTGAGTATAGGTTGAAGAATTAGATACATTACATGTATGTCCTTGGGTCTAAAGGATCCAATGATTTTCCTCTAACTGTTACATATCATCCATGTTGGAAGGTATGGTGGGTTTAAATAGATATTATAGTGTTGACATCGTAGGAAGATGGATCTGAGATGCATTGGATGGTCATGAAGACTCTTAGAGTGGGTAGGAAGATCATCAAGGTATGGTTGAACAATATGCTTAATATTGTGAAAATCATAATTCATTGCCCATTGGAAAGTCGCTCCTGCATTCTTAAGACCGAAAGGAATTTTACAATAATAAAACGTACCTAATGGAAAAATGAGCACAATCTTATGCTGGTCAGATGGAAGCATGTTGATTTGATTGTAGTCAGAGAATCCATCCATATACGAAAACATTTCACTCCCGACACAATCATCAACAATTTGGTCGATGAAAGGGGTTGGATAGTTGTACTTGGGACAAGCTCTATTAATATCTCGATTATCAACACATATTCGGATCATACCTTGTTTCTTCATTACAGGAACAATGTTTGAGACCCAATCAGTTAAAGGAACATGATAAATAAAACCAACATGAAAAATATTTTCAACTTCTTTCGTAATCACAAAAAAATTATTAAGGTGGACCAAACAAAAATCTTGTCTAATTGGCTTGGCATCCAGATATGTTTTGATTTTGTGCACCACAAAATTTGGATCAATGCGTAGCATCTCTTTGTATTTCCAAAAAAACACGTCACAACGTTCTTGAAAAGGGTCCTTGTAAATCTTAATTTCATCTGTAGAGAAAGAGGCACCTATATCGAAATTTTCAATAATCCTGGGCTTAATTTCATCTGTAGAGAAAGAGGCACCTATATCGAAGTTTTCAATAATTGAAATGTCAAGGGGAATAGTGTCCTTAATATTTTCCAATTTGTTCTAAGAATTCACCTCATAAATGGAGATGGGGTCCTAAGGTTCCTCAGTAAACTTGGGAGAGAAAATTATTCAATATTACACTCAAGAGTGCTAGGTTGAGGCAAGAAAGACAAATGATGATGACTATCATCCCATGGTTTCTCATCTGACATCATGATCTCCATGATTCTTTCGTCGGTGGGAAAGGTATAGTCGTAAGGATTAGATTGCGAGACTAAACCTGAATCTTGAGAGGAATCATTAACCAAATTCACTAATTTACTGTTTTCAGAATTTTCCGAATAGGCCAAGTGAATAACCTCATAATCTAACTCAACAGGACTAAGAGGTATATGGTCGCCAAAATATTTGATATTATAACTGTCTGGAACTATCCAAGGATCATATGGAATAGTGCTAGATGAAATCATGTTGATCAGGGCAACCATAGAGGGAATTTCAGGAGGAGGAAGCGCGAAAGTTTCCATTAAGGATGAGTCTTTTATTAATCCTACTCTGACATTTCAGATGGTAGTGGAGTCTTACCCACAAGAGGGATGTTTCCAGTAGTTTGGGAAGCAATGAAGAAAAAGGAAAGCTCATAAACTACCACATTTCTCCCCTAGTGAGGAAATCAATCATCCAGAAATAGGATGAGACTAAAACTTCCATAGCATAAACCCAAGTACGACCCAGTAAGAGGTTATAATCTAAATTTCCATTAATGACTTCAACCTCTACTGGGACTCTCTTACTGACTAATTCCATTGTTAACGAATTAATAATTTTGTAAGGCTTAAATCCTCTTCCATCAAAGGCTTTGAGTGTCGTCGGTGTCTGAGTAAGGGAAGGAGAACCTAAATATTTCAAACATGACATGGACATGATGCAGGTAGAGGCGCTTTCGTCCACAATGGTGTAGAATAAATGTTTTCCTCTAACCACAACTTGAATCATAAGTGAAATTTGGGGTGGAAGTTTCAGTGTATAATTCTCGCGATTAAACACAACGAGACCCAAATCTAAGGGATTTATTCCTCCAATGGCTGCTAATAGCAACTTATTCTAAGAGGGGCAGTTATGAAAAACCTCTAGAGTAGACATAGTTGAAGGAGCTTGGGATAAATATTCAACTATATTATAATTTTGTGTAGCTCTCGCATGGGGGTTAAATGATGATTTATGAAGCACCCCTTTTGGAAGTTCAATCTTCAGCTCAGGAGCAGGCTTCTAGATTTGGAGAGGACCAGATGTGGGTGTAGTAGAACTAGAAGGGTGATCAATATCCTTTCCAGTTGAAGGATTCAAATTAACATAACCTTTGTTTTGAGTGGCCACTGAGACATATTTCTTACACCTGAAAATAATTTTATGAGAAGAAGGAGCTGAATATTTTGCAACCGTTTTCGCCTCCTAGTTTGGGAAATGATCTATAAAGATGACAGGTGTAGTGGATGCAGCTTTCAAAAATCATTTTATTTCCCCTCGATGTGGACAATCCTTAGTAAAATGATTGTCATTACATATAAGACAAGGGTAGTTAGGCTTATGCTTCTCGTGAGGAGACAGATTCTTCAACTTATCTTGTGGAGGGTTTTCTTGTTTGTTCTTACCTTTACCCTTTTTATTACTTCCAGATTGCTAAGATTTTCCTTTCGTAGATTGAATGAATTTAGCCTCAGAAGTACTCATAGGGGCATGATTAGAGGGAATTTGATTCATCACAGTTGGAGCATAATTTTAATTGGTTTTATTAGAATATTTTCTCACTATCTGTTGACCGTTGGAACCAATCACACCATTAGTGGCATGTGATTCCTTCAAGGGAGCAGGTGTAATAGTATGCGAATTTCAGGGAGAATTGGGTATCTTGTCATAGAGAGTTCCAAGTTGAGTATTAATCAAATCCATATATTGAGCACGGGAAATGAATTTCTCTTTAGTAACAACTCCGCCTTTAGAAACATCCTCAATCATAGTAGACAATAGAGATTTGACAAACCATTCTGCCAACAACTGATTAGGAGTATAAGTTTTGACCAGATGACGTCGGCGCCTCCACTCATGTATATGATCAAATATATGAGTAGAGTCATACTGCTTCAAGGAGGTCAAAATATCAATTCCAGTTTCATAACAAAGGGTAATTGGAAATGAGTTAGAAACATGGTTTCCAATGCACCAAAATTGTTAAGTGAAGCTCTGGGTAATTCAACATACCACTTAGCTAGTAATATTTTTCTAGAAAATTCATAAAAAAAATGGAGTCATCATTTAAGGAGTTCGACGAACACCATATATTATAAGTCATGACGTGATTTGACATATCTTCTCCAGGGTTTCCGTTAAATTTCGAAATTTCACTCGTTTTTTTAGGAATAGTCGACCACCAAGGAGAATGTTGAATCAAATAATTTATTAGCCAGGATAAATATGGTAACACAAGCGTTGTAATGAATGGTAATTTCCTATTAAAGTAAGTTTGAAGAGCTTGACCTAGTGTATAAAGGTGAACCAGTGGTGGAGGGTATCCTGGATATGATGGAATGGGTTGAGCTACTCACATTATCAATCCACTGGATAAGGAGGATTTTGATAACCAAGATAACCGAGACTAGGTTTCCCAGTTCCATGAAAACCTTGGTAAGGTTGGAAATACTGAATTTGAATCTGTTGGACTTGATAAGTCATTTGTGGTATAGTTTTTTTCCAACATGCATTTTTTGAATGCCTTGGAATGGTTGCGCAAATATAATTTGCATCATTCCAATGATAGGATAACTGGTTGGAACCTATGGTATTATTTGAATATGTTGGTTAACTTGTAACTATGGAATGGTATGACCAAGTGGGTTAAAAGGCGTTTGTAATGCACCTTGAAGAGTCTGGGTAGATAGGATTTGAGAAATTATCGGTACCATTTGACTAGTTTGTATTTGGGATACAACTTGAAAAATTTGACTCACTTGAGGTGTGTTGTAGTATTACAACAACTACCCATTATCTAAGTAAAATAGGTTAGAAAGGATAATGGGGACCCTTTTAAAAAATTTAGGTTAATATTTGTTTTAGAAATAAAACTTAATACTATTAGATTAAGCTTTATAAAATAAAGAAAACACTTAAAAAGAACCCTCAAACCTAAAAAGGCACACAAGCGGGGAAAATATCGGCGAAATCGCAAAACAGCGAATAACCGAACTTGCGAAATGCAAGAATGTGAATGGCTGAAACGCGAAATTGCGAATTCGTCACTTGACAGACTCCGGTGTCGCAAACCGTCATTTGATGGATGCCGATATCGCATCCTGTCTTAAACATCACAATATCACATATCAGTGGTTTGGAGATTGCTCTAAGCATCATATGTCGCCAACAATCAAAATCGTCGATCAATAAACCCTGATACAATGATATCTGTCACTATCAAATGAACCTATGTTTGTCAATTGAATTTTAATTCAGGTGTTTTATGATCTCGAGGTGTGTAATTGATTTGTAATTATTTCAAATATTAATATCATAGATCTCCCATATGCATGAGTTAAGTTGACAGGACAATTAATATCATTTGAAGTGATTTTAGCTTATCCTCTATGGTTTTCTTTCAACATTCTATGTCCAAACACTCAGGCATAAAAGGATGTCAAGGTTGATTAAAGCACGAAGAAAATATGCCACCCCATCACTCCCAATTATACAGTAAGAGGAAACCGGTGAAATGACTCCCTTAATCTCGGATACTACATGAAACCCAAACATTGGTTCTATGAGCTGGGAAGGGATCTATTAGCTATTCGAGAACAAGAAGCCGCAAGTAATTCTCGACAAAAAATTTGTGGCCGATGATACTCTGTCCAATGATTTTGAATCATGGACAGACGCAACCAATTATTTTCTTCACAGAATTGCGGCACATCCTAAAATGCTTCCATACACTGACTTAGTGAAATGGGTGTTAGAAAACGTGGATATCAGAGTTAGACAATTTGTTACTAGAAGCAGAACTGTTATCGGTTTGCTCAGGCTGTCGGATCTCAAGAAAATTTATAAACTACCAGAACCCCAGAAGAGATACAACGCCCAATTTGTTCAAGAGTTCATGTGTGAGAACGACCATCCTGCGACTGTGATTAGAGAATGGAGAAATGATCCTAACCGGCACAAGCACGATTATAAGGGTATGTACTCAGTCGTCTCTCTCAAAATTCCATTCTCTCAAATAGCTGCAATGGTGTGTTGTCTCTTTGGATTTGTAAATACGACCAAATTTAAAGAAAATTGGACACCCTTGATAGAAGCAGCCTCTGATGGATATATTCTAGATTGGGCTACCATTATTTCTAATAATTTGACCAGATTTATTACGGCCTATAGAGAAAATATAAATGCCCCACCCCATGCAGTCTCTTCTTTTTATATGAGCTCCTATATCGTAGACACAACTTGTTTTTCCTTTGAATTTTCATCACTAGGATGGAAATGGACCAGAGAAGCCGAAACCCCTATCTTTTTACGGTTAGATTTCTTATGGGAGTCAAAATATCATTCTCACATGTTTAAATTATGAAATTATATAATGCTCCTGCTCTTCAAAGTCATTTTCGAAAGAAAAATCACTAGTCACTCCCGAAGCCAATAGGAGTCTCAAGACTATAGGTAGGTGGTTTGGTGAAGAGAGTTTTACATACATCTGTATTTTTGGAAGTTATTCCAATCCTCATGTCCTACCCTTGTATATACCAATGAAATTGTTAGCTAAAGAAATCACTTCTCAAACAGTTGGTCATGGTTTAAGCAAAACCCTAAAAGATGCCAAGAAGACTGTTTGGCAAGCTTTTCCTTTTTCCTGTGGTTTGTATGCCCTAGACAATTTCAAGCATGCATCTCTTGAAATTGATTGATTAAAACCTTTAAAATTTCCAGTGTTTCCTAGTAGAAATTATGATCCCCATGGTATTGCTAGAGAGATAATGAATTCAGTCAAGCTGAGAGAATTTTCAGATGAGCCTGACAGGTTTGATGATATGTTTGAATCAATTCATGAATTTCCAACAGTTTAGCATAAAGAAGGTGAAATTATTAGTCCATAAGATTCATAAATATTCAAAGTGTATCGGGAAAAGAGAAATGCTCATTTACAAGATTATTTGTGTCGCAGACCAGAGCCGAAGGCAAAACATATTATAATTGCTACAACTACTCAAGTACCAATACGAGTTTAAGAAGAAGAAATTTTTGATGTTCAACAGGATAATAGATTCATCCAAAATTGGGAAGAATTTGAGAAAGCACTATCAGAAACTGATACCCCTGCCATTCAAAATGTTATTCAGTCAGAAACCATGCCTATGGTAGGTGCCTCAAGTTCCATGAATCATATAGGAGAATCAAGTATGAAGCATGTCTCTACTGATGTTGATAACTCCCAGAATCAAGGATAAATTAGAGAACCCTCATTCACTACAGAGGTTTCCAAGATTATTCTTGAACATAGTAAGATTCAAGGAAATAATGATACAAAGGAAAAAACCAGAGGAGACACCAGCCAGGGATATGGAAATTATTCCGACATTTCCGACTACTGAAATAGTCTTGAAAATTGAAGAGATACCACCACTGGATGTGTTTTACAGCCCAAAGAATAAATTTGTCGTGACCAGGTCAAAGAAGAAATGAAAGATAGAAGAATCTCCCGAATTTCCTATAGATTCAATGTTAATGTGAGTCCTTTGGAAAGGAACTCAGTCATCTCCAGGAACATAGCTTAATATATTATCACAATTTGAAGGAGATTATGCAAATGCAACAATTGAAAAGGAAACCGAGGTTGAATCATTGATTTAAGAAAAGGACCACAAAATTGCTCATATGGAGCAAGTTTTCTCTGATGAAAAGCAAAGAATAGAGCATGAGCTTCAAACAAATATTAATTATCAGCAATAGTTTGAAGGTATCAAACTCAAAATGAAAAATAAAATTAAGGAGAAAGATCAAGTAATTCATCAAATGAAACAGAAGATTGAAAATATCCAAGAGAAGTCCGAGACCAGTGAAGTAAAGAACGAAGCAATTGAATTGGAAGCATTAATGACAACTCAACAAAAAATTTCTATTAGAAGTGCATTCAGATTCAGGAGAAAGTCAAAACCAGTGATAAATTAGTTACTCAGATTTCTAATCTGAGAACTTTGTAGGTTTTAACCCTGAACAGAAATTATCTACACACGAATCTTATAACAGAAAATAAACAATAGTGAGAGCATAAAACATAAAAGAGATAAACACAGAGATTTCCCTCTGGATCCCAAATCGGGACGACCAGCTTGATTTTTCATTATATTCCTTTTAATGTTACAACACATATATATACATGCCGAAGCATACATAAAACCCAATCCATAAACCCTGGATTAGAACATAACCGTAGTTCCCTTGACCGGATCTACAAAAATACCAGGGGCCGAAAACCATCGTGCCCCAATACCATGTGCAAAACCATGCACAAAACCATGGACGCGGAATACCCACCGGAAATTAAGACCGGGGCTCGTTTGGCGTCACTTCCAGGCCCAACGCAAAGGTGGGGGCTATCGCCCCTCTTATTCGTGGAAAGAATATAACACATACCCAACATTCTCCCACTTGTTGTTTTCTTTCCATGGGGGGCCACAGGAGGGCTTAGTCATTGGCCCAATTCTTCAACACCCATTGTTTCTCTACACCAAGAGAACTTCTGAGTGCTCACAGACTTTGTCAATGCATCTGCAACATTCTTCAAAGTGTCCACCTTTACCAGCAACGCCCTTTTAGCCTCAACCATATCTCTAACAAAGTGATATTGAACATCAATGTGCTTTGTCTTTGAATGATAAGCAGGGTTCTTAGCCAAGAAAATTGCACTTTGGCTATCACAGTCTATCCTTATAGCTTGTTGTACCAACCCCATACTTCAACACAATCTCTGCAACCAAACTGCTTCCTTGCTTGCATGAGTGGCTTCTATGTATTCTGCCTCTGTAGTTGAAAGAGCCACTACAGACTGTCTTTTACTCATCCAACTGACTGCGCCTCCAAATAGGCTAAACACATACCCACTTGTAGATCTTCTTTGGTCCACATCTCCAGCCCAGTCTGCATCAACAAAACCACGAATGTCCAACATTCTTTCCAATCCTCGTCTTCCCTGGTAGCACAAGCCATAATCACTAGTGCCACGTAAATATCTGAAAACCCGCTTCACTATTGTCCAATGCTCCTTCCCTGGGTTTGACATAAACCTGCTCAATACTCCCACTGCATGTGCAATGTCTGGTCTAGTACAGACCATTGCATACATCAGACTACCCACTGCACTTGCATATGGAACACGGGACATATGCTCCTCTTCTTCTTGTGTCTTGGGACACTGTTCAGCAGACAGCTTTACACCTACAGGAATAGGAACATTCACCGGTTTACTATCCTGCATATTGAACCTCTGCAATATAGTCTCGACATACTTCCTCTGGTTTAACCAGAGCTTCCTCTTTGCCCGATCTCTCTTAATTTCCATGCTCAAAATATAGTTTGCAGCACCAAGATCCTTCATGTCGAATTTGGGGAACAGTTGGGTCTTCAAATCTTGGATAATTTCTTTGTCATTTCCAATCAACAACATATCATCCACATACAAGACCAAATAAATAACACGGTCACCAATTAATTTAAAATAAACACAGTGATCCTCCTTGCTTCGGGTGAAGCCAAGTCCCCGTATATAGGTATCAAATTTCTGATACCACATCCTTGGTGACTGTTTTAACCCATACAGAGACTTCTTCAACCTGCATACTAGTTTTTTTTTACCCTTCACCATAAAGCCTTCAGGTTGCTTCATGTAGATCTCCTCTTCTAGATCCCCGTGAAGAAATGTTGTCTTCACATCCATTTGTTCTATCTCAAAATCAAATGCAGCAGCAACAGATAAAAGTAATCTAATAGAAGTAAATTTGGCAACAGGAGAAAAAATATCACCAAAATCAATTCCCGACACCTGGGAATAACCTTTCGCTACCAACCGAGCTTTGTATTTCTCCACCTTGCCTTCTACATTCATCTTCTTCTTAAACACCCATTTCCTCCCAATGGGCTTCCTTCCAGCCGGCAACTCCACCAGATCCCATGCATCGTTTTTGTGCAAGGATGCCATTTCATCAACCATGGCCTCCTTCCAGAGTTTTCCATCCTCTGAATCTACTACCTCCTTGACAGTTCTGGGTTCATCATCAGTTATAGTTAAGGCAAAACCTGAACAGAAAGCAGATGGACTATACCTTTCTGGTTGCCTTCTTTCCCGAACTGATCTTCTCAAAGCTGGAGTTTGTGGCTCTTCATCTTCTGAGTCTTCTTCTGTTGTAGAGTCCGATTCATCCTCCTTTAGCTCAAACTCTATCTTCGCAGGTTCCTTTGGTAGGACTTCATGTTTAACAGCATCTTTCACTTCTCTAAACACCACATCTCAGTTGTACACAACCTTCCTTGTTTCTGGATTCCAAAGCTTGTAACCCTTTAAACCATCCTTATACCCAATAAAGATGCACCTTTCACATTTATTATCCAACTTGGTCCTTTTCTCCTTTGGAACATGTACATATGCATCACATCCAAATACCCTTAGATGTGAAAGAGAGGGTTTCTTACCAGTCCATACCTCATGTGGGGTCTTATCCTCCAACGCTTATGAAGGTGATCTGTTAACTAAGTAACATGCAGTCTCCACTGCCTCTGCCCAGAATTCTTGTCCTAACCCGGTACCACTGAGCATGCTTCTTGCCTTTTCCATCAGTGTTCTATTCATTCTTTCTGCAACTCCATTTTGCTGAGGTTTGTATGGAGTAGTCTTCTGTCGTGCTATACCACACTTCTTACATAACTCTTCAAATTCCTTCTTGCAGAACTCCCCACCATTATCTGTCCTCAACGCCTTTATCTTCTTCTCTGTCTGGTTTTCCACCAGAGCCTTAAATTCTTTAAATTTGTCAAAGACTTTAGATTTATTCCTCAAGAAATATATCCATGTATTCCTTGAGAAGTCATCTATGAATGAAACATAGTACATAGACTTTCCCAGTGATGGAACTGACACAGGCCCAAACACATCACTGTGCACAAGTTCTAATATCTTGTTTGCCCTCTTAGCACCAGAAGGAAAACTCACCCGATTTTGTTTCCCATATACACAATGTTCACAGAAATCGAAATCCAGAGAAAAATTAGACATACCTTCTACCATACCATCTCTATGCAGTATCCGAAGGCCCTTCTCTCCAATATGTCCAAGCCTTTGATGCCATAGCATGGTCTTTTCTCCAGAGACAGCTAGGATTTCCGTCCCACTTTCAGGAACCACAGAACTGTTACACCCATCAATAACAATGCTACCTTGTAGCTTGTACAGAGTTCCAGTCCGAACTCCCCGCATTAATACCAGTGCTCCTCGAACCATCTTGCAGGCATATTTCTCGAACACTGTTTTTACACCTGCATCATCCATCTTGCTTACAGAAATCAGATTTCTGGCCAATGCAGGAATATGCAGAACACCAAGAAGTGTTCTAATCCTTCCACCTTGTAGCTTCATCTTGACCTTTCCACGTCCAACGATTTTGGCCTTCCTATCATCCCCTAGGAAGACATCACCATCATATTTCTCATACTCACAGAATCACTCCCTATGGGGAGTGAAGTGAAAGGATGCACCTGAGTCAATCAACCATGACTCATGATCTACATGTGTATTTGAAGAAGAAGCCAAATACACATCCCCACCTTCATCCGAGGAGGTTTTTGCCTCTGCAGAAGGACCTTCATCAGATCCCTTTCCTTTCTCAGGAGCTTTAGATCTGCAGTCCTTTTTGTAGTGCCCTTCCTTTCCGTATTTCCAGCGCACATTTACAAACTTTCCAGGAGATTTAGATCTCCCTCTAGATTTGGATCTCCAACTCGAAACCTTATTCTTCTTTCTATTCTAGGACCTTCCCCGTACAGATAAGGCATCTCCATTCTGACCCTCCATATTTCTCCGTCTCATTTCCTTCGACAGCAAGGCTGAGACAATGTCATCAAAATTCAAGGTAGTTGTATTGCTACCTATTGCAATAACCAGACTGTCCCATGAGTCTGGTAGAGAACAAAACAAATTGATGCACTTATCTTCATCTAAGATTTTAATATCAACAGATGACAGCTGACTTACCACAGTATTGAAGGCGTTCAGATGCTCTGTCACCGAGTCTCCATCCTTCATCCTCAGGTTATACAGCTTTTTCCGCAGGAACAACTTATTCACCAGAGACTTAGATTGGTACAAAGTCCCAAGTTTTTCCCACAAATTCTTCACCATAGCTTCCCCAGATACATTCAACAATACTGAATCTGAGACACACAACCGTATTGTGCTCTTAGCCTTCCGATCCAATTTCTTCCAGTCTTCATCTGACATTGCCGTTGGTTTAGTACCTGGATCTACTGCGATCCACTGATCTTTATCCACCAGCAGATCCTCCATCTTGAGCTTCCACAACTCAAAACTCTGACCATTAAATTTCTCGATCTCTATCTTTCCGCCGCTCGCCATCTTCTTTCACTACAAGAATCGATCCCGCAGATCTCCCACTGAACAAGGTCTACCTCAGGCCCGAACAAAAAACCCTCAGCAGCAAAGGCGTCCCCTTGAAGCCGAAACAACTCTGATACCAAATGTAGGTTTTAACCCTAAACATAAATTATCTACACATGAATCTTATAATAAAATAAACAATAGCGAGAGCACAAAACATAAAATGTATAAACACAGAGATTTTCCCCCGGATTCCAAATCGGGAACGACCACCTTGATTTTTCATTATATTCCTTTTAGTGTTACAACACATATATATATACATGCCGAAGCATACATAAACCCCAATCCATAAACCCTGGATTAGAACATAACCGTAGTTCCCTTTACTGGATCTAAAAAAATACCAGGGGCCGAAAACCATCGTGCCCCAATACCATGTGCAAAACCATGCACAAAACCATGGACGCGGACTACCCATCGGAAATTAAGGACCAAAAATTTTCGCTGGGGCGCTGCCCCCCCTGTGACCCCCCCAATGCAAAGGGGGGGTTATCGCCCCCCCTCTTAGTCGTGGAAATAATATAACACATACCCAACAAACTTATTATAAAGAGATTGATAACAGTGTCAAAATACATTGATTGGAAAGATACTACACAGAGTAGAGTGACCGATCTTCCCCGTCTAGAAGAATCAATCAAAGATATAATATTTGGAGATTGGGATATTAAAATGAAGAGTGTTGAATTAGCTATTATCAAAGCTAAGAATTTATCCTCCAACATCTCTGAATATATAAAATATTCTCTTCTACAAGCCAATTTGATCCATGAAGCATCAAAAGACACTTTTCTGGAATTCAGTTTCCTAAAACAATCCTGGCAAGAGACATCAAACAGAAAATCTCTTGACATTGAAAATTTTCCAAGATTAAACATGGAAATTTACTGGTACTTGTTGATAAACCTCATAATCAATTGATAATATTGAGGTGCCTCTCCAATGAAGCAGTTCAACTTCTTTCGACACTCAACGATGTAGTATTCACGCACGAGATGAGAATGCAACCAATTCATCCCCCCTAGCTCGAATACATGATCAAAGCATGCTAGCTCAAGGACCAACTAGGCATTGAATCCAGGAAATAGTCATAGACTGTTATAACTTATGCATTTTATTTTCCTAGTTTATAGTTATATAGTTTAGATTAATATTAGAAGACTTCTTTTACAAGTCTTCTATTTTTGTAATATTAAGTAGTGTTTAAACCCCTTTCATGCATTTAGAAAGGGGTCAAAATTTTTGAGAAGATTACTTTTGGAACTCACACTACTGTTTGAACAGAAGTTATCTAATTGAAAATCTGAACCTTTGAAGCTATCTTTTTATATCTAAAGCTATGATGAAGCAGGTACTATTATCTGTGTATTAATTGTTTTATGTTTATGAGATTGTAGCAAACTTATTCTTTTTATTATTTTCAGTCTGATAAAGCATTGAAGTGATATATGTTCTTATTACTATTGATATAATGTATTGAACAATGTGTTGTTAGATGTGAAACTTAGGGATATTTTATTTGATTAATGTTTTTCATCAACTAAATCAATTAAATTGATTTAGTTTCTTTAATGAGCTTATATTCATTAAGTATGCAATGATCTGTATTATTTCATGCTTGTGAAATCTTATCCAATCCCGGGAAATAGTTAGAATAGTTTTAATTTATGTTATCATTAGAATAAATCACCCCGTTAGTGTTAATTTCATTTATCTTGTTATATATACTCTTTTTACACAGGAAACTAGTCCCTTTATCCGCAGTCAGACCCACCATTTTCAACGGAAAAGGAGTTGCTTTAAGCTCCTGATTGGGTGAAATCCCTAATGTTGAGGAAGTCACTTTCCAGCCTTGAACAAGGTGTAACTTGGGAAGGTTGAGGTATGGATTGAACATATTGACAAGTAGGAACATTAGGCATATCCAAAACATGTTGAGAGGTTGGGATATGAGTTAAGACCAAGCCAGGTTGAATAAGAAATTCACAATTCCAAGGAGGAGCAACCATTCCTAGAAATTGAGCACCTGCAGGAAGGGGACTCTAATAAGGTGGAGCACCAACTTGTAGCATTTTATCAACAGATGAAAACATTCCAGCAACAAGTTTCCCCCATGCGGAAGGATAAGGAGTAAACAGAGGCAATTCCCCCCCTAGGAGGAGGGTGCCCAGTATAAGACAAAGTAGACTATTGTAAGTGTCCTAATCCACTGAGAAACACACCATATGGCTGCTCCTAAGGAAGTTGGGGCACAATAGGTTGAATGGGTCATGAGGAACTTATTAAGGAGGGACCATATTGTAACACCCTCCTCCCACATCTACCCAAGTAACCGAAAACTTGGGTTAAACATGTGACAAAGAGTTACTATGATCTGATTCAACCTCTTAGGTGACATTAAGGAAGTGGAATCGATGGAAACACATCAAGCACACCTTCCACATAAGAAACAAAACTCCTAGGAGCCAACCTAACCACTCAGTTATCCAACCCCTGGGTTCCACTGAAGGTTTTTGACCTTTAAACCCCCAGACGCTCCCACAACATAGGCATGCGTGCGTCCATGCCCAGAGCCTAGGTCACTGCCCATAACTCAATGAAAAGTTCATAAAAGAAAAAAAAAAAAAACAATGGTGCATAAGCAAACACTTGAGCAAGGACTTGATTAGACCCCTATTAGCCATGATAGACATTTTATGAAACATGTCACAAATATGTAATCTACAGATTTAAATATCAGATCTAAGCATAGGGGTCTCATACTTATTTGAGAATCGCTAAGAAGCATTGTTACTTCATCACATAAACTACACTCTCATCTATTTAGGCATAGATACATTTTTCATTCAATTATGATTCAAAAGATGATGAGAGCTATACTTCATCAACATCATAAAACTTAGTCATAACCAATAAATAAACAACAGAAATTTCAACCACATAACAACCATATAAG
Organism: Pinus albicaulis; assembly: GCA_034641835.2. Taxonomy (NCBI): domain Eukaryota; kingdom Viridiplantae; phylum Streptophyta; class Pinopsida; order Pinales; family Pinaceae; genus Pinus; species Pinus albicaulis. The sequence continues at coordinate 1,607,559,450 of CM076581.1, forward strand.
CCACATAATAAAAAACATATTTACCCATCAATAAAAGAGGAAAAGTGATCTTATTTCCATAAGAAAAATGTAACCAAGTCTGGGACTTCCACATTCCACCCAATCATAGACATGGCTGAGCCAAAAATATCTTTAGCCAGTCACCCCTATGCCATATTCCAAGCACGAATATGGGATCGGATAAATCAAATCCATCAAAACTAAGCTTTTTCTTCCAGAGGCCAAGCCACCTCAACCCTCGAACAGTGATTCCACCTCATGGTCGGACATCACAACCATCATGGATTGGCCTCTACCCAAGATGTTCTAGGGCTCCAAATTCTTTTTTCCAACTAGGGTTTCCATGAATAGTAACTCAACCCCAACTGTCATAGGGTTTCCAGAGCTTTTGTCCAACCAGGGCTTCCAAGACTAGTATCTCAATCCACCCAAGGCTTCCAGAGCTTTTGTCCAAGCAAGGTTTCTAGGACTAGTAACTCAAACCACAGTTTTCCACCAAGCTTTCATAGCATTTTTCCAACCAAGGCTTCTAGGAACTGATAAATCAACCCACAACCAAAGGCACAGGAGAACTAGGAAGAAAAAAATAATGAAATTGAACCCAAAATACCATTGATATCCAAGAAATGGAAAGCTAGGAAAATCCACTGTCAATCCAGGAAATATTCCATGACAATGACAAATCATAACAAAGAAACCACATGCATGTGCCATGCACACCAAAACTAGCAAGGAAACCATACATGAAACTTGATACCTGCAAAGAAATCTAGTTGTAGTCGTTGATCCCGATGCCCTCTTGTGCTTTCCTACCTTTCCTTTGTTTGCTTGCTCCAAATTCAAAGTATGCCACACTCCTCCAAGAGAGCTCTAAGAAAACTCTAAGTATTCAAGAGTATGAGAGAGAGAAAGATTAGAATGAGAGTCATAAGTGTGAGAAAAATCTTGAGCCAAAATCTTGCCAACTAATCCTCATAAGCCTTTTTATTAATGAGGCCTCTATTTTCTTCATTTTCCTCCTCACATGAAACCTGTGACCTTTCACCTCCCTTTTATCCTAATTTCCATTATTTTCATAAATAAAATGGCAATTAATGCCTCATTTCTTTCCAAATCCTTTTCCATTTCCTTTTCAAATTTCCATTATCCATAATAAATCGAATAAACACTCACTAGGATGTTTTTCTCACCATTCATCTCCTTAAACAACGTGGGCTAGTAATATCTTGAATGAAGGATCTTATGTGCGGTGTTATCTCCTCCAAAATGTCCACCTGTAGGTCCATCATGGAGTTCCTGCAAAACCCTATGTGCTTCAGATTTCTCAAGGCGTCTTAGTAGTACATAATCATAGTTCTTTCTAAATAAAATATTGTATATGATCTGATATTGACTAGCTTCCAATCTTAAAGCTCTTTTTCTTTTGTAATTGAGTTCTGTAGGTGCATATCCATTTTTCAAATAAAAGATAAGGTCAACATATTGTGATTCAGAGTCATTTAGGCTTACCTCAACAATGTGTATAGTGTTACCTGGCTCTTCATCATCAGATATATTGGATGCTCCAGATAGTAATCTGCAGAGACCTTTCCCTATGATGATTTTCGTTGGTCTTATTTCAATGTCATATTCCTGTAGAGTATTTACCCAATTTGCTCGCTTTTCTCCTAGTTCCTTTTGGATAAGTAGTTGTCTTACTGCTGAAAATGGAACTATTACCTTGGTGAGTGTTTTCAGGAGAAAAGGTCTAAAGTGCTTTAAATATTTGTAAATAGAAAATTCCTGTTTTTCCACTTTTGAATAATTTAGTTCAACACCTTGAAGATTTGAACAAAAGAAAGAAATCGGTGCTTCAATTTTTATCATTGATTTGTGTTAACACTGCAGCGTAAGATGTTTCAGATGAAAAAGTATATAAAATGAAATGAATAAGAAAATATGAGGTACTTAAAGAAGAAGCATTGATGATGGCTTGCTTGATTATATCAAAAGCTTCTCTTTCATTATGTCCCCATTTGAAGAGTGCATTTTTCTTAATCATTACTTGCAATGGTAAAAAAATTTGGGAAAAATTTGGAACATATCTATTGAAAACATTAATTTGTCCTAAAAAGGACTGATGGATTTCTTGTTATGGGGATGAGAGAGTTCATAAATTTCCTTTATCCTTTCTGGATATATGCAGATGCCTTATTTTGAAACAATAAATCCTAAAAGTTTAGCTTCACTTAAAGCGAAATAAGACTTTTTGGGATTTAAAGAAATTCCATATTTCAAACAACGTTCAAGGATTTTTCTTAAGATCATGATAGTGGTCACTTATTTTCTTGTAATAAATGGTTATATCATCTAAATATACAACCATAGTTTTATTTATCAGTCCTCTAAAAGAAATGTCCATTGCTCTTTGAAAATTTTCTCCTACATTGATTAGATCGAAGGGCATTTTCTGGTAGGGATAAGTGCCCCATTTAGTTCTAATGTAGTCTTTAACCTATCTTCAGGATGAACCAAAACTTGATTATAGCCTGTAAATCCATCAAGGAAAGACATTAATTTAGAACCAACAACTGATTGCAAAATTTGTTCCATCGGTGGTAATGGGAAATTGTCTTTTAAGCAAGCTTTGTTTAAGTTCCTAAAATCAATACAAATATGAATATCACCATTATTTTTTCTAACAGGGACTAAGTTTGAGACCCACTTTGAATGCCTAATAGGGAAGATAATATTGGCTTTAAGGAGTTTTTTGAGTTCACTTTTGGTTTGAATTTCAAGATCAGGGTGAATTTTCCTTAACTTTTGTTGTATAGGCTTTTCAGTGGATGCCATTGGGATAGTATGTTGGATGATGGAGGTATCATAACTTTTGAGATATTCATATTTCCATGCAAATATGTTCTTGTATTTCTTGAGTAAGTGGATGAAGACTAATATTTCATTAGATGAAAGACCAAGTCCTAAGTTAATGTTGCAACGGTTAAGATCTATGCTAAGATTTACTAGTTCAAACCTAAAAGTTGAACTTTGTAGTTTAGAATTAGAAACCTTTTTGAATCTATCTTTGAGATCATAGAGATATTCAAGCTTAACCACAGACTTAGGTATGGAATTTTCTTCAGGTTTATGTTTCAATTTCCTTTCATGTTCATCTTCATCAATTAATTGATCATCATATTGTAGAAATTATACAATATGCATGTATATCTTGGATTCAACCGATCTAACAATATGCTAAAGTTAAATACTGAATCACTTCTACAAATCTTTGCGGAATTAAAAACAAAATCGCCAATTACAATATCATGAAGAAAGATCAATCACACACAACACAGATAATTTCTTGGGGAAAGCATACAGCTAAAAACCCCACTATATTCTATTGTATATTCTATCATGGATCATGAAACAATTACATGAAAAAGTCCAATCACAAGAGCTCTCAGTACATCAGCTAATTGTCTCACACTATCATACAAAAATTTGCAAATCACTTGCTCAATTTACTGTCTCTAGACAACTTGCCTCCACTGCGCAATCCGTGCTGATACCAATCCTTGAAAGAATGCAATCTTGCCTACCTTGACTATGCAAACCTCATGGGCACATCCAATGTGTGTGTGGTTGCATGTGTGCAACCGGATAATGTCACAACTGATAGTCAACTTCCATTTCACCTAGAACCCAACTAGGTCTCCAATGGATTTGACATGCATGCAATTAATAATAGTAAAACTTCAGTTTCATGTGATACCACTGATTGTGAATTAATTAATAATTAATTCACTTGATCTCTCACTAGTGTATATTCAGTTACAACTAGCACAACTGATTTTAACTCACTTAACTGAGTTAAACTACTTTACAACTTGCACAACTGCACTTACAACTCTGTTACAACTCGAATCATTCAGTTACAACTAAAGTCAACCTGCATGTCCCACCAACCAACCACTCAACTCGAAATTCACTTAGCTAACTGATTTTCCACTTCAGTTAACTATTTCCAAGTGCTCATTAAGAATATATTATAGTTTATTGTCGATCTAAATTAAGGGATAATAAATATAGACATGCATCTATAAATAGACATGCATTCTATAAATAGATTATGCACATACATCTATAAATAGACATACACCTGAAAATAGCCCGAGGCCCCATCCTAGTGTAGGTGCTTAATTTTCACTAGGATCTTCTTGTTGAATCTCAACACTCCCTCTCAACAAGAAAGGGATTATCCTTCACCCCAATATTGTCTCTATGGTATTCGAATTTGCTCCTAGTGAGTGCCTTCGTCAGAATATATGCATCCTGATCTTCTGTGGGAATGTACTGAAGCAACATGATTCTCCTCTGCACACAATCTCTGAGATAATGGTACCGGATATCTATATGCTTGGATCTATCATGAAACACATGATTAATCGAGATTTCAATGCAACTCTGATTATCACAATGAATCACTGTCTGATCCATATGAGAACCAAAAAAATCAACCAAGATCTCTCATCCAGATACCCTCACATGCAGCTTGACTTGCTGCCATGTATTCTGCTTCCGTTGAACTGAGTGCCATGGATCTCTGCTTCCTACTGTACCAAGAAACAATTGTAGATCCAATGTTAAATATCCCCCCTGATGTGCTCTTTCTATCCATTTGACTTCCAACCCAATCTGCATCCGTGAAGCCATGAAACTTCACTCCATCCGTATGTCTGTACATAAACCATACTCTGATGTGCCCCTTAGGTATCTCAAGACATGCTTCCCCTCCTTCCAAATGAGCTTGGTAGGCTTAACCATAGCTTGAATCAGCTGTTTAAACACATAGAAAATGTTCAGTCTCGTGTTCACTAGATATATTAGTGAACCCACTAACTGTCGATAGACAGTAGCATCCACTACCTCTCCAGAAGTAGCATCCTCTTTCCTCCAGTTTCCTAGGAGAGGAGTATCCATGGGTTTGCAGCCCTCCATGTTAAAGTTACCCAGTACATCCTTTGCATACTTGCCTTCAGACACAAAAATTTCACCATCTCGCTGCCATATTTCAAATCCAAGGAAATAATGAAGGAGGCCCAAATCCTTCATTTCGAACTCCCTTGCAAGATCCTCCTTGCATGAGTGTATCAGCTTCTCATCACTAATCAATATTAAATCATCAACATAAAGAAAAATGACTAAAATCTTACCCTCCAACACGATTTGGTACAGGTTTTGATCTGCTTCACTTTTGGTGAAGCCCAGTTCGGTGAAATAGATGTCTGTCAGAGTGTACCAAGCTCGAGGTTCTTGCTTCAGCCCATACAACACTCTTTTGAGTTGGCACACATGCATCTCGTTGTTTAAGATCTCGAAACCTTCAAGCAGCTCTATGTACACATCTTCCTCAATGATCCCATTGAGAATTTACACAATTTTCACATCCATCTGATGAATGCACTAGCCTATCTGCACTAAGAGAGCAAGGATGGATCTTATGGAAGAATACCTTGCGTCAAGTGCAAAGGTCTCTTCATAATCTATCCCCTCGATCTGTGAGAAGCCCTGAGCCACAAATCTGGCCTTGTATTTCTCCACACTCCCATAAGCAGCTTGCTTTACCTTGTAGATCCATCTCGAACCTACCACTGATTTATCAACAAGCCTTGGAACAATTTCCCAAGCACTATTTTTGACAATGGAGTCATACTCCTCCACCATTGCATCAACCCAAGTGGCCTCCGGCATTACTTCCTGAAAGGAAGATGGTTTAGTAACAATACATTTTCTCATGAGAGCCATGCATCTAGTAAATCGATCAGGAGATTGTCTCTGTCTGTGTTGTGAAGTAGGGGCTCCTACATTCTGTGTAGCATCAAGTCTAAGCCTATCAGCTTCCGTGGTGCACCTTCTGCCATTTCTGATGGATGGCTCTTCATGAGTGGCTTCCTCCACTCCATGAACCTCCTCCTGTGGTTGATACACATCTAGAGATTCATCTTTGGGAACCATACTACAAGGAAAATACCCTCTAGCGGATGTTTTTAAGGAACCCCTTTTAAAAATACCCCAGACATCTGTTTATAGCAGAGGTTACTAGAGGAGGTTGGCGGGTGGAGGTTTTTGTGAATGTTTTTCGTTCGGTGCGCTTATCATCCTAAATCGCACTAGTGCGTTCAACAAGAGAAATCACGATGCACACAAAACATTGGCACACCGGACACCGTGCACTCCGTACACACCCGCTTGGTGCGTATTATTACTGTAACGCACCGATGCTTTACAAAGCTTCCGCATCGGTGCGTCATAAAACCTCGCGCCAAAACAGAAATCGCCTGGTGTGGTCTTAAAAAACTGCAACAGTATGCCTATAAACCGTGCGGACCGGAACAGGGTTAAATAAAATAAAAATTACGGCAAAAAAATCGCATTTTTCACTTTTCTTAGTGCTCCAGAGCTCTCAAGCACCGGTGCAATTTATCCTTGTCTAAGCTGCCCTAACATCGGTGCTTCCATTGCACCCATTACACGCACTGTTGCTGTGCATTGCCCACCAATCTCTAGCTTGAATTTTGCAAAACGGTGGGCAAATTTTCTTTTGCAAATTCTATAGCAAATATGCCTCCTCGACAGCCAAATGTATAGGTATTTTTCTTGTTTTTCCATAATTAAGCCTTTTAGCAGATTAGAATTTCAAATTACCTTAAAATTAACCATTTAAAAGAAAAAAAATAAAATTTGTCACGCGGTGCGCTCGAGACGTTCGGCTCGCACCGATTCGCGGTGCTGCCTGTAAATTTACAGGCTGCACCACAACCGGTGCTAATAGTATCTGTACCGGTTCCAGGGCAGTACTGAAAGGCACACCGTGTTATTTTAAAATTTAAAAAAAAGTGCAGTGCGGTCGGTTACCCGACCACACCGTTGACCATGTGGAATAGCGGCAATGTGGTGCATTGACTTAAATATCCACCCCAAGGCGGGTATTTTTGTCAGCGCACCACATTCCACATTTCGACAGGGTCAATAGTGCGGCTTGGTAAAAGACCACACCGTTGACTATGTAATGATGTCAGGAGGTTGGTGCGCTGACCGAACTATACGCCCCGGGGTGTAGAGTTTAGTCAGCGCACCGCACTCCCGACACCGTCCATAGTCAATGGTGCATTGAAAATTTTCAGGTGCACTGCCGCCGTTGCACTGAATATTTTTTGGTGCACCGCCGCCGGTGCGCGACAAAAAAAGACGCACCGGTTCTGGTGCATGCCTATCTTTTGTGGCGCATCGAATGTTTTTTTTTTCCAAAAAAAATTATGTATATATATTCCTAAATACATGTCTCATTTAATAAAAAAATTGTATTTAATATGTCAATCATTCAGAGACGTGAAAGGAGAGAAGAGGGGGAACAACAACAATAATAGGTGGACCAGTATAACATGGTTCACCTATGGGATGAACAAGAGAGGGAGAGAGATGTGTACCCTCACCCTATTACAGCAACTACCCAGGGGCTCCTAAGGCAGGTAGGCCTCCTCAAGTTCTATGAGGAGGCTACTTCCCTAAAGGGCCATGGTGTGTTTTTGAGACATCTTATCCGCAGTGGAATGCCCACCAATAGGTTTTCTGAGTTGGTCCTAACCAGTGGTACACGCCCACTAAGGACGACGAATATTTCATTACAGGGCTATCGAGGAGATGGGTGGATTTTCCCTCATTCCCAGAGGTTCCAGTTGGCTATGAAACAGGGAGTCAATTGGTGTATTCCTAGAGATACATTAGCGCAGATATACTGTCTCTTTCAGATTTTCAGGTCTCCAGAGGTCAGTTACATATTGGTGCATTTGGTAGTCAGGAGGTGAGGTTCCTCTCACTTCTGATTTCGACCATTTCACACAACACCAGTGACGGGAAACACATTAGTTGCTCACTTCTATATTATGCCAATTATTTAGTACAGGAGCCAGGACTTTTCAGGTGGTCTGCAATTTTTTTGCGGCAGTTCTGTACAGCCTTAGATAGATGTCGTGTTCATGCACAAGGGAGGGTCAACTTCCCTTTTGCTTCAGAGCTTTTATTTTTATTTTTTGAGAGGTTTCCAGAGACGAGGCATAATTTTTTTTGGCAGCCTCGTAGGCCGATGTTGGAGGCACGAATGCACATGTGGGGACAAATGATGCACAAGAGGGGAGAGACTGAGTTTTCTGTGAGGATATCACATGATGCACTGGAGTTGCTAGCCAGTGTTGACGAGCATCCATTCATTATGGTCCCCTGTCCTTATGTTGGTTTGGATTGGCAAGGGTGTGCCAACATCCTCTTCACAGATGATGAGTCGGCGGATGATAGAGGTAATATTACTGTTTTATTTAAATTTATTCTAACATGTTCTTTAACTTGTTTGTATTAAATTGTGTAATGAAAATGTCTAATTATTGTTCTGTACTTGTATATATTTTGCAAAAATTGGACATTTTGATGGCGAGGACATGCCAACACCACCGCATGATCCAGGTGTGGATCTTGATGACGATCAGGATATGCCAAATGCCAAGGATCATCAGGAGGCCGGTGCAGAGAGACCTGCTCCTGCTGGTGCACTGGTACCGCCTTTTGCTAGATGCGGTAGGATTGATAGCAGATTGAGGATGGAGTTGGGCGACCAACTCTGTGCATTGATTGTTTAGGCGAGAGTCAGGCCCGCTACTATGAGAGACATACAGGTCGATGGTAGGCTGGTACATATGTGGAGAGGCATGCCACGTGACATGTAAAGCTTGATGCAACATGTCGTAGGAGCTACGACCTTAGTTACGCGGCTGAGGAGGACCCTTGTACGTTATAGGCATGGTCGAGACGCAACACGTGATCGACAGTCCACGAGCAGTGCCGACTCATCATCTGATGATCACGATCAGGGGAGTGATCATCGTTCACCTTGTGCCGTGCTAGATGAGCAGCCTCCACTAACATCGAGCAGCAGTCATCATGGAAAGCAGGTTGGACCATCGACCATGTCGAGTCATCACAATGATCATGAAAAGGTTGGACCATCGACTATGTCCAGTCATCACGATGAGCAACCGACAATTGATCGTGATCAGCATGAGGCACTAGTACTAGATCAACATGCACGTGATAATCAACATGTATCGACTGATCATATTATCAATGCTGCACCATTGACTGAGTAGGGCTCGTCTAGTACTGCTATTGATGATGTACCACGAGCTGATATATGACATTTATATTACAGTTGTATATTTTTGACATTATTCAGTTATATATATATATATATATATATATATATATATATATATATATATATATATATATATATATATATATATATATATATATATGGTCCATGTATTTTATGTTCATGTTGCAGTTGTACTTAATTTACATGTTGGTGATCATCATGATGTGTATATTTTTAGGTCATGTTAGATATGTTCATGTAATGTGCAGCTTGTAGATAGATGTGTATGTGATAACAGTTATTTGACATGAGATGTATATTTGATATTTGTGATGTGATGATGTTATACGACACTAATTGTGTTTTGTTAGATGATCATGATCACGATGATGTTAGTGAATTTGAATGTGTTTTTTAGTCGAATATGATGTTTGTATGATGGTTATCATGATTGTCATGTTTATTAATTAATTTAATATTAAATGACCATGATATTTATTAAATATTATGTCGTGATTGTAATTGAAATTTTAATTTTAATTGGATGTAAAATTGTAAAATTGTATTTGTATTTGTAATTTTAACTGTAATTGTATGTAAATATTTGTAAAATTTTAATTGTAATTGCAATATTTAATTTATTATGAAATGATTGTAATTGTAATTTTAATTGTAATTGTATATATAACAAATTGTAAAATTGTAATTGTAATTCTAATTGTATGTAAAATTCTAAAATTGTAATTGTAATTGTATGTAAAATATTTGTAAAACTTTAATTGTAATTGTATATGTGTGAAATTGTAAAATTGTAATTGTAATTTTAATTGTATGTAATATTATAAAATTGTGATTGTAATGGTATATATGTAAATTTGTAAAATTGTAATTGTAATTGTAAATTTTATGTAAAATTCTGAAATTGTAATTGTAATTGTATGTGAAATCGTAAAATTGTAATTGTAATTCTAATTCTAATTGTATGTAAAATATTTGTAAAATTTTAATTACATTACTGTGAAATGATTTTAATTGTAATTGTAACTGTATGTAAAATTCTAATTGTAATTCTAATTGTATGTGAAATTGTAAAATTGGAATTGTAATTCTAATTGTAATTGTATGTAAAATATTTGTAAAATTTTAATTGTATTAATGTGAAATGATTTTATTAAAATTTGTAAATTTGTAAATTTGTAAATAATTGTAAAATAATAAATCTAGAATAATATGAATTTTTATAACATAATAAAGTTCAGAAAATAATGCAAATAAATTCATGTACTTTAGAATTATCATTATTTTATTATGATCTTACATACAAAAAAAAAAAGAACTTTATATAGTAAGCCATTTTTATTGAGATCAACATAATTGCAAATTATCAAGTGAAATATTGATTTTAACAGTTATTCAAAATACATATTATAATGTTTCGAAAAAAAGAGTCTGATAAGGTATAAGGTAATTAAGTTCTCTTCTTTATTAAAACCCATCTTAAAAAGTATAAATATTGATGAAATAACACATGTACCATGGAAAATTTTAGGGGCTAATATTCGCAGGTGGGCTAATTTTCCATGATTTTTCTCAAAAAAAGATTCTCCAATTTCTATTTTTTATAAAAACAATTCGCCCAAATTTTACAATATAAAATTATTTTACCTTAAAAATTGCCAACATTATATAGAGACTATATATAAAATCATTATAAATTTGAATACTTTTAAAAATATATCAAGAAACATTTTATAGTTTTCATATTAGGGAATAGTAATATTCGCCAATATTTTAAACATCAAGACTATTTTCCATCCTTAAAATTTTCCCTGACATGTACCATTTCACATGTACTAATTCCATTGAATATATTTTAGAAGAATTCGAGTATATTACCATTGCGTTGCCTCTTATGGATGCTAATTCCATGAACAAATTTTAGAAGAATTCGAGTGTCAAGAATGCAATAGACATTAAAAAAAAAATGGACTATTTCGCATTTAATTAAAAGGTTTATGAGATTTTTTGTGGGGTTTATGGGTTCACGGGACAGTAGACAGTATCGACCCTGCCGTATTGGTATTTCAGTTGAAATTTTCCTAGCAGTGATATGACTCAATCTTGTAGCTATGCATTTAACAAAGAACCCATATATTTTGAGAATATGATTGAAGACTATTGTCATATACTTGAGCACTATTCCATTTATTCACCATATTAGCACAAAATAGAAAGAATACTTTCTTTTACCATAATAACACACAAATTTCAAAAAATAAAACACTCCATTCTGTGTTTTGAGGCATTTTACGCAAATGATAGGCATTTCTATGGAGTTTTATCCATATTCTGCAATTTAATGAGGGTTGGAGGGAGCTTACAATCTTGTATCTGTTAGTAACTGCACCCTTTGGTAGAACCAAAGAAAGTTTAGGCAGATTCCTTAGCGAAGTAGACTGCCCATAATCAATTCCTTCGAGACCTCAACAGAAGAAATATATATGCATATCAGAGGCTCCTGTTGGCACCTTTTCTTGTTGCAGGTTGTGGAAAGGTTCAAGTTTCTTTTTCTGAAAGAAGAAGAGGTGCAGTTTTGAAAATAAATGGCCCAAATATTTTCACAGCAAAATGTACATTTCCAACATGTCTAAAAACTAAAATATCTCCAACTTCAATAAATTGCTCAAAAACAAAACTTTCCAAACCATTTGAGAAAACTACCCACATCTTAGCATAGCACAAGTTCACATGCCACAATTGCCCACTTGGGCCCTGTAGTATTGCATCTTCACATGCCCCACATTGCATTCTCTCCAAATAATCAATGGGGACCTCCTGAAATAAACAAAATGCATTGGAAGAATAGTTATTTCCATCGATAATTTATCCAATTCTAATTCTCAATTCTAATTCTAATTCTAATTTTAATTCTAATTCTCAAGAATAAAAAAAATTCTAATTCTAATTGCATATTTCCATCAAGAATAAACAAAATTCTAATTCTCAATTTCTATGGTTGGAGTTCACCAAAATTTGGTGTACACACCTAAAAGTAATTTCAGTGCCTTAAAAATGGACTTCTTGTAATCGGTGCTAATGTACATATAACTGCACCGATGCAGTGCTATTAAGTGACACATCGGTGACGAATAACCGCAAATAAAAAAAGCGCAACTCTATTTTCTTTAAGTGAAAAAAAAGCGGTAAATTGAAAAATGACGGCAAATTTTTTTTCGAAAATCTAATTTCATAAAACAATTCTTTAAATACTAAACGCTTTTCATTATTTCACTATTTTGCAAAAAATTTCAGCCAGAGATTTGCAGGAGACATACTTGAAGCAAGAGAGCACGAGAGCACTGTGGAGCAGCGAAATACGTTAGAATAGAAGTATTTAGACAATCATAATTCCAAACCTCTGGTGATTCAAACCCTGTAGCATAGAATTTCAAATGATCTCGTGATTAAATTTGATTATTTTTTTTACTTTTCTGCAATTTTTGTTCGAAGTAAGAACAAAATTTCAATTTGTTTTTCATTTTTAGAAACAAAAACAAAAAAAATCTATTTTTACCCTAAACCTTTCATTCTTTTTGTTTCTGCCCTTTCTTCTCCCCGTTTCTGTGATTTCAGAATTAGGGATTTTTATTTTAGATTTATAGGGTTTGTATTTCTATATATAGGCCTATGACATCCAACCCACGGGACGACTTGCATAGTCGGATCCCAATCCATGTCGGCCCTTGCATGAATTTTTGAAAAAAATATTATTTATTTATTTTATCGGTGCGCCCTGTGTAACCTAGCGCACCAGTGCGCTCTGTTATCCCAGTGTACCGTGAAAGTATTATGTAATAAAAAATTAAAAAACATTTTTTTTTAATCAATGCGCCATATGTAAAATAGGGCACTGGTGCGCTATTTCATTATGGCACACCATGAACATGCTGTTTCACAAAAAATGTTTTATTGTGTTAATCAGTGCACCATGTAACATATAACGCATTGCACCGGGTCTCTTAGCTGAAAGAGAGCACCATATGGTGGTCCCTTGTTTGCGCGGGGCTTTTATGCCACAAAAACTAACACTGGACGATTTTTATTATTTTCTCTGTGTTAATCGGTGCAGTGGTTAAAATTTAACGCACCGGTGCTCCTTGTTGACATAGAGCACCATACGATCTATTACACTGTTTGTGCGGTGCATTTATAAGACCCCCATGCATCGACGTCAGTACGTACACCATGAATGGCGCACTGGTTTCTTGAGTTTTTTTTTTTTACATGAAAAATTGACAATTTATTTATAAATATATTAATGAATGATATGGTACAGGTTTCAGATTGATAAATAAATGACTAACAAAAGATCAAGTAACAAAAATATTGATAGCACATCAAGAAAAGAAAAAAATGCAAGTTCTTTCTAAATTATTTACAAAAAATATTATTTTTGAACTATATGTAAGTTTACTAATATGTACTGTTTATTGTGTATCATGAAAAGCCACAAAATGACGAAGCTCGATAAGATTATTTCTGATCTAGGACCAGAAGAGCATAAAAGCTTGATGGAAAAAATGCAAAAGGATGAATCAGGTGAATGAAAAAATACTATCGATCCAATATGAGTTTCTTTTTTTAATTTTCATTAATAATATACTTAAAATTATTAGATAAAATGTGTCAAACAATCTATTAGTTCACATCTATTTAATGTTCTACATGGACCAACAACTCAGAAAATGGATGTTGTTCTAAGAAAATAAAAAAATAGAACATGCAAATGAAAATGAATTCCTACTTAGCTCATCTGGAGTGGTGCTAGAGGTTAACGAAAGGGGGAAATTTTTTTACAAAAGTTTGAGGGATCTAGTGGAATGAATGTATAGACGTTCTTTCCACTTACAATACAAAAATCAATCCAATGATTCCAAGAACCAAATTTTATCTAAACTATAGTAAGTGTTTCCAGAGAATTGGTCAATGAGACATGTCAGAGTTTTAATAGCAAAAACGTATAACAACAAAAAAGAAGGAATGAAAAAGTAATATTCATTTAAATGTTTGTCTAGAATTATTTATAAATATCACTTTTGTTATATTTACTTTTCATATATCAATATAAAAATTAAATAGTTTATTGTTATGTTACATTTTCAGGAAGATTATGAAAATCTCAAAACATGAACGAGCTGATATCAGAAATATGCCAGTAGGAATGGCCAAAAAGGTGTACAAGGATATGGTCAAAGAAATGGACAAAATTACATCGCAGGAGGAGCCATCTCAACAACAACGTGCTTCAAATGTAATATGTAATCATTGAATTTTTCGATCATTAGGTACAATAAATAAACAATTTAGCATTAAATATTAATTTTCAAGTATTTTCTTGCATAAAGAAAAGAAAATGGAACCCATTCAACACATAAAACAGGACGACAAGGAAGAAAAGGGTTGATATCTAAGTTTGTGAGTAATTATTACTTCCTTATAACAACTTAACTAGATTTCATTTTTGTATTTTTTAAGTTGTTTTACAAAAATCATCATTGAATGTCTTCAAACAGGTGCTAACATACAAAGAAAAACCATCAAACGAATTGATTGAAATTGGGTTAAATATGGGTTGTGAGTATATGTTGGCATATCAGAAATTAATTGTGGAATTTGTAAGCATCTATCGATCTTGTTTTACTTAGCTCCATCTATAATTAATAGAACAAAAAATCTTTTATATTAAATATATGATTTGTTATGGGGTATAAAACTTGCAGGAAACAAAGTATGGAACTGCGCCAACAGATGAAATCTTGAAAGATGGCATGTTACATGGTTTTGAAAGAATGTGTATAGTTTATGAGTCAATTGTTGCAATGGTACATCATTTCTTTTCGATTTACATTGATGTATATTATTTAATATTGCAATTTTCATTATTCTCACCAATGTATATACACTCATTACAATTTATTTTTATGTTTGTAGATGGAAGGTGAAGAAGAAGAAAACAATCAACACCGTGAACAAAACATTCCAGAAAATAACCCAAGTCATGGAAGTAGCTCTAGCAATGACAACAGTTCAAGTGAAGAATGATGATCACTATGTTTGGATATTAAAGCAAGGTGCTGTATTTTTTGAAATATTTTTCTGTGTAATCAAACATTTTGTTTAATGTAATGTGTTATCACTCAGTAATTTCTCAAGGTTAAAGAAAGGACTCACCGAGGTAACCACAAACCTACTTTTAAGCTTTAGGATCTAGCCTTCCTAATGCTCGGAGAGGGCTCTCTCTATATGATTTAACTTTGTTGATTTTAATTGGTTTGTAGGCTAGTTATGTAGGGTAAATTGGTTTTGGGTTTTTATTTGATTTGGTAGGTGAAATCACTTGCTTAGATGGATAGCTATAGGTCTGTATCCCATTGGGAAAACAGAGTCAATGTGTTAAGTAGTCAAATTAGGATCAAGGTCTAAAGGTAAATGTTTACTGGGCAAGATAGAAGAGTCACTTCAGATCTTCAAGGCTGATGGTGAAATGGTTTTTATTGGGATAAAGAGCAATTAAGGGTTCTTTAATTCGGATAAGGAGTGAAAAGGTAGAGGTTAATCGAAATCAGGGAGCAATTAAGGGTTCCCTAGTTTGGATATCAGCATAAAACATTTAAATGAAAATTAGTCAATAACAGAGTGCTTTTAACAAATTCTGAAATAAAAATTCTTGATTTCATGTCAAAATTTAGAATACATTCATGAATGAATGGAAAACATAAGAAAATTGACAAAATTACAAGTGAAATACTTCACTATAGTGGCCTAACACATGAATCCTGTAATATCATGCTTTAATTCCTTTGATCCAGTCTACTGACTTGAACTTGATACAAAAAACCCTTCAGGTTCAGAAAATATGACTACAGAAATATTTAGCAATTAATCCACCCTAAATACCTCAAATGATGAAGTATTTGTACAAATTCTAAACTAGAATATCTTGAAAAAATATCAAGATTTGTTTACAAATATCTCAAACTGTTTTTACATAAATAGAACTTAAATAAAGGACACTAAAAAATAATGAATCTATTTGGCACTATATTTATGGATTGATGGTGACAAAGAAGAGAAATTCAAATTTGATAGCAACTCTTGGTTGATGATGAGGCATCCAAGTCACCAACTATCTCCTTCCTTTGTGCATTTTTCTCCAGAAATTCTGCAAACTTGGGGTCCAGTGATACCTTTGTATATCTCAATTCGTGATAGACATGGAAACAATGAAAGAGATTATTGTAGATAAATGTGTTATTGAGATAAACCTCTCTCAGTTTCCTAAAGTTACACTCCAGTTATTCACAATAAGCTCTGCAAAAAGATGTGTAAAACAGAAATTTGCACAGTCCGAAAAATAGGCTGTGAAGATGTGCATGTGTCTCTCAATCTGTAATACCTGTGCATAAAGTGATAGGTTTTTGTAGGTTGGAAACTTAGGAACATAAATGTATTCCAGTTTTGAAAAATTCATCTTGGATTGGCCACACTTATTTTTGCAAAACTATGACTTAAATAGAAAATTTCTGAAAAATGTCCCTTCCTGCTCTATTTTTTTTTTTAATCTTTTAACCTTATTGTTCTTTTAACTATTTTTACTTTTACTTTGGATAAAATTCATTGTTGCTTGTGAAAGTGTTTTCATCTCTGTTTAACCATTATTGCCTCTGTGTTTACTTTTACTGTTTTACCTTGACTGCTATGTTTTCTCTGATTTGACTTTCACTTTGACTTTTATCTGATACACTTTAACTCTGATGCTCTTTGACTGTTCTGTTTTCACTATCACTGTGAATTCTTATTTCACTTTTACCATTCACTGTGTAATTTCATCATTCTGATCTCTCTCTGACTTTGATTTAATTCTTTTTTTGTATACAAACTGTTTGTTGAATGAAGTTTTTTGAATTAAAATCTGAGAATTTGGAGCAAACAAGTTTGTCAACTAGTATTTAAACTATTGGCCCAATTTCACATTCTGAGAATAACTTGCAAAAATCAAACAATTCGTTAATGAAACAGATGTCTACAAGGAGGGATAATGGCTTTGATGATGGGAAAAGACAGTGAAAAATGGTTTGAATTGCAGCAGGGTTCCATTTTTTTGGAAATGGCTCTCAATAACTTAAAATACAGGGGTTTTGAAACGATTTTTAGCCTTTCGCACAGTTCTGGAGCTTTAACAAACATTTTTAGGGATTTTTGCATTGATTTAGTGCATAGGACAGAGTGGAGAGGTAGTCGGATGGTTTTAACACAACGCATAGTGGAAAGATGGTTTTAGGAGGAGGACACAGTGAAAATGGGTGGTAAGCGGAGGTGGGAAGGTAATTTAAATGGAGGGTGGTTTTACCATATAGGAGAAGAGTGGTTTTGGGTGGCTATCACACTGCTTTTGAGCGTCGGGTGGTTTTTCGTGAACAAATGCGATAAAACCTGGTGCTGACACGTAGAGGGGAGAGAAAGAATTAAAACAACTTTTATTGCAAGTTCGATTTCATTATAGACCGCACAATTAAATTTGCAATAGGTGATTTACACCGTTAGATCTAGAGAAAAGGAGTGAATGGTTGGGATTGAGAAATAGAGTTGTGGGGTGTTTCGGGGTCAAAGGCGTGGGACCAAGTAGTTTAAATGGTGCGGGAGATTTATTATGTATTAAATTAATGTTTAATACATAATCGGGGTTTATTATGATAGGCGTAGGTTAATGTATTTGATGAATGGGGTGCTGTGGATATATGTAATATAAGGACTGGTGGAGGATTATAGTGAGTAGTGGGTCCAACATATTAACATGTGCCGAATATAACTTTAGGTTATAATTAAAAGTTGGGTTGGGATATTAATATAAAATGAATTAATATAATACACGATAAGGGAATATATGGGAATTAATACATTAAGTTAAATGTTAATATGAAATGTATTTATGGAAAGACCAAACACACTAAGCATAGTGTAAAAAATATGTTTTTTAAGTAGGATTTCATCATTGTGAGGCCCAACATAACATTTAACACTTATACTTAGGCAAAAATCATTTTTGTTGGTTTTTTGGGTATTTTTGTATGAAAGGGGAATTAGTCAAAGGGGTTTTACTTTTCCTAGGTAAAATGTGTTTTCAACTTAGGAAAAGGGGATTTTGTAAAGGAAAATGAATGATGTACAAGGAGGAAAAGTGTTTTTTATGAAGGAGAATGGTTTTTATGAGGGGAATTCTAATACCTTAGTGCCAATCAATCATTAAGCCCTGGTTTCGGTCCCAACAAAAGTAAGAGAAATGCTCTGAGCTTTTATAACTGAAGGATTTAGTACTGGAACACATTATGGGGAGGGAAATTAGTAATATACCAAATGATTTTTATCCATGCCTTGTGAAACTACTTTCTACTTACCCATCATTTATTCTACCATTTTTTTCTTTATTTACATGGGTGCATTTGAGCTTGCAAACCCTTATTCATTTTTCTTTTAAAAGAGGAAACTATATAATTCTAACCTTATTTCATCCAAGGGCTCAGATTAAACTATTGAGCTCCTTATTATTCTCTACTTTAACTATTGATCTGCCAAGGTTAAATTGTTTGGCTAGATCTTTATTCTCTATCTATCAACATGAAATTTAAAGCATGAATAATTAAGTTTAAGCTATTTGATTATCATAGATTGTGGCATTTTAACAAGCTGCACTCTATTTGATTTGCAAAAAGTAAACTAAAGTAGTGGCATTTAAACTTGCAACACTTTCATGATCTATTTTTGATGGGGTTCATATTTAATATTCTTTTTTGATCTTTGTTTTTTTTTGTCCTTTGATTGTTATTTTAGGACATACCCTCTTTTCATTTTTTAATTTGGGAATACATTTGCAGAAAACAAAGGTATGTAGAAAATTTTAAGATTTTAACAGAGTCAAATCAAAATTAGGAATCCTATATTTATAGGACCCTAACAACGGCTTCACATGGGGATGACATCTCCTTGTGAGATGTCAAGAACACCGTCGACTAGTAGCCTGATCCTTTGAGCCAATCCCAAACATGCATTTTCTTTGTTATAAAATCTCGGTGACTAAAACTCTTGAACTAAAATTTACACCCTTTTCTGAAAACTGAAATCTGATTTGAGACTAAAAGGTGATGCAACTTTCAAACCAAACTACTAAATCATCAATATCTTAGGGCCTTTTCCTTGGCTTCAAATATTAATGAATTATTTCAAAATTAGCTAAAAAATGAAAACTAAAATAAGTTGAAGTCCTACCTACTTACTCTAATCAGTTGTCCAACTGCTGGTTAGGTAAATTGAAACAGCCAATGCAACCATTCAAGCATTATGTACTTTGATATATTTTGTTGCATTTGCTTGTTGATTATCAAAACTGTAATTCTGCAACCTATTAGAAACTTGTCAACAAATGAGAGGATAAGGAAATACTTGATTTCCTTTGTTGACTCTAGAAAATTTTCAAAAGGATCTTCCAAGATATACACATTAATGTTTAACTGATATAAAAAACTATACATCTGTTCTGGATGGCCTCCATGTCATGAAACTTCAATGTTATTTTCATCTTTATCTCCCTGGAAACTTTCAGATATGATTTGTGATGATTTTTCTAGTGATTGTAATGTTTGAATGTTGAAATCTTTATCATCTTCATTCTGAAACTCATAGTTAGTTAATGGAGGCAGGCTTTGAATGTATTCAATATCCAACATATCTGCTATTGGATCATGAAAAAATTGGGAAAATTGCTACAACCTATGACATATAGGATTCCATGGGACTTCATAAACTTCAACAAGTTGCTCATCCTTTTCTTTAAATATGTTATACCACATTTCATTTAAAGCTGAAATGATTCAAAACATAGTGGTATGGAACTTTCTTGTGTCATTTGATCAGATGTTTTAATAAAATTTGATAACTTTACTTGTGAAACTGAAAAATGTTGATCAAGAGTTTCATTATCTTCTTTGTTTTCAATCACAATACCTAAAGACTGCTGATTATTGCTGGCTTTAAAGTTGTCTTTGATGAACTGAAATGAAGCAAAAAAAAGACATAGAGATCCATGATTTACTTCCCCATTTTCTACACTTTCTTTTTCTCTCTCATGGCTGATCTGTATTGCCTGATCTCTGTATTCCATCTACTGAAAATGCATTTTTTCATCCTGTAAAGTTAGTTTGAGTTTGAAGAACATAATTTTCGTCATATTGATCATAGTTAGGAAAATCATTAAATGAAGGAATGTCATAATAAATACACAGTAAATAGGTAGATTCCTCTTCCACATATTGATCTGTAAATCCATTTTATGATCTATGATAATTGGAATTAGCAAGAGTTTATTCATGGCTATCAACCTCTTCTATTCCTTCATTATGATCTTGAACAAAAAATTCATATTTCATGGTGATCTTCTATATCATTTCTTCTAGTTTTCTTACCAAAAGGCTGAGTTTTACCTTTGCAATGTTTTTCTTCTCTTCTTTAGCTTTCAACTTTTCCTTTCTGATTTGCAGATTAACTTCTACATCAATTGCAATATTTTTCATCTGTACAAGTGTTTCTGAATCTCTTTCTCTTAACTGAAATTTCAGTTTTGGATTAAAGGCACTTGGATAATGCAAGAGAGCTGAATCATGAGGAGGTCTTATATTTTCTGGAATTGAATAATAAACTTGATTAAATCTGTCAGAAAATTGTTGTATTGTTTCATTTGGATGCCTTTTTAACGGGTTATATTATTCTATGATCACAAAAAGATTGAATTTAACTATCCATCTGTTAAGAAAGTTTTTGAAAAACTGCTGGAAATTTGAGATGCTTGCATTAGGCAGATTCTGGAACCAACTCTTTATTCTATTTTGTAAAAAAAGAGAAAAAATTCTGATTCTAACATCATCTTCATCAATCTCAAATAAATCCATATAATTCTCAAAACCTTGAATATATTTTTGGGCAGTGATGTTATTAATTTCTCCATCAAACCTGGGAATAAATTTGTAATAGTTATCAAGGAAATCATGGAGTATAGGAGGTAAAATGAGGGACTTATATCTATCAGGAATTTTACAAGGTACATGAATATGCACAGGGATTGTAAGATCAGTCTTGATTATTTGAGGCTTCTTAATTGGAAAATGATCATCATAAGATTCAGAAGAAAACTGCTTGAAGGGATTAAGAGAATTAGTATTTACAATCTTTAAAGGAAAATAATTAAAAAATAATCTAAGATCTTCTCTAAAATACAATATACATTAAAAAAATTTCTTAATGAGAAAGAACATAATGTCTTGGATTAAGATCCAAGTTGAAAGCATAATATTTCCATATTTTTCTTTCAGGTTCATTCCTCCAGTGGAGTCTTGATTGTGAAGTTGATTTGGAGTCGCCAGGTGGATGATTTTAACCTTTGTGTGTCTGATCACTGTCCACCATCATAGATCAGATCTGAACCTGTAAAATATTTCTGAAGAAAATGTTAGTTTCCCTAGTATGGTCGCCAATATGTTATCACTCAGGTATTTCTCAAGGTTAAAGAAATAACTCATCGAGGTAACCACAAAACTACTTTTAAGCTTTAGGATCTAGCCTTCCTAATGCTCAAAGAGGGCTCTCTCTAAATGATTTAACTTTGTTGATTTTAACTGGTTTTAGGATAGTTATGTAGGGTAAATTGGTTTTGGGTTTTGATTTGATTTGGTGGTGAAATCACTGACTTAGATGGATAGCTATAGGTCTATATCCCATTGGGAAAACACAGTCAATGTGTCAAGTAGTCAGATCAGGATCAAGGTCTAAAGGTAAATGTTTACAGGGCAAGATAGAAGAGTCACTTCAGATCTTCAAGGCTGATGGTGAAATGTTTTTTATCGGGATAAAGAGAAATTAAGGGTTCTTTAATCCGGATAAGGAGTGAAAAGGTAGAGGTCAATCGAAATCAGGGAGCAATTAAGGGTTCCCTAGTCTGGATATCAGCAGAAAACATTTAAATGAAAATCAGTCAATGACAGAGTGCTTTTAACAAATTCTGAAATAAAAATTCCTGATTTCATATTAAAATTTAGAACACATTCATAAATGGATGGAAAACATAAGAAAAATGACAAAATTACAAGTGAAATACTTCACTACAGTGGCCTAACACATGAATCCTGTGATATGATGCTTTATTTCATTTGATCCAGTCTGCGACTTGAACTTGATACAAAAAACTCTTCAGGTTCAGAAAATATGACTACAGAAATGTTTAGAAATTAATCCACCCTAAATACCTCAAATGATGAAGTATTTATACAAATTCTAAACTAGAATATCTTGAAAAAATATCAAGATTGGTTTACAAATATCTCAAACTATTTTTACCTAAATAGAACTTAAATAAAGGACACTCAAAACTAATGAATCTATTTGGCGCTATATTTATGGATTGATGGTGACAAAGAAGAGAAATTAGAATCTGATAGCAACTCTTGGTTGATGATGAGACATCCAAGTCACTAACTGTCTCCTTCCTTTGTGCATTTTGCTCCAGAAATTCTACAAACTTGGGGTCCAGTGATACCTTTTTATATCTCAATCTGAGATAGATATAAAAATAGTGAAATAGGTTATTCTATATAAATGTGTTATTGAGGTAAACCTCTCTCAGTTTCCTAAAATTCCACTCCAGTTATTCACAATAAGCTCTGCAAAAAGATGTGTAAAACAAAACTTTGGACAATTCGAAAAATAGGCTATGAAGATGTGCATGTATCTCCCATTCTGTAATACTCGTGCATAAATTGAGATAGGTTTTTGTAGGTTGGAATATTAGAAACATAAAACTCTTCCAGGTTTTCAAAATTCATCTTGGATTGGCCACAATAGGTTTTTCAAAACTATGACTTAAACAGGAAATTTCTGAAAAATGTCCCTTCCTGCTTTTTTTTTTAATCTTTTAACCTTATTGTTCTTTTAACTGTTTTTACTTTTACTTTGGATAAACTTTATTGTTGTTTGTGAAAGTGTTTTCATCTCTGTTTAACCATTACTGCCTCTGTGTTTACTTTTACTATTTTACCTTGATTTCTCTGTTTTCTCTGATTTGACTTTCACTCTGACTTTTATTTGATACACTTTAACTTTGATGCTCTTTGACTGTTCTGTTTTCACTGTCACTATGAATTCTTATTTCACTTTTACCATTCACTGTGTAATTTCATCATTTTGATCTCTCTCTAACTTTGATTTAATTCTTTCTCTGTATACAAAGTGTTTGTTGAATGATTTTTTTTGAATTAAAATTTGAGAATTTGGAGCAAACAAGTTTGTCAACTAGTATTGAAATTGTTGGCCCAATTTCATATTCTGAGAATAACCCGCAAAAATCAAACAATTCGTTAATGAAACAAATGTCTGCAACGAGGGATAATGGCTTTGATGATGGGAAAATACTGTGAAAAATGGTTTGAACTGTAGCGGGGTTCCATTTTGTTGGCAATGGCTCTCAATAACTTAAAATACATGGTTTTTGAAACAATTTTTATCCTTTTGCACAGTTCTGGAGCTTTAACACAATTTTTTAGGGATTTTTGCATTGATTTAGTGCATAGGATAGAGTGGAGAGGTATTCGGATGGTTTTAACAGAACGCATAGCGGAAAGATGGTTTTCGGAGGAGGACACAGTGAAAACAGGAGGTAAGTGGAGGTGGGAAGGTAATTTAAACGGAGGGTGGTTTTACCACATAGGAGAAGAGTGGTTTTGGGTGGCTATCACACTGCTTTTGAGCGTCGGGTGGTTTTTTGCTAACGAACGCGATAAAACCTGGTGCTTGCACATAGAGGGGAGAGAAAGAATTAAAACAACTTTTATCACAAGTTTCAATTTCGTTATAGACCGCGTAATTAAATTTTTTATAGGTGATATACACCATTAGATCTGGGGAAAAGGAGCGAATGGTCAGGATTGAGCAATAGAGTTGCGGAGTGTTGTGGGATCAAAGGCGTGGGGCCAAGTAATTTCAAAGGTGCGGGAGATTTATTATGTATTAAAATAATGTTTAATACATAATCAGGGTTTATTGTGATAGGTGTAGTATAATGTATTTGACGAATGGGGTGTTGTGGATACATGTAATATAAGGACTGGTGGAGGATTATAGTGAGTAGTGGGTCCAACATATTAACATGTGCGGAATATAACTTTAGGTTATACTTAAAAGTTGGGTTGGGATATTAATATAAAATGAATTAATATAATACAGGATAAGGGAATATATGGGAATTAATACATTAAGTTAAATGTTAATATGAAATGTATTTGCGGAAAGACCAAATAAACTAAGCATAGTGTAAAAAATATGTTTTTTAAGCAGGATTTCATCATTGTGAGGCCCAACATAACATTTAACACTTATACTTAGGCAAAAAGCATTTTTGTGGGTTTTTGGTTATTTTTGTATGAAAGGGGAATTAGTCAAGGGGGTTTTACTTTTCTTAGGTAAAATGTGTTTTCAACTTACGAAAAGGGGATTTTGTATAGGAAAATGAATGATGTAAGGAGGAAAATAGATTTTTATGAAGGAGAATGGTTTTTATGAGGGGAATTCTAATACCTTAGTGTTAATCAATCATTAAGCCGTGGGTCCGGTCCCAACAAAAGTCAGAGAAATGCTCTGAGCCTTTATAACCGAAGGATTTAGTACTGGAACACATTGTGGAGAGGGAAATTAGTAATATAACAAATGATGTTTATCCATGCCTTGTGAAACTGCTTTCTACTTACCCATCATTTATTCTACCATTTTTTCCTTTATTTGCATGGGTGCATTTGAGCTTGCAAACCCTTATTCTATTTTATTTTAAAAGATGAAAATATCTAATTCTAACCTTATTTCATCCAAGGGCTCAGATTAAACTGTTGAGCTCCTTATTATTCTCTACTTTAACTATTGATCTGCCAAGGTTAAACTGTTTGGCTAGATCTTTATTCTCTATCTATCAACATGAAATTTAAAGCATGAATAATTAAGTTTAAGCTGTCTGATTATCATGGATTGTGGCATTTTAACAAGCTGCACACAATCTGATTTGCAAAAAGAAAACTAAAGTAGTGGCATTTAAACTTGCAACACTTTCATGATCTATTTTTGATGGGGTTCATATTTAATATTCTTTTTTGATCTTTGTTTCTTTTTGTCCTTTGATTGTTCTTTTAGGACATACCCTCTTTTTATTTTTTAATTTGGGAATACATTTGCAGAAAGCAAAGGTAAGTACAAAATTTTAAGATTTTAAGAGAATCAAATCAAAATTATGAATCCTATGTTTATAGGACCCTAACATAATGGACATAGTGTCCCAATTGAGGGATACCAATAATTGTCCCATTTTGAATGACAAAGACTGTCTTATTCACATGTATATATATATATATATATATATATATATATATATATATATATATATATATGGTTTAATTTATTCTATTGCGTTCTCCATTGTCACTGTTAAATGTAACACCACTGATTAAATTTATGGATGATTAAATATTATAATGAAGAGATGTGAAATTTGATGATATGATATAACAAATTAATGCAAACATCACATTCAAATGCAGGCTAATAAAAATTTAATTCATATGAATATTGTTATAAGATATTTATGTGTCGACTTTTGATGAATAATGAATTTTAAAAAATCACAATAATTATGATATGTTATAACAAATTAATCCAAACATCACATTCAAATGCATTAATAAAAATTTAATTAATATGAACACTGTTATAAGATGTGTCTAATTTTGATGAATAATGAATTTAAAAAAATAACCATAATTGCACTATCATAGGTTGATGTTTCTAAAAAATACAAAATGAACACCGATGCGTGTCAGTTACTGTACACCGGTGTGTTTGTATGCTGCAGTGCACCGGTTCGTTTCTACGACCTATGGGCACCGCACAAATACCAAAAATGATTAAAACTCTCGGTGCATTTGTGTGATACTGTGCATCGGTGGTTTTATGTGAGACTACACACCGGTGCATTTGTACAACCTACGGGCACCGCAAAAATACCAATACCAATTAGAAATCTCGGTGCTTTTGTCTGATACGTCACACTGGTGCGTTTTTATAAGTCTACGTACCGGTGCGTTGAGACGACCTATGGGCACTGCAAAAATCCCAAGACCAATTAGAATGGCCCTGTGCATTGTATCACCAACACTGCACCCGATGTTGTTTTATACCTTGACGACTCGGTGCATGCACCTTCGACCACCCTTGGCCACCTTATAGATGACACACATTGGTGCGTTGAAACCTGAGTAGCGCACCAATGAAAAAACATCAGTAATAACCTCCGGCCACCTAGTTTTTTTAGTTGTGTTGAATTTCCGTTAAAAGATCCACTAAAACCTCCGTAACCATAAACAGATGTTGTAGAAAATATTTTTTTGACAAATTTGGCCAATTTTATAACAATGAAAAGCTCCTTTATAACCTCCGCTAGAGGGTCTTTTCCTTGTAGTGCCAACAGTTGCTCCTCTGCATCCAAGTCCAGCTCCCTCTCAAGCGACAACCGCATGGCTTTCCCCTCATCAAATTTTGTATCCCGTCACGCAACAGTCATTCTGCTGTTTGGAAAATACACACGATAATTATGGGGTGTTTCTATGTACCCCACAAAAATCCCAACTTCAGCAGCAAGCTCCAGCTTCTTCCTGGCGTCCTTGGTCACATGCACATAAACAGATGAGCCAAAAATATTAAAGTGTGAAACATTCGGTTTCTTATCAGTGAAAGCTTCTTCAGGTGTACTCATGCCAAGTACTCTATGAGGACAACGGTTTTGCACGTAAACCACAGCGTTGCATGATTCCACCCACAAATTCTTTTGTAGGCCCTGATCGTGAAACATCGCTTGTGCTGCACCCACGATCGGTTTGTTCTTCCTCTCTACGACCCCATTCTGCTGTGGGTTATGAGGCTCTATGAGTTCTCCTAGAATTCCTTCTTTTCTGCAGAAGTTCTTGAATTCGTTAAAGATGTATTCTCCACCATTATCACTCCTAAGAGCCTTCACTTGCTTCCTCGACTCTTTCTCCACCAATGCCTTAAGCTTGCAGAACTTAGAGAATGTTTGATATTTATTTTGCATGAAGAAGATCGAGAAAAGTCATCAACAAATATTACATAGTACTTATGTTTTGCTGTTGAAGCAACAGAGAATGGTCCACACATGTCTGTTTGAACTCTCTCAAGGATCCCCGAAGTACAGTTCTCCTTCTCATGAAAGGTGGACTTTACATACTTCCCCATGGTGCAACCCTTGCACTGATCAAACTGAGCAAGTGTTCCCATTGGAAGTTAAGTAGATATTTTTTGCATGACTTTCAAGGCTCCATGATGAAGATGGCCCAATCTCCTGTGCCATAATTCGCCCTCATCCCGGCTCACCACTTTTTCTGCCTTGCCCATCATGGAAGCGCAACCATCTACCTCCAGCTTGTAGATATTCTTAACTCGAATCCCTATCCTCTTGGCTTGAACCGTTGTTTTATGTCGCAAGAAAGCTTTTCCATCGCTAAAAACAATGACATATCCTTTGTCCTCCAACATTGCGACTGAGACCAAATTTTTCTTCAGACCTAGTACATGCATAAAGTCTTTTAATTGAAATGGTTTACCTGACTCCCTCTGAAAGGTAATGGTACCAATCCCGGTAGCACTATACCGTCCATCATTTCCCATCTCAATATTCATCTGGAGATCTTTCTCCTCCAAGTCAGTGACAATTTCCTTATCTCTCATCATGTGAAAGGAAGCGTCACTATCCAAATACCGTACCGATCCCAGTACACTTGACACCATGCATGAAATCAAGGAGAAGTCAAGCTCAAATTGAGAGGCAAGGGCCTCACTAGTTGCAACTCTAGTAGCCTTCTTGTTCTTCTCCTTTTGTTGACAGTTAGTAGAAAAATGCCCATGTTCGTGATAGTGAAAACACTTCACCTTGGAAATGTCCTGCTACTTGCCTTTAGACTCGGATTTAGAATGGAATTTATTCCCCTTCCCTTTCTTCGCCTTGGTATCCAAAGCACAATCCTCCTCATTATCATGCTTTGATGAAGAGCAAGCTCTGGTGTTCCTCCTGAACTCCTCCTACACCAGATTCGACCATAGTCGTTCCCAATCCGACAATTTTTCTTGTCCGTTGACAGAGTCTTCATAACTTTGCTAACTCTTAGGAAGTCCCAAGAGAGCCAAACTCACCAAATCATCATCAACGACTGTTATTACCACACTCCCTAGTTCATCCCGACATTGGACAAAATTTGTGAGATACTTTGGAATGGTGTCTCCCTTTTCAATCTTGATCTTTCTGAGTTTATCTTTGAGTGCCAATTTCCTATGGTTGTGTTGAAGCCTCGAAAATTGTTGCTTCAAACATTGGGGGAAAACCACCCAGTCGTGACCTTAGGACAACTTCTTTTCCGTTTGGTGTGGTGGCTCCGACTAGATTGATAGGACCAGTTTCCTAATAACTAAATGGGTTGGTAATGGAATGATTGGATGGGTGGAAAATGGAACTAAAATGACTTAAATAATCTATCTAATTTAACCTATAACTTAATAAATAATTCTAAAACTAACCCGGGTATCAAATATGAATACAACTTAAAGATTGTTTCAATCAAATTAATAACCATGAAAATGTATTATAGTTTAATTGAAATATGCAGTAACAAATAAAGATAACTCTGTTTAAGAATTTAAACAGAGTTATAATAGCACATTGTACTCATCATTTTGTATATATCATTTGCATAGACTGAAAGAGATGAATATTTCTACACACTCAGAAATGATATGTATAAAGAAATATTGTAAAACAAGTACATATAAATGATATCAATTTTTAAAGAGAATATTTCATAACATAAGAAAATTAGTAGTGAATAGATAGAAATACCATATCCATCTTGATACTTCTCCCGATGCAATTCAATATCCAAATCCAGCACTTCAAAGTAAAATAGGCTCCAAGTTACAGAAATGCAATTCTTAAAGACAATTTTCCATAAAACCACCAGATGTGATCCTTTATAAAAATATAAGAGTCAATGGAGTACAAAAATGTAACATCCAGGTCAAAATATTACAAATTCAGGACCCCTTTCTAAATGCATAAAAGGGGTTTAAATAGGAACTTAAAATAAAACAAAATAACTAAAACTACTGCTATAATCTATCTCATCGGAAATCTGTAAATAGAATTGCGATATTGAAGTGAAACCAATTCATAGATTATCTCCCGCGTTCAATGTGCCCAGATGGAAAATTTTGAGCATATCTTTGACTTCTGTTGGATGACTTAGCCTTGAATGTAACTACCCAGTATATGTAGCATCAGAGAATTCAGGAATGATACAATGAATAACATTTGAAAGGAATTTGATAGCCATTTGTTGACTGTGTGGCTTGATTAGATAAGTCCACATAATATCCCATGAGATTCCTTGAAGTTTGCTAATCTGTTGATTCTTATTGATTATCTCTTCCTTCCACATGGAATCAACTTCTTTTACTTTTTGGTAATTTTCCTGGGGTACAATCTGAGATCAAATTAGTGGCATACAAGCTATCATTAACCAGCTGTGTAATATGATTCATCATACTTTTAGCTCTTGATATAACTCTTTCTAATTTCATTAGCTGATGTTCCCATTCCACAAATAAAATTTCCTTGTGTCTTTCCTCAATTCTGGGAAGATTAGCTTTTCTTCCCCGCTCTATATCCTAACATGAAAGAAATTCATAATTTTTTTCATCAGCATCATCAATTTCTTGCTCGAGAGTGACTGCTTCATCTATCAAAGATGATGTTATTTCGCACAAGGGCTTAGCTTGTGTCAACTTTAGACAGAATTCATTTAACTGCTGAGATAGCAGTTTGTTCGTTTCAAGGGCTTCAGTTTTGAATTGATCTAATTTAGGGTAATCCTTGAACTTTTCCAATGCTGATTGGAATATTTTCTCTTGTTCAATCTTTGCATTTTTCTCATTTTGTAGAAGATTTTGTAACTTTTCTACCTCTTGACTCAACTGCTGCTGTTTGTTCAAGGCTTGTTCATCAATATTCTTCTTTTCAATGCTAAGCTGTTCTTCCAGCTGTTTAGATCTAAGCTCCTTATCTTGAAATTGTGTTTCCAGCTGAACAATCTTTTGTTGATTCTCTGTGGCCTGTTCCTCCAACATAGCTATCTGTAAGTATTTTTGTTTCATCAACTGAGAGACTTCAGAAGCTTTGTCTATAGTTGCAGCACTATAGGCACCTGCGTATTGAGATAATTTGGTGAGACCTCCGTCGGATTCACTTCAACATTTTTATAAACAATGTTCATAAATTCCATTTGTGATGTTGAAAGTGAATCCTGGTCAGTCCTTCTCCTCTTCCTCTGTTTTCTAACAACAACCTTATGCTTTGGACTGTAAAATATGTATAGAAGAGGAATCTCTTCTACTTTCGACATAATTTCACCTGTAGGATGTTCAGGAATAACTTCCATATCTTGATCTTCCAAAACTCTAACTTGGGGATTATTTTGTTGTCCTATTTGCTAGGCAAATTGCTCATATTGGCAAAGCAAATGGGAAGAAACTATAAGTTCAGCAGATTCCACTACTTTCTCAGTAGTTTTTCTTCTTCCAAGTTGAGAATTTGGATTATTGCTCATATCTCCTTTCATTGCTTGTAAAATAGCCTTACTGCCTGTGTCTTCTTTTTCAGTATGTACTGTTAGCGCTCGAATCTACGTTAGGCTGAAATAAGGTAAAACTCAAGGCAACATCAAACCAAGCTTAGCCTCGTAGCTAGCCCTACGAGGACAGGAGAGGGCTCTCTCCGGGTCTATCTCGGAAAAAGGTCTTCAAAGAGGCTGAGATGACTATAAAAACAACTGATCTTAGGCTAGTAAATAGATAGGAAAGTTTGATTTGAATTTTTTGGGTTTTTTGTTGGAAAAATGGGAAAAACAATTTTGGGCTCGGGGATGAGGCCAGATCTTTGCAGAATTCGAATTGGGGCAAGGTAGGCAGTAGTCTTGATGCTTTTGATTATGTGAATGGATAGATCAGAATGACAAGGAGCTGAAGAGGGAAAGAGAGTACAAGGATCCTCTCCAAACTGGCGAAAACATATAAAACTAAACAAATTTAAAGGCAAAGCACTGGAATCAATGAATTCTACCTCATTTACTCATTCATTTAGTTTCAGAAGAAAAAGAAGGGGATGGCATACATCAAACATTAAAGAAATTACAAATAACTGAGAGAAAAAACCATCAAAAACTGAAAGCCACAAGAATCCCAACAGGTGCTGCAAAACCTCTGATCTTTCCTTAGCCAAAATGCAGAAAATATGTACAATAGTGTGCCAAACTTTTCCCAAGAGTCCAACCTGTAAAATGTCTCAGAAAATAAAATATATAGACCATGATAATCCCTTCCCACACCTCTAGGGGTCGAGTTCCTCCTTCTAGGAGCAGTTTGAACCAATTCTAAACATGGAACTAAAATCTAGGCAGCCAAACAACTTGCCTCTAAAAGGAAGGAAACTGATTCATTCATTTAATTTTCACTTTTTAGTGAATGAATCATCTAGAACAAGTAAATACATGCTAAAATTACATCATGGTTACCAAATTACATCAAGATAGATCAATCCCCTCATGAAAAAGTAAAACTAGTCAAAACTGGCCGAATTTTTGAGCTGGAAGGTGAAAAATATGCCAAAATCCTCTATGCGTTGTGCTCCAAAGCTCTATGCGTCATGATACTTTGAGCCTGTTTTTGGGGCACTTCCCGGAGTCCAAATTGAGCTCATGATAGCGTGTTGGAAAGCCCTGGATGTTGGCTATCCAACCCAAGTGGAAGTTTTCAATTTTGAGCTCATTTTCCCCTCCAAATCTTCAATCTCCCAAGAGTACTTCCTACTGGTGCAAAAGGTGGCAGAAAGGTGGTTTTCATGGTGTTTTTGGCCCTTAAGACCACCCAAAACTTGATGAAATCCCTCGGCCATTCCTGAGCATGTATAAGTTTCCATAACAAACCCCAAAATATCAAGTTTTTCTCCTGAAGATTCTCCAAAAGTAGGGGCGCGTTGGGTGGCGCGACGCGTAGAGCAGAAAAATTTGTTTTGCAACCAAAATTTTCAAAATGACAAAAACTTCTCCAAATTTACTGAAATTTGGAGTTAAGGTCTCCCATCATGTCTCATGCTCAGCCAAGGAAGCCTCGGCCAAGATTTGGAGTCTATCAGGCCTTTTTCACCGTTTCAGTGCTCTCCTGGTGCATGCAGTTTCAGTTGTAAAATCACTGTCTTGGTCATGCATCGGTGTCCGCCTCCATGGTGTTACTAGGCTATGCCAATGATATGTTTAGCTTGTTGAGAATGGGAAATTGGTACGTTTGTCTCCAATTGCCAAGTGTAGATTGATTTGTATGAAAATGATAAATGAAGACTTGGTGTCTTGTCTCCAAGTGCCAAATGTGTGATAAAGGGAAATGAGGGACTGTGAGGAAATATTACAGTGGGTATAGTGGAATGTGGAGTTTTTCAAGTGATATTTACAGTGCTAACAGTCACTTGGCAGTTGGGAATTAGGGATTTTGGGAATTTATAAGTGATGTGGAAAAAGGTACAAGGATAGGAAAGGAAATGATTTGGAATAGTGGAATGGGAATAAAATGATATGAGTAGCTTGGGATATAAGGGAATAGGGGAAGGATATTGAAAATTGTGATAGGATTATGAAGGGGCAAGGGATCACAATTGGGAAATGGAAACTTGGCACCAAAATTACGCTTTCAAGACATCAATTTCAAACCCTAAAGAGGCATTTCTTTACAAAAGGATAAGGTTTAAGGTTTTGGCCTTAAAATTCTTCAAACCAATCTTCAACCACACTAAACATGGGCTAATAGCAATGAAAAATTTTCACAAACATTATTGAAACATTAAAGATTGAGTTGATTTGAGCTTTTGTAGAGAAAATGACAAAAAATAGTGTTCTGGCCCAATGTGCCGCGCCCACTTTTCTATGCGCCGCACCATTTTGCAGGAGGCTTTTGGAGGCCTTCCCGATGTCCAAATTGGGCGTGTGATAGCTCGTTGGAAAGATATTTGAGTCTAAGTTCCAACCCAAGTGTAATGTTTCAATTTGGAGTTCATTTACCCTGTAAAAAATCAAATCTCCCAAGACTGGTCAAAATGAGCAGAATGAGGCTGCCTCAAGGCAGAGTGCTGTTGCAGTCAACTTTTGAAGGTCTTCCTCAACTCCAAATTGAGCTCATGATAACTCATTAGAAAGATATTTGTGTCTAGTTATCCTTTGACTCATCAAGCAAGTCATTTGGCCAACCAAGCTAGGAGAAATCTTGATTTTCCCAAGGTCACTTCAGAGGTGCATTCAATTCTCCTGAGGCAACGGTATTTTTGACATTTCTCTAAAACCATGATACCTGTGTAAAACGTGAAGGAGGTTTTTCTTCTTTGGCATGTTTTGGACAAAAATCTCTCTCATTTTTCCAAAATTCATCTTTTATTGCTCTGAAACATCATTTGAGTGAAACCTATCCCGATGTGTGAAACAAGGGATTTGTCGAAATGAAGCGAAATTAAGGGGATAAGGGGCTTCTAAATTCTTGGGGAAATTTTGGGAAGTAGGGAGGGATGTTAGGAAGGAGGGGAAAGTGGAATCTTAGAAATTGAGTGAGGGGAAGGGGTCCAAAAGGGAAAAACACAGGCCTAGCCTAGAAAATTGCCAAGTTGTAGCAAGAAACTAGGGTTTGTGCAAAAATGAGGAATTTGGGGGATCTTAATGATGGGAAGTGTTTAATAAGGTACATTAAGGATAGGGGAAGGTGTATGAACATCAGGATACGAGTTTTGATGATGATTTAACCATCCAAGAGAAATTACCTCCAAAACCCTAGGAGAGGGAAACAGACCTTACCTAGGCACAACTGAAGTATGAACAAGGTGTAAAATGACCCTTTGGAATTTGGAATGATGATGAAAACCCTCTGAATGATGGTACACTCAGCTGAATGGTGACATGGACCGACATTTGGACAACTTTGACAAGATTAAAAGCAAACCCTAGACCTAATGCCCAGTGACCAAATTTTGCATGAAGACTCATTGAAATGACAAAATTTGACCTTGACATCTTAAAATCACTTTGTAAGAGCATGTTTGATCACTGGAGGAAGGCTGCAAAGACTGACACTAATGGCTCCACTGGGGATGGTAGCTCCTTGGAGGTGCCAAGAATGGCAGATCTTTGGGAGAGCAGACGGTGCCTTCGTTCATTGGGCAATGGAGTCCATTATTTTGACAAATCGACACAAGACCATTAACTGATTTATTGACTGGAAATATGACTGACTTGTTGAAGAAGAAATCATTAGACTGACTTGATTTTGAAACTGAAATGACTGAAAACTGACTCGACAAATGACTCATGACTGACTTAACTAAAACAAGTATTTACAAAGCTTTTTTGAAAAAAGGTAGCAGTCCATCAAGATTTCAA
The DNA here is from genome assembly GCA_034641835.2 of Pinus albicaulis. NCBI lineage: Eukaryota > Viridiplantae > Streptophyta > Pinopsida > Pinales > Pinaceae > Pinus > Pinus albicaulis. The sequence goes on from CM076581.1 coordinate 1,607,594,304, forward strand.
ATCATGATGACAACTACCCACATACTGATGAAATATATACAATCATGTATAATGAGCTTTCCAATGTAACCAACCCAGCAAATGCCTTCTTGACTGATTCTCCCGATCAGATTTCCTGGTCAACAATAAATACTGGTAATTGGGCATCCAAAAACATAATTGAACCTGATCTCCTTCATCACTGAATACAACAATAATCACCTTCACTGCTGACTGCAACAGATTTGCCAATGGATCATGAAAAACATGAAGATTTACCTCTTGCTGAAAGAACAAGGTGTCTTTTTCTCCTGCTTCTGATCTTCCTTCAATAAAAGTATGTTCCTGGTCCTCAAAGAATTCTGAACAAGTGGATGAACATATCTCCTCTTGGAAAAACATTTCAAAACATGAGACATATGAAGAAAGGTCTGAAAGGCAGTCCTGAATGTTCTGATCTTCTACAGTCTGAATGTATTGTAGGTCATCTTCATATGATATAACAGCCAGATTCTCATTACATTCATCAATCATGAGAAAAGAAACTTCAGATGATTCTTGAAACCCAACACTACCATTTCTATTATCTACCAATGAATCATCCAAGGAAATTTTTTCAATTACTTGAACGAAGACCTCATCTTGCTGTTCATGAACTGACTGGATTACCTCCTCATGAAGATCTAGTTCTGGTGGGATGAGAGCATTTAGATCTGTAACTCTGTTTTCTTCATGCCATATGATCTCAACAGCAGAGTTCTCCTTTATGGGATTCAGCACAAGGTATTCTTGGTCATCACAATCTGAATCTGGATCTGAAATAGCTGATTTGACATTATCACATTCTTAAATTGAAACTTGAATTTCCTGCATGATGTCTTCTTCTATGGGCAAATCTGAAACGAAACTTTCAGCCATATGGAAATATTCAACCTGCTGATCTTGATAAGTATCCTCTAAGTTTTCTGTGTGCTGCTGAAACGAACTTTCATACAATGCTTCCATGATTTCTTCGTCCATCAATTCATTATCCCCATAACAATTCTCAAGATCTTCAATAAAACAATGAACATGGCTACAACAGTTCTGAACTAAAGTCAAGGATGGATATGATTCTTTATACCTTTCAAAGAATACTGTATGAAAATATTTTAAACAACAAATAGAAGCAGGCAGCAAACTTTCATACCAAGATCGGGCTTCATCTTCCAGAGTAGCCATAAACATTTTCATCAAACAGTCTTCAGGAAAATTGATCTTTAATTTATGCACGTGAAAGTGAAATTTCACCAGATGAAGAGCAGCATCATTACCTTCCACATTTCTGAACATAGGCAAATTCTGAAGCCAATCCACCTTGGGAATTTTATTTGGAAAACCTGGGATGTGATCTCGGCTCATGGGAGCGTATCTTCTTGCAACCCGTTCCATCTTTAAAATCTTAAAGCTACTGATCTGCCTGCAATGGAGTCACCATGAAGGATTGATTTCTAGATTTTTCAGTGAATGAAGTCGCCAGGTGGATGATTTCAGCCTTCTTATATGTCTGACTGCTGTCCACCATCAACAATAGATCTGAACTTGATACATGTACTGGGGCAAGACAATCTACAAGTCGAGTGTCACATTCACAAGCTAGATCGGAGATGGACTGAAGCAGCGTTTATCTACTATGCACTCGCAGAGCAATGTGCAGTTCGAAGGCTACCTGGCGTGACTTCAGGCTCCGTCTATAGCTCATGAAACAAATGACATCAACAAGCAAACCAATTCTTCCCCAGTATGGTCGCCACTATGTTAGCGCTCGAATCTACCTTAGGCTGAAATAAGGTAAAACTCAAGGCAGCATCAAACCAAGCTTAGCCTCGTAGCTAGCCCTACGAGGACAGGAGAGGGCTCTCTCTGGGTCTATCTCGGCAAAAGGTCTTCAAAGAGGTTGAGATGACTATAAAACCAACTGATCTTAGGCTAGTAAATAGATAGGAAAGTTTGATTTGAAATTTTTGGGTTTTTTGTTGGAAAAATGGGAAAAACAATTTTGGGCTCGGGGATGAGGCCAGATCTTTGCAGAATTCGAATTGGGGCAAGGTAGGCAGTAGTATTGATGCTTTTGATTATGTGAATGGATAGATCAGAATGACAAGGAGCTGAAGAGGGCAAGAGAGTACAAGGATCCTCTCCAAACTGGCGAAAACATATAAAACTAAACAAATTTAAAGGCAGAGCACTGGAATCAATGAATTCTACCTCATTTACTCATTCATTTAGTTTCAGAAGCAAAAGAAGGGGATGGCATACATCAAACATTAAAGAACTTACAAATAACTGAGAAAAAACACCATCAAAAACTGAAAGCCACAAGAATCCCAACAAGTGCTGCAAAACCTCTGATCTTTCCTTAGCCAAAATGTAGAAAATATGTACAATAGTGTGCCAAACTTTTCCCAAGAGTCCAACCTGTAAAATGTCTCAGAAAATACAATATATAGACCATGATAATCCCTTCCCACACCTCTAGGGGTCGAGTTCCTCCTTCTAGGAGCAGTTTGAACCAATTCTAAACATGGAACTAAAATCTAGGCAGCCAAACAACTTGCCTCTAAAAGGAAGGAAACTGATTCATTCATTTAATTTTCACTTTTTAGTGAATGAATCATCTAGAACAAGTAAACACATGCCAAAATTACATCATGGTTACCAAATTACATCAAGATAGATCAATCCCCTCATGAAAAAGTAAAACTAGTCAAAACTGGCCGAATTTCTGAGCTGGAAGGTGAAAAATATGCCAAAATCCTCTATGCGTCGCGCTACTTTGAGCCTATTTTTGGGGAACTTCCTGGAGTCCAAATTGAGCTCATGATAACTTGTTGGAAATCCATAGATTTTGGATATCCAACCCAAGTGGAATTTTTCAATTTGGAGCTCATTTGCCCCTCCAAAACTTCAATCTCCCAAGAGTACTTCGTGCTGGTGCAAAAGGTGTCAGAAAGGTGGTTTTCATGGTGTTTTTGGCCCTTAAGACCACCCAGAACTTGATGAAATCTCTCGGCCATTCCTGAGCATGCATAACTTTCCATAAAAAACCCAAAAATATCAAGTTTTTCTCCTGAAGATGCTCCAAACATAAGCGCGCGTCGAGTGGCGAGACACGTAGAGCAGAAAAATCTGTTTTGCAACCAAAATTTTCAAAATGACAAAAACTTCTCAAAATTTATTGGAATTCAGAGTGAAGGTCTCCCATCATGTCTCATGCTCATCCAAGGAAGCCTCGGCCAAGATTCAGAGTCTATCAGGCCTTTTTCGCCGTTTCAGTGCTCTCCTAGTGCATGCAGTTTCAGTTGTAAAATCACTGTCTTGGTCATGCATCGGTGTCCGCCTCCATGGTGTTACTAGGCTATGCCAATGATATGTTTAGCTTGTTGAGAATGGGAAATTGGTACTTTTGTCTCCAATTGCCAAGTGTAGATTGATTTGTATGAAAATGATAAATGAAGACTTGGTGTCTTGTCTCCAAGTGCCAAATGTGTGCTAAAGGGAAATGAGGGACTATGAGGAAATATTACAGTGGGTATAGTGGACTGTGGAGTTTTTCAAGTGAGATTTACAGTGCTAACAGTCACTTGGCAGTTGGGAGTTAGGGATTTTGGGAATTTATAAGTGATGTGGAAAAAGGTACAAGGATAGGAAAGGAAATGATTTGGAATAGTGGAATGGGAATAAAATGATATGAGTAGCTTGGGATATAAGGGAATAGGGGAAGGATATTGAAAATTGTGATAGGATTATGAAGGGGCAAGGGATCACAATTGGGAAATGGAAACTTGGCACCAAAATTACGCTTTCAAGACATCAATTTCAAACCCTAAAGAGGCATTTCTTTACAAAAGGATAAGGTTTAAGCTTTTGGCCTTCAAATTATTCAAACCAATCTTCAACCACACTAAACATGGGCTAATAGCAATGAAAAATTTGCACAAACCTTCTTGAAACATTAAATATTGAGTTGATTTGAGCTTTTGTAGAGAAAATGACAAAAATTAGTGTTCTGGCCCAATGTGCCGCGCCCACTTTTCTATGCACCGCGCCATTTTGCAGGAGGCTTTTGGAGGCCTTAACGATGTCCAAATTGGGCATGTGATAGCTCGTTGGAAAGATCTTTGAGTTTAATTTCCAACCCAAGTGGAATTTTTCAATTTGGAGTTCATTTACCCTGTAAAAAAAAATAAAATATCCCAAGACTGGTCAAAATGAGAAGAATGAGGCTGTCTCAAGGCAGAGTGCTGTTGCAGTCAACGTTTGAAGGTCTTCCTCAACTAAAAATTGAGTTCATGATAACTCATTGGAAAGATATTTGTGTCGAGTTATCCTTTGAATCATCAAGCAAGTCATTTGGCCAACCAAGCTAGGAGAAATCTTGATTTTCCCAAGGTCACTTCAGAGGTGCATTCAATTCTCCTGAGGCAACGGTATTTTTGACATTTCTCTAAAACCATGATACCTGTGTAAAAAGTGAAGGTATTTTTTCTTCTTTGGCATGTTTTGGAAAAAAATCTCTCGCATTTTTCCAAAATTCATCTTTTATTGCTCTGAAACATCATTTGAGTGAAACTTATCCCGATGTGTGAAACAAGGGATTTGTCGAAATGAAGCGAAATGAAGGGGATAAGGGGCTTCTAAATTCTTGGGGAAATTTTGGGAAGTAGGGAGGGATGTTAGGAAGCAGGGGAAAGTGGAATCTCAGAAATTGAGTGAGGGGAAGGGGTCCAAAAGGGAAAAACACAGGCCTAGCCTAGAAAATTGCCAAGTCTTAGCAAGAAACTAGGGTTTGTGCAAAAATGAGGAATTTGGGGGATATTAATGATGGGAAGTGTTTAATAAGGTACATTAAGGATAGGGGAAGGTGTATGAACATCAGGATACGAGCTTTGATGATGATTTAACCATCCAAGAGAAATTACCTCCAAAACCCTAGGAGAGGGAAACAGACCTTACCTAGGCACAACTGAAGCATGAACAAGGTGTAAAATGACCCTTTGGAATCTGGCATGATGATGAAAACCCTCTAAATGATGGTACACTCAGCTAAATGGTGACATGGACAGACATTTGGACAACTTTGACAAGATTAAAAGCAAACCCTAGACCTAATGCCCAGTGACCAAATATTGCTTGAAGACTCATTGAAATGACAAAATTTGACCTTGACATCTTAAAATCACTTTGTAAGAGCATGTTTGATCACTGGAGGAAGGCTGCAAAGACTGACACTAACATGTACATTGGTCTCAGTACCTGTGCTTTCCTTTTCTGTATGAGCTGTAGATTGCTGATCAATATGTACATTGAGTTTACCATTAGTATTTTCTTTTTGCACATCGGGTTTGCTGCTAGTGTTTTCTTTCTGCACAACAGGATTAGTTCTTGTGACTTCCTTCTGTGTCTGTACATTGGCCCCACTGGTAGATGTTTCTTTATCTACTTTATTAGATGCATCCTCTTTTTCCTTTTGCTGTGTTTCAGACTCTTGCATAGGAATTCGTAATTGATCTAGAGGAGCTTTGAGCAGTCTCTGGCTTCTAAATAACATGAATTTATTCATCTCTTCAGTCTGAAATTTATACTTGGCTAAGTTATAGACTTGGGACAAATTATCAGCAGAAATAAACAAATCATCGAACTCATCTGGTTCATGCTCAAATCGAGCGATTGAAACTGAAGTAGTAAAATCAAATGCCACCTTCTTTGGGTCATATTGCCTTCCCGGGACTGTAGAGAGTTTAAGATCTCTTATCTTGATGACCTCCTTCTCAGCATGTGTGAAGTTATTAAGAGTATAATTTCCACAGTAGAAGGGAAAAGTAGTCCACATCAACTTTTTATTATTCTTCAAAGACCTGGACATGCCTTCTACTGTTAACTGATAGGAAATCTCCTATGCTAACAGTTTATCGGGAACATACAGAGGCAAAATATGGGGCTCTACAGTGCTCCTGAAGACTTTGATATAGGTAAATATTTCTTCTCCGAACCAGTCCCCAATCAAGGATATATCAATTTTAGCTTTTTCAGAAAGTCTGGGAGGGAATCGATTAAAAATGGTTTGATAAACAGGGATGAGGAAACCGTGACAAATTCTATAGACATGTTTTTAAAAAAAAAATGAAATTTCCACAAGAATTTATGATATATATGAATAGGATCAGGATCTTTGGGGGTCCATTTGCATCCTAACATGGGAAATTCAGAGTTGAAACATAGGGCATCTAGAATATAGGCACAAAAGTAAAATGGGGTTGTGTTTCCTGTGTCCTTGTCCTTTATATACTCGAGAATTCTATTTGCTATCTTATCTGAAAGAATGAAAGCTCAGTCCATGATTTCGGAATTTACAGCAGAATGGATTAAAGGTACCATTTGTATCGAAAACCTAGCTGAATTATAATTTCCAAATAGCCTGCACATCATTGCGGTGGCGTAACAGTATGGAGGCGAAAGGGACTCCACAGAGTACATACCTGATGCCTCGTTTTTGTGCTTCTCTGGAGCACTTCTCCATTCTCTGATTGGCTCCGATTGAATTTCATTATTTGCAGAAAATTCCTTGATGAAGGCTTTGTTGTAGATTTTCCGCGGGTCCGGAAGGTGGTACATTGCTTTAATGTCCTCTGCTTTAAATGACCCAAATGTTGTCCCAGTAGTTGAAACAAACGTCCTGTTTCTGATGGTCACATTGTCAATTACCCCACCGAATTACATCATAGTAAGGGAAAATGTTTGCCTGAGCTGCAGTTCGGTGCAGGAATGAATTCACAAGTGCTTGAAGAGAAGTTTCTGAATCGGACTCTGAGTCATCTTCGTCAGGAACTGATGCCTTTGCCATAGTGACCTTAGGATTTTCCCTTTCAATCAGGTTATATACCTCTTCCCAAGAGAGTTTTCCAAGACCTTGGCACGATGTGTCTGTAACCAGCTTAATTCTGGCTGGTTTCTCTTTAGGTACCATTGTGAAAATAGGGGTCTTTACAGCGACAGTGGCTTTGCTTTCCTAGATCTCTTAGACATTTCGTTGTCTGGTAACGTTTCCCTCGGCGAATGAAAGGATTGGGTGTTTTGTAGTTCTGTAATGGAGAAAAAGCTTTTAGACGTGATAAAAAGAGAATAAAGAGAATAGCTATATGAAAGATCTATTCATTGATTTCCATTTATTAACTCCGTATTTTAAACTTAAATGCTCCCTTTAGAAGTCACATTCAACGTATTTGAAATAGAATCAATAAACATCATTCTTTTGATTTTTCTATAAATAATAAACGTACAATCGGAGATCGGTGGTTTTGAAATGAAAACATAAAACTTTCCCTTTGAATCATGCGATTGCGATGAATAAATAACATATACGCAATGTAAAATATAAAGATTAAGTATTAAGTGCATCAGAGATTTTCAAGAGGGACAACAAATAAGATTTCATGATCTCCGCCGATTTCTGATCGCGATGATGGTGTATCGCATCGGCTCTTTTCAAAAGAAATGAGTTGCAAATGATGAGTTGTGATTGCCATTACGGTGGGGGTCCATCGCATCGGGATTTTAGTATCATGAGTGAATATAATGTTTTTTCCTCCGAAATGCGATTGCGATCAATCGCATCACATCGGAGTTTTGCAAATGACCGAATGAAGAGTTTGCATTTTCGTTTTGCGATTTACGATTTGCGATGGGGCCCATCGCATTGGAGATTATAAAACAAGCGCATATTACATTGCTCTTCTGAAATGCGATTGTGATCAATCGCATCACATCGAAGTTTTATAGAACAAATGTGAAAGGTTAAACTTTTGTGATTTTGCGATTGCGATTGGTTCAATTGCATCAGAGTTTTTCAAAAACAAATATACAACTCAAAGATATTTGCAATTTGCGATTGCGATTATTGTATCACATCGGACTTTGTTCCAATTAAATACTTTTATGTATTATGTTAATGTGATAAAGTCTTTATATCTCATTGGATCGGAAAATTTTCAATGTTGCATTTGTTTATATACACTTGTTATGCAATATATGCCCTTTTAACAATGAACCTTTATTGTTTTATTAAAAAATGATCGGATTTCCTCTAAGTCTTTTATTCCTATCTAAAAAGAAAGGGGACCTATTTCTAAATGAAATTTATCCTAAAAATTTGAAATGGGGAGGGTTGTTGTACCATACAACAATTGGCGATTCACTAGAAGAAACAATTATCTTTGAAAAAATAAAATGAATACTATATTTCTAGTAAGTAATTTTTTTTAAAAATAATGAAAACTACCTTAGGGAAATTTAAATAGAATCTAACTCTGAAAAAGAATAAAAATCACTTACAATTTCTTTCTAATTCCTCAAAGATAAAAACATTTTTTAGTTTTTTCAAGCCTTGATTGGTTGATAATAATGAAGTAAGGGGCCTTTCCAAGTTTAGCTTTTTGTAATATACTCTATTGCCATAGGCATTGCCTTTGCTGCCTGCAAACGTTCATAGTCTCGACAGGGTTACCTTTTAACCATCAACCATTCATTGTCCCATCCAACTAAGATTATGACTCTTTAAAAATAAATTCATAAGACATATTATCTCATGTTTTTTGTCTTTTACTTATTTTTTTTTTAGTTTAAGAGCCATTGTTCTGGTTCGGTAGCTAGTTAATAACAATGCCATTCACTAGTTGTAATTAAACTGAACAAGCTGGCTCGTGATGAGACCCCTTGTCTTACATTTATAAGCCATTACCCTGTTTTGGTATGCAGTGTTGGTAATGTCAGTTTTATTACTTCTTATGATCATGGTAAGCAGGCTCGTGATGAGACCTCTTATCTCTTAAATTTTCATATAATTTCTTAGAATTACATTCTAAAAAGTCACAACTTAAATGGATGGGGTGAAATGGTTGTATCCTTAAGAATCAATAGATGACAAATTTTCAGAGTTTTTTGTGTGCTAAAGCTTGAAAAAGTCTTTAATTTTTAAAGATAACCTTTTTCTGCTCAATAAACTTATAATGACTTACATTTTCCTCAAGGTTTCAAAAGATCATGCAAATGTTTTGAACAGATTTTCAAAGTTTAACATTTTATTTTAAACTATCCAAAACTGTAATCATCTCCCTAAAAATTATTATTTACACAAAATAAATATTTATAATATTCTTCCAAAGACATTTTCTAATAGTAAAAAGTCAATTAGAGACTTATTAACAACCTTTATTTTACAAAACAAACAAAAATTGCAGAAAGGAATTTGTACAAGTAAGAAGGGGTTACCTCCTTATGAAAAGAATTTCTTTAAAACGAGCCCATTTACAGAAAGAGATTCTCTCTTTCCTGTTAAATCTTGGAGTATGAATGTATATGAGCCTATATTTTCAACAATCTGAAATGGTCCAAGCCACATTTTCTGAAATTTGGCATGCTTACCTTTTTCTTCATGTGCTTTATCCCATTTCAGAACAAGATCACCAATTAACAAATTTTTTGAGCTGGTGGAACTTGAATCAAAAGAAGATTTTACAAGCTGTTGATGTTTTTCATGAATACTTTTTGCTTTCTCTCTATCTTCTTCTAATTTAAGGATTTGGTCAAATCTCAACCAAATAGATGAGGAAGGATTCTCTTCAATAAATTGCACTAGGGCTAATGATGGGAGAGCTAGATTTGATAGTATCACAACTTCTTTTCCATAAACTAAATTGAAAGGTGAAGTTTCTATTGAAGCTTTATGAGTAATACGATCAACCCATAATGCAAAGATTAAAGAGTTATGCCAATTATTTTGATTTTGATCAATGGTCCTTTTAATGATAAGGACTGACCAGGATTCACTTTCAACATCACAAATGGAATTTATGAACATTGCTTATAAAAATGATGAGGTGAATCCGACGGAGGATCTCACCAAATTATCTCAATACGCAGGTGCCTATAGTGCTGCAAATATAGACAAAGCTTCTGAAGTCTCCGCTAGTTGATGAAACAAAAAGACTTACAGATAGCTATGTTGGAGGAACATGCCACAGAGAATCAATAAAAGATTGTTCAGCTGGAAAAACAATTGCAAGGTAAGGAGCTCAGATCTAAACAGCTGGAAGAACAACTTAGCATTGAAAAGAAGAAGATTGATGAACAAGCCTTGAACAAACAGCAGCAGTTGAGTCAAGAGGTAGAAAATTTACAAAATCTTCTGCAAAATGAGAAAAATGCAAAGATTGAACAAGAGAAAATATTCCAATCAGCATTGGACAAGTTCAAGGATTACCCTAAATTAGATCAATTCAAAACTGAAGCCCTTGAAACGAACAAACTGCTGTCTCAACAGTTAAATGAATTCTGTCTAAAGTTGACACAAGCTGAGCCCTTGTGCGAAATAACATCATCTTTGATAGATGAAGCAGTCACTCTCAGGCAAGAAATTGATGATACTGATGAAACAATTTCTGAATTTCTTTCATGGAAGGATACAGAGCAGGGAAGAAAAGCTAATCTTCCCAGAATTGAGGAAAGACACAAGGAAATTTTATTTTTCGAATGGGAATAGCAGCTGATGAAATCAGAAAGAGCTATATCAAGAGCTAAAAGTATGATGAATAATATTACACATCTGGTTAATGATAGCTTGTATGCCACTAATTTGATCTCAGATTGTACCCCAGGCAAATTACCAAAAGTAAAAGAAGATGATTCCAGGTGGAAGGAAGAGATAATCAATAAGAATCAACAGATTAACAAACTTCAAGGAATTTCATGGGATATTATGTGGACTTATCTAATCAAGCCACACAGTCAAAAAATGGTTTTCAAATTCCTTTCAAATGTTATTCATTATATCATTCCTGAATTCTCTGATGCTACGTATACTGGGCAGTTACATTCAAGGCTAAGTCATCCAACAGAAATCAAAGATATGCTCAAAATTTTCCATCTGGTCACATTGAATGCAGGAGATAATCAATGAATCGGTTTCACTTCAATGTCAAAATTCTGTTTAGAGATTTCCGATGAGATAGATTGTAGTAGTAGTTTTAGTTATTTTGTTTTATTTTAAGTTCCTATTTAAACCCCTTTTATGAATTTAGAAAGGGGTCCTGAATTTGTAATATTTTGACTTGTATGTTACATTTTTGTACTCCATTGACTCTTATATTTTTATAAAGGATCACATCTGGTGGTTTTATGGAAAATTGTCTTTAAGAATTTCATTTCTGTATCTTGGAGCCTGTTTTACATTGAAGTGCTGGATTTGGATATTGAATTGCATCGGGAGAAGTATCAAGATGGATATGGTATTTCTATCTATTCACTGTTAATTTTCTTATGTTATGAGATATTCTCTTTAAAAATTGCTATCATTTATATGTACTTGTTTTACAATATTTCTTTATACATATCATTTCTGAGTGTGTAGAAATATTCATCTCTTTCAGTATATGAAAATGATATATATAAAATGATGAGTACAATTTTCCATTATAACTCTGTTTAAATTCTTAAACAGAGTTATCTTTATTTGTTACTGCATATTTCAATTAAACTATAATACATTTTCATGGATATTAATTTGATTGAAACAATATTTAGGTTGTATTCATATTTGATACTCGGGTTAGTTTTAGAATTATTTATTATAGGTTAAATTAGATAGATTATTTAAGTCATTTTAGTTCCATTTTCCACCCATCCAATCATTCCATTACCAACCCATTTATTTATTAGGAAACTGGTCCTATCAATCCAGTCGGAGCCACCACACCAAACGGAAAAGGAGTTGTCCTAAGGTCCCAACCGGGTGGTTTTCCCCCAATGTTTGAAGCAATGATTTTCGAGGCTTCAACATTTTTGGCACTAGAACAAGGGCCTAAGCTATGAATGGCAGATAAATCCAAATCTACAGGCCATTCTAAGAGCGACTCACCCTCATCTCCTTCTTCAATTTCTTCTACATATCAAATCACCAGGAAAGAAATTGATAGAAATATTCAAACACCCACTACCAAAGTTTCAAACCAATTAGAAAATCAACCTCCTGAGTCTCCTGAAATTGAAGCTTTAGTTCATAAGCTTAAAGGGTTCTCATTATCATTAGAAGAGTTTGAAATATCTGAAGGTAGTGTTACCTCACAATTTGTTTCTTTCAGACCTCTTACTAGGTCACAAAGTGAAAAACTTTGGTATTCCTCCAAAGGAATTTCCTTTACCTAGTATAGTCAAGACCAGAAAAACCCCATCGGAATCAGAGAGTGATATCAGTTCTTCATTTCAAATTCAATCATCTATTTCCCAAAAACCAACTCAGAAAAGTGTAGTTGTCTCATCAGCATCAGCTGCCCAAACATCATCTGCTCAAACAACATCTGTCTCTTCTAGTTCTTAAATCATCATCACAAAAATGGTACAAAGACCATGGACTAGAATAGGAGCTGTTAATATGGCTGCACCTTTACATGATTTACCAGATCATGCTGAAAAGTGGCTACCAAAATTCAGTCCTGACATGAACATACAAGCTGAAGAACACATTAATAACTTTATGCTTGCTGTAAATTTGAATGCAGTAGAACATGAAGATGTTGTGGTTAGGTTATTTCCTTATACTTTGCAAGGGGAAGCAGGATCCTGGTATTTTTCATTACCTTTAGGCTCTATTACAAGTTGGGATATTTTCCAAGAGCATTTTTTAACCAAATATGGAGATGATAGATCGATAGCTACCCTAATCAATGATCTCTCCAATTTGAAGACAGAACCTAAAGAACCCATCAAAGATTTTAATTCTCGATTCAATAAACTCTTGAATAAGATCCCTACAACATCAAAACCTAGTGAGCAGGTGAGAAGTGAATGGTATATCACTGATTTACCTTCAAACATAGCAATTTTTGTAGATAGAACTGCGAAACCAACTTTGGCTGAAAACATGAAAGAAGCGATTGCAGTGGAAAAAAGGATTGTTGCTTTGGATAAGAAAAATGCCATTGAAGAAAGAAAATCCAAGAAAGTCAGCTTTAAGGATGATTCAAAGAAGAAGACACCCAAAGATCCATATTACATGGAAGGCTTACAGAAAGTTCTCAAAACCATGTCTAATGAGATGGTTGAGATTAAAAAGGAAGTAGCAGAGACTTCTACCAAGAGACCATTCAAAAATTTCAAGAGAAATCAAGCTGAATCTAAACCTCCCAATTCAATCTCCAATGCAGATTCAGAAGAGGAAGAAGAAGAAGAAAGAGAGGAAATAGCTAAATTACATGGAATGTGGGATTTCATTCTCCCTAACTCGGACAATGAAATAGAACAAGAAGCTATGCCTGTAAGTACAAGGAGAAAATCTACATCGGAACCTGTTCAATATGTTCCTAAGAAGAAAACTACAACTCCAAGTACCAAAGACAAATCTCCTGCAAAGAAAGCCTCTCCCTTACCCACTCAAAATTAGCCATCATCTTCTAACCCTCCTAAATCAACATTTAAGACTTTAGTGGTGTTAGATCCTATGGATTATAACATTGTTGAAGACATGAAGAAGACTAGAATGAAAATTTCTTTACATGAACTCAACAAACTTAAACATCAACAAAAGCTGATATTAAAGAAATTAAATGCTACACCTATTGCTCCTCTACCAAGTGGTGTAGTTGCCAAAGCATCTAAAGGGACTGGTAAGCCACCAGACAAAGTAGATGCCACAGATATTGTTCTTATTGGAGAAAGATCAAATTCTCAGACACCTCCTTTTATTTTTACTTATGAAATCTAAGACGAGAATTTGCATAATCGTTTGATAGATTCCAGAGCATCCTTTAATATAATGCCTACTTCAATCTGCGCAAAATTGAATATTCAGTTACTAAAAATCTGCAGTTCACATTGTACAATTGGATCGCTCTAAAGTCCAAGTTGTAGGAGAAATCAATTCAGTTACTATTCGATTAGCTTCTGATCCTAGAATTGTCCAAAGAATTGATATTCTGGTTGCAGATATTCCTGAATTCTATGGATTAGTCTTAAGCAGGGATTGGACTGCAAAGATCAACGGTTATATCGCAACCGATTATTCACATATGTGGCTTCCCTATAAAGGGAAACCAAATCAAATCAAAATCGAGTGAGAAAAACACATGATGCATACTGTGACATAATTTGAACAAGAAAATGAACCTGTAGCTTTTAATAGTAATATTCTTGGAGGTTATTCTGCTGAATCATTCCTTGGGAATTTCACTGCACCACAATCACCATTTTCTGTAAATACTTTTGTTTCACAAATTGAAATTTTTTCACAATTTGATTCTTTTAGAATTGTTAATATTTCTGATACATCTGTAGATAAACCTGTAGATAAATATTTATTTTGGTCATTATATTTCAATGGATCAAAATCTAGTGATGGAGCAGAAGCAGGATGCATTTTAATTGATCTAGATGGAGATAAAACCATGCTATCATGTAGACTAGAATTTGAGTGCACAAACAATACTGCAGAATATGAAGCCTTGATCCAAGGGCTTTATAAAGCTATAGGGTTAAATGTCAAATACTTGAAAGTATATGGTGATTTCGAAATTGTCATAAGACAAGTAAGGAATACCATCCATTGTCTTTCAGGACATCTCAAACATTATCAAACCCTTGTGCAAGACCTTACCACTCAATTTTTAGCATTTAATATCTCTTCTATCCCTAGAAATCAAAACACATCAGCTGATTTGTTAGCTAATGTTGCATCCAAACTCCGCCCTGCTGAAGATTGTAGTCCTGATAGATTTTCAGTAGAATTTATTTTTCGCCCATCTGTTCCCGATAATATCACAAACTGGAGAGTTTTCTATCATGATGAAGATATATTGAATTTCTTGACTTCGGAGAAATCTTATGATGAACACATTATTGATGAAGACGATCATGATCTGCAAATTACTTCAAAAAGTAATGAAAATCCTATTCCTAAATCTGTTGTTAAACTTGAGGATCTATATGATATAAAAGACATATTCAAGAAAGTTACTAATGCTAAACTTCAAAGTTCTACTTTGAAGTTTGAATTAGTAAATCTTGGCTCTGATTCTAAACCTCAAAATGTTAATCGAGGACTCAATTTAACTCCAGAGGAAAGAACTGCTTTCATCAAACTTTCGAGTAGGTATAAAAATGTCTTTGCTTGGAATTATGAGGACTTAAAAACTTATGATACTTCTGTTATTCAACACACAATTCCAATGTTGTCTGATGTCAAACTTGTTCAACAGAAGTGAAGAAAGATTCATCCAAATCTTGAAAGTCAAATCAAAACAGAACTCAACAAACTTTTGAAAGCCAAAATCATTTTTCCTGTAAGGCATTCCAATTGGGTTTCTAACATGGTACCTGTCAGGAAGAAGAATGGTGATATTAGAATCTGCATTGGTTTTAGAAATTTAAACAAGGCATGTCAAAAGGATAATTTCCCATTGCCAACCATGGAGAAAATACTTCAAAAGGTAGCTGGTTCTGAACTCATGTCCTTCCTTGATGGATTTTCAGGCTATAACCAAATATTAGTACATCCAGATGATAGGTTGAAAACCACTTTCAGAACCAAATGGGGAACCTATGCTTATCAGAAAATTCCTTTCGGTTTAATAAACACAGGAGCTACTTTCCAGAGAGCCATGAACATAGCATTTAAGGGTCTGATTAATAGATCAGTTGTTATTTATCTTGATAACATAACAATATTTTCAAAGAAGAGATCCAATCATCTACATGATCTAAAACAAATATTTGAAAGACGTAGAAGGTTTGGTATTTCTTTAAACCCAAAGAAATCCTTCTTTGCTCTCAATGAAAGAAAAATCTTAGGGTTTTTTGTGTCAAAAGATGGTATATATATTGACCTGGACAGAGTGAAAGAAATTTCTGATATTTCTTTACCTCATAACAAAAAATCCATGCAATCATTTCTAGGGCAGATCAATTTTGTAAAAAGATTCATTCCTGATTTTTCTCAAATTGTTTTACCTATGTAGAATATGATTAAGAAAAATTCATTATTTAGATGGGGGTATAATGAAAAAGAATCCTTTGATGCAATCAAACAGGCAATCATTAATGCACTTGCATTAAATACTCCTGATTTTTCTATCAATTTTATTCTGTATACTTTGGCCACCGAAACATCCTATGCTGTTGTTTTAACACAGCTCAATGATCAACAAGTAGAAGCACCAATTTCTTTCTTCAGCTCGAATCTGCAAGGAGCTGAGCTTAATTATTCAGATGTAGAAAAACAAGCCTTTGTTGTGTTTAAGTCAATCAAACATTTTAGACCTTTTCTCCTAAAGACACATACAAAAATTATTGTCCCATTCTCTGCAGTGAGACAATTATTAGTTCAAAAGGAAGTAGGAGAAAAGAGGGCTAATTGGGTGATAACTTTGTAAGAATATGATATTGATAATAAGCCAGCCAAGATTGTTAGAGGTCAAGGTTTTTGCAGATTATTAGCAGGAGCTCACAACATACCAGAAAATCAAGATCCAGATAATGCTGTTCAAGTAAATCAGATAAGTGTTACAGATTCTGAATCTCAATATGCTGATCTGATCTTCTACTTGAAAAATGGGTATGATCCTTCTAATCTCAGCTATAATAACAAACGTGCTTTAATATTGAAGGCTATTAAATATGAAATCATTGATGATGTGTTATTCATAAAGAATTATGATTCAAATCTATTAAGATGTCTTGAAAAGACTGAAGCAAAAAAGGTATTGCAGGAATTACATGATGGACCAGCAGGAGGTCATTTTGGAGGTGATACCACAACTCACAAAATAATCCATGCTGGATATTATTGGCTACCCTTTTCAAAGATACACATGATTACGTGAGGAAGTGCGAGATTTGTCAAACTGCTAGTGGAAGACAAAGGAAGCCAGCTTTTCCTTTGCAACCAGTAAACATTGAGCAATGGGGGCTTGACATCATTGGTGAGATAGTACCTCACTCTTCCAAACAGCACAAATACATCCTTACAGCAACAGATTACTTCACAAAGTGGGTAGAAGAAATTCCTCTAAAGGTAGCCAATTCTGAGGCAATTATTGATTTCATCGATCAATTCATCATTACTAGGTTTGGTGTACCTAATGCTCTTGTCTTTGACAATGCATCTTATTTTGATGGAAATAGTATAATGGAATTTGAAATCAAAAGAGGTTTCAAATTGAAATATTCAACAAATTATTATCCACAAGGTAATGGTCTAGTTGAATCTACTAATAAAAATCTCATCAAAATCATTAAAAGGACCATTGATCAAAATCAAAAGAATTGGCATAAGTCTTTAATATTCGCATTATGGGCTGATCGTATTACTCATAAAGCTTCAATAGGAACTTCACCTTTCAATTTAGTTTATGGAAAAGAAGCTGTGATACCATCAAATCTAGCTCTCCCATCATTAGCCCTAGTGCAATTTATTGAAGAGAATCCTTTCTCATCTATTCAGTTGAGATTTGATCAAATCCTTAAATTAGAAGAGGATAGAGAGAAAGCAAAAAGTATTCATGAAAAACATCAGCAGCTTGTAAAATATTCTTTTGATTCAAGTTCCAATGGCTCAAAAAATTTGTCAATTGGTGATCTTGTTCTGAGATGGGATAAAGCACATGAAGAAAAAGGTAAGCATACCAAATTTCAGAAAATGTGGCTTGGACCATTTCAGATTGCTGAAAAGATAGGCTCATATACATTCATACTCCAAGATTTAACAGGAAAGAGAGAATCTCTTCCTGTAAATGGGTTTGTCTTAAAGAAATTCTTTTCATAAGGAGGTAACCCCTTCTTACTTGTACATATTCCTTTCTGCAATTTTTGTTTGTTTTGTAAAATAAAGGTTGTTAATAAGTCTCTAATTGACTTTTTAATATTAGAAAATGTCTTTGGAAGAATATTATAAATATTTATTTTGTGTAAATAAGAATTTTTAGGGAGATGATTATAGTTTTGGATAGTTTAAAATAAAATGTTAAACTTTGAAAATCTGTTCAAAACATTTGCATGATCTTTTGAAACCTTGAGGAAAATGTAAGTCATTATAAGTTTATTGAGTAGAAAAAGGTTATCTTTAAAAATTAAAGACTTTTTCAAGCTTTAGCACATAAAAAACTCTGAAAAATTGTCATCCATTGATTCTTAAGGATACAACCATCTCACCCCATCCATTTAAGTTGTGATTTTTAGAATGTAATTCTAAGAAATTATATGAAAATTTAAGAGATAAGAGGTCTCATCACGAGCCTTCTTACCATGATCATAAGAAGTAATAAAAATGACATTACCAACACTGCATACCAAAACAGGGTAATGGCTTATAAATGTAAGACAAGGGGTCTCATCACGAGCCAACTTGTTCAGTTTAATTACAACTAGTGAATGGCATTGTTATTAAACTAAAAAAGAAATAAGTAAAAGACAAAAAACATGAGATAATATGTCTTATGAATTTATTTTTAAAGAGTCATAATCTTAGTTGGATTGGACAATGAATGGTTAATGGTTAAAAGGTAACCCCGTCGAGACTATGAACGTTTGCAGGCAGTAGAGGCAATGCCTATGACAATAGAGTACATTACAAAATCTAAACTTGGAAAGGCCCCTTACTTCATTATTATCAACCAATCAAGGCTTGAGAAAACCCAAAAATGTTTTTAGTCTTGAGAAATTAGAAAGAGATTGTAAGTGATTTTTATTCTTTTTCAAAGTTAGATTTTATTTAAATTTCTCTAAGGTAGTTTTCATTATCTTTAAAAAAAAATTCTTACTAGAAATATAGTATTCATTTTATTTTTTCAGAGATAACTGTTTCTTCCAGTGAATCGCCAATTGTATGGTACAACAACCCTCCCCTTTTCAAATTTTTAGGATAAATTTCATCTAGAAATTGGTCTCCTTTATTTTTAGATAAGAATAAAAGACTTAGAGGAAATCCGATCATTTTTGAATAAAACAATAAAGGTTCATTGTTAAAAGGGCATATATTGCATAACAAGTGTATATAAACAAATGCAACATTGAAAAATTTCCGATCCGATGAGATATAAAGACTTTATCACATTAACATAGTACATAAAAGTATTTAATTGGAACAAAGTCCGATGTGATACAGTAATCGCAATCACAAATCGCAGATATCTTTAAGTTGTATATGTTTTTGAAAAACTCCGATGCGATTGAACCAATCGCAATCACAAAATCACAAAAGTTTAAGCTTTCACATTTGTTCTATAAAACTTCGATGTGATGCGATTGATCGCAATCACATTTTGGAAGAACAATGTAATATGCACTTGTTTTATAATCTCCGATGCGATGGGCCCCATTGCGAATCGCAAATTGCAAAACGAAAATGCAAACTCTTCATTCGGTCATTTGCAAAACTCCGATGCGATGCAATTGATCGCAATCGCATTTCGGAGGAACAAACATTATATTCACTTATGATACTAAAATCCCGATGCGATGGACCCCCACCGTAATCGCAATCACAACTCATCATTTGCAACTCATTTCTTTTGAAAAGAGCTAATGCAATACACCATCATCGCGATCGGAAATCGGCGGAGATCATGAAATCTTATTTGTTGTCCCTTTTGAAAATCCTCGATGCGATTAATACTTAATCATTATATTTTACATTACGCATATGTTATTTATTCATCGTAATCGCATGTTTCAAAGGGAAAGTTTTATGTTTTCATTTCAAAACTGCCGATCTCCGATTGTACGTTTATTATTTATAGAAAATCAAAAGAATGATGGTTATTGATTCTATTTCAAATACGTTGAGTGTGACTTCTAAAGGGAGCATTTAAGTTTAAAATACAAAGTTAATAAATGGAAATCAATGAATATATCTTTCATATAGCTGTTCTCTTTATTCTCTTTTTATCACGTTTGAAAGCTTTTTCTCCATTGCAGAACTACAGAACACTCAATCCTTTCATTCTCCGAGCAAGGGAAACGTTACCAGACAACGAAATGTCTAAGAGATCTAGGAAAGAAAAGGCCACTGTCACTGCAAAGACCCATATTTTCACCATGGTACCTAAAGAGAAACTAGCCAGAATTAAGCTGGTTACAGACACATCGTGCCGAGGTCTTGGAAAACTCTCTTGGGAAGAGGTATATAGCCTGATTGAAAGGGAAAATCCTAAGGTCACTGTGGAAAAGGCATCAGTTCCTGACGAAGATGACTCAGAGTCTGATTCAGAAACTTCTCTTCAAGCACTTGCAAATTCATTCCTGCACCGAATTGCAGCTCGGGCAAACATTTTCCCTTACTATGATGTAATTCGGTGGGTAATTGACAATGTGACCATCAAAAACAGGACATTTGTTTCAGCTACTGGGACAACATTTGGGTCATTTAAAGCAGAGGAAATTAAAGCAATGTACCACCTTCCGGACCCGCAGAAAATCTACAAAAAAACCTTCATCAAGGAATTTGCTGCAAATAATGAAAATCAGTCGGAGCCAATCAGAGAATGGAGAAGAGCTCCATAGAAGCACAAAAACGAGGCATCAGGTATGTACTCTGTGGAGTCCCTTTCGCCTCCATACTGTAACGCCACCGCAATGATGTGCAGGCTATTTGGAAATGATAATTCAGCTAGGTTTTCGATACAAATGGTACCTTTAATCCATTCTGTTG
Source organism: Pinus albicaulis (assembly GCA_034641835.2). Taxonomy (NCBI): domain Eukaryota; kingdom Viridiplantae; phylum Streptophyta; class Pinopsida; order Pinales; family Pinaceae; genus Pinus; species Pinus albicaulis. The sequence goes on from CM076581.1 coordinate 1,607,615,011, forward strand.
TAAATTCTGAAATCATGGACTGGGTTGTCATTATTTCAGATAAGATAGCCAATATAATTCTCGAGTATAGAAAGGACAAGGACACAGGAAACACAACCCCATTTTACTTTTGTGCCTATATTCTAGATGCCCTATGTTTCAATTCTGAATTTCCCATGTTAGGATGGAAATGGACCCCCAAAGATCCTGCTCCTATTCGTATATATCATAAATTCTTGTGGAAAGTTCATTTAAAAAAAAAACATGTTTGTAGAATTTGTCATGATTTCCTCATCCCTGTTTATCAAACCATTTTTAATCGATTCCCTCCCAGACTTTCTGGAAAAGCTAAAATTGATATATCCTTGATTGGGGATTGGTTCAGAGAAGAAATATTTACCAATATCATAGTCTTTGGGAGCATTGTAGAGCCCCATATTCTGCCTCTGTATGTTCCCGATAAACTGTTAGCACAAGATATTTCCTATCAGTTAACAGTAGAAGGCATGTCCAGGTCTTTGAAGAATAATAAAAAGTTGATGTGGCCTACTTTTCCCTTCCACTGTGGAGATTATACTCTTAATAACTTCACACGTGCTGAGAAGGAGGTCATCAAGATAAGAGATCTTAAACTCTCTACAGTCCTGGGAAAGCAATATGACCCAAAGAAGGTGGCGTTTGATTTTACTACTTCAGTTTCAATCGATCGATTTGAGCATGAACCAGATGAGTTCGATGATTTTTTTATTTCTGCTGATCATTTTTCCCAAGTCTATAACTTAGCCAAGTATAAATTTCAGACTGAAGATATGAATAAATTCATGTTATTTAGAAGCCAGAGACTGCTCAAAGCTCCTCTAGATCAATTACGAATTCTTGCGCAAGAGTCTGAAACACCGCAAAAGGAAAAAGAGGATGCATCTGATAAAGAAGCTAACGAAACATCTACCATTGGGGCCAATGTACAGACACAGAAGGAAGTCACAGGAACTAATCCTATTGTGCAAAAAGAAAACACTAGCAGCAAACCCGATGTGAAAAAAGAAAATACTAATGGTAAACTCAATGTACATATTGATCAGCAATCTACAGCTCAGATAGAAAAGGAAAGCACAGGTACTGAGACCAATGTACATACTGAGAAAGAAGACACAGGCAGTAAGGCTATTGTACAAGCAATGAAAGGAGATATGAGCAATAATCCAGATTCTCAACTTGGAAGAGGAAAAACTACTGAGAAAATAGTGGAATTTGCTGAACTTATAGTTTCTTCCCATTTGCTGAGCTAATATGAGCAATTTTCCTAGCAAATATGACAACAAAATAATCCCCAAGTTAGAGTTCTGGAAGATCAAGATATGGAAGTTATTCCTGAACATCATACAGGTGAAATTCTGTTGAAAGTAGAAGAGATTCCTCCTCTAGACATATTTTACAGTCCAAGGCATAGGGATGTTGTTAGAAAATAGAGGAAGAGGAGAAGGACTGACCAGGATTCACTTTCAACATCACAAATGGAATTTATGAACATTGTTTATAAAAATGTTGAGGTGAATCCGATGGAGGATCTCACCAAATTATCTCAATACGGAGGTGCCTATAGTGCTACAACTATAGACAAAGTTTCTGAAGTCTCCTAGTTGATGAAACAAAAAGACTTACAAATAGCTATGTTGGAGGAACAGGCCACAGAGAATCAACAAAAGATTGTTCAGCTGGAAAAAAAATTGCAAGATAAGGAGCTCAGATCTAAACAGCTAGAAGAACAGCTTAGCATTGAAAAGAAGAAGATTGATGAACAAGCCTTGAACAAACAACAGAAGTTGAGTCAAGAGGTAGAAAAGTTACAAAATCTTCTGCAAAATGAGAAAAATGCAAAGATTGAACAAGAGAAAATATTCCAATCAGCATTGGACAAGTTCAAGGATTACCCTAAATTAGATCAATTCAAAACTGAAGCCCTTGAAATGAACAAACTGCTATCTCAGCAGTTAAATGAATTCTGTCTAAAGTTGACACAAGCTGAGCCCTTGTGCGAAATACCACCATCTTTGATAGATGAAGCAGTCACTCTCAGGTAAGAAATTGATGATGCTAATGAAAAAATTTCTGAATTTCTTTCATGGCAGGATATAGAGCAGGGAAGAAAAGCTAATCTTTCCAGAATTGAGGAAAGACACAAGGAAATTTTATTTGTGGAATGGGAACAGCAGCTGATGAAATCAGAAAGAGCTATATCAAGAGCTAAAAGTATGATGAATAATATTACACGGCTAGTTAATGATAGCTTGTATACCACTAATTTGATCTCAGATTGTACCCCAGGCAAATTACCAAAAGTAAAAGAAGCTGATTCCAGGTGGAAGGAAGAGATAATCAATAAGAATCAACATATTAGCAAACTTAAAGGAATTTCATGGGATATTATGTGGACTTATCTAATCAAGCCACACAGTCAACAAATGGCTATCAAATTCCTTTCAAATGTTATTCATTGTATCATTCCTGAATTCTCTGATGCTACGTATACTGGGCAGTTACATTCAAGGCTAAGTCATCCAACAGAAGTCAAATATATGCTCAAAATTTTCCATTTGGGCACATTGAACGCAGTAGATAATCAATGAATCGGTTTCACTTCAATATCGCAATTCTGTTTACAGATTTCCGATGAGATAGATTGTAGCAGTAGTTTTAGTTATTTTGTTTTATTTTAAGTTCCTATTTAAACCCCTTTTATGCATTTAGAAAGGGGTCTTGAATTTGTAATATTTTGACTTGGATGTTACATTTTTGTACTCCATTGACTCTTATATTTTTATAAAGGATCACATCTGGTGGTTTTATGGAAAATTGTCTTTAAGAATTGCATTTCTGTATCTTGGAGCCTGTTTTACATTGAAGTGCTGGATTTGGATATTGAATTGCATCGGGAGAAGTATCAAGATGGATATGGTATTTCTATCTATTCACTGCTAATTTTCTTATGTTATGAGATATTCTCTTTAAAAATTGCTATCATTTATATGTACTTGTTTTACAATATTTCTTTATACATATCATTTCTGAGTGTGTAGAAATATTCATCTCTTTCAGTATATGCAAATGATATATATAAAATGATGAGCACAATGTGCTATTATAACTCTGTTTAAATTCTTAAACAGAGTTATCTTTATTTGTTACTGCATATTTCAATTAAACTATAATACATTTTCATGGTTATTAATTTGATTGAAACAATCTTTAAGTTGTATTCATATTTGATTCCCGGGTTAGTTTTAGAATTATTTATTAAGTTATAGGTTAAATTAGATAGATTATTTAAGTCATTTTAGTTCCATTTTCCACCCATCCAATCATTCCATTACCAACCCACTTAGTTATTAGGAAACTTTCCTATCAATCCAGTCGGATCCACCACACCAAACGGAAAAGGAGCTATCCTAAGGCCCCGACCGGGTGGTTTTCCCCCAATGTTTGAAGCAACGATTTTCGAGGCTTCAACAGGTCGCTGCTGCTTTGGAATAGATCCGTCAAATCCTTCCACATAGCATATGGTGTGGCTTTCCCATGGAGGCTTGAGACAATGTGGTCTCATACTCCCTCCAACAGGATCCTCCTCGCCTTTGCCACTTTCTTTTGCCATGCATCAAGATTGGCATCATCTGCAGCATCTGGCTTAGGAACATCTTTCTCAATGAATTCCTTCAAGCCATTGTCTTCGAGTACTCCCTCCATCCTGTCCTTCGAAGCAATGTGGTTCGAGCCGCCCTCGAGTGCATACTCTAACCTCAAGCCATTGAAAGCCATTTCAATCTTGAATTAGCTATAGCACCAAGAAAATCTTTCTGCAAATTCAAATTCTATCCACCAACAAACTCAACTCCTGCTTCACTTCTATAATTTCCTGTGCTCTGATACCATGTGGAAATTATACAATATGCATGTATATCTTGGATTCACCCTGTCTAAAAATATGCTAAAGTTAAATACTAAATCACTTCTACAATTTTTTGTAGAATTAAAAGCACAATCGCCAATTACAATATCATGAAAAAAGATCAATCACACACAACACAGATAATTTCTCGGGGAAAGCTTACAGCGAAATACCCCACTATATTCTATTGTATATTATATCATGGATCATGAAACAATTACATACAAAACTCCAATCATAAGAGCTTTCAGTACATCAACTAATTGTCTCACACTGTAATACAAAAATTGGCAAATCACTTGCTCAATTTACTGTCTCTAGACAGCCTACCTCCACTGCGCAATCCCTACTCATTAGGGAAATTTTTAGGTCTAAAATGGGCCTCCTAAGGAAATTATAAAATAATAGTGGAAATAATAAAATAATATTTGATTACATCATTAAATTTTAGAGGGAAAAAAAGAAAAAAACTACTTTTTTCAAGTCATATTTTCAACATATCTCCCAAAGTTTTTACTCAAATTTAGAGCGGGAGTACTCGTTGGATGTAATTTATAATTCCTCATCCAAGGAGTATCCATATTGCACACTTTCGATGGATCCTTCTATATGAAAAATGAGAAATACATGAAAAACATGATTGTAATAATGTTTTTTCATGTATTTCTCATTTTTCGTGTAGCAGAGTCTATCAAAAGTATGCAACATGGGTACTCCTTGGATGAGGAATTAATTTTTCATCCAACGAGTACTCTCGCTTGAAATTTGAGTAAAACATTTGGGAGATAAGTTGAAAATACGAGTTGAAAATGTAGTTTTATTATTTTATTATTTTTTAATATTTTACTCTTTTACTTAAAAAATGGTGAATCACCCCCCATGGTTGACATCATCATGTTGAATCTTATTGGTTCTTATAAATTTTATTTTGGTGGTACATTTTTCTTAGGAGGCCCATTTTAGACCTCAAAATTCCCCTAATGTGATAGCAATCCCTGAATGAATGCAATATTGCCTACCTTGAATGCACAATCCTCATGGGCACATCCAATGTGTGTGTGGTTGCATGTGTGCAACCGGATAATGTCACAACTGATAGTCAACTTCCCTTTCACCTAGAACTCAATTGAGTCTCCACTGGATCTGACATGCATGCAGTTAATAATAGTAAATCTTCAGTTTCATGTAAGACCATTGATTGTGAATTAATTAATAATTAATTCACTTGATCTCACTAGTGTATCTTCAGTTACAACTAGCACAACTGAGTTTAACTCACTTAACTGAGTTAAAATACTTTACAACTTGCACCACTGCACTTCCAACTGTGTTACAACTCGAATCACTCAGTTACAACTCAAGTCAACATGCATGTCCCACAAACCAACCACTCAACTCGAAATTCACTTAGTTAACTGATTTTCCACTTCATTTAACTATTTCCAAGTGCTCATTGAGAATAGATTATAGTTTATTGTCCATCTAAATTAAGGGATAATAAATATAGACATGCATCTATAAATATACATGCATTCTATAAATAGATTATGCACATACATCTATAAATAGACATACACCTAAAAATATCCCGAGGCCCCATCCTAATGTAGGTGCTTAATTTTCACTTGGATATTCTTATTGAATCTCAACACACATGACCCTTCTGATGTAAGAAAAGTTATAACATCTTCATCATCATTGAATACTCTCCAATTAGTGACATTATCAGGAATATATGGGCAAAAAATCAACTCTATAGAAAATCTATCTGGACTATCATCTTCTGAAGGAATAAGTCTGGATGCTACATTAGCTAGAATCTCTGCATCCAATGTACAATGCTACAATCCTACGCTACTGTAACCTGAGTGAAGAATTACCAACTCATTGTTCTAGGACACACTCCCAATGTGCATTTGATTCCATCTAGTAATGCTAATGAACAAAACAAATCCACCCCCGACCTTCCCTTCTCTGCTACACAGTCCCTTGAGAAATCCATTCACCCCCTTCCATGTAGTCACACACCTTCCAAGTTCTGTTGACACGCCCATCCAGGGTAGTTCATCCCTTGGAAAGGCTTCCTCGCATAAGAATATACAAAAAACAAGGCATATCCCTACCTAAAAACCATCATACAAGTCATAGCATGCTCATGGAAATCAATGGGCACTATTGGGTAACAGTGTCCCACGATGGCCCTGCTCTTGAAGTGCTTTACAAACATACTACTGTATGTTCCAATTCCTTTTGCTGATGTTGCTAGTTCTTTCAGTTGGTTCAACCACCCAACTGGGCATTTCCATGCTTTCCTGTACCAAGCACATAATTCCCATTAGACTCAAAATGAATTCAAATAAACTTAAATCATACCTCATTGGTAGCTCGTCAATAAGGTACAATTGAAATTCTGATCAATTACTGTCACAACAAGTCAAACCAGTTGTTTAATCAAATCATCATGCATAAACATTTCACATCTAGTTAGCTCAGAACACAACCATCATAAGTTAAAATCACAATTCACATGAAATTGCGATAAACCATAGTCATAAATCACATGTAACCATCATAAGTTAGAATCACAGATCATATGCATAATAAAACTAAAATAAATATCGATACTTATCCTTCATCGATCCTTGCTTCTACCTTTGTACTTTCTATACACACACCGGATCGGTTTCCACACCCGACAAGCACCCAATGCCTTTTCTTCTCTTCAGTAATGCACACATACACAATGTGCATCATAACACGTACACCCACATACACCATACAACACAATACAATACACGCACCCACACCGGCATATGACATACACCGACACCTGGTGTATAATACAACACAATATACGCCTACATTGACATACAAAAAACACACCTCACCCAGTGTATAATACAATACAACACGTACACCTACATCTGGCATACAACACATACACCTACATCCAGTGTACAATACATGCATATACACATACATAGTACAAAACAAAAAATACACGTCACGATACCACACACACACCATGCACATACATAGTACTGCATGCCTGAAACATAACATGTACGACATGCACAAAATACCACATGTATACCAATACCATATGCACAACATGTACACAATACCACCTATACACAACACTACCTACACGACGTGTGCACAACATCACATGTACACAACATCACCTGCACAACATGTACATAACACCAAATGTACATCGCACCATCTGTAAAATGTGTACACTATACCACTTGTACACAACACCACATGCACGACATGTACACGACACCACATGTACATAATTCCACATGCACGACATGTACACAACACCACCTACACATAACACCACATGCACACAACACCATATGTGTGTAGCACCATATGTACAACATGCACACAACACAATATGTACATAGCACTGCATATACAACATGTACATAGCACCATATGTACACAACACCGCATATCCAACATGCACACAACACCATATACACACAACACTGCATATCCAACATGTACATAGCACCATCTATACCTAACAATGCATATGTAATAAACACACAACAACATATATACAACACGCATACAACATCATATGTACACAATACTACATATGTGAGATGTACACATCACCATAGGTACAATCACTAAATTTACAACATGTGCAACATATACACAACAGTAGTACTGCACATTCATAGACCACACACTAAACCCACAAGCAACCTTACTTCTAGTGTCTTTTCACTATCCATGCTTATCCTAGCATGCCGTAGATCACACTACTTTCACTTTGTTGAAATACCCCTCAGCACTACCTGTTCATAACATAAACATATGCATAATACAAACATATAATATCAATTCATACCCACGTGATTTTGAACTTGTAGATATATTAGGGCTACTATTCCTAATTGATTCCTCATAAATCAGGAACCTCTTCATACCATTCACCTGCATAAGCAATCATTCCTCCATGGGAATGATCCCTGAAAACCATGTTAGACAGTGACATAGATACATCCATACATATATGATCATTATCATAAAACAATCATCATCCTGCCAGACAACGACATACATACAGACATATATATACATACAAACATTAGCATTAAACAATCATGATCCATGACAACCTTGTTAAACACAACATACATACATACATACATACATACATAAATGTACACATATATAACCATTAACATAATCATGGTCACAAAACAATTACTAGATAGCATAAGGTATAGGTTAAGAGAACTTCCTTTATTCATGCACAACGTTGAGAACAACAGTTCTCAACATAGCCAAGGCATTTAACTCCTCATATCCATTCACTTTAGCTTTCATTTTACCTTTCTCGGGACTATTCTGTCATCGTCCATTTACCTCAATGGACCTAACCAATCCAATTGGTTGTCATATTCTTACCTTCAACTTCCCATATACATGCACTGAGCTTCATTTGTGTCTTACGTTACCTGTTGGGTTTCATTAAGCTCTCCCTGAGCTTCATCAAATTTCCTCTTTCCCAACCAATTCCAAGACTCTCAAACAAAAGGCAAGAAAAAGAAACACATAAGAAGAGAACCCAGAAAATCAATAGTAATACGACACCACAACCAAAGTGGCAAGGCCTTGCACCAAACATAAAAAAAACTGCAAATCAAGTGCAAACAAATCATAAAATACCGAAAGCACAGGAATAACAACAAACACCATGACTCAATCCCCCATGGGTTCCCAAAGCTTCCAAGGTAAATATCAACCCAAGCCTTTTCAAATATTTCTTGGCAATCTCTTTTGCCATGGAACCCCCTGCATCATATTGTCATAAACACATAATTTTCAACACATAAATAAATATAACAATATACGAGTTATCTTGCCTTGTTATGCCAGACACATTGCCTTGTAACTGAACACATCCATGCCATCTCTCAAGGGACTCTAATTCCCTTGACGAATATAGATACAACTAGAAACCAACTGTTATACTTGTCAAATAAATGTTCATAAATATAACACATATCCACATAATGCCATACAAGATCAAGGTTAAGAATACTTCCTGTATGCAAGGCACTCGTTTGTTTGGAATTAGGGTTTCCAAACATAGCCAAAGGAATTATTTCCCAATTCCTTTATTTTACCTTTTTACCTTGTTTCAATCGAATCCTACTATGTACGGTCACATCACCCATCTCTTATTTATATAAACACATAAACTATTACCTTGTCATGCTAATACCAAGCATGTTTCCTTGCAACTACTCACATATGTCAATCACATGTTCCAAATATCAAGACATCATATATATTAACTAAAATCAGCCTCTACCAAGACTAATAGCCATATCATAATCAATTAATATTCAAATCATAATACTACAACTACCACCTACTTATACTCAAGTACACATCAAGTATCTCAACACATAGTGTTAGTACAACCATCTTAAAACAAGATCATTACTTCATGCAATCTTACAAACGCATACTCATATCATACAATTAATCAAGCATTCAAACAAACTATAAATGTACCATGTTAGATAAATCAACTAGATGACATAACGAACACCAAACACTTAACACCAGATAAATGACATAATCAAAAAATCAAACTTCATACCTTAATGTATCTCAGGGGAGGCTATAATGTCTACACAATCAATCTAATTAGCACAATATAACTTCACAACATATCAACTCAATCATAAATTAGGTCATGGTATCCCTAACATTAACTAGCTAACATGTTCACATCATAAACTCATAAACAATTTCCATTCATGCATAACAATCACATATGCACAGTTAGTCTAGACTAGTACAACACATTATCATAATTAGGTCGACTCATACTTGAATGTCATAACCCTAACCAAGTTCAAAAGCCAATCCAAAATAACATGATACATATAACATAAAGATCTCAATGCAATAACCCTAATCATCAAGTTAACTAACGTATAACAACAACAAGTTAACATATAGCATACTCATCAACAACATATAACATAATCCTCAAGTTAAATAACATAGAACGACAAAAAAAATGCATATAAAAATCCATTAACTAACATAATTGGATCCCAAACATACAATACCTGTATGACGATATTCTGTTACCCCAAAGTTTAGTTCCACAACTTCACTTTGAGGATCTGCATCTCCTGCTCCATCTCAGCCAACACATTAGCATCACAACATAACATCATGATGACCTAATTGCATACAATGACCTCATGGAAAACAACCATAAACATGAAAATTCATGCATAACAACATATAGATAGTGACCTGCATAACAAATGCATAATCGACAGCACTCATGATGATCAAATCGAACAACAACACCATCAGCTTCCACATGGCGACACAATTGTTACAATGACCACCACCATGCATACACAACAAGAACATAGTCCACAAACATACATAACACATATGCAACTGAAATGTATGCACGACAAACACATTCCGCCCATCCATTCCAAGGGGTGAACCATGCTCTGGTACCACTCTGTAACACCCTCCTCCCACATCTACCCAAGTAACCGACCAATTTGAGTAAACATGTGACAGAGAGTTACTATGATTTGGTTCAACCTCCTAGGTTACCTTAAGGAAGTGGAATCGATCGAAACACATCAAAAAAACCTTTCACATCAGCAACATAACTCCTAGGAGCCAACCCAACCACTCAGGTAACCAGCCCCTCTGTCCCACTGAGGTTTTTTGACCTTTAAACCCCAGACGCTCCCACAACATAGGAAGGTGTGTGTCCATGTAATTTTTCTCGCAGACTTGTGCCAACGTCCCCAATATTTGATCCACTTTTTAAAGCCCAGAGCTTAATTGACTACCTAGAACTCAATGACAAGTTCAAAAAATAAAAATAACAACGAAACAATGGTGCACACGAAAAAAATGAACAAGGAATTGACTGGACCCCTACTAGCCATGATAGGAATTTCATCAAGCATGTCACAAATATGTAATATACAAGTTTAAATAGAAAATCTGACTTCCATGTTCCACTCGACCATAGACATGGCTGAGACAAATCTCTCTTCAGATAGTCACCCCTATGCCATATTCCAAGCATGAATGTGGGATCTCATAAACCAAATCCATTAAAATAAACCAGGGCTTCCAGAGGCCAAACCACCTCAACCCTCAAACAATGATTCAACCTCATGGTCGAGCATCACAACCATCACATATTGGTCTCTACCCAAGTTTTTTGATGGCTTCAAAGCATTTTTTCCAACCCGGGCTTCAATGAATAGTAACTCAACCCTAGCTATTGCAGGGCTTCCAGAGCGTTTGTCCAACCAGGGCTTCCAAGGCTAGTAACGCAACCCACCTAGGGATTCCAGAGTGTTTTTCCAACCAAGGATTCCAGGACTAGCAACTCAACCCACAACTATCTCTCGGGCTTCTAGAGCGTTTTTCCAACCAAGGCTTCCAAGAACTAATAACTCAACCCACAACCAAAGTCTCATGAGAACCAAACAGAAAACAAACAATGAAACTAAATCCACAACATCATGGCTATCCAGGAAATGGAAAGCCTAAGAAAATCCACTTTCAATCCATGAAATCCTCCATGCCAATGACATATAATAACCAAGAAACCATGTGCATGTTCCATGCATTCCAAAACTAGCAAGGAAACCATACATGCAACTCGATACCTGCAAAGAAATTCAATCGTAGCCGCTGATCTCGATGTCCTCTTGCATTTTCCTACCTTTCCTTTGCCTTCTTGCTCCAAATCTAAAGTATGCCACACTCCTCCAAGTATGCAAGAGTATGAGAGAGAGAATAGAATGAGAGCCATCAGTGTGAGAAAAAGTTTGAGACAAAAGCTTGCCAACTGATCCTCATAATCCTTTTATTAATGAGGCCTCTGTTTTCTTCATTTTCTAATTCATTTTCCTCCTCACATGAAACCTGTGACCTTTCACCTCCATTTTCTCCTAATTTCCATTATTTTCATAAATAAAATGCCAATTAATGCCTCATGCATTTCAACATACTTTGTCATTGCCTTTGAAAATTTCCATTAGACATAATAAACTGAATAAACACCCACAAGGATGTTGTTCCCACCATTCAGCTTGAAATACGTGTCCCATGACCTTGGTATTATATTTTTTTACATGGATTTTTAACCAGGTCTGTTACACAGATGATATTCCAGATGAATATGGTAAAGGATAAGTTCAAGGACTCATTGATGGACCAGAAAAATTTGCTGACAACAATTGATATCCAGGTGGCACTGATGGACCACCATATAGGTGAGTTTATGGAGAAATTACAAACATAGAGGATGTTGCAACTTCATTCGATTCAAATCGAATCATGTCAACAAAGACATGTTGAGAAACCATTGTTGACTCAGTCATGGTTAGACTTCTCAAAGGAGTTTGTCAATGAAAGTTCAAAGCTAAATTAAAATGAGGAATTTGATGTAAATGAGCTTGTGTTTCAGTATTAGAGGTAAAGATGGCAAATTTTTGGTATAAAGGAGGAAAATTTTGTCGTAATGGTATGTGAATAGGATTTTGAGGACTACGAGAATTCTCTTTAGTAACCCCTCCATGCTCAAAAGACCACGTGGAAGTTGTTCTCCTCCAAGATCCCAAAACATAAGTTGTGGTTGAGGAAAAGTAAGAGAAAGAGAATAAGAAGTTCCTGAAGTATTTGGTTTAGTTATTTGTGGTTTATTAGGTTGTATAACCTCAGGTTGTAAAGTGTTTGAACCTAGAAATTAGGGTTCTATGACTCTCGATTCTAATGTTTCAAGGGATTCAATTTCAACTGCTTCAGACTCACTAGTTGGTAAAGATGTAATTTCGGGTTCGATACTAATGGGAGGTGACAATTTTGGTTGATTAACTTCGAATGTGGTTCCATAAGGGGTAGCTTCTGATGTACCAAGTTCGATAGTTTGTGTTTTCTTGTTCTTACGATGACCACGGGTTGCCTTTGGAGGAAGAGGAGGAAATATTTGCATTCTACGCGAATGACAGGGGTATTCAAAGTGTTCTTCCATGGTGCATTAATTAATTTTATAAATTAAAATAAAAAATAAAATAAAAAGGCGTAACTAGGCAAAAGCGTTTACCAAGTCACTGTGAACTACAATATATCATTGTTGGTACGTGCAGTCAATATTCCCGAATTATGTCTTCGGTGTATCATAGTTAACAAGGTGGCTGACTCAACTACCTATGGCAGAATTGCAACTTAATGGGAACTTCCAAAATATACTTGGAGGTACATGGAAGTGCAGTTTGTAGTAGTTTTGTCTAATGCGTCATGTATGGGGGAAGCATTCTATATACTCCTCATACGTGGAGTGCCATTTTTATATACCTGAGGGTACGTGGAAGAATGGTCCTATACACTTGGATGTACGTGGAATACTGACCACCTCTAGAATGTAATGTGGACAAGTAACGCCAGGTCCTACATTTAACGACGTCGAAACACGTATTCTAGCCTAGACCACTATGTGTGCCATTAATGTTCCAAATGCTACTTATGTTAATTGAATACATTTTAAATTTGATGTTGATTTAAGTTTTAGTTTCAAGGCTCAATAAACAAATTCACTTGAACTTACTATAATGCAACTAGCATGATGAAAATAACTTTTTTTCGTTCAATGAAGATCTATCTAAGAGAAGGAAATAATTTCAAATAATGATGCAACAAAATAAAACTTTCCTAATTAATATCTCCAAATGCATTAATCCAATTCATAAATGCAAAGCCCTAATGCATGAAGAAAATGAAAATTTTCTTTTCTTTTCCTTTTCAATTTTCAAATGCAATGACAACTGAAATAATGAAAATATTAATGAATAAAAAACATTTACATAGACTATAACTGTAAATAAATGTCTTTTATCAAATCAACAATCAATCCAAGTGATAAATACCCTAATTGAGAAGAAAAAACTAAAAACAAGTAAATTCTCACCAAAATACAATCACACTCAAATTTAAACACACTGATGGCTTTACAGAGACATAGACCAGTTCAGAGACTCAAGAAAATACACTAGATCATATGATCATATCAGAACTTAGAGCAAGGCATAAAAATGCAAATTTTTCATCCTACATGGACCATCACAAGCTATATATGACAACCAGTGCGAGTCATTGCACTTACGGAGAGAGACAAGTGTGTTGGGTCGCTCTGTCTCAGACCAAAAAGTGTGTTGGGGTTGATTTTTTCAAAAGACGAAACAAAAACCCTACTAAGCTCAGAATTGTACTTTCATAAGACTAATTACTATTTGAACAAGTTAAATTGAGTCGTTTTCAAAGGTCCTAAAATACTAGGCAAATGAAACCAATAAAGGGACCTCTCATTCCCCAGTAGAGTCGCCAAGTTATTTGATGGATAATTCCCTTTTGCGGACAAAAGAGAAGTCCCTAGATCTAGTGGCTTGATATAGAACTAATAGAGACAAAAATACTTAATATGCTTTCCTTATAGAAATTAGAACATGGAGGAAAGACCTATCTAGAATCCAACATATGTTCTCCTCTTCTCCTTGCTTGTATGCTTCAACTCCAAATCCAAATGCTATAAATGGAACCTGCAAAACAAATAAAACAAGAAAGAGCACTACAACATACTAATAACATGCACTAACATCTCTAAAAAATGAGTAAAGAAGGCATTGTAATATGTATGCATTAATGAGACATAAGTATAGGAAAACAAAGTACTTTTTGTATCAATGAATGTAGGAGAAATTACAACCCTTTACAGATCTTGACCTTGTAGATGTCTCTCAACTATCTTGTCCTTCCCTTGCCACAAAGCAAGCCTTCAATCACAACTCTAGTGCATGGATGGATAATAGATCCTTAGGCACAAAGTAGCAGCATGAGGGAATAACTAATAGTCTCCAAAAACTAACCCAGACTCCATGGGAGGAAGTAAATTTATAGGGTAAATGGGGTGGTTTGAGATTTACCAATATAGGAATTAGATCCACATATGAGGGAGGATAACCTCTAATGATAAGAGATAAAACCTCAAGTATATGAGTTAGATATCTTGATCTAACAATAAATAGTTAAATCCACTGGGGAAGCTTCTCGAAAGAGAAGATTCGAAATTATTTTTAATTTTTACCGAATTCTAGAGGCCATCGCACTTGCAACAAAGAAAGCATGCTCTGGTCAGTGGAGTTGCTCAGTGTACAACTTACAACAATGCAGGTTGCATGAAGGGAATGTGTGATGGGGCTAAAAAATAGGATTTTGAGCTATTTAACCCACAATTCTTGGAATTTTTGGAGAGACGATGCTTTAGGATTTGCAGGGGATGAATGAAAAGTGTTAAAGGATGATGATTGATCTGATTCCCAGGCCATTTGATTGGATGCAGCAAAATGACTTGTAACACTTGCCTCATAGGGAACCTCTTCTATCCTGCATCGTTATTGAAGATGCTCCAAAATTATAAAAGACCAATATCACCAAGGAGCCCTCAGTTCTTAATCTACCAGACTCATCTAGTTATGCTTGAATTTGATTATGATGTTTTTGGAAGTCCACTTGTGTTTAGTTGCTACTTTCTATGTTCTCCTATCTTACTATACTTTATATGTGGTCATGAACCTTTGTAGATCTCTTGATTATAGTTCTACTATCATAGAGAAACTATGGAAGTGTTTTTGGAGTGGTATATGGCTTGGATTTCATCTTGGTAGGAGACAAACATCACTTCTATAGTTTTTTGTTACAATATTAATACATACATATAATTAGTGCATCAAAATAAAAACATGGCAAGTAGGATTCATGAATACTATGTTCGGTATTAAATAGGAATTCCCAATGAAAATAGGTGCAGTGTAAGTGCTAAGCCTTTATAATAAACACAAACATAGAGAGAAAAATAACAAAACAAACACATATGTCATTACAAAATAAACATCATGATTTACTATAGAATTTTGAGAAAACAATGAATGTTTAGAACCACACCTCTAACCCTCATTGTATTAGTTTCACCACTACAATACAATATCTAAATTTTGTGGTATCCAAAGCTTTAGTATGCTAACCTAGATTAGATTTCTTAATTGAAATTACATTACAATGGACCAAAAAAACTATTTACCCAAAAAAACACCAAAAACAACCCAAGTTTTTTTCAAAGAAGTCCTCTTAAACCCTAGAAAGTTTAAATGACCCTCATGACACAATGTATAAAGCATAATTATAACCATGCAAAACATAAAACAAATTCCTAACATGCACTAAACATATATGGCACAATCCCCTCTTCTAATTTTTGATTTCCATGACATAGTTCCAAGTTTCTACATTTTAACTTTTTTTAATTCAAATCCAACAATACAATTTTTAACAAGATTATGATTTTTAATTATTTAAAATATATGTTATAAACTATAAAACTAAAAATTATAATTTAAACAAAGTTTTACTAAATTTCAAATAAAGTTAAAAAAAAATATTTAAAAAAAATAAAATAAAATAAAATACCATCATATCTATTTATTGACCCGAAAGGCTCAAACAATTAAAAATCTATTAAGACAACAATTAAATCTTGATATTATAACTTTATACAACTTTACAAAGATAAAATAATAAATAGCTCTCTCTCTCTCTCTCTCTCTCTCTCTCTCTCTCTCTCTCTCTATATATATATATATATATATATATATATATATATATATATTTCTCTTATAAATATCTTAATATAGAACTGAAAGAAACTCTTTGAATATCCATATTAACTAATATGTGTGTGTGTTAACCTTTCTTCGAAAGGAAAAAGTAATTGAAGGTAAAGTAGAGTAGTTACTTTTTAATAAGAGGAAAATGTGTGACTAATTGAATTTTTAATACAAAATATTAATAATGGTAAAATATCAAATTATACAAATTAACGAATGAAAAATTACCACATGTAGAGTTCAGCAGCAGAATAACAAAATAAGACATACAGAACACACAACAGAAACAAACATAAAGACACAGATTTTAACGTGGTTCACCCAACCAATCTGGGCTACGTCCACCTAACAGGGAATCGACAATCTCATTCAACAACTGGAGAAATACAATAGCAGAGTTTCTCATCTGCTCATCTCTTCCACTCACCTCACATTCCTCATCATGCTCACTTGCCTCTACGGGCTTACATTTTATAGCTGTGAATGGAAACAGAATCATAAATTCACTCACAACAAATATAGGATACATTAACTCCACATCAGAAATAGATGGAGTCAATTTAGCAACAAATCCTATTGTTGTCACATTCATGAGATTTTCTCCAAAAATAATTTTAAAAAAATCCCAACAATCTCCACTCCATGATAACAATGCAGTAAATTCCATACCTGCGTTTCATTTATTATTTTACCGCCGTAATCCAAGAGAAGCTTCGTACACCATCGTAGCTTCTCTAACGTAACCGGTTTCGTGAACATGTCTCGCACAATTTTCCCTTTGTATGCATCTTTTCAAGAGAGACTGCTCAGATAAACTATCATATAAAATACATTTCATAGGTATATGCTTTGATTTACTATGATAGGCCGGATTTTTAGCCAAGTGAATTGCACTTTGACTATCACAAAATAACTTTATGTTGTCCTGCAACCTACCAAACTCACCAAACAAACCTTTCAACCAAACCGCTTCTTTGCAAGCATGTGAAGCAACTATGTATTCTGCTTCTGTAGTGGATAAAGCAACAATGTTTTGTAGCTTTGACATCCAGCTAATAGCTCCACCTGCAAGAGTAAATACATATCCTGAAGTTGACCTTCTCTTATCCAAATCACCTGCAAAATCGGAATCAACATATCCACAAACAAATTCACTACTTCTGTTATAAGTGATACAATAATCACTTGTGCCTCTCAGATATCGAAGCACCCATTTCACTGCTGACCAGTGTTCTTTTCCTGGATTTTCCATATACCTGCTGACAACCCCAACTGCATGTGAAATATCTGGTCGAGTACAAACCATCGCATACATCAAAAAACCTACTACATTGGCATATGGAATAAAATACATATATTCCTTTTCTTCATTAGTGTTAGGACATAAACTTGAAGAAAGCTTAAAATGGGAAGCAAAAGGGACTGAAACAGGCTTCACATTGTTCATACCAAACCTCAAGAATATTTTCTCAATATACTTCTGTTGTGATAGCCACAACTTACCATTGCTCCTGTCTCTGAAAATATCCATGCCCAAAATCTGTCTTGTTGCTCCTAGATCTTTCATATCAAACGTCCTAGCCATCCGAGCCTTTAACCTATTGATCT
The DNA here is from genome assembly GCA_034641835.2 of Pinus albicaulis. Lineage (NCBI taxonomy): Eukaryota > Viridiplantae > Streptophyta > Pinopsida > Pinales > Pinaceae > Pinus > Pinus albicaulis. The sequence continues at coordinate 1,607,633,299 of CM076581.1, forward strand.
CTGTTATGCTTTTGCTTGCTAAAAGCATATCGTCAGCATACAACACTAAGATAATGAACATGCCATTACTTAATTTCTTAAAGTAATCACAATGATCATATTCACTTCTTATATGATTTTGACTCATCATGAAAGAATCAAATTTCTTGTACCATTTTCGAGGCGACTGCTTCAGACCATACAATGATTTCTTGAGCCCGCAGACAAATTTCTTGTTACGATTTTGAACAAACCCTTCCGGTTGTTCCATGTAAATCTCTTCATCTAAATCTCCATGTAAAAATGCAATTTTAACATCTAGTTGCTATAATTCTAAATCATGTAAAGCAACTAATGCTAACACAATCCGAATTGAAACAATTTTTACAATTGGTGAAAATATCTCATGAAATTCAATGCCGAATTTCTGAGAAAAACCTTTTGTGACCAGTCTCGCTTTGTACCTATCCTCTGTATCATCAACACCCCTTTTCAATTTGTAAACCCACTTACATCTCACAGTTTTTCTATCTTTGGGAAGTTCTACCAGATCCCATGTGGCATTCTTGTCTAACGCCCTCATCCTGTCCTTCATAGCCTCTTTCCACTTACTACTGTTAGAACCTTCTACAGCTTCTTGATAGCACAAAGGTTCATCATCGTTAGCGGTTAAAGAAACTGAAGTAACATAATCATCATACCTTTTAGGAAGACGTCTGATTCTCGTAGACCTCCTTAAAGATGTTTCTGGTACTTCCACTGTTTGTTGATTATTATCTGTAGGAACTTCTTCATGATCAGCATCTGAAACACGTTCATGATCTTCATCTGAAACTTGTTCATGATCTGAATCTGAAACTTGTTCATTTGGACTACCATCAATATTTGAACTGGTTTCAAACTGAATGTGTTGAAGCTTAGGTATTTTCTCCTGTTTCAATTTATCATCTACATCTGGATTTTCAAGTGAAGATTCATTAAATTTAACATCTCTGTTAATGATGATCTTGTGAGTAGTAGGATCCCACAACTTGTATCCCTTAGTCCCATTACCATATCCAACAAAGATATATCTTTTTGATTTAGGATCTAACTTAGAACGCTGATGTTTCGGAACTAGAGCATATGCATCACAACCAAAAACTTTCAGTTTAGAATAATCACATGGATAACCTTTCCATACCTCTTGAGGAATTTTGCATCCTATCGCAGTTGATGGTGATCGATTTACCAAGTAACAAGTCGTAGAAACCGCTTCTGTCCACAATTCCTTCTGCAAATTGGCGTTACTGAGCATACTTCTTGCTCTCTCTAAAAGAGTCTTGTTCATGCGTTCAGCAACTCCGTTTTGCTGAGGAGTATATACAGTGGTTTTATGTCTTTCGATCCCAACGTCCTTGCAATAATTATCAAATTCCTTTGAAGTAAACTCACCACCATTGTCAGTTCTTAAACATTTAATGGTTCTTCCAGTGATGTTTTCAACTAATGCTCTAAACTGTTTGAAAATTGTGAATACATCAGACTTCTTCTTTAACATGTAGACCCACACTTTTCTAGAGAAATCATCAATAAAAGATACAAATATGACGATCCTCCATATGAGGTTGTAGGAGATGGACCCAAAACATCAAAATGGATATAATCAAGGATTCCCTTACTAGTATGTTTTCCAATTTTAAACTTCTGCTTGCTTTGTTTCCCATATAGACAATGTTTGCAGAAATATAACTTAGAAGATTTTAAACTAGGAAGTAACTTACGATCAGATAAAAATTTTAATCCTCCTTCGCTCATATGGCCCAACCGTTGATGCCATAAACGAATAGAATTACTGTCTTTTTTAGATACTGTAGAAGCATGATCTGACTTTGTTCTTCCTTCTAACTGAAAAAGATTTCCAACCTTCTTTGCTTTCATTACTAGTAAAATTCCTTTATAAAATTTCATTACTCCACCTTGAATAAAGGTTTTATATCCATTAGTGTCTAGTACTCCTAGTGAAATGAGGTTTTTTCTTAGTTCAGGTACGTGTCTTACATCAGTTAGAATTTTATTTGTCCCATCAAACATTTTAATCTGGATGCTTCCAATTCCCACAATATTACACGAGACATCATTTCCCATGTAAAAAACTCCATCATTGATTGATTTATAAGTTTTAAATCACTCTCTATGAATGCACATGTGATTTGACGCACTAGAATCTAACAGCCAATGTTGATCATGATTAGACAAACCAACTGATAACACTTCATCACTCATACCTGAAATGGATGCCGAATTTGTATTTGTCGTGTTTGCTTCTTTCTTTTCTGTCGAAGAGTCTCCTTTGGATGTTTGCTGTCTCTTCCAACAGTCCTTCTTCAAATGTCTTGATTTGCCACAAAACCAGAACTTTACCTTACTCTTCTTCCCTTTCGATTTTGAACGCGAGTTGTTGTGCTTACTGAAGCGTATTTCTTTAGAACGACCTCTAACCATCATTGCTTCTGATGTAGAGGTTTCTAAATTTGACCTCCTCCTTTTTCTTCGGACAACAAAGCTCCAACAACATCATCAAATTCAAGAGTTTCTGATGAACTAAGACTTATAGAAGTAACAAAATGATCCCATGACTCGAGCAACGAGCATAATAAAGTTACAGCTTTATCTTCTGATTCAAATTTTACTTCTATACTTTCTAATTGCACCAGGAGAGTATTAAAGGTATTCAGATGATCAGTTATCGTCGTACCTTCCTTCATGCGCAAGCTATACAACCGTCGCTTCAGAAGAATCCTATTGGTTAAGGACTTTGTCATGTACAGCTTTTCAAGTTTTTTCCACAAACCAGCAGCAGTTTTCTCTGACACGATGTTAAACAAAACATCATCCGCAAAACACAGTCGAATGTCGCTCAGTGCTCTTTCATCCAAGTCACTCCATTCATCATCTGTCATGGTGTAAGGCTGTTTGGATTTTCCCAACAACGCCTTCGCCACGCCTTGTTGCATGAGTAGATCATACATCTTCACTTTCCAGATCTCGAAGTTGTTTTTGCCATTGAACTTATCGATCTCAGACCGGGCACTTTGTGTTTTTTCCATGTTGTGTCACAAAAAATCTCCAATTGCAACTTTTAATAAATGAAGTTTTTATTTAAAAAATACCCTTCACCTATAAAATCCCTTTCCCTTGTTACATATGCCAATAGCATTTTAAATAATTACCAATCGATTTTTAAAACACATTGCATCACTGTACTTAATGCAATCGAATGGCATGTCAAAAAAACTGATTTAAATGGCATGAGAAACAAATCGGTTTTAAATGTCAAATCGATTTTAAAGCTCTACAATCCAAATCGATTTATAATAAAACAAATCGACCTTTTTTACAAAGGCATTTCGTAACAGCTTTATGAAAAACTTCAAATAAACTTCACTTAAACTTCAAATCGATATTCTAATTCACATCGATTTTTAATTGCATTATTGCATAGTAATGAAAAATCGAATCGATTTAAAAATGGCATCAATACTAATCGATTTAATAAAAAAATTAGGTTCACCGTTCAACGCTGCCGAACGGCTCTGTTGTCTACGGTTCCGGCTGTCAATATCAATTGCATGATTTATAAACTGCTGAAAAAAGCTAACTGATTTGAATGTCTGACCTTAACTGCTAATGAGAGCTCATCCAAGTTATAGCCGCTCGGTCCAAAAAGAAACTAATATATATGTAAACTCGGCATATATATGAGCTCGGCAACCCACAACACGTAATGCATGACCACAACAGCAGCTTTACACAGTGGCTTACGGTTGCACAGTCCACGCAGAAAACATTCACATCAATTGTTAAATCAAGCAAAACAATCACCGCCTGGGTTCACATACTCGGCCTCACAGTTCTGGTCACAGATCACTGCTTTCAATGCTTAAAACATTCACAGCTCACCGTAGGTCTTCACGGTCCATGCAAATTAAAACAAAGCATTCAGATCTGCGCTCCTCAGCTATCCAGCTCTGATACCAAGTGTAGAGTTCAGCAGCAGAATAAAAAAATAAAACATACAGAACACACAGCAGAAACAAACATAAAGACACATATTTTAACGTGGTTCACCCAACCAATCTGGGCTACGTCCACCTAACAGGGCATTGGAAATTTCATTCAACAACTGGAGAAATACAATAGCAGAGTTTCTCATCTGCTCATCTCTTCCACTCACCTCACATTCCTCATCATGCTCACTTGCCTCTACGGGCTTACATTTTATAGCTGTGAATGGAAACAGAATCATAAATTCACTCACAACAAATATAGGATACATTAACTCCACATCAGAAATAGATGGAGTCAATTTAGCAACAAATCCTATTGTTGTCACCTACATGAGATTTTCTCCAAAAATAATTAAAAGAAAATCTCAACACCACATAGTTCTATATTAATCACATATTTATGAAGCAGTAAAATGTATTAACTCACGTGTATTTTTTTTTTTCAAGTTTGAGATTTGATCCCTCTAGGCTCTTGGTAGATCTCTAGTTAAAATGAGTTTATATTGTTTCTACAGATTCTACAGAGCAGTGTGAACGCTGTGTAAGTATCCCTCTTAAAATAAAAATAAAATATTCTCTAAATAGAAAAACAATGTGGGCTATAATAAAAATAAAAAAATATATCTGCTATGCATTTTTAATTAGTTGTCCATATCACCTAATATCATGTAGAGTAATTAGAAGTAAAAAAAAAATATGCGAGTAAGATGTTTAAACCTTGTGTTTTTCAAAAATATTTTAATACGTGATATCAATTTTATATAAATCTATATATAGAAAAAAATGTTGAAAGAAAATATTTTAATGTATGATAGAATCAAATATCCAATTTGATTTATGAATAAAATAATTTAATATGAATTAATATAAACAATAAAAAATATACATTGTTTTTTGTATTCTAAAATAAGTTTGCAACAAAAGAAATTTGATCCCTTTCGGCTCATGTTAAATCTGTGTTTTAGATAGATCCATACTGGTTTATTTTAAATCAAACAAATTTGTCTGCATTGAAATTATGGTGGGATAAATCAATAACGTGCTAGACCTATCAAGAGGTTGACTCTTGTCACCACTTTTAAGAGCCTTATTAACTACACAATAATTTGGAAAACAAAATTCTATTTCTTATTAATTACACAATAATAATTTAGAAAAAAATTCTTCGACATATATGTAATTCTATTTGTTCAAACAAATCTATCATTGTTATATGTTAGATATTTATTTTATTTTATTGTAATAGTATTTAATTAAATTTATGTAATTTTTTTAAAAAAGTTTGGCAAGGTTACATTTTCATCATGTCTATCCAATATATCACATCAAGGAATTGAACTAGTGACTTCACATCAAGGAGTGTGTTAACAAAGCACCTATCTATCTAAGACTCTATGGACAAATTTCTGTAAATGTTTATATCAGATTAAATGTATAATTAAAAAATAATTTTTTTTGTCAAGTCTCACTAACACAATTGGTTAAGGATGTGATAGACCAGGTTGACAAATTTATGTAAATTTTTATATCAGATTAAATGTATAATTAAAAAATAAGAAATTATGTCAAGTCCCACTAGCACAATTGATCTATCATTGTTATATGTTAGATATTTATTTTATTTTATTGTAATAGTATTTAATTAAATTTATGTAATTTTTTTAAAAAAGTTTGGCAATGTTACATTTTCATCATGTCTATCCGATATATCACATCAAGGAATTGAACTAGTGACTTCACATCAAGGAGTGTGTTAACAAAGCACCTATCTATCTAAGACTCTATGGACAAATTTCTGTAAATGTTTATATCAGATTAAATGTATAATTAAAAAATAATTTTTTTTGTCAAGTCTCACTAACACAATTGGTTAAGGATGTGATAGACCGGTTGACAAATTTATGTAAATTTTTATATCAGATTAAATGTATAATTAAAAAATAAGAAATTATGTCAAGTCCCACTAGCACAATTGATCTATCATTGTTATATGTTAGATATTTATTTTATTTTATTGTAATAGTATTTAATTAAATTTATGTAATTTAAAAAAAAAAGTTTGGCAAGGTTACATTTTCATCATGTCTATCCAATATATCACATCAAGGAATTGAACTAGTGACTTCACATCAAGGAGTGTGTTAACAAAGCACCTATCTATCTAAGACTCTATGGACAAATTTCTGTAAATGTTTATATCAGATTAAATGTATAATTAAAAATTAATTTTTTTTGTCAAGTCTCACTAACACAATTGGTTAAGGATGTGATAGACCAGGTTGACAAATTTATGTAAATTTTTATATCAGATTAAATGTATAATTAAAAAATAAGAAATTATGTCAAGTCCCACTAGCACAATTGATCTATCATTGTTATATGTTAGATATTTATTTTATTTTATTGTAATAGTATTTAATTAAATTTATGTAATTTTAAAAAAAAAGTTTGGCAAGGTTACATTTTCATCATGTCTATCCAATATATCACATCAAGGAATTGAACTAGTGACTTCACATCAAGGAGTGTGTTAACAAAGCACCTATCTATCTAAGACTCTGTGGACAAATTTCTGTAAATGTTTAGATCAGATTAAATGTATAATTAAAAAATAATTTCTCATGTGATTTGCCGGAAGATTTATAATCTAATATGTTATGGATGAACTACAGTTGGTAGTTCGAAACGCGTCGGTCCTAAATTTCTCATGTGATTTGGCGGAAGATTTATAATCTAATATGTTATGGATCACAGAAGCTTACACTCTCAAATAATTTTTTTTGTCAAGTCTCACTAACACAATTGGTTAAGGATGTGATAGACCAGGTTGACAAATTTATGTAAATTTTTATATCAGATTAAATGTATAATTAAAAAATAAGAAATTATGTCAAGTCCCACTAGCACAATTGATTGAGGATGGGCCTAATTAGTAAAACAACCTAGGATCAAACAACCTCACATACCCTGTTAGGCCTATACTAAAAGAAGGAGACACCATGAAATCAAATAAACTTAAATCTATCCCTAATGATTTTAACAATTTAGATGCCCTATAAACACAAATCATTTCAATATATATATATATATATATATATAATGCAAATAAAATATATTTGTGATAAATACTAAAGCATTTTGTGGCATGCCCATAAAGTTTTCATACTGGATAGTTTCAATATAATATATATGACATGACATTTTTCAAAACGGAAATACCATTAGCATTATGCAGAAGCACAAACTAACCATCTAGAAATGCCAATGTAAAAGAAAAACATTAAAAAAAATTTCTTCACATTTTTTATGTCACTGAAAACTCACAAACTGGCAACCATTAGCATTATGCAGAGGCACAAACTAACCATCTAGAAATGCCCAATATAAAAGAAAATCATTAAAAAAAAAATTCTTCACATTTTTTATGTCACTGAAAACTCACAAACTGGCAACCTATGTTTCAAGTTCATAAAACCATCTTTGAAGGGGATATGAAATAATACCCAAGTAAAGACCCCTGTATGCAGAGGTCTGCCCTGAGCATAGTAAAAAGCCAAGTAAAGACCCTTTATTTAGAGTTCTGCCCTGAGCACAGTATGTATGCTTTAAAAACGACTCACTGCTATAAGTTGTTTCATATAGAAAAAAAAAAGAAAAAAGAAAAAAGTGTGTCATCTGTTAATGTAGATTAAATGACTGTGACTATAAGCCCATGACTTAAAAAAAAATTCGTTGTCTTTGTATTAAAATAAATAAATAAAAAAGTTGTGATGTGTGTATGTAGATTATATATATGTGACTATATGCCCGTGACTAAAAAAAAGTCTGGTCCAAAGAAAACAACATTTTAAAAAGTCGATGTCAAAAAAACAAAAGTATATATATGAAAAAAATATGTCCAGGGGTGTTTATTTATGCACAGGGCCACTGCTGGTAAAAACTGAATCTACTTCATTTTTTTTATTTTTTATTTAATTTAATATTGTTTTTCTCCATACCAATTCTTCTTTTGAAAGCTGATTGGCTTTTTGGTTTTGTTTCATGTAAATATGTATAAAAAAAAGTCAGAAATTTTTATTTTTTGAAAAATATTTTGATATATAAAAAAAAATATATGATTTTTTATTCTACTTATTTTTTGCATCTATTTTATCACATTTAAATACAAATAGTTATTAATTTTAATTGAAAAAGTTTAACATCTAATTTTAGATGTAATTTCTAAAAAAATAACTTAATATAGTTGGTGGATTCAGATTAAAACACTAAAAGAACTCATATATTTTACACAAAGGTATATGCGTCTACACACTGATTACATTATGATTACCCTATTAAATAGGGTTTCTAAGATTCAACTTATTCTTAAATTAGAGAGAGAGGTTGAAAGAATTTCTCAACCATCACAAACCAACTTCTCAAATAGGATGTAAGCATTAATTCCAACATCCCATCTTAATGCTTACATTACATGAATTTATTGAAATCACTCATAAATAAAAAAAATACACAATCATTCTTTAACCGGTTTTCAGCTTATCAATATAGGTTCCATCAAGTTGCCTCATAACCCTCGTAAAGGTGTAGTCAACAAGTTGGATTCCCGAGTTCGGCTACTGAACTCCTGAATCAAGGACCTCCCAAAGTCAATTACCAGACAACATCCTAATCTGTGGCATAACCTCATTAGAAGACCACTCTACTTCTTCAACGAATGAGGGATCCTTACCTAGATCTGCAACTGCCATACTATCTGGACAACCATCCATATTGAGCCTTACTTCCACTTGATATCTTCAAACACAATTGATTACATGTTTGCAATAGCTAAACTACTAGTCATTCTATGGACGAGCTCCCATCTACCGAGATACATGGGTGCTAACCGATGTACTCGCTAGTTATCTAGAGAAGCCATCTAGATACATAATGTATCTAGAATCAGTTATTACATCATGACCTTTTTATTTGAAAATTCGCCATCAATTAACTTTTACCAACAAACTTCTACAAAACAAACTTCTAAAATTTTATAGAAAATCTATTACTAAATAACATCGTTGTCCCTATACAAAGCACACTGAAAATATCATAGCATCATGTAGAATAGAACATCCATATAATTCGACCATGGTGTAAAAGATGTTCTGGTATTCTTTGATTGCATAATATATATATTTTCCCCTCTTCTGAGTCCATCACGCTCTTTGTCTCATTGTGTTAAGAACGATGTCGCTGCTCCACGCTAGCTCGCACGTCACAACTCTCCGCAAGACAATTCGAGTCATACATTTTCACAGTAGGAATGAATATTCTTTAAGCTGAAGACACTCAAACTCGCTACAAAAAATTTCGAGGATCAAAACAAGATAGAAAATGCCTACTGCGGCTTCCAATAATGAGCATGAGCTCCCAAGCTCGCCCTCCACGTCCTCCATGCGGCTTTGACCTCCACGCAAGCTTTCTCCCAAATCTCAATGCGGCAGTGGTGTTTATCGCACTGGTTTTTACATACTCTACTATTAGACCACCTTGACCCGAAGTGATCGACACAACGGGGAACCAGTAATCAGAAGGCAACACGAGAGACGTGTCATCATCGTAGGCCACTATAAGACCGCAAACTCTGGTTCGTTTAGCTTCTAAAATTTGCGAGTCAATAAAAAAACCGTTAATCATGCACAACAAAATTTTGCCGGCAACCTCAAACAGATCTCGCATCAATGACATTCCCCTGTTGAAAGCGCGTTATCAGTGATATTCATAAGCCTACAATAAACCCTCTTGTCTCTACAGGTTTGACTGACAAACAATTACTGCTTCCATATATAAACTAACACTATTACACAGCAACAAAATACATTCTTTCTTTGCCCTTTGGCCTTCCCATATGGGGTTAGCCTAGATAGGCTCTGATACCAAGATAAAAAACACTGAAAGAACTCATATATTTTGCACAAAGGTGTATGGGTCCATACACACTGATTACATTATGATTACTCTATTAAATAGAGTTTCTAAGATCCAAATTATTCCTAAATTAGAGAGAGAATGAGAGAATTTCTCAACCATTACAAACCAACTTCTCAAATAGGATGTAAGCATTAATTCCAACAATTTCCCTTCCAATATTACAAAAAAAATTAAAGAATTATTAAATTCCCTTCCAATATTACAAGCCAAAGTGAAAAACCTTTGTCAAGACCTAAATATCTATCAATAGTCAAGCTCTGTTGAACAACTCCATAAAAAAATTAATAGATTTTTTTTTTTTTTAAAATATATTTTTACTTTAAAATTGTTTTGATTCAGCTAAATACTCAAATGTAAAGGGAGAGGATCTCATAAACAAAAAACTATTAATGAATACCCTGATAAAAAGATGTAAAATAAAACTATTGATGACTATCCTTAGGAAAGAATTGCCCTTAATTAAAAAATGGTATTGTTCTTCACTAGCCAAATTCTCTAACAGAAAAGAGAAAAAAAATAAAATAAATTTTTAATTGATTTCCTATCAAACCATGTTTTCACACAGTCCTCCACCCAAATTCTCTAACAGATAACAAGATGGAGAGCTTTTAGTTTTTTAATTGGTTTCCTATCAAGCCATGTTTTTACAGTCCTCCACAGGATTCTGATATATATAATTTTAAATTTACTATAAATGGCCAGAGGGTAAATTCTTTAAAATACATACTATTTTTAAATTTTAATAAATTTAAAGTTAAAATAGATTCTAATAATTCAATTAAAATATAAAATTTGATATAATTAAAAATTGAAATATTGAAATAATAAATAATTTTTAAAATTTGATATAATTAAAAGATGAAAAAATGAAATAGTAAATAAGTTTTAAATGGATATAAAAATACAAATTATATATAAAATATAAATTTAATAATTTTGTAAAATTTAAATATTTTTTCATAAATTAATCTAAAATTTGTAATAAATATTTTTTATTATTAATAATTACTGATAATTAAATTAAAATTTTCAGTTTTATTTAAAATAAAATATTTTTTTATATATAATTATAAACATGAGTAAACAGCAATATGCAGTAAAACTGTTTCTACACAACTAACAATTCAAACTCAAACTCGAAGTAAAGAAACAAATTAATACCCACTACTAATTTCACAACCAATTAAAATATTTTTTCCCAACTAAAAGAATTACCAAATATACACCATATACATACCTATCACTATTGACATTGGTATCAAAACCAGAAGGCAAATTAAGAGATATCATACCCCACTAATAAACGCATAAAAGACAGGATTCCTGAATACTATCTTTTGTAAACGCCGGAGGATTACAGGTGCATATCTATTTATTGTGCTGTAAACCAAACAAATTGATTGCGAAGTATTGTGATGCAAGTTAACCATTAAAGTCAACTGGAAAGTGATTGCGAAGTATCTGTTGTTGAGGTGAGTGTAATGAGATAGGACAGCCCATCTAGTCCATATTCTTCATCATTGTTATATGTGTGGGGTTTGGTTCATGCTCTATACTTATTATTTGTTGTTGTGTTGCAGTTAAGCATTAAATTCACAATAATTTTATAAAGTTGTAGTCTATTTTTCTTTTTATTTTTAGAGATTTTTTTAGTTAAATTTGTTTGAAATTCAGTTGGAATTTATTGGAATTATAAGTTTGATATGTGAAGCATAATCCAAATACTTTTGAGGTTTTTTAGAGTGCTGAATCTTTTTATAAATAAAAAAATAAATAAACAAAAAAATACAATTTAGATTAGAATTGTTTTATTATATTCTATCCAAAAACTCAAAAATGTAGAATAATTAGACAAAGCCTTTATAAATATTAATGATATTATATATATGTTTTTTATTGACTATAATTTAGTTATTTTAAAATTTTAAAATTAAAATCAGATAATTGCAAAATATTTTATTAAACATTAATTATTATTAATATTGCAATTATTAATATTGTCATTAATAATATTAATTAATTAGTCAGAAAAACAATATTTTGAATGGAAGTTAGTTGATTTATTTATGCTAGAGTTCTATTCTCCTGGGACATGTTAACCCATGTAGTAAAAAATTATACAAGTTGAACATCCACTTTGAGAAAAAATCCTATAAAGAGCCCAAAAGGGCAAGAATAATGGAAACCAATGTGATTTAATCTTTGATCTTGCCTACATTAGTCCTTTGAAGTTACCAATTCAACAATTAATGTTAATAACAACAATAATAATAATATTAATTAATGTATAATTTTAATTTTTAATAAAATTTATAGACACTTTATTAAAAATGTATAATAAAGTATAATTTATTTTTATATTAAAACTTGTGAGAAATATTATGATAATAATGATTGTCTTTCATATCCATGTAAATTAAATATATTGAAAATTATTGATTAAAACTTTTCCAAACAATCAAATTACTATCTCATCATTACAAATATAAGTACACAAGAATGTTGGTATGGTGTTGTTGATGTTTAGGTTTGGCCAAGCCAACAATAGGAGAAATTGCCTCATTAAGGTCCCAATTAGACCTATATTCATTTGGTATGACAATCCTCACTGTATGTGGGCCCTGTTGCCACTAAGGGGTGTTGCTCTTAGATCAAAGACTTTCTAAGAGAAATTCCTAAAAGTGTAAAGTCTATCTAAAACACACGAATGAAAAGTAATTATCCTAATCCTAATGCTTGAAAAATATATATTCTACCTTAAACTATTAATATAACATATCTTGGGAGTGAATTAGATTGTGTATGAATTAAAATGAAATCGTTAACAAAATAGATTTAGCTCATCAAATCGAAATGACTATTAAGCTCAGTTGCAAACAATGCATGAATCACATAAATAGTTAAAATGATAACATGCAAGCTACAATATTCATATAGGGTCCATTACTTAATCAATTCTAAACCTATCATGGTTTTGAACTACTTTCTAATAGTGCTATAGTAACAACTCATCCACATACATGCCAGTGAAAATTGACTAAGCAAACATTTGGGACTTTGATTTCATACAACAAAATGGTAACAAAAATTGAGACCGTTAGGATCTCGAAGGAATTCATTTTTCTTGTGCTAATTGCTCTTCACTTAAAGGTCTAGTTGGTTGACAAGCTTCAATATATGCTTTCCATTAGAAGTAAATTTCCAAGATCTTTGATACTAAAATAGGCAACTCTAAATGGATATTAATTTCACAATAAAATATTCTTCCCTCCACAGTTGGAAACTCTTGTAACAATCTTGAACTAGCTTGTTTGGTGATTAAATAACACCCTTGTGGTTTGAACAAAAAGTGATCGATGACTTTGAGGTAAACTCTTTCTAATTGTTCAATATTTTCGTTGATGATTTTTCTATGCTTCTACACATCGCTAATGAAAGTTGTTTCTTTAATTCTTTCATCTGAAAATGACATGTTAGCCATGCCCATATCTCTAAAAACACTAATTTCTGAATTAATCAATGAAGTGCGAGGTTCTTTGCTTCCTTTTCCAATTTCTTTGATTGCTTTAATTTTCTCTTGCAATTCCTCAAAGCAATTTATCCTTTTAATTTTTGTAGAAAATCTCTAAAATAGCTATAATACCATGTAGAAATTATATCAATGGAATCCATCTGATCTTGCAATGTACTAAAGCAAGATGTTGAATCCTTCTACAATATTTGTGGAATATAAAACACAATCGCTCAATCACATGCAAGTAAGAGAAATAAGTAAATCAATACACAACACCAAATATTATTGGGGAAAGAAATTGCTCAAAACCCCTCAATATTTATTGTATAATCAACCAAAGAATCATGAAACAATACAATGTATTTGTGATCATCAAAACCTGATACACTCTACCAATTGCTTCACACCAATCTACGCAAAATTGTACAAACACATAGCCAATTATCATCCTACGCTCAGGCTACCCTTATTACACAATCCCTAGAGAATTAAACCCTTATTAAATAGGAAATTCACTCTTCCTTGATTGCACAATTCATCATGGGCTTCTCGTGGTTATATAACTGCATCTAGGAAATTTGGTAAAAATACAATTGATAATTTACTTTCCTTGAACCTTTGTCTCAACTGGGTCTCCAACATAATTAGCATGCATGCAGCTATAAATAGTGAATCATCAATTACTTGGTAGATCACTACTAGTGAATTAAATCTATTTTAATTCACTTTATCTTCCACTAGCTCATCAAATAGTTAGAACTAGTTAAACTGATTTTAACTTAATTAATGTGAGTTAACTGATCCCACTCACACCACACTAGTGCTACAACTGCAACTGGACCATGTTAATAATTAAATCACTCGACATGCCTATCCTTTGACCCTCAGCTCGAAATTCTTGAGCTAACTTAGGCTATCACACTTAGTTAACTATTACAATTTGTTATGAGATAAGATTACAATTAATTTTCCAATTTATTTAAAAATTGGTTGCACACTAATGTGTCCCTAGGATCCATCACTGTGTGACCTGTGATCCCACACTAGTGTGTGTGCATTTTCATGTTGTTTCTGGATGTCAATTTCACTATTTCTTGTTGCAAATTTCAACACTCCCTCTCAACAAGAAATTAATCAATTTGTCCCAATCCGGTACCTTTAGAATGTTCTTGCATGCAACAATTCCTAGTGTTGTTCGCACATGCAAATCTCCTGAAAGTTAATAGCCTCCGAACAACTGAATCAATATAATACATATGTCATCAGAGTCTTCTGACTGCTGCTAACTACTGCACATGTCTACTGGACTCTCTGCACTGCTGACATTTGCATTCATGCACTCTGCAGTACTGCCAACTCTGATCTACGCTCTAGTATCCGACACCTGTCACTCTAATTTTTTCCTCCTGACATCTAACTGCATCAATATAACTTATCCTTCCTGCTATTGTTGTACTATGGGCTCCTCGTAGCCAGGTTCGATCCATGAGACATACCGTCTCAATGCACCCTGCCCAAATTTCTTCTTGGGATCATATCTACACATTGCCCCACCTCACACCTAGAGGTATAGCTGCATGTACTCCCTCTACCCATTTGGCTCAAAATTCCCCCCTCATGAAGGTCTCTGCTTGAGTGGAATCTTCCACTCGGTCTCCTCTCTGCTTCTCCAATTGTGGTTGCTCCACAACCTTCTAAGATTGCTTCTGAGGCTGCATGTTGAGAGATAATTTCACCCTCTCAACCACCAACTCATTAACCATTTCTTTTCTCCTCAAAGCCTTGCATGCATCCTCAACCTCGAGTGCATACAGGCTCTTGAATCTTGAACCGATCTGCTTCACCTGTCCCATGGCTATGCATTTAAGGAACACCTTTCCTTTCTAAACATCACCTCATAACCACGGTCTTCCAATACCACTATGGAGACGATATTATTCCTTAGGCCTGGAAAATACAAAACATTTGCTAGTCTGTGAGGGGAGCCATACTCCCTCTGAAAGGTAATTGTACCTATGTCGGTTGTGCTATACCTCTCGTCATCTCCAAACTCTATGTTCTATTGGAGGTCCTTCTCCTCCAAGTCATTGAAGATATCTCTATTCCCCATCATATGGAACGAGGCAGCGCTATCTAGATACCACATGCATCCCATTGTAGTGTTGGCAATGCATGCAATGAGAGTAAAGTCAAGCTCAAATTGTGAAGTTAATGCTTCACCCGTTGCAACTGTAGGCTCCTTATTGCTTGCGTTCTTATGTGGACAATTTGAAGCATAGTGACCATGCTCGTGATAGTGAAAACAACTGATATTGGACAACTCTCTCTTGCCCTCTTTTCCTTGGGACTTCTTTCCCTTTGCTTTCTTTCCTTTTCTGACTCACGCACATTTTAATTGTCCCACTGTTGCAAAATTTTATAAAAAAAGAGTTGATTTTAAATCGACGATATCTCCCTCATATGAGATCCGATTCGACCATTTTTTTTTTTTTCAATTTTGGTATTTTTTCCCAAGGAATCCAAATATGCTATTTGATTTTGGAAAATTTTCATCAAAATTTTCACATATTCCCTACAAATTCGTCGCCCAAAAAATTCTTTCTCTCATACCATGTAGAAAATCTCTAACACAACTATAATACCATGTAGAAATTATATCAATAGAATCAATCTAATCATGAAATGTACTAAAGCAAGATACTGAATCCTTCTACAATATTTGCGGAATATAAAACATGATCGCTCAATCACATGCAAGTAAGAGAAATAAGTAAATCAATACACAACACCAGATATTCCCGGGGAAAGAAACTGCTCAACATCCCTCCATATTTATTGTATAATCAACCAAGGAATCATGAAAAATACAATGTATTTGTGATCATCACAACCTCATACACTCTACCAATTGCTTCACACTGATCTAAGAAAAATTGGACAGACACATAGCCAATTATCAGCCTACCCTGCTTATGCAATCCCTAGAGAATTAAACCCTATTAAATAGGAAATTCAACCTTCCTTGATTGTGCAATTCATCATGGGCTTCCTGTGGTTATATAACCACATTAGGGAAGTTTGCTAAAAATAAAACTGATAGTTTACTTGCCTTGAACCTTTGTCTCAACTAGGTCTCCTCGAGAATTAGCATGCATGCAGCTATAAATAGTGAATCATCAGTTACTTGGTAGATCACTACTGGTGAATTAAATCTTTTTAATTCACTTGATATTCCACTAGCTCATCAAACAGTTAGAACTAGTTAAATTGATTTTAACTCAATTAATGTGAGTTAACTAATCCTACTCACACCACACTAGTGCTATAACAACAACTGGACCCTGTTAATAATAGAATCACTCTACATGCCTATCCTTTGACCCTCAACTCGAAATTCTTGAGCTAACTAGGTCTATCACACTTAGTTAACTATTACAAGTTGTTATGAGATAAGATTACAATTAATTTTCCAACTTATTTAAAAATTGGTTGCACACTAATGTGTTCCTAAGATCCATCACTGTGTGACCTCTGATCCCACACTCGTGTGTGTGCATTTTCATGTTGTTTTTGGATGCCAATTTCACCGTTTCTTGTTGAAAATTTCAACAATTTTTATGCCTCATAAATTCGGGACGATTGTGAGGAATTGCCTTGGAATTGGCCCGTTCGACTTGATGAAATTATTTTGTGCCTGATCTAACTAATTTTATTTATCTGTGATGTTGTTAAAAATGTTGTTAGCCAAACCCAATTGATTTTTAACCAAGTTCAAGTCCCTATAGAACTTTTGTTGAACTTGATGGAGTTATTCATTAGCCTTGTCTGCTTCTCGCTTGAATTAATTGATATCCATCATGCCATATTTTAATTGCTATATTTGAAGTTTTAATTGGGTTATCCCAACATATTTCAGTTTATCAAAATGAATAGAGACTTGTTGAATGCTAGTGATTTCTGTCCTAAACTCTTGTTACATAGTTATCATCTACTCCAAGTGTTTTTTTTGTGCTTCCAAGACCTTAAGTATAATTTTTTATTCAAACTATGCTTGAAATTTTTTCAATTTCTCCTCTAATTGAGCTATTCTGTCATCTATTTGTTTAATGATTTGTTTCAAGTTATTAAATGACTAGATGTTTGCTAAATAAAATGCTCTCATGGAGTATGCTAGTTGTCTTGTTAATTCCTCATTATTGAATTTATAAGCATCCCATACTATTTCTTGTTGTTATAGAGGCTCATCTTTAAGTTGAAGATTTCTATTTTTAGTTATGGCCTTTATGATGGCTCTCTTTTTCACACTGAAAAAATGATCAATTGGAGTAATGTCCTCCTCTTCAATCGATGATAAAGAATCTACATAAATAATACTTGGGGTTGAAACCCCAAGAAAAATGGACATAGGAGTCTTTGATATGAATCTAGATATTACCATATTGGTCATTCCTTCTATTTCTTTTCCTCATCCTGGAGAATCAAAAGCTGGATTGGAATTTTTTTGTAGAGCCAATACATTTTCTGGTTCCAGTTAAGTGAATCTCAAGGTGAAACATGTCTTTCTATGTACTTGTGCCTATGTGCTTGTCTCTACACGAACCTTTTCAAACAAGGCACATTCATCCTACAATTTCTTTTCCTCGATCAATTTTTTTTTTTTTTTTTTTTTTTGTGTGATTCTATCTTTCAATAATTCATCTGAGAAGATATCAGTTATTAGATGGATCAATATTTGTTTATATTGTTTGAGCTCCTTGATGAGCTACACGAGATGTCTTTTCATGTTTTTGTGGAGGTTTTCCTAGCTGCTTTTTCTCTTGTGGTTCTTCCTCTGTCTGAGATATTGTTGATTGTGTACCAAAGTTTGAGGTAGAAATTCCAAGCTCTATTGGAACCTATTATTCACTAATTTTCTATAGGATTGGCATGAGGCATACCCTCTTTGTCTTCTTAATACAAAACATGCATTACCTGTATTCTCCTGATCTAACAATTATATGCCACTGCTAAATAGAGAATTGCTTCTACAAAATGTTTGAGGAATTTGAACAACAATCGCCAATCACAATATCATGAGGAAAGATCAATCACACATAACATAGATAATTTATCGGGAAAGCATAAAGATAAAACCCCACTATATTCTATTATGTATTATATAATGGATCATGAAACAATTACATACAAAGCTCCAATCCTAGAGCTCTCAGTACAAACGCTAATTGTCTCACACTGTCATATAAGAATTGGCAAGTTCCTTAGCCAATTTACTGTCTCTAGCCAACCTGCCTCTACTGTGCAATCCCACCTAAAAGAAATCACTGAAATAATGGAATCTTTCTTGCCTTGATGGCGCAATCCTCATGGGCACATCCAATGTGTGTGTGGTTGCATGTGTTCAACTGATAATGTCACAACTGATAGTCAATCTGTCCCTTTCACCTACATATCAACTGGGTCTCCACTGGATCTGACATGCATGTAGTTAATATTAGTAAATATTCAGTTGCATGTGAGGCCACTGATTGTGAATTAATTAATAATTAATTCACTTGATCTCTCACTTGTGTATCTTGAATTACAACTAGAAAAACTAAGTTTAACTCACTTAACTAAGTTAAACTACTTTACAACTTTCATAACTACACTTCCAACTCTGTTACAACTTCGAATCACTCAGTTACAACTAAGTCCACTTGCATGTCCCACCAACCAACCACTCAACTCAAAATTCCTATAGCTAACAGATTTTCCACTCTAGTTAGCTATTTCCAAGTGCTCATTGAGAATAGATTATTGTTTATTGTCCAACTATTATTAAGGGATAATTATAGCCGACATGCATCTATAAATAGACATGTAATCTATAAATAGAACTTGCACATACATCTATAAATAGACCTAATCTATAAATAGAATTTGCTCATGCATCTATAAATAGACATCCACCTAAAAATAGCCTCAGGCTCCATCCTAGTGTCGGTCCATAATTTTCACTAGGATCTTCTTGTTGAATCTCAACATTCTGAAATGTTAGAAAATAAGCTCATGTATTATTTGGGAACTTATGTAATTTCTGCAAAATTTCATTATAGGATTTGGCTCAAATAAAAACATCATCAAAATGTGATTCTTCATGGACATATTTATTTATACCTATTTGAATACAATGCTCTTATATGACCCTTAAGGGATCATTCCTTTTGAATTTGATACATGACAAATTAACATTCTCTAATGTTGCAACTTAAATATTTGCATGTTTTAAATTAGATAATGTGTAAAGGCTGATGTGAATAGAGAAAGAGGACCAAATTTTCTTTGTTAAATCTTGTAGGTCTCTAGTTATGGCTATGGCTATTGTTTGGTAGGATATTTCCCCGAGTACAATATTTTCTGGGGAAAACCTAGGAAGTGCATGAGGGGAAAGAAACCCAAAAATTGTTATACAAGAAAAATTTTCTTCTACAAACTAATCCATTATTTGGTATAAGCCTTACATGGCCGCATCTATAGACCTAGGCAGTAAGGAAATCAAATTCTCTCATGGAGAGGGATTATCACATAATTACATATTTCATAGAAATATTATGTTTCATTTTATTTCTGTAGTTTAAAATGATATTTATGTATAGGTTCATAACTAAAATTCGACAACCAATTCATCAGGGGGAAATGAGTGTGAATACAAATGGCATATGAAGAATAGGCTGAGATATAAAAATAAGGAGTTTCGCCTTATTCTTTAGTCATAACGAAAGACTCAATGTGGTTGTAAGGGTTATCATATAGGATATCGACGCAATCGAAAAAAAACCCATGTAATGTTCTTTGCATAATGGGAACCTAGTCCAACCAGAAGTGAGAAGGATTCTTCTTGCCATATAATCGGGCTCATCAAAGTGGAAACACAATAAGGTCCTGCCTTGTAAGAGGCAATGGAATAACACTAAGAGCTCTCTACATGTAACCTATTTCCTTCATACCAACAATATTATATTAAATGAAGCATTTCTAAATCAAATTCCACACATTCATCATCATGGAACTATTGGAGAAACACATTGTTATAAGTGAGTTCAGGTTGAGGAAGTCGATACATTACATGTATATCCTTGGGTCTAAAGAACCCAATGATTTTCCTCTTGTTGTTACATATCGTCCATGTTGGAAGGTCCACATGGTTGAGTTCCCAACAAACCATTTTCATGTAAGGAACCAACACAAGTATGACTCCTATGTTATGTAAACCCAATTTCAAATGTCTCAAATGGTGGCATCATCTTTGAACTATGAGTTTGAATAAACTACTTCCTCCATGAACATGTAGATTTTAAACCATGACTTTCTCTTTTGATGTAATTTGTAGGTGATTTCTAAGAAGAGGGCCAAATTTGAGTTCGTGGCATCTAGGTCCTCAGTATGTTGGGACTACTTTTTCTTCTTTTATTTCCTAGGAGCCATGATAATTATTATTGCACTTAGTAGAAAATAAAAGTCTGCAATTTTTTGTATGAAGGGATAAGAATTATCCAGACATGGTTAATATGAATGGTAATTTCACACTGAAGTAAATTTAGCCATGCAATTTCTTATTTAGGAAGTCTTGCATGAATTTTAAGTGATCAACTATTATTAATGGCATGTAATTTAAGTGATGCAAACACAACTATGAGGAAATTCACGACATGCTCATTGAATAGAGCATTGAAGTCGCAAAGTGACTACCCAAGGTTACGATAGATTCATTCAAGACATTTAAGGCTTAACCTTTATTAAATATGTAATTAACTAACTAAAACATTATTTAAGCTAATGATCATATATTAAGCATAAGCTGTTTCATATTTTACATGAAAGTATTAATGTTTGAGATAACGTGGAAATAAGAGTGATGTGGGCTAATGTGATGTGGAAGTTACACATAGAATCCATGTGGCACTAAAAAATGGCCTTATGACAAGTCTGGTCAGGTGAAAAATGAGTGACATTTGTCTTGTGGTGTGGCTAAGTTGCCACATGTTATTATGACTCGTCGACCTATAATGCCAACATGGTGTGGGGTGGGGTCCAATATCAATAGTGGGCCATCGCGATATTAAAAGATGATATGGTTTGAGGTTCACTCAAATGATGATTTTCAAGATAAAAAAGGTTTTTCATTATTTGATGGAAAATAGTGAAGGTGTTAATTGACGGGAAAACAATCGGGGCTTTAGGATTTTGAGACCTCGGGGAGCTTGAAAATGCTTCCATAGGAACAAGCCTTCGAAGATCGCTATATCAATCAATGGAGAATATTTCCATTATTTTGCGGTTAATTAATTGATGGTGTTATCCAATAGGCTTGGAATTTGTTTTATCCCAATTTGACTCTTTAATTTTGGCTATATCTGTAATTTCTATTTCATTTGGACCCTCATCCTGTAATTGCTAACCTTATTTTTTTTTATCTTGAAACTCATCTCTTCCATGCTATTTTACCCTTTATAGTTGACCTCTACCTCAATCATTTAAAGTCATTAATCTTCACACCCCCTTAAATCATTACTTTAGTCTTTTATTATATCAATTTAAAAAGTGGTTTTTCGATCATATATGAATTTGATTATTCTAAGGCTCTAACAATTAGACTTATTAACTTTATTCTTATACACATTATCTTAGATATATTTGTATGTAGCCTAAACCCTTAGCTAAAACAACAAATTCAATAATGATAATCATTACTTTTCTAATAACCAATACATATATTATACATGTTAGCCAAATCAAAATTCTTCATATTCGATCTAAACTGCCAACAATAGCTTTCATCTTTCACTTCATCTCTTTATAATCCATGAAATTATTTTGCTATAGAAGAACATAAATCTTATGAAATCACTCAATTTTTTTAAATTTTAGCATTTATTTTAAAAAGAAAATTATATGATGAGAGATATATTAATTTTTTTATTTATAAATATCATGGTGCAAGTGTGAGAGTTCACTTTCCCTAGAAAACATAATATATGTGTTTTTATAACAAAACATAATTTTGCAAAAGTAAAAAAAATCCAAACTTTTATAAATCAAACTTATGCTTGTGCCCTACTCAATATAAGGCACGTGAGCCTCCAATGACATCAGGTGAGACTCAAAATGTTAAACTTCCCACTTTTTTTTATCCATTGTGATTTACCACCATAGTCTCATTGATGCTTTGTCATTGGATCCTATCTGATGACATCTTCAAAAGTTAAATCCATCACTCTCCACACTTTAATATGCATGATATTTGGTGCATCCCGTAAAGTTAAAAAAATAACTTTGTAAAACTTAATTAAATATTATTTAATCGATATGTGTGAAAAACTCACTTTACCTGTGTGTGTGAAATATCATCAGGGAAAAACAAAGGGTTAATGCATGAACAAATTTCCTACATGGAATCAAAAAATATCATCCAACAAGGTTGATATCAACCCTTGGATACATCACACTCACACATTGTTTTAAATCTCAAGCACCTTTTCCACCCTTATCTCCTCCCAGATTTATCTACTCTCATGATGGGGTTTATTGGATATTATGAAAGTTTTGGTTGCACGATATTTTTACTACTAGTTTTCTCTAAAATTTCAAAACAAATTTTGATCAATTGTGATATATTTCAGTTTTTGAGGTTTTCACATATACAAGTTAATTGGGAAGACATTTTACAAATATTTAATGCAAATATAAAATCAAGAAAATAATCTAATTATTTTACATAAAATGAGAGGCATGTAAAATATATTTTTACCTCTAATGATTTTAACTCAAGTTATTTTGGGAAAACATTGATGTAACGAGGTAAGAAAATGGATTTAGTGCATCTTATTGCTAAGTTATTTTGTAACTTCTAAAAATCTAATTCTTGTTTTCATGTGATGTTGGAAAACTAATTGGATATGGATTAATATGGGCATAAATAATTTAACTTGTTTTGAAAAAATTACAACAAAAGAATAATTTATTCAACAAGAGGCCCTTCAATCTCGATTAACATTAATTCTAAGGTTGTCATTAAAAGCTAAGTTATTAAAATGGAAATGGTAAACCAAATTCCAATGAAAATAAAAGGGTTGTGAGCTATTAAAGCAAAACGGTGAGCTTTTGGGATGTGAAACTTTATTTTGAATGGGTATAGCGCACACGTTGTGTTTACCTGCTCCATGATGATGGTGCGATTTTGTTATATGCAATTATGATTAACAACGCTTATTTTTAATTTTCTGTATTTTGTTAATTATATGTTTTCATACATTAATGCACATGAATGATTAAAAATTTGACATGATCGAATTAATAACTCATTTCGGACATATTACTTGATTTATTACTTCTCAAATATACATTGTTTGGAATATTTAAATTAGAATTTTGATGATCTGTCACAAACTAGTATTATATGGATACATGATGTCATATGATTTCATTGTACTTTTCATTTAAATACAAATACATACATTAATGTTTTATTCTTTTTTTTCCTTGTTTATATTTCTTTGTTTGTTCTTTAACTTTATCTTCTATCAATTTTGTTATGTATTTTCCTTGTAAATTATTTATAGCACTTATTGATCCCGATTGCATATTTTAAATTTAAATTTTAAGTCATTAATTCTTCATTTATCTATGGGTTTTACTTATTCTAACATTACCATCTATTAAAACATTCACACAATTACAATGAATAACCTCTGTGGTTGAGGAAGATCAATAATTTAACCTAAAGCATGAGGATCATTGATCCTCACTTAATGTCTTTATAGTTGTTTGTGATGCCATAACATTCTAAGGGAAAAAAAATCATGGAATCGTGTGGGATCGAGTGTATCCTTCATGAGTTATTCAAATCACTGGTTGTGTGTCCCGATATATAACATTGGAACTTGATACATTTAAATACAAAAATGAATTTAAAGTGTATTTACAAGAGGGAAAATGCATTTAAAGCTTAATTTTATATGATAAAGGTTTGGATTCTTGTATAAAGTAATAATTAAAAGTTAAAAACTCATGGTTCTTGATTATTTTTATTAATGTTAATAAAAATAATGGGGGTTATTATCACATCACAACAATTAGTGACACACATAAACAAACAATTATCTCTGCCAATGACAAAGATTTAAGATGAATAAAAATTAAAAGAAACACGATATAATTTCACACCTTTCACGCATAATTATGAATTTTTCTTTTAATCCTTAATTGTTTTGATTGAGATGTTCACTTCTAGTACTCAGGTCTCTTAAGATATTCTTCAAGAGAATAAAATTAATGAAGTTCAATTTACTTTAAAGTGACTACTTTAGTATTTGGTCATGAATGTCATAATAAGGGAGAAACTTTATGCAAAAAGTTTTAAATGCAATCAATTCAACTCATATTTCTTGTAACTTGGCATTGCCTTGTTGTCCGTGAGCAACTATAGCCTCAACAAAGTTTCCTTAGTATCATGCATACATTTCCCTATTATCGATGAGCATCCATATACCTGACATGTTTATATACACTTCCTACATTTTTGTATTTTTTAACTTCCTATTTTTAATTTAAAAGTCAAATTTTAGATTATAAGAAAGATTTGAAATTGCTATTTATTTGCAATTTAGGTGAATAGGAAACAAGGTGATACACAATTTATTTTGATGTAATGCATCATAAAAATGCATAAATATTATCCTTTATGTCTTATTTCTTCACCATTCCTAGTAGTCACATTTTTTAATGTGAAGTGGGTGGTATTCTCATGAAGAATAGTTCAAAAATAATTTTCCCCGAATGTGAATGCATATAATGATAAAATAGACATAAAATAATCGTTCATAATAATTATACATTACTCATTATAAAACGATTATCCAAGTTATAGTTTAATTAACACATTCATAACAAATATTTATGGAAAAAACATGTTCTTCCTAGTGTGAAACCATGGAAATGAACCACAATATTGAAATAGAAGAAGGTACGAAGTGGATGTTGGCATTGTAGTTGTGGAATTGATGTCAACAGGGACCTGGTCCTGGTCATACTTGAAATATGCATGTGTGATGGATGGTTGACTTGGTGGTCCTATTGGTTGGCATTTGTGTATTAACATTGGGATGGTTATGTTGGCATTGATGTCATCAGTATGATGTGACTCATGTTAGTTTGTGTTGGCATGTGTTTGCATTGATGTTGTCCCTATGATGATGGAACACTTGGTCACACACTTGATGATTTGTTGTAGCGTGTGATGATGATGATGCTACTAGAGATTGTCATGGCACACTAGTTGAGTTGTCAACTAGGTCTTCATTAGGTCTTCATGTCTATGCCTATGAGGATGACTTGTTGTAGTGATGCGATGTATTGATTATAGATCTTTAGAGGTATTGTAGGTCTAATAGAGTTGTTGTAGCTTCTTCATAGTTTTGATGGAGAGTGGAGGACTTGTTGGAGCACTTTCCAAACTTGTTTTTTGGCCTTCTCGGTCAACTTGGCAGTGACACTTGGGAGGAATATTTGGTCCAATTGCAGATGTGTCAGAGGCCATGTAAGAGGTATGAAGGCTAGTAAAAATGCTAGAGAAGAGGATCCAACAGGTAACAGAGGTTCTGAGTTGAAGGCATGATGTTTTCCCTCATACTTAGACACAATTTCTGGAATACAAGCTTATGGGAGCAGATAAAAGGCCTCAATCCCTAGTAGATAGGTCTATGGGAGTGGTTATAAGTTTAGTCACATGGATTCAATATTATGGGAGCGACTGAAGGATTTTACGAGATTTTCTCCACAT
This sequence comes from Pinus albicaulis, assembly GCA_034641835.2. Classification (NCBI taxonomy): domain Eukaryota; kingdom Viridiplantae; phylum Streptophyta; class Pinopsida; order Pinales; family Pinaceae; genus Pinus; species Pinus albicaulis. Next base: position 1,607,659,631 of record CM076581.1, read on the forward strand.
TCCTCACAGGTCAGAAGCAAATTAGCTTGGAAATTCCTGGAGGCTTTCAAAATTGTTTGAAAATGTCATAAATGGTTTGAAAAGGTCCTCTCATTATTATAATGCATTTAGTGAACAAGTTGTGGTGTTAGTGGATTTATTTGGTCCAATTTATGCACCTTTGATCCTAGCCCCAAGCTCAATTTCACCCTACATGTTTTATATACTTGATCTTGGAGCTATGTAATGGTTGATTGTGAGTATATGTTGTGTGTATGTATGGAAGAGAGGGATGCAAAGTTTGTTGATGCTTCAGAACTATTGCAAATCTTAGATCCTCCATTCTATGAGTGTTTATGGCTGAGTAATGAGCAGAATTGAAGTTGTTGGAGTAGAGATTGTTTGGAGAAGTTTTTGTATGCTTGTTGTGAAGATAAATGCCCTCTGCGGACAAAGGAAATATCTCTAGCCCTAGAATGGGTCTAGAAACTTGTGAGAATTTCTAATGCAAGATTTCTTAGCTAATATCCAAAACAAGATGAGAAAGGGAATAGGCCTACCTCTTCCTGATGTTATGCTCGAATCCTTTGATGATGGCCTCGATCCACAATCCCTTAGGCTTTATCCTCGCTACTAGTGGCATACGATTAACTGCAAGAGATCAAGAGACATCAACAAACATAATCCAATACAAAACATACATTGAATATTGGTTATCTAGTAGATCAATGAAAGTTGGACTATTTGCACAAATGATTAGAAAAATATAGAAATCAAACATCAGATGTTTTATTAATGAATAAAAAAGAGAGAGCTTACAACCCATGACTTGATGTTCAAGGCCTCCCTTTGGTGATGTCTGATTCCTTCACCAAAGCTCTAAATCATTCCTTCTCCCGAATAGCTTAGGCATTATCACAATACAAGAGTGTAAAGGGAATGAATGATCTTACCAGCCCAACAATGACCAACCAGTAGTGGAGGGATGGGGATCATTTTATAGGAAGGGAGAAGAGGTTGGAATCCAAAGAAAGGAGGAGGAAAGCCCACTTTTTTAGGGATAAATTCCATTGAAAAGATCAAATCTCTAAAATCAGAGAGATCAGTCCTTTCACCATCGAAAAACAACCAACTCGCTGCCCTGAAGTTTCTATAGGTCGAAGCTTCTCCTCCATTTTGAGGAAACACTACCAGAAAGGGATTAGTGTGGTTTTCCCATAAAAAAGGGCGTTGACAGCGCTAGGCTAGAACTTCCATCCTGCCATCAATATGGGAAGGCCACTAGAGAAGCACGTTGACCCAGAAATTTATGTTTTTGACCAAGTTTCTCCAGTGATATTTCAAGGCAGTTTTCTTTGATTCTTTAGGAGATATATTTGTGTATTTTTTCCAGGTGGATATACTGCACAAGGCCTATCACAGGGCACTTCAGGATCAGGGATGGGAAGTGAGAAGGGTAAAAAATTGCTGTGTAATAGATGCTCCCTAAAGCATGAAGGCATAACGAGGAGCGATGGGTGAAATGCTTTACGAACCAAGGAAAAAGAAGTCGGATTACCGCCAGGAAACCTGCCAAATCAAACACAATACAATATATGAAATTTCTGAATAGGAATCAAGTAACACATGAACCCATGGCATGGTCACAACCATCCGTCTGAAGGAGATCATGGAAATGGATCCATGGTATGGTAGCAAACATCTCTATAGAAAGGATCATGTGTACAATCACTTCATGTAGTTTCACTTGAGATTTTAGGTATTGTTTTGTGATCCGGATTTATGCAGGAACGCAACAGAATAAACACATAACCATAAATACAGAGATGCAGCGGAAATAATGCGTCATTTCATTAATAACAGAAATATGATGGCTACATATAATGAAATAAATAGTCAGAGAAAATAAGAGTGAATCTCCAGAAGAGATGTGATGTCCATGACCTCCCCTCTCGAATGTGAAATCCGTGTTACAATGAGGCTCGAGGGCCTATTTATTATTGAGAAACAATGGAGAGCCCTCAACATCCCAAAAACCTAACCCTAGGAGATGAAGCGCCAAAACTATGGGCCCCGTTTGGGTAAATTGGTGTGTCAACTTCCCAGGGACGTAACTTTGGCATACTATCTCCGTTTGACGCACATGATACATCATTAGAAAGCTCTATCCGAGGACTACAACTTTCGGGACAAATTTGATGATCAAATTCGCTGGTAAAACGATGCCCAAAAAACGTCGTTTAGGGCCTCAAAACGGCTCCGAAAGTTCAGGACCCGAAAAACTGCTAAAAATAGTAAGTTATGCCGAAACTGAAAAACTGAAAGAGACAATGGTGGGGGGCCAAGTGGAATAGGTGGGTGGCCACCAATATCCACCGGGATCATTAAGCCCCCAAAACGGCTCCGAGAGTGGAGGACCCGAAAACCTGCTAAAAATAGTAAGTTGTGCTGAATGTGAAAAGCCTACAATTGATGGAAGTGTCCAATGGAAGAGGGTACAATGATGTCCACCGGACTTACTTCCTCCTCTCTTAGGAAGCAAATGTCCCCATTTGGCAGAGATCCTCCATGAGATGAGGCAAATTGTTGAACTGTGTGACATGTATCAAGATGGCCATGGACCGCGGTGGGACATACGTTAGAAAAGGCTAGGCAAATTTGGTTTCTTTATCGCCCTCAGATAGTACATGTCCGGGCCTCTCAGATGTACAGCAGGATAAAGGTCATCGTGCGATGGTGTTGGACTCAAATCAATGGAGTGCTTGTCCTGACAGTGTAGAGGAACCTTTATGAGTGAGGAGAAATTGTCATCGTATTCCTCCACAATTCCTTGGCCCATCCTTCATTGCGTGTACCTTCCGTGCAAGGGAGCCCTATTTCGAGGTTGTGGCCACAATACTTTTCTTTCCCCGTGAGTGAGTTGTAAGGAAAATTAATTTCTTGGTTTGGGAAACAATCTTACTGTGTTGTTTTGCAGTAGTAAAAGAGATGACAGGAGGCGGTACTACCTCCGGTATCCTGTACAAGTTATTTCCCAAAGTAATAATAACAGCACGAGGCCTAGACTCATACACAACATGTCGCCTCCACAAGTATGGTTGGCCCAATAATACATCGGCTACATCAAGAGGAGCAACATCACACAATACCTCATCCGTGAATGGCTTGATACTGTATGGAAGGCGGCACTGCTGGCGGATGCGGAGATCTCTCCCTGGGTGGAGCCACCCGATGGTATACGGCTAGGTGTACAGGCGGGTACGAGCCACTTCATCACCCTCGCTGAAATGAGGTTCTTTTGGCTTCCGCTATAGACGAGAAACTGCAGCGGAGAACCCTTCACCCACATCTGCGACTGGAAGAGGCGCTCCCCCTCCTCTGGATCCTCCGGACCCTCCTTCTGGATCTTGGTGGTGGCAACAATGGCACTGGGATCCGCATCAATGATCTGCTTCCCTTTGTCAGTGCCTTTGTCTGGTTCTAACTCAGGATCAGAAAATGCATCTGATTCGGGTGCCTTTAGTTCAGCCACCAAAGATTTTTTGGCCCGACACTCGTTTGTGCTGTGAGTGGGGCTGTTATGAAATTCACACCACTTCCCTGTGTCCTTCTTTGGATTTGTGGTGTTGTTCTGAGTCACATTGCTTTGGCCTTGCCCCTTGTTCTTCGATTCGGGGGCACCTTTCGGATTCGCAGATCCAAAGTCTCGCTTCTTCTGCTTAAATTTCTGCTCGATCTTGGCGGCATAGCGATATGCCGTGCCAAGCGATGTAATGTCGAGGAACTCCATTTCCTCCTGAATGTGTTTGTGCAGACAGCCGCAATACTTGAGCACCAAATGCCTCTCCGAATCTTTAATACCCAACTTTGTGCGCAGGGTATGGAACAGATTCGTTAGTTCGTGCACATCTTGATCCTTTTGTTGCCGCAGCGTGGTCCATTGGATGTATTTGTCCTCATAGCTCCCCACGGGGTAATATTGTTCCTTGATGCCGTCTCGGAACGAATTCCAAGTGGGTGTGGCGGAGAACAGAGAGGGTTCCCCTTCGCCCTCTTGCTCACGGTACGTTTCCCACCAGTCTTTGACATGGGGGGCAGCTTTGAGGAGTGCAAAAATAATCTTTTCTCGGTCAGAGAAGTCATGGACCGAGAAATACCCTTCCAACAAATTTAACCATCTGTCTACAGCGTCTGCATCTATTTTTCCTTCAAATATAGGAATGTCAAAGTTTACTTGTACCTTGAAGGGAGTGGGTGCAACTTCCGCAGTGTTGTTGGCTTGCGCCCATAAAGGGCAACATAAAGGATTTGAGCAAAGTTATCCATCATCACGTTCCTTGCTTCTAGGCCTCCCCAGCGCATTTGACAGATCTCCTCGCTTTCCCTTGTCCTTCTTTTTCTTACTCCATGGGAGGTCAGTTTGCAAGGTCGATTCTAAGGTTCAACTAGATCGAGCCCTAACTCTTATACCTCACTCGTTGGGGACATGCAAAGAAAAACAAAGAAAGAGCAGTCCCGCTCTGATACCACTGATCCGGATTTTATGCAGGAACGCAACAGAATAAGCACATAACCATAAATACAGAGATGCAGCGGAAATAACACTTCATTTCATTAATATCAAATAACAGAAAGATGCTTACAGACATAATGGAAATAAAATAGCCAGGGTGCTGGTAGCGAATCTCTGAGAAGAGATGTGGTGGCTACAGACCTCTGAACTGTGTTACAATGAGGCCGCCATGAGGCTCATTTATTATTGAGAATGTTAATCCAAAACGTCCAAAAACCTAACCGTAGGAGATGAGGCGCCAAAACTGTGGGCGCCCGTTTGGGTAAATTGGTGGTTCAACTTCCCGAGGGCGTAACTTTGGCACCCGATCTCCGTTTGATGCGCTCAATAGCTCATTAGAAAGATCTATCCAAGGACCACAAATTTTGGGATGAATTTCATTCCATGAAATTTGTTGGTAAAACGATGCCCAAAAAACGTCGTTTAGGGCCTCAAAACGGCTCCGGAAGTTCAGGACCCGAAAAACTGCTAAAAATAGTAAGTTTTGTTGCAACTTGAAAATTGAAAGAACTAATGATGGGGGTTCAAATGGAATAGGTGGGTGGCCACCAATATCCACCTGGATCATTAAGCCCCCAAAACGGCTCCGAGAGTGGAGGACCCGAAAACCTGCTAAAAATAGTAAGTTGTGCTGAATGTGAAACGCTGCAAGAATTGATGGTGCTGGTCGAAATGGAATAGGTAGGTGGCCACCGATATCCACATGGATCATTTTTGGAAGTCCTTATATTTATGATAGGAGGGCCATATTTCATCGCTATGAGAATTAGTAACACTTGTTCAAGAATGGAATTGATTACATAGTTAGAGTGCATAAGAAGAAGATGAGTTTTTATCTTATACATGCATGAAAAATGAAGAGAACAGTGAATGCAAGTCAAAATTTTCTTTGTTAATGTTCAAACATAATGATGTTTTGAATGAGACCTTTCAAGAAGATGTATAAAATGAACAAGATGCATAAAATGAACAAGATGATTTAACTGAAGTTTCCAATGGTTGTAATAAGATGTTTCAGGGCTATAACATTTTTCATTTGAAAAGAGGCAAACAAGATGGGAAAGATTTTCAGCAGTCCACATCATTGTTGAACAATGATGGGAACAAGATGTCGGTGTTGAATGGTGAAAAAATCAAAGAACAAGCGCCAAAGAAAGATGAAAAATATGGCATAGGTTCCACAAGTACTTATTTTGGGTTTCAAAATGGTACATGGAAATAGCGAAAACACTTGGTCAAAATTTGACGCAAGTACAAGGCAAGACAAGCTAAAAATCGCCCTGTCGATAGTGTTCGAGGTGACAAAGTTTTTAAGTTATTCAAGCTTCCTTTGATTGATGACCAAGGAAGGAACATGTTTTTTTCTTCAAGGATAGTTTGTTTTTCTGTAAATTATGGTAAATTACAGCAAGATGGTATCTCCAACAACAAGATAGGGTTTCTAGAATCAAGGAAAAATATCAGTTTTTATGAAAATGTCAAATTGTTCAATTTATGAAAATTCCAGTGGATTGAGACTAGAAGGGTGAGGGGGTTGTACCCTCATCCACATGTTCAGTAATGAAAGGGATTTTGGGGTTAAAAATATTCCAGTGGGGAGACATCATCAGGTGCTCAAAACTATGCTAAAAACCTGAAAGTCATTAGAATGGTATGGAACCTAAACGATTGCGTAGATCTCATCGTTTTGAATATGACGCAACTCGTTTCGCAGAAAACGGACATCGCATTCTCCAAGAAACATGTTATGTCCACTTTCTCAAACAGGAAAATTTAAAAAAAAAATGCAAGTCAACCAAGTAAGCAATTTGTACAACTGATTGGGTGTTATCACAAAATTGGATCTGATAGGATGCTTGATCATTCAACTTCATGTAACTATTTCAAATCTAATCTTTTGATTGAGGCTTAGCCTCCTCAGCCTGAGAGGGCTCTCTCAAGGGTTAATGATTTGGATAAAAATATAGAGGGCTAACTCTATTTAGGTAATAACAGATAAATGATAGATGTAGTTTGAGAATCACATCAACATGTACACATTGGGCTTATGGAGTCAAATCTATTCAGTAATCCAACAAATCTACTTAACATGGAAGTTGAGGCATATCAAAGTTTTAATCAATAGATAAACACATATGAAAAATAGAAAACACAGTCAGTTTATTTATATAGGAAGTCGGAGAATCTAAGGATGAATTCTGAGTAATATAGATAAACACCACTGCAATAGGATAATAAAATAGATGAAAAGAACAGGAACACACTAAAACTCCTTCTGAATCTCAAGTTGGTTAAGTAGAAAATATCTGTATTAGCCGAAAACCAGTCAATTCCAATAAGCACAGTTTTGCCAAAAATGTCCAACCCTTTACTAATTCTACTTCTTGGCCTTTAATAGACCTCTTACAACATGAGATGACCTGCCTCTAGTCTAGATCCATCAAATTTTTAACTACTGACACCTTTCATAACCATAAGACATGGAATTTATTACAAAAAGACAGCTAGTCTACTAAATAGTCCTATTACAAATAGGACTCAAACTCCTTATCATTATCTATAAAAAATTTATCTAACTGAAATGACATCATTTTCCAAGTGTATCATCAAATGGTCAAATTTGGATGATGGGCTTCAGCTCTTAATGACCACTTTGTTTGACCTCCACAAAAGCAGGAAATAATACTCTGTTTTTTTGGCATAAAATCCTTTGCATTCTTTGAACATTTTGACCATCAATTAAACTTCATTTCGTAGTCCTTAGATGTTGGAGACTATATTAACATGTCTCATCACTTATCCCTAGCCTCAAAATTTCCAAAACTGTTTCCAAAACTGTTCAAAAGAGCTGTAATGTACTACACTATGAAAACTCAGCAATTTCGTAGCGCCTTTGTAACACTGCCATTTTAAGTCTTAATTCTCCAAAAAATGAATTAGTTTCACTTGAATCATTTAAATTACCCTTTAATACATCTCCCATATCAGTTTCAATCCTTGATTCATTCTTCAACCCTTCAAAAACTGATCAAAATGAGCAAGAAAAGCTTCTACAACAATTTCGTAGCGCTTTTCTGCTTTTTTACACTAAATGCGCTAAGAAACTTCTGAGTATTTTGTCAAAAATTTTCAAAGTGTTAACTGTAGTTATGCCCAAAACTCCAAATATACTATCTCCATCATTTAAAAAACCATATCAACTATAAAAACATAGTCATTCTAGCTTCCTTGAGGCATTTCTTGTAGTTTTCTCCTGTTTTTTTCCTGAAAAATAGGTCTTGGGACAGAGCCTATATCTCCTCATCCATGATTTAGCTTGAGAAAATGAAGGAGGTTTTTGTAGATCATTATGTCTTGAATAAAAACCTCTCTTTGTTTTTCGAAACACATCTCCTGCTATCCAGAAACTGCCTTAAAACAGAAAAAATATGTTTTCTGAAAACTAGGGCTTCAAATAAAGTCTTGTATCTCCCAACTGATAACACCTGTGAGAAAAATTGAGAGAGGTTATTGTTATTTGATATGTTTTTGAAAAGAACCTCTCTCAGTTTCTTAAAATACCGTTTGGTTTTCTCAGACACCTCCTTTGAATTTGATTGCTCAAAACTAGAAAATAAAGTTTTTAGTTCATAACTTTCAGCAGTTTCGTAGCGCTTTCTGCCTCTTTTACACTGGATGCGCTACGAAAACAGGGATTCTTGGCTTATTAGGTAGTTTTTTCACAAAAAATTTGGGAAATGAAATACAAATGGAAAATGATGAATGTTTGACATGAAAGAACTTTAAAGAAGGCTTTATTTGAACCTTACGATGAGCTTTAAACTATAAAAATCTAAAACCTACCCTTGATCAAACCTAAATTGACTTCTGAACCCAATTTTGAACCATGCAATTTTGTAACCTTGTCACAATGATGTGCTAAAATTTTTGGGTGATAATAGCGGCTCCACTTGGGATAGTGTGCCCTTGTGGTACACTAAGAACGAGTAGTTCCAGTGCCATCCATCTTATTGGAAATAAAAACTCTGAAATTTTGCAAAATATTCCTCAAACTCTTATGGCCTTCACCTCAGGCTCAAGCTTGATTATCAATGCAGAAGAACCAAATTTGTACCTACTAAAAAGATGCTAAGTCAACTTTGAGCTTATTCACACACTCCTACCTACCCTATCAGCTGCAATCTCCATTTTTAACTTAAGCAACATGAAACTTACAATGAATAATCATTGATCTGATCTGACATTTGAACTTGTTGACTGCACTTGAACCAATAGTAAGCATGATACTGAAATGACCAAGGCAACAGATAATGTATCTGATCCTCATAATGAAAATATAACTGAAAATCTGGACTATAGAACTCTTCCGTGTATTTGGTTATAGGATCAAAGAAGACATGATCTGTTTGGTGATTCTCAAAACATTCTGCAACTTTGGACAACTCATATATGCTTTTCTCAGCCATACTAGATTTCAATTGTGTGCTATCAAACTGTTGTTCAAACTAATTTTTAAAAACAATGTATTCTTCCTCAAACTAAAAAGAGATAGGTAACATCATCCTCTCTTTATATCTGGGCATAAAAAGCTTTTGAAAAGACTAATATTGATCATGAAGATTATAAGATTGAATTTGACCTTCTAAAACTTCAATGTCTTTCCCCATATTCTTAGCAACTTCATCCACAAATTTAATCTTAAATTATGACTTGCACTCAAATGACTTTAGATTAGAAGACAAGGATAAAGAAAAATTTTCACCCTCTTCTTCATTAGTGTGATTATTATTTGATGTAAATTGATGCAAGGAATAACATGAATAATCAAATTTTTCCTTTACATGAGAGTCATAGCAATTATCTTCCAATATTTCCTCTTGTTGTTTGAAATGATTCTCATACTCCCGATGATCAAAAGACTGACAAGTCTGCTGCAACTTTTCATCAAACTCAAAGGATGTAACACGATTTTCATAAATAAACTCCTGCTGGGTTTCATTTTCATCCAAGAGAGAGGATATCCTTTCTTCTTCATGATGAAAGGGATTGTCATAAAGGGCCTCTAAAATTTCCTCATCCATGAACTCATCATCTTCATAACAATTCTCCAAATATTCAATAAAACTCACACAGTGTTTACAAAAGTCTTTGATCATCAATAAAGAGGGATGACACTCTTCATACATCTCATAAAATGCAACATGGAAATCAACAAGATAATATAATGAACCATTTGGCAAGCTTTCATACCAAGACCATGCTTTTCCTTCTAAAGTGGCCATAAACATCTTCATGAGACAATCCTTATGGAACTGAACCTTAAGACTATGTACATGCATATGGAATCTAACCAAATGAAGAGCAGCATTGTCTTTCTTTTCATCTTTAAATATAGGAAGATCAGTTAACCATTCGACCTTTGGCATGGGATTTGGAAAACCAGGGATATGAGATCGATTCATAGTGGCATACCTGGAATTTCTTCTTGCAATGGAACTCATCTTGAAACTTAATCAAGCTACTGATCTTCAAGCAGTGGAGTCACCTTCCAATTTATTATTTGATTTGTGGAGTCGCTAGAGAAGAAATACAACCAATATGTGCCTAAGTGTCTGCTGCTCTCAGACCTTAGAACTGAAACTTTATCGTTTTTCCTAGGGAAAATTTACACCTTCGTATCTCCCGGTAAACACACCAAAATGTTATCACAAAATTGGATCTAATAGGCTTCTTGATCTGTCAACTTCATGTAACTATTTCAAACCTAATCTTTTGACTGAGGCTTAGCCTCCTCAGCCTGAGAGGGCTCTCTCAAGGGTTAATGATTTGGATAAAAATATAGATGGCTAACTCTATTTAAGTAATAATAGATAAATGATAGATGTAGGTTGAGAATCACATTAGCATGTACATATTGGGCTTATGGAGTCAAATCTATTTATTAATCCAACAAATCTACTTAACATGGAAGTTGAGGCATATCAAAGTTTTAGTCAATAGAAAAACACATATGGAACTGTAGAAAACACAGTCAGTTTATTTATATAGGAAGTGGGAGCATCTAAAGATGAATTATGAGTAACATATATAAACACCACTGCAATAGGATAATAAAAGAGATGCAAATAGAATAGGAACACACTAAAACTCCTTCTGAATCTCAAATTAGTTAAGCAGAAAATCTCTGTATTAGCTGAAAACCAATCAATTACAATAAGCTCATTGTTGCCAAAAATGTCCAACCCTTCACTAATTCAATCTCTTGGCCTTTAATAGACCTCTTAAAATATGAGATGATTTTCCTGTAGGCTAGATCCATCGAATTTTTAACTACTGACACCTTTCATAACCATAACACATGGAATTTATTACAAAAAGACACCTAGTCTACTAAACAGTCCTATTACAAATATGACTCAAATTACTTATCATTATCTATAACAAATTTATCTAATTTAAATTACATAATTTTCCAAGTGTATCATCACATGGTCGAATTTGGATGATGGGCTTCAGCTCTTCATGACCACTTTGTTTGACCTCCACAAAAGCATGAAACAATACCCTGTTTTTTAGGCATGAAATCCTTTGCATTCTTTGAACATTTTGTCTATCAATTAAAATTAATTTTGTGGTCCTTAGATGTTGGAGATTATATTAACATGTCTCATCACTTATCCCTAGCCTCCAACTGTCCAAAACCGTTTCCAAAACTGTTCAAAAAAGTTGTAATGTACTGCGCTACGAAAACTCAGCAGTTTCATAGCGCCTTTGTAACACTGCTATTTTAAGTCTTAATTATCCAAAAAATGAATTCTTCCCACTTGAATCATTTCACTTACCCTTTAATACATCTCCCATATCAGTTTAAATCCTTGATTCATTCTTCAACCCTTCAAAAACTGATCAAAATGAGCAAGAAAAGTTGCTACAACAGTTTCGTAGCGCTTTTCTGTTTTTTTACACTTAATGCGCTACGAAACTACTGAGTATGCAGTTTTGTCAAAAAGTTTCAAAGTGTCAACTGTAGTTATGCCCAAAACTCCAAATATACCTGTCTCCATCATTTAAAAAACCATATCAACTGTAAAAACATAGTCATTCTAGCTTCCTTGAGGCATTTCTTGCAGATTTCTCTTGTTTTTTTCCTGAAAAATAGGTCTTGGGACAGAGCCTATATCTCCTCATCCATGATGTATTTTGAGAACATGAAGGAGGTTTTGGTAGGCCATTATTTCTTTAATAAAAACCTATCATGGGTTTGCGAAACACATCTCCTGCTTTCCAGAAACTTCCTTTGAAAAACATGTGTAAAACATAAAAAATTTGTTTTCTGAAAATAGGGCTTCA